>CM070875.1:92074127-92754127 GCA_036365515.1 Torymus aiolomorphi | reverse complement strand
AATCATAATTTTAAATTTTGAAATCATAGAGTTAAGTTTAAATCATAATTTTGAATTTTGAATATTGTGGCACAATGGGGCAGACATAATAAACCTCCACCACCAGAAAGGGTCAATGACCTCAAAGTCGGTGGTGGGGGTTTGTTGTGTCTGCCCCATGGTGCCACAATAACTATTCGTGAGTGAGGAGGGAGAGTGATCCGTGTGCACGGCGATTCTCGGAATCGCGCCAAGAGGTATCGCGTTTGCGTGGAGAGAGAGAGAGAGTGACTCGTGTGCGCGGGCTGGTGTATTCCCGGAATTTGGGTTCAGCGACAGACGAGTTCGTGCGCTCGTTGCGTACGTGACCGGGTGGAGAGAGAGAGTTAGTGTGAGTGGATTGGCGGGCGACAAATCGTGAAATCGCGCTGCGGCGATTCTACGAGAGTGTGGTTCGAGCGAATCTAGCGAACTATAGTTAGGGTTTTAGTTTAATAAACAGAGAAATAACTGGAATTATTGTATGAGTATTCATTTGCGAGACCACCTTCCCCACCCTTTTTTCAGCACCGTAGCTTGTCCGAGCCGACGGGGTCACAGCGGAATCTCCTTTTGGAAGGTAAGTGAGATTAAAGCGAGCAAGAGTGAGAGAGAGTTAATAATTATTTTATTTGCAAGTACACCATCGTAAATTGGCATCCCTTGTGGGAAGATCTGCTGTGACAAAGGTTGGGAAGTGTGTAGAGTAGGGAAAGAGAGTGAGTGTAAGTGTGTATGTTGTGGTGAAGTTGTGGCGAGTTAGCGGTAATTGCGGCGTAGTGATAGTAAAAGCGTGCGAATAATAAATAAATAAATATATATATATATATATACTGACAACGAAGGGTATCGAACCAGAACTCACCGATTTAAAAAATTTCGATATATGTTGTAGATCATTAAAAAATATGAGACACGTGTTTTTTCTTATCTGCGGTAAAACATATTTAGGGGTGAAAGCCACCCCTAAAGATAACCCCCAAAAACGGTTTTTTAAATATATCTCGGCTTCCACTGCGTATTTCAGAGTAAAACAAAATAGATATTACTTCTTATAAAAAAACAAAGATAAATGAAGCAATTTTGACCCTAAGGGTTGCAACCCTTATTTTTTATTTTCCATATACATGATCAAAAAATTAGCTTTTTGAAAATAAAAAATAAGGGTTGCAACCCTTAGGGTCAAAGTTGCTTCAGTTATCTTTGTTTTTTTATAAGAAGTAATATCTATTTTGTTTTACTCTGAAATACGCAGTAGAAGCCGAGATATATTTAAAAAACCGTTTTTGGGGGTTATCTTTAGGGGTGGTTTTCACCCCCTAAATATGTTTTTCCGCAGATAAGAAAAAACACGTGTCTCATATTTTTTCATGATCTCTACAACATATATCGAAATTTTTGAAATCGGTGAGTTCGGGTTCGATACCCTTCCTTGTGAGTAGAGCAGAGAATTGAGAGTTGGACTACTCGACTTCCGTAAGCGAGTAGTAGTCATGGAGAAGCGGACGCGAGCCATGGTCGAGCACGCCGCGAGGATGAGGGAGCTGGCGCAATCTCGTGCGGCCAGGCGCTGGACCCGAACTGTGGCCCAGTTGCAGCCGGCAGAATTGATTGCGGAACTTGAGGAACGGAGGGCGAATAGCCGCGGTAACTTGGAGAGTTTGCGGGATCGCTTATTGCGTGTGATCTTGCGCGAGGAAGTGCCAGGAGTTGAGGTCTCCTGGTACACCTGCGACGAGGCAGAGTCTGAAGCAATTGAAGAGATTATAGGGGTAGATGTGGAGAGAGGCGAGGAGGAAGGTGAGACAATCCAGCGGACGAAAACTTTAAAGAAGAAAGAAGCGGCCCGATCTCGGGCTAGAACGAGTAGCGAAGGCTCGCTGCGGGCGAGCGACGAGGATGTGGAGAGAGGAACAGAGCAGCTGGTGGAGGTAATGGTGCACCAGCAGGAGGGGCTTACGCCAGTGACGGTGACTGTCACTAGCTCACTGAGCGTCACTAGGAGTAACGCGGGCCCGGTCCTGCGGACGACAGGGGCACAACCGGCCGTGACTACTTCGGTCTCAGTTCTGAGTGCGCCCAGAGTGACAGCCACGTTTGATAGTAGCAGATTCGTACCTCCCGTGGCGTCGACGTGGGAATACTATTCGGCTCGATTATATCGGGGGCTACCACCTACAGAACCGTTGCCACCTCCAGCCCTGCCGGCTCAGACATCGTTTAGAGCACCGCCAGCTCCCACTCAAAGGGAGACTCCAGCGAGGAAGAAGGAGTTGCCCCAAAGGGAATGGTACACTCCAGGCCAGAATTGGGACGAGATACATCGGATGTATGATGTGGATGAGAGCAGTGGAGAGGAGAGTTATGTGGAGTCCAAGATACGTGGAGAGATGAAGAGGGAGAAGGATCAAAGCCTTCGCTCATTACCCTCGGAGAAAGGAGGTAGTGGCAAGACGTACCGGCCCGTGAAGAATCCTCAGCCGACCTGTACTTCGGACCACGAGGGGGTCAAGCCACTACTGAGAAGGAAAACATCAGGGCGCCCTCGTCGAAGACCTAGCGATCCTCCCCTCATGGAACGATTAAGCGTTGAGGAAGAAATGGAAAACCACCAAGAAAGCCTATCGAAGAGGGCTGGTACACTCGAGAAGGGAGTGCGAGACCAGAAGCGGCCTGGGAGATACGCGAGGGAAAGGAAGTCGGCGATACGCAGCATCACGATTTCGAGCAGTAGTGAGAGTGAAGAGAACTCAGAGAGGAGCAGTTTGGCTCGCCGCAGACGCCGAGTCATCAGCGAGACGGAGAATGACGGAGAAGTGGAGCCTAGAAGACGGTGGAGAGCGACGCCTGCAGCGGAACAGAAGGCCCGCGCGGTTAAATTATTGAAGAGCTGGGGTATTAAGTTTAGTGGAGAGGAGAAGGAGGACCCCGAAGAGTTTTTGGAGCAGTTAGATGATTGCCGTGAGGGTGCGGGGCTGCGAGATCAAGAGTTGCTTGGTGCGTTGCCGTGTATATTGGCTAAGAGAGTCGGCAGGTGGTTCAGAACCACTAGACTGGATACGCAATTCTGGACGAGTTTCCGGAAGGCGTTTAAGCATCAGTTCGTCACCGAATATGATCGAGAAGATCTCTTGGACGATTTGAGGCGCCGAATCCAAGCTAAGGGAGTGTAGATAGCGGAGTATCTCTCGAACTTTAATTACATCGTCTCCAGATTCAGAAGACCACCCTCCAAGAGACAGTTGGTCGAAATGGCGTACCGTAATATCCTCCCCGAGTACAGGAAGGCTATGTCTGAGAAAATAATGGAGACCATGGAGGATTTGCAGAAGTACAGATGTCCCGCCGACAAGATGAGGGTACCGGGAGCCGCATATACTGGCACTACTAGTCACCAGAAGGCCGTGGCGTCGGTGGAGAAAGGGGTGGAGAACGAGAGCGGGTCGGCGAAGGTTGTTAAACCGAGTGAAGGGAAGGCGGCCAAGAAGGTGGTGAAAACCAATGTCCAGAACGCCACTTCAGCGAGTGATAAAGAGCAGAAATCGACGCTGGTATCGTCAAAGGTGGAGGAAGAGAAGGTGGAGAAGGAGGAGGCAAGGACGTACGCGGCAGTGGTGCAGGGGAGACCTGGTGTCCAAGGGGTCAGGGAAACCCCAGGCCTCCCTACGTAGCAGGACGCGGTTATGGAGGCGACCCGTGAAGAGGAGCTCCGGCTCAGAATCAGAGCCCGGGAGAGTGGCAAGCTGGCCCTCCGAGAGGCGAGTTTGGACGACCTGAAGGACCAGGTCAACCACCGTTTTCCGGAGGGGAAGGGAGACCTTTCATGGGGATGTGCAACCTCTGTCAAGCGGTGGGTCATAAAGCCTCCGTATGCCCCGTGGTAGTCTGTTTCTGATGTAAGCAGAAGGGACATACGGTGCGAAGTTGTTCCTCCCGTAATCAGCCTGCTCAACCTATGCGAGTGAGCTGCCAAAACTGTGACGCGCCGAATGTTACCTTCAAAACGTGTCCCAAATGTGCCCCCTTACGAGCGAAGTTGGAAAACGGGCAGGCTGGAGGACAGGTATCTTAAATGTGCTTGTTCCCCAGGGACCCTGGCGGGAGGCCGAGAAGTCTAGTGGAGACCGAGAAAGTGGAGAAGGGAAGGAGAGGGAGAAGAAGATAGAGGGAGATATAGAAGTAGAAGTAAGAGGTCAGGTAAGACCAGTGGAGAAAAAGAGTGAAATGAAGAAGGGGGAAGAGAAGAAGAGTGAAATAAAGAAGGGGAAAGAGAAGAAGAGTGAAGTGAACCAGCAAGACTTAGAACCCCCAGTCCATCTGCCAGCAGAGGGGTGGGGTGAGGAGTCTAGTGACGACGGATGGCTAGAGAAGATAATGGGCGATTTGGTCGGTAAAAAGGTCGAAGAAGATGAAACGCCCGTGGAGGTGATGCCGTCGACGAAGTTCAGGAAGATTGATGTGGAGAGGGAAGAGGAAAAGGAAATGGAGAAATGAAAGGAAGAAGAGAGACCGGATACTAGTGGAGAGAAGGAGATGGAGGAAGACCCCGATGCAGTCGCGGGATTGTGCGGGGAGAATCGAAACTTCATTATGGTGAAGCTGGGTGGGCAGACTTACAAGGCCTTGTTTGACCCGGGAGCGATCCTGTCGCTGGTGGGACCTAGAGTAGCGGAACGGTTCGAGGATCGATTAGGAGATACTACCACCGCGATTCGCAACGTCACCGGGGGAATTACCAAGGTCATGGGCGTACTAAACGTGATGTTGGAAATCGATCATCATGCCGCGCCGCTGCCGATGAAGGCTTTGCATAACCTAGACCAAGAAATTATTCTAGGGATGGATTTTTGCAAGTTGTTTAACGTGGACGCCCAGCTGGGGAGAGGAGTGTGGAGAGTAAGAGAGGGGCGTTGGAGACCTTTCGCCAAAACGGGCGAGGAGAAAAACGCCGTTATTCACGAAGAGTGCGTGGGTATCTCAGAGTTAGAGGAGTAGGAACGAGAAAGGGTGGAGAGATTGGTAGATCGCTTGATCTACCCCGAAGGAGGGAAGCGAAAGGGAGTCACGACGTTGACTGAGCATACGATAGATGTGCAAGGGACAAAACCCTTTAAGCATCATCCCCGCCAGACGTCGCCAAAAATGCAACAAATGGCGATAGAGGAAGTGGAGCGTATGTTCAACGAAGGGATCATCGAAAGGTCAGCTAGCGATTACAGCAGCGCGCCAGTGATGATCAAGAAGTCTGATGGAACGTATAGGTTTTGTGTAGACTACCGAGACCTGAATAAAGTTACGCGACGAGATGCATATCCTATCCCCAATATGGATACGATTTTGGATAAGTTGAGACGGGCAAAGTACTTGACGAAGATTGATCTCAGACAAGCGTACTATCAGATTCCTCTCGAGAAGGCGAGTAGGAAATATACCGCCTTCTCGGGGCCGGTATCAGGGTTGTGGCAGTTCACCCGAATGCCTTTCGGGTTGATGAACGCGCCGAGTACGTTCCAGCGGCTTATTGATTCATTGTTCGGCCCCGAAACGCAGCCGAACGTCTTCGGTTACCTCGATGATATAATCATAGCCACTGAATCGTTCGAGGATCATCTTTACTGGGTTGAAGTGGTGCTGAAGGAGTTAGTGGGAGCAGAGTTGGAGGTTAACCGGGAGAAGTGTGAGTTCTGTTGCTCGCAAGTCACTTACTTGTGGTTTCTACTCGACCGACAGGGCTTGAGACCGGATCCCGAAAAGGTGGCACCTGTGGCTAACTACCCCGCCCCCAAGAACGTAAGGCAATTGCGCCGGTTTTTGGGGATGCTGGGGTGGTATTCTCGTTTTACAAGGATGAATCGGGATTGAAGATACCGCTGGCGAAGTTGTTGAGAAAGGGGAGAGAGTGGAGTTGGAGAGAGGAACAGGAAGAGGCGTTCGAGCGACTGAAGAGAGCGCTTGCGTCGGCGCCGGTCTTGGCGCGACCAGATTTCAGCAAGCCTTTCAAGGTGCAGTGTGATGCCAGTGGATACGCGTTAGGAGCGGTTTTAACTCAGGAAGGTGAAGACGTAGAGCATCCCATCGTCTACCTTAGTCGCGTACTGACTCCGGCTGAGAAGAACTATACCACGACCGAGAAGGAGTGTCTGGCCATGGTTTTGACCATTAAGAAGCTGAGACCGTATCTGGAGGGATACAAGTTTACCGTGGTGACGGATCATAGCGCATTGAAGTGGCTGTGTAACTTCAAAGAGCCGACAGGAAGGTTGGCAGTTCACCGCAAGGGTACGCTCCACCAGGTTCCAGATGCTCTCTCCCGAGCGCAAGAGCCAGATGAGGCGGAGATAGCAGGGTTCGACGAGATTAAAGACCCCTGGTATCTCAAGGTGATGGAAGAAGTGGAGAAATTTCGGGCCAAATATCAGCAGTGGAGAGTGGAGAATGGGTGTTTGTTTAGATTTAGAACGGATCCGTTACGGGATCCCGTGGAGTTCAGAGAAGAGAGGTGGAGATTGGTTGTACCCGTGGAGCACCGAGCACGGGTGATGGAAGATGCTCATTGCGCCTAATACTCGGGCCATCTCGGCGTTGAAAAGACGTATGATCGTGTGGCCCGGGAATACTACTGGAAAGGGGTTTATCACGACGTGCACACGTTCGTGCGAGAGTGTGAGTCCTGCCAGAAGTATAAAGGGCTACAAACGGGTCCGCAAGGCCTCATGGAGACCCGAATAGTGGAGAGACCGTGGGCGGTGGTAGCGGTAGGTACGATGGAGTTCCCGCCGAGTAAGAGTCAGCATCGCTATTTGCTGGTGTTCCAGGACTTGTTCGCTCGCTGGATCGAGGTGAAACCTCTCCGCAAGGTGGACGGAAAGTCGGTAGCAAGAGCCACCGAGGAACTAATCCTGTTCCGCTGGGAAACTCCAGATTACTTGCTGAGTGATAATGGCAAAGAGTTCGACAATAAGTTCTTTAAGGGGATGCTGGAGGAGTATGGGGTAAAGCATGTGACCACGCCCCCGTACCACCCTCAAGCAAACCCTGTGGAGCGTAGTAACTGAACTTTTAAAGCCATGATCTCGGCATTCGTGGGAGCGGACCACCGGAACTAGGACCAGCACATCCATGAGTTCAGACACGCGGTGAATACGGCGGTGCAGTCGAGCACCAAAGTGTCGCCCGAATTCCTGAACTTCGGACGACACCCGCGCCCGGTTAAGAGTCTGCGACGAGAGGTGGAGAGTGATAGATTAGTGGAGAGAATCGACCCGGGAGTATGGGAGGATAGAATGAAGCTTTGGATGCGTTGAGAGATTTAGTGGGCCGCCACATCGATAGAGCTAGGGAAGTACAGGAGAAATATTATAATAAGGGAAGGAAAGGGGTGCAGTTCGTAGTGGGAGATAAAATATTGAGAAAGGCGCACCATTTATCTGACGCGGCGAAGAAATTCATATGAAGGCCCGTTTGAAGTGGTCGAGATACTTTCTCCTACTGTTTATGTGTTAGGACAAGGGGAAGCGGCGAACCGCCGGATCTCGAAAGTGCATGTTAAAGCGAACTAAAGCGTTATGTTCCGATGCGAGCTGCTGGGGTCCCGGTGCGACTGAAAGATTAATCCTTTGTCTTGTTTCAGATGAGAGCCAGGAGGGGGTAGCCGAAGAGGGGTGGTTTGGGAGCGCTGCACTCCCCGTACCCGGAATTCCACGAGCTCCCGGAGACGTCGCGAGCGACGCCCACCGGGGAGATCGTGGACATGGGGACGGATCGAGTGCAGTCTTTTGTACCACCCCGGCTTTTGCTCCGCTTCGACTGGGCTGAGGAAGTGGAGAGAGAGAAAGCGGAAAGGGAATTAGCGGAGAGAGAGAGGGCGAGAGTGGAGAGCGAGAGGAGAGAGAATGAAAGGAGAGAGAATGACAGGAAGGAGAGAGAAAGAGTTGAGAGGGGGAAGTGGGAGAAGGAGAGAAAGGAGAATGAGAGAAGGGAGAGAGAAAGGATTGAGAGTGAAAGACGAAAGAGTGAACGAGCTGAAAGTGAGAGAAGGAAGAGAGAAAGAGAGGAGAGAATTAGGTTGGAGGAAGAGCGTGTGGAGAGGGTGAGGTCGGAGAGAGAGATGCGTGAGAGAGAGAGGTTAGCCAGAGAAAAGGAGGAAGAGAGTGCGAGGATTGAATGGGAGGAACAGGAGAGGGTGAGAAGGAGAAAGACCAGGGAGGAAAGGAAATCGCTGGAGAAGGAGAGAGTGGAGAGAGTTAGGGGACCTGGATTGGAGGTGGAGAGAGAATCGATGTTAGTAGAGTCGCCCTCAGAGGCGGCGACGGAAGGGGATTTGCCCCTCGCGGCAGCCGGCCCGACTTCGGCGCCCGTTCTCCCTCACTCGGATGAGAGTGCTGAGGTCGAGGCGTGTCACCACCGGGGAGCTATCCCTCGACGGTTGCTCGTCCCGAGAGACGTGGAGCGGGGCTATCTGTGTCGCCACCTAGAGCGACTCAGAGAGAGGCGCCTGAGACGCTTAGCCTTGAGGCGCAGCTGAGCCGCGCGGCCGAGCGAGAGCTGACTGAGTATCTGGCGGCCGATCGCGATGATGTTCCCCGGGGAACTGGGGGGAGAAGCGGTGCCCCCACTTCCGAACTTCCTCCGGGATCGCGGGAAAAATCGGGGCCGGATGGGCAGGAGCGAGAGCCGGAGTACCGGGAGCCAGACATTCCGCCCCAGTACCTTCTTCGCTTCCTGTCCGTGCCGACCCTGACGACCCCCATGAAGTGGGATCGAGAGGAGGAGCTGCCCGTCGCACTCGCCGAGGAGGTTGTCGCTACCGGGCTGCCAGTTTCAGCCGAAGGGAGGGAAGGTGGAGAGAGAAAAAGAAAGAAGAAGAAGAAGAAGAGGGCGACGCCGTATAACCCGCGGCGGCACCTGGAGGCAGGTGACTATGTCTCGGAGGTGCCAACACCACCGAGGTCACTGTCGCCCCCTCCGAGTCCCCCGCGGTGGCCCCCTCTTCATCGTAAGTGGAGAGAGAGAGGCCGAAAAGTGGGTCAAGGGCGAGCGCTGGGTCGGGCGAAAGCCGGGGATGAATGCTACCCGTGAAAACACGGGGTATTATGTTCGGGGAGCTCCTCCCTATTCCCACTGGCCTGGCGCTCGACCCGCCTCCCAAGGCCTGCTGTAATTGTTGGCGGATGGGCCATTCATGCCTCCAGTGCCCGCGTCCCCCGAGCGTGTATTGCCACAATTGCGGTCGGCGGGGCGCGCACCTGACGGTGTGTCCCCGGTGCTGGGTGGTCCATCGCGCTTTTATTAAAGAGCGGTACGGGCGGGAAGGCCCACGACTCTCGGCCTTCCACCGGTAGGGAATCCGGGCGACATCAGCGGCCGTCGTTCCATCTCCCGGGCCCGTAGAGGGGCTCCGGAGGAGGAGTGTTTCCCCTCCACGCCGGCAGCCCGCGAGGGTGGAGCCACGAGTCCCGTCGGTGGCGTCGGTGGTGGACGCCCCCAGGAGCGGCGCCCCGAGAATATAATAGAATAGAATAGAATAGAATAGTTTTTATTTGTAAATTACAAAATAATTAAGTTACAGTCTACCATCCCGCATTCGCCCAGGCTCATGTCTGTGGGACGGGGAAAACCCAATAGGCAAACCACGTGAGAAAAATCCTATTAGGAAAACCCGCCTCAGGATGGTTCAAAGTATTGAACATAATTAATATTTGTGTACATTATATCGCAATCGTATAATCATCACAAACATAGTCAATGGCAATCGCCAAGTCACGAAGTATCACATAATTGAACTTAGTTATTCTTCAATTTAGCGGTTACAGATTGAATTCATCACATTGCTTTATTCATACGATGTACGTCAGAAGATTAATCACAAAACGATTTTAGTACTGTTATAAAAATAGCAGTATACGTCTATATTCTATTTACACATATATACAGTACAGAGTTTGGGGAAGCGAGCGGGGACGGTCCAGCCAGCGAATCACCCAGTAGCTCAGGCGCTGCAGCTGGTTGATCGTCTGCGCGACCTCCCCCTAGAGGTCCGGAGCGCCGTACTTCTGCGAGTTTTTGGCCGGGGCCCTGTCCCGGAACCCGAGAACCGGGGGTAGAGATGTGGAGAGAGAGAGAGAGAGAGAGAGAGTCATATGCGATGTCGTCTATAATTTTATATATTATGGGATTATATAGTTAATATGTAGAAGCAACCCATGTATACATTTTATCTGATCTTTAAACATATGAATATTAATATGAAAATGACCATGTCTTATACCTTGAACTGCAAATCGTCGAGCCCGCCAAGTATGTATGGGAAATCGGAGGGCCACCCCTGCTAGAGCAGCTCTAGACTTCTTTTTTCCTCCCAAGGTGCGTAATATTATAAAAAGTTCGAAATTGAGAAAGAATAATGAAAAATAGTGATGTGTTGGTAACTATGTAATTTTTTTATATAGGCTTTGACTTTTCGTAAGTATCTGAAAAAATTCTTATGAATTTTAGAAATAAAGAGAAGGCATTATAGTTATAGAATTGAAATAATTTTCGCCAACACGGGCGTAAAGTGCGGAGGTTCTATAAAGTTTTGTAAGAGTATGTGAGCTATTGGGCCTGTTGGGCGCTAAGTAGTATTTTATGCCCGCTGGCTGAATAATTTCGAAGTTACAACGTGGGCGTAAAATGTAATTTTACACGGGAGATACGAAAAGTTATATTATGTCAGTCAAGTTAACTTATGGCCGGTACTTGACTACAATAAATTGATTTCAGTACTTTCTTGTGTTTAATTTGTATAGCTCAGAAAGATGAACAAATTTGAATACATGTCTGAGAACAGCCATACAGTAGTTTCCGAGAGTTGTTGCATTACTTGACTATCAATAATTGATTTCATAACTTTCGTTTGTTTGATTTGCAGTGAACAATTTGAATGTACTTACTTACATATAATTTGTTCAGCATACAATGACTCAAAGAATTAACAGACTTTTTCATTCGTATTTATTTGATTTCTTTTACAATATCATAAATATTATTATTTTATAGATTATTTGTACAGTCATGAAGAAAGCTATTACCATTTATAGAGAGTGCTTATTAAATAGATGAGATTCGAAGAAATAAAAGGACTAGACAAATTGTGCTGTTTTTTATAGATTATCCAAAAAAGTCTATACTTGCCTTATTTTATACTTTCGTAGAAAGTTTTATATTAGCAATATTATTATTTATACAGTCATGAAAACAATTATTACCATTTGTAAAGAGTGCTTATTGAATAGAAGAGAGTAGAAGAATTAAAAGGACTAGACAAATTATGTTGTTATAGAACGTACTTAAAAAATTAGCTTTTAAAAAACGTGTTGATTGTTTTAAAAAAAATATTTAAGCTCTCATTAAAGTTTTTGGAGAGAGAGAAAGGGAGAGAGAGAGAGAGAGAGAGAGAGAGAGGGAGAGAGAGAGAGAGAGAGAGAGAGAGAGAGAGAGAGAGAGAGAGAGAGAGAGAGAGAGCGAGGTGGCGAAGGGGAGAGATTCGAACGCTCGGCGATTCTTGGAATCGCCACGAGTAGCGTACGTCCGCGTGGTGCGTGAATGAGGAGCGAGAGTGATCCGTGTGCACGGCGATTCTCGGAATCGCGCCGAGTGGTATCGCGTTTGCGTGGAGAGAGATAGAGAGAGTGAGTGGAGGGGGGAGAGAGAGAGAGAGAGAGAGAGAGAGAGAGAGAGAGAGAGAGAGAGAGAGAGAGAGAGAGAGAGAGAGAGAGAGAGAGAGAGAGAGAGAGAGAGAGAGAGAGATAGAGAGAGAGAGAGAGACTAGTCTGCGCGGGCTGGTGTATTCCCGGAATTTGAGTTCAGCGACAGACGAGTTCGTGCGCTCGTTGCACGCGCGACCGGGTGGAGAGAGAGAGAGTGAGTGTGAGTGGATTGGCGGGCGACAAATCGTGGAATCGCGCTGCGGCGATTCTACGAGAGTGTGGTTCGAGCGAATCTAGCGAACTGTAGTTAGGGTTTTAGTTTAATAAACAGAGAAATAACTGGAATTATTGTATGAGTATTCATTTGCGAGACCACCTTCCCCACCCTTTTTTCAGCACCGTAGCTTGCCCGAGCCGATGGGATCACAGCGGAATCTCCTTTTGGATTGTAAGTGAGATTAAAGCGAGCAAGAGGAGGAGAGAGTTAATAATTATTTTATTTGCGGGTGTTCGGGCTCGGCGTTCATCGCCTAAGTACACCATCGCAAGCTATAGTGCGTAAATGAAACCAGTGAATCTATGTGTGAATAAATAATGACCATAATAATTATATTTTATATATAAATAAGAAAATTTAGTGTTGTAGAGAGTAGTGAGATTTTTCAACGCAGCTCACGTCAAATTACAAAATACTGCATTATTTCTGATTGTGTGATATTTTTCTATGTGCTCTTGAGAAAATCAGACACTTCTGATTATTTGATAATGGTTTAAACATTATATATGAAAAAGTTCGTAACTGTTCCAAATAGTGGAAATCAAAGAAATATTGTGCATTTGTAGCATGGGATGTTATTATTATTAAATTTCATGACTAATTACCTTGTGAAACTTGTGCATTTGCTTTTATGTACATGTAATATGGATCATATTATAGGTTAAAATGAATAAATTTCATATAATAAAAGGGTAAATGGTTTAAATGAAAAGAGTGGAATAAGAAAGTTACAATAAAATAAATGTAAAAATAAGTTCATTATGTGATTATATGTGGATCCAGGGCAAATTTTTTTTTTCTGAAAATAAATGAGCAATGAGTAACTTGAATTATGTAAATATATAAAATTATATTAAAAATTGCTAGATTCAATGAAAATCACTGAACGTTTAATTAATAAATAGGCAATAGCCATCTCTTAAGGTTTAGCTGCGTTGCAATAGCAAAAAAATGGTTTTTTTCATAAAAAACCATCCGTTCTCAATTAAAAAAAAAAAGAAACGAAGTCATGAATCATTAAGGCGAAGGCAGGAGCACTTTGAACATAAAATAACCTACTTTTAGGAATTTTTTGGTAGTCGAAAGCCTGGTCGGGCTTGTTTTTTTTTCTCCATTTAAGGTTTTAAAAGACATATTATGATACTCGTATGGAAAATAAAATATTAATGATTGGTCTTTCTTTTTAGTGAGAAATTTTTTAACATTTCTAAAAAAAAATTGTTAATTTATATAAAACCTTCAATTATTATATCGATTGAAATTGCAAGGAAAATGCAAAAAATCATGAAATATTACATTATGTAACAAGGGACTAAAGTCGCAGGTCATTCCCGCGGGTGAGTTAACTGCCCGAGCGAGCGTAGCGAAGCGAGGGCAGTGATCACCCAAGGGAATGATCGAGAGAGAGAGAGAGAGAGTGAGGGAGAGGAGGAGGGAGGGAGAGGAAGAGGAGAGAGAGAGAGAGATTGGAAACGTATAATCAGGGACTTAAAGACAGAGACATAGACACAGAGGTGTAGAGATAGAAACGTAGGGACAGAGATGTAGAGTCGTGTTTAGACTCGAGATTCAATTCTCGAATCTAAATCCTTAATAACTCTACAAGGTGTCCCATTTTAATCGCCCCAGGCAAATATCTTGAAAAGTATGAGAGATGGAAAAAAACTTTAAAAACAAAAGTTGTAGGGTGCAAAGGGGGTCAGCTAATGGTAACAACGACGTTGACCTTGAACTCTATTTTCAAGGTTATTTCAAGGTCAAAGTGATTTTTTTAAATGAGAATCCCTACTTTCGACCCCGGAAATGGAAAGATCAGAAAATTTTACGTTCAGAAAGGTCTGATATGTTGGGGTTTCAAGGTCAACCAGCTAATTTAATGAGGTCGACCTGGGAATACCTCTAGGAAGGACAAAATTGACCTTGACGTTCAAGGTCATTTTAAGGTAAGTTGATTTTATAAAATGGAACCCCTTATTTTTGACCCTGGAAATGGAAAGAGCGGAAGAATTTACGTCCGAATATGACCTTGACCTCGACCTTGACTTTAACCGTGATCTGGAAGGTTAATTTAAGGTCAAGTCGATTTTTTTAAAATCCCCTTATTGTTGACCTCGGAAATGGAAAGAGAAGAAAATTTTACCACCCCGATCAGTGAGAGGCAAGGCGACTCACTTTAATCAAGCACCCCGAACAGAGAGAGGCAAGGGGACTCACTTTAATTAAGCACCCCAAAGGAAACAATCCTTACTACGTTCACGTCGTTGTTCCTGGGTAGCGCAAAAGGTAAGGTTAATACATTTATAACAGAAGCTTCAACGATCTTAAAGTTTCCGTTAAAAAATCATTTTGCCCTTGAGAAAAATTTTTCAGGGTTCATGATGTGTGGGATTAGCATGCGTGGGGTAGGGATGTGTGGGACGGGGGGGTGTCAGGTATGGTTGTGGGACCGGGGTGTAACAGTTCAGCATGTGAGGGCATGAAGTGTATGGGGTTAGGATGTGCAAGTTTGAGTTTTGTTTACTAGGATGTGTAAGTTTTGGGTGTGTCGTTTTGGGGTGTGTGGGTTCCTCTATTAAGTCTACGATCAATTTGAACCAGCTTAGCCTGTGGTTCATGGAAAAAAAACGATTTTAAACGGACTTTTCTGAGTTTGACCTAGATTTGACCTTTAAATGACCTTGGAAAAAATTTCTCAATATGATTTTGAATGTAAAATTTCCCTCTCTTTCCGAATCCGGGGTCAAAACTAGGTGTTTCCATATGAAAAAACCACTTTGACCTTGAAACAACCTTAAAGGTCAAGTTCAAGGTCAACGATGTTAGCGCCATTATGTGGCCCCCTTTGTTCCCTATAACTCTTGTCTGAACCATTTTTCTCTATCTGGCTTAGGTTTCCGAGAAAACCGGATGCGGCGATTAAAATGGGTCACCGTGTATATATACTAGGGGGTATCCCCTACTCGCTCCGCTCGTCAACCCCAATTTATTTATTTATTTATTTATTTACATGAAATGATACAAATGATGCATAATGCAGTAAGTATCAAGATATAAAAGACTATATCCGACCTAGTTGGCATCCTATAGAGGTGCACAAAACACCTGTATATAGGTCTGGTAGCTCAGAAACTAATACAACACTTATACTAAACTTAAATGCTAAAATAAAGTTGACTTTTAGGTATATGCTATATTAAAATATATTCAAAATTGAACTTTTACATAAACTTGTAAATTTTAAAAAGGAAATTAGCTTAAATTAATATAGAATTTTTAGCTATTTCATACATGTCGGTATTATTTTATCCATAGACTTTACAAAAATTATGTTATAAAGTATTAATCTTCTCTTTCTTTTTCTTCGTACCAGTTGGTAATTTTTGTCTTTATATTTTTATTACTATGATTAAGCGTTTTTACTTCATTTGGGAATTCATTAAATACTTTCATAGCAATAATAACATTATTTTTGAAGTTTATTGACTTATTGATTTCATGCATTAAAAGACTTTTATTTCTACTAACCCTATTTGAATCTAGAAATTTCGTCCTTAAATCATTGTAATGAAATATAACTGAATCTATTTTGAAGTTATCTTTAATTCGTAAAGGTTGGAAAGTATGGTTTTTTGATTTGTTACTTATTTTTGTGATTCTACCTTGAAATGATTCAAGTTCCTCAAATATATTATCGTAAGCATCTCCCCAAGCGATATATTCCATATATATCGTTTACAACAACCTAATTCACATGTAGACAATAGCCTTAAATTAAAAGCACGTATAGAAAATCTAAAAATTCCTCTCGATTTTGAAATAATTAGTTTAGATGTTGTGAGTCTTTTCACTAATATTACGGTTTATCTAGTTCAACAAGCATTAGAAAAAAGATGGACGCAACTACATAATAAGATAAATATGAACTGCACGGAATTCTTATATTTAATCGATTTCATCCTTAGAAACAATTATTTTCAATTTAACGAAAATATTATCAACAAATTTTCGGCTCAGCCATGGGTAACCCCTATCAGCCCCATTCTGGCGGATATAGTCATGGAGGATCTAAAGATTTGTTGTATCAATAAACTCACGTTCAAACCTTTGTTTTATTTCCGCTACGTGGATGATATTATTTTATGTATACCTAAAAATATGATAGACCACACTGTAAATACTTTCAATGCATATGAACAAAATTTACAGTTCACCGCAGAACTTCTTCAGAACAATGTCATAAGTTTCTTAGATATAAAAATAATTGTTAACGAACAACAACACATTATCACGGACTGGTACCATAAAAATACGTTCTCCGGTAGATACTTGAATTACTTCTCACAACACCCCCAATGTAATAAAATAGCCATTATTTAGTTTAGTTGACCGCGCAATCAAATTGTCACACAGTTTTCATAACAAAAATATAACCTTGATAAAAGAACTACTTTTAAGTAACAATTATCCATTAAAATTAATAGAATTACATATAAAAAATCGCCTAAAAAAACTAAGAAGCACAAATATCAATATTAGTAATAATAATAATAAAAAAATGTTTATCTCCCCACCATACGTGAAAGAATTAGGAAAATTTCATGATCTTATTATTTAGAAAACACAATACAAATGTCATATATAGTACAAAGAATAAATTAAACAGTATTATTAAATTAGGAAAAGATAAATCAAAAACCTGTGATAATGTGAATGTTGTATACAAAATTAAATGTAAGGATTGCAACGCTTCTTATGTTGGCCAGACAGGCAGGCGATTAAATGTCCGACTTAAAGAGCACAATAAAAAATATACAATGAAGGATAATAATTCATCATTGTATGCGCACACCAAAGACACTAACCATACAATTGATTTTGCTAATACAAAAATTCTTGACACAGAAATAAATAGAGGTAAAAGAATTTTATCGGAATCCGTGTTTATTCATACACAAGAAAAGTATACGAAAAAACAATATGAAATTAATAATCTATCACATGAATACGCTTCATTAATTAAAAATTGCCAATTCATGTGCCTACAACAGTATTAGATCCGTAGCTAGCAAGTTAGAGAGATCAGAAGCACACGTTTTAGAAGCGTAACCACTCCTACCTCATATACACCACACTTAGCGGGACATTGTAATGCTTATATGATCGGTTGGTCCCCCCCACTAATACGTGTTGCCCGGGTATCTCGCCCGTTTCGCTGCCTCTCACTGTCTACGACATCCCCACCATACGTATTTTCGTCTTACATGTACATACACTTTTGCGCACATTTTATGTATATCAGTCAAAAAATTTGTAATTGATCTCATTGACGACCGGAATATCATTCGGAATAAGTTCTTGACTACACGTTAATTGTAAGTTAGTTTTAAGTTCTATCAAATGTGATTTGTGTAATTTGTGATTTATAACAATTTTTACAACTTTGTATTCTTTGTAATTTGTTAGTACCTGAAGAGGGACGTAATAAAAAATGTCCGAAACGTCGTAACTAATTGTTTTATTTATTGTCTAAATAAACAATCACCTGGTAGTATGGCCATTAGCTTCACGAACAACAAAGATATATACCATAGTTAGCCAAGCTGTTAAAAAATGCGTAGGTGTCCCATTTTAATCGCCCCAGGCAAATATCTTGAAAAGTATGGGAGATGGAAAAAAACTTTAAATACAAAAGTTGTAGGGTGCAAAGGGGGTCAGCTAATGGTAACAACAACTTTGACCTTGAACTCTATTTTCAAGGTTATTTCAAGGTCAAAGTGATTTTTTTGAATGAGGACCCCTACTTTCGACCCCGGAAATGGAAAGAGCAGAAAATTTTACGTTCAAAAAGGTCTGATATGTTGGGGTTTCAAGGTCAACCAGCTAATTTAATGAGGTCGACCTGGGAATACCTCTAGGAAGGACAAAATTGACCTTGACGTTCAAGATCATTTTAAGATAAGTTGATTTTATAAAATGGAACCCCTTATTTTTGACCCCGGAAACGGAAAGAACGGAAGAATTTATGTCCGAATATGACCTTGACCTCGACCTTGACTTTAACCGTGATCTGGAAGGTTATTTTAAGGTCAAGTCGATTTTTTAAAAATCCCCTTATTTTTGACCTCGGAAATGGAAAGAGAAGAAAATTTTACGTTCAGATATGTACCCTCATATGGAGTCAAAGTTGGCCCTCTGGGGTGAATTAAGAGTAATAATAAATAAATTAATTTTTTTGAAGTGGATTTCACTGTTTTTATGAGTTACTTAGGAATCTGAAAGTATTTTTTCTCCCTCAAATGAATCGAAAATTAGAAAGACTACCCTCGACATTAGCATTACCCAATGTGCATCGCGTGGAGGTTGCCGAAAGGATTTCGCACATCATTGGCCCTGAAAAGGGCCGATTGATTAACGGACTGTCATTTGAAGATCTAAGGCAGCAAATGCTCGATCAAGTGTCCGTTCTCTCTGAAACACATTTGCATCCTTCTTCGGAAGCTTGCTTGAACATTCCTCAATGTTTCCACTGAAATGGATTGGAAAGCTTCCATAATTCTTCCTCTCATGTTCTCTAAGGTTGTTGGAGCATGTGCAAAAACTTTGCCTTTAACTACTCCCCACAAAAAAAGTCAAGAGGTGTGAGGTCTGGGGATCTAGGCGGCCACTCGTGTACTTGGCTGCCGATGCCAATCCAACGATTACGATACATATCATTGAGAAAATTCTTGACTGATCGAACGCGATGTGCAGGAGCTCCATCTTGATGAAACCACATATCCCGCCGTAAGATAAGTGGGATATCTTCTAATAGAGGAGGTAGCTGGTTTTGCAAAATATCCAAATACAATTGTCCATTCAAATTTTGATTGTAAAAGATAGGTCCCAGCACATGATCTCCAATTATACCTGCCCACACGTTTATTGACCAACGTCTCTGGATTCGATGATCTCGTTGCCAATGAGGATTTTGTTCTGCGTAATAGTGGGCATTATGAAGATTGACACCACCCATATTATCAAATTTTGCTTCATCTGAGAATAGCACTCGATCAAAAAAGGGTCCCTACGTATCTGATTATTTGCCCATTGACAAAAATTTAAACGCCGTGCATAATCTCCATCCTCTAGTGTCTGTGTAAGGCGAACGTGGTAGGAGTGAAATTTAGATGTTTTCAACAGGCGATTTACTGTTGATTTGGGAACACCATGCATTCGTTGCAAATCTCGTGTTGAAATGTGGGTATTTTCAGCAATAATAGCTCGCACACCCAGCGCAATGTGCTGTTTCGTTCCAGTTTTGCGCCTCTTACGAACGATGGAGCCTTGTGCAGCTCGCGTTAATAATCTTTTGATGGCTTTCCTATCTGGGTGACGGGCATTGGGATATTTCTCGGCATAGCGTCTTTCTGCAGCCCTATAATTATCATGACATTCACCAACAACTTTTATCATATTCACAATCTCCTGGGGCGTGTAATCAGCCATCTCAAAAAGGAATATGGTACCACAAAAGAAATTTGGTTTTCCACTTCAATTGTATGTATAAAAAGAAATTAAGAAGGCAATTTTCGGAAATGAGCGAAAAAGTTATTTATTCTAATAAACACATGAAATCATTACCGTAGCTATTCAATAATAAGAAATCAAAAGGTTTTCTTTATTTGTACTGTGCACAGTCGCACCACTAAATATAACTAACTCTACCTATTTTCGAGTGCAGTATTGTTATTACTCTTTAAAAAAATGAAAATATTCCCAAATTGACCAAACTAAAGAATTCGAATATTTATAATTGAGTCATAACAAAACCATTAAATCATCGCCTCATAACTACCTTAAAGTAATCGGTCATTCGTACTTAAAAAATATCATTTGACGTAGCCGTACATTTCAATGGTGCCAACCTAACCAAGGAAGAACAAGAAGAAAATTACCTTTTCATACCGAAAATTAATCCCAAAAATCCTTCAGAGTTACGCTGACAAAAGTAAGAACACATCAGATTAAAAAAATTAATTTGACCCCAATTGACCTCAAGCACGATTTGACCCTTAATTGACCCCAGAGAGCCAACTTTGACACCATATGACGGTACATATCTGAACGTAAAATTTTCTTCTCTTTCCATTTCCGAGGTCAACAATAAGGGGATTTTAAAAAAATCGACTTGACCTTAAATTAACCTTCCTGATCACGGTTAAAGTCAAGGTCGAGGTCAAGGTCATATTCGGACGTAAATTCTTCCGCTCTTTCCATTTCCAGGGTCAAAAATAAGGGGTTCCATTTTATAAAATCAACTTACCTTAAAATGACCTTGAACGTCAAGGTCAATTTTGTCCTTCCTAGAGGTATTCCCAGGTCGACCTCATTAAATTAGCTGGTTGACCTTGAAACCCCAATATATCAGACCTTTCTGAACGTAAAATTTTCTGATCTTTCCATTTCCGGGGTCGAAAGTAGGGATTCTCATTTAAAAAAATCACTTTGACCTTGAAATAACCTTGAAAATAGAGTTCAAGGTCAACGTCGTTGTTACCATTAGCTGACCCCCTTTGCACCCTACAACTTTTGTTTTTAAAGTTTTTTTCCATCTCTCATACTTTTCAAGATATTTGCCTGGGGCGATTAAAATGGGAGACCTTGTACATGGGAGCGTCCAGCAGAAACGGGCCACCGAGCGCGCGCGGTGCCTTTTTTCGCGTAAAAGGCGCTCTGTTTAACTCGCTCATAATCGTATGCTGCGTCTTTGAAAAAAAAACCAAGGACCTATATCGATAGATTTTTTCTGCTCTTTCCAATTGCGCCATTGTTTTTATTGCGAAACGCGTTCTTCCGGACGAAAACTCGAGTTGAATATTGAAAGCCATTTTTCTCAAAGTATGTCATGTTTTTTTTCAAAATAAACTACACCATTGGAAAGTACAACTCTTAAGCTTCAAAACTCTATCTTGGAGAAGTTGGAGAAATAAAGGGTTTAAAAGTAACAACATGAAAAAGACAGCGCCGAGGGTCCGCGCGAGCCCCTCGCGCCCGTGCGTACGGCACGTTTAAGTGCACGCTCTATTCAATTCGCTAATAATTGTGTTACAAGTCTCTGAAAAACGAACTAAGGACATATATCGATAGATCTTTCCAATGGTGCTATTATTTTTATGCCAAAATGCTTCCTTCTAGTTGAAAATTCCATTTGAATGTTTAAACTCTATTTTTCCAATAAAATATCAATCTTTTCTTCAAAATGGATTATATTCTTCAAAAGTACAAGTTCTAAACTATAAAATATTATATTTTTAAGTTGAAACATGAAAAGTTCAAAAATAGTAAGATCAAAAAAACAGCGGCTGCCCGAACTTTTTACGCTATGCTCAAGGGCGGATTAATACACGCGATGTGCTATTTCGCCCTTTCTTTTTTGTCAATATAAAATGTTTTGTAACTTACAATGCCAATGCGTGGACATAATTTCGTGGATCTAGTTGTAACAGTTAGTATAATATTACAATGAACTTTGTTCATTTATATAACAAAATTTGAAAAACATAATATATTAAACATAAAAATATCCATGAACGCACTGAAAGCAGTGAAACAGAAATTTAAAATAACCGTATAGATTGTTTAATCTGGCATAACAATATTACCTGTTCCTTTAAATTCTAATTTTTTTACATTTTTTTGATTTTATAAGAATTGTCCTTCTTGCGACATCCGCTTCTTTCTTTGTTTGAGTTTTAAGAACTTTTTCTTCTTTGATCGGTGGATATAATTGAGAATCTTCTGACGCTGAAAATCTTTTAAGTTATAACTTTTTGGCATCATTTAATAATTTAATACAATGAAACAATTGAGTTCCAGTTATTGTCTTAGCTGAGGCTAGCCTGTTTTGTACCTTTTCTGTTGCCTTTAAGTAATCGTCTTTTGATGAAAAAAAGCACTCAATATTTTTGAAATACTCAGTTGCCCATTTGTATAAATCTTGGGGCGTCAATATATAATTGTCAGATACTTCCCATAAACTTTCTCGTCAGGCATTGCTTTTCACGGAAGCACCTATTCCATCACATGCTTTTTTTCCGTGGGCTGTTACATGAAAATGCGACTCAGCATTAACAGCAAAATCATCATAATGATGAAGAAGATTTTGGAAATTGCGATTATTTTTAAAATGTTGCGCAGCTCCATCAGTAAAATAAATAACTTTTCTAACTAAATCGAAAGACTTTTTAAGGAAATTAATTATAATTTCTTGTATTAGATAAACTGCAACAACGTCATGAATTAAACTATCTGAGAAAACTACCATGCTTTTGTGTTCAATTTTAGATTCTGATCCTTTATAGTAAATGACTATTGTAGCTAAACTACATTGACTATTATTATAATGAAATGATTGTGCTGCATCTTGTGCTATAAAAGCATAGTTTTCTGAAAAATCTAGAGAAATTAAAAACTCTCCTTCAGATAAGGATTCTCTCAAGAATTGAAAATAAGCAGACTGTTGTTTAGAAATAAATGAATGAGTCTTAAGTTTATACAAAAGAGGAAAAAAATATCGATAAATGAAGACTTAGAAACGTTTTCAGTTTGCAATGTTGATCTATCGGTAGTTTTCCACATTTGAAACTTTATTTCATTAATCTCAGAGCTTTCGAATAATAATTCTAGATCATTTTTTAGAGGTTCGACACCAGAACAATTTTCGCACATATTTAAATAGCATTTCGCTGTTGGACTTTTACAAACTATTTCGGCTATGCAATCTTTATAAGTGTTCATTCTATCAAAAGAAACTCCTGAGTTTCTTGAACCAATTAACAGAAGTTTAACATTTTGATGATAAACGCAAACACACACTGAATATGTCCCACTGCTACCAGCTAAAACACAATATTTAGGACGACATTCGGCAAATTTACTGAATCCTATTTTCGATCCAGGATACTGTTGCTTATATTTTAAATATAGCCGTTTCTGGATGTAACTTTTTGTGCCATCATCATTTTTTATACATTTGTTATCTTTATAGCTTGGCATAATTCTACTATTCTCATCACTTTCATAGAAGAGCTTTGCTTGATCTAAAGTATCACTTGATATTTTTTTATTTCCTCGGTTGCCATTTAATTGGGTTATCAAATAATTTACATTTCGATGAAAGTCGACGAGACAAGTTCGAAAATCTAGCTACTTTGCGAGTGCTCCAGTTTTTAGGAAGTAATTTCAAAAGTAATATCTTTTCCATTTTTGTCAAATTTTGGTCATTCAACAATTTTTTCAAATTAAAAATAATTTCTTTAGAATCTTCTATTGAAATCTCACCCTCTTCTTCAATCTGAGCATTAGATTTTATTCGACAAGAATCGCATATTTTGTCTCTATCAGTTAAATGCGGATAACAAGCTCTAAGTTTATCGGAAACAAACCTAAGTTTCGATGAATGCTTTATTTCATCAAATGGATTACAGCAACGATTTAAAATGTTAGACATTTTATTAAGCTTTTTTTTATTAAGGCAATAAGACAAAGGGGCAAAGTAATAAGGCATGTGCATAAAGCACCTGGCTAGTGGGCGACGCAGGCCTCTATATAAGCCCGCGGGGTGATGTTTTTCATTGAAGGTAGCGCGCTTGGTGCTTGCCATCTAGCGGGCACTTCGGGTACTAATCCCGAACAGAAGCATTTCGGAATAAAAATAATAGCACCATTGGAGAGAGCAAGAAAAAATCTATCGATATATGTCCTTAGTTCTTTTTTCAGAGACTTGGTACACGATTATTAGCGAATTGAATAGAGCGTGCACTTAAACGTGCCGTACGCACGGGCACGAGGGGCTCGCGCGGACCCTCGGCGCTGTCTTTTTCATGTTGTTACTTTTAAACCCTTTATTTCTCCAACTTCTCCAAGATAGGGTTTTGAAGCTTAAGAGTTGTGCTTTCCAATGGTGTCGTTTATTTTGAAAAAAAACATGATATACTTTGAGAAAAATGGCTTTCAATATTCAACTCGGGTTTTCGTCCGGAAGAACGCGTTTTGCAATAAAAACAATGGCGCAATTGGAAAGCAGGAAAAAATCTATCGATATAGATCATTGGTTTTTTTTTCAAAGACGCAGCATACGATTATGAACGAGTTAAACAGAGCGCCTGTTACGCGAAAAAAGGCACCGCGCGCGCTCGGTGGCCCGTTTCTGTTGGACGCTCCCATATATATATGGGTCGTTCTTGTACTTTTCGGTCATAACCGGTCGCAGGGGGTTAACCGTTTTCCTCACTGATTTTTCCTGTGAAAGTACATATAGAAAAAGTAGGAAAGCCCCAATATTAGCTCCCCATATCCAATATTGAGACAGCTACACAGTGCTGAATTTCGAAAAATTGTGAAAAAATGGCTATATTCGAAAAATTCAGTGCGGCTCGTTTTTTGATCGATTTGAATGATTCAAGAAGAAATTTCTTTGTTATTTTGTCAAATTTTAGAAAAAAAATTTGTGGAATAAAAATAACGCAATGAAATTTTTACACAGAGGAAAACGTGAATCTAAATATTTTCATTTTTAAGGTTATCTTACAACTTTCGTAGTTCCTCGGGTTTTATAGATATTGAGATTAGGTAGGGCCTATTCTCTTCGTCTTAAAAATACGTTTCATTTTCACTCAGCCAACGATTGATTTGGTTAACTAGAAGCAAACATACAGCTATCAAAATGGTCGATTTTCGAAAATCGCAATGTTGGCACCCCTGTAACTTTTTTCTATCAAAACCGATTGGGCTCGTATTGGGCGGAAAAAATCGTCCAAGCTTATCTAAAAGAACTCTATGATTAGCAGTGCCAAATGCTTTGCCTAAGTCTAGAAAAGCAACAATTATTGGTTTACTTTTATCTAAGTTTTCGTATATGATATTTGATATATAATTTAATGCGTCAGTAGTTCCCCTATTTTTAACGAAACCGTATGGTTTTTCTGATATTATGTTATGTTTTTCAAAAAAGTGGTATAATCTATTATAAATTATTTTTTCAAAAATTTTTGCAATGTTCGATATTAAAGAGATTGGTCTGTAATTACTGATATTAAATTTTTCACCAGCCTTGTAAATAGAGACTACCTCAGCATTTTTGAGCGCGTCAGGCCAGATAGATTTCACAATACATAAATTGAAGATATATTCTAAGGGCACACATATATATTCAGAGAGAATTTTCAATGATTTAGCGTTAATATTGTCTACACCTCCAGATTTATTTTTCAATGTATTGATTATTTTGTATATCTCAGCAAAATCTGTCGGACGAAAGAAAATGGATTCAGGATTCCTATCTGGAAGTTTCAGGTTATTATTATTTATATTAGCAAATTGAGCACTCAAATTTGGTCCTATTTTGCAAAAATAGGTGTTCATAGCATTTGCTATATCAGTTTTATTTTCGATTTTTTGATTGTTTTCGTATATATATTTTATTGGATTATCATGCACACTATTTTTCCCTAATTTAGTTTTAATTATGTTCCATAATTCCCTAGAGTTTCCGCTATTTCGTTTTACCATTTCCTTTTCATATTTAAATTTTGCTTCTTTAATAACTTTGTTCAATATCTTAGTGCAATTTGTATACTCTTTTTTTAGGGCTTCAGAAGTGGGATTGTTTTTCCATAAGATATACAGTGTCTCTTTAGTAGTACACGAGACTATAATAGCACTAGTAATCCAACTTTTTCTCGGAAGTTTATTTTTAAATTGTTTTTTGGTAGTGGACGCATCAATACAATTATTTATCATGTCAATTAATGCGTTAACTGCAAGATTAGGATCCTGGATAGACAATATTGAATTTGTTCGGCTGATTTATTTCTAATTTATCTATAGTTATAAATAATGGGTAGTGATCATTAAATGGATTCGTTATTTTAAATGAATTAATATTTATATTTCTAGTTTTAATATAGAAATTGTCGATGCAGGTACCTCTTTTATTATCAGATGAAGGCCTTGTTATTCCAGTAAAGCATGGCGTAAATTTATGTTCCAAGAGATCATTTAAAAATTCTTGTGTTATAAGGTTATCTGTTGAGTCAGTCTTACTAAAATTTTCGTCTAATATATCAATGTTAAAATCCCCGATTATACAATGGTTCTTAGTATTTAATTGGTCTCTTAGGAATTTTTTCAGGCTATGAACAAATTCATACTTTTTTATATTGTGTGATCTACAGATCGCTGAGATTCTTACAGTTTCGGTGCCAATTAGTTTTATAACCGAGCTTAAGATACGTATGTTGTCGACCACTATAATTTCTGTGTGTTCAGATAGTTCATCCTTTATATACATCATAACTCCATCTGCTTTATTCATTTTACTCTCACTATAGTAACTTTTCTAACCTGATATGTTGTACAATGGAGTATATTGCACATTCCAAGATTCAGTACATATAATGACACTTGGTCTTACGGCTAAACATTCAATAAAAGTTTCAAGTTTTTCAAAGTTTTGTTTTATACTTCTAATATTTACACATAAAATCAAATTTTTACCTTTATCGATACTTTTATTGAGTGTTTGTACATTACCAAAAACTTGTTCTTTTTGTGAAATAACTTCAAAATTTAGTTGTTGTTGATCCATGTTCAAAATTCAGAAGTTCAGATGTTGCTGAGTCTGTTGGGTAATAAATTTGTGATATGGTTCTGTTTAAATTTATTGGTGAGGTTGTCGCCGATAAATTACCAGCTGATGTTGCCGGACTGATAAAAATTCTACTTTGTCTTCTTGGTGTCGTTATGACCGGTGATTTACCGGTCGCTGTATCAGTGTTTTGTAACTGTGATTGAAAATTTACTTTACCTACATATTTTGGAATGTGCGGTCTCACTGGATAATTTGTTTCAGCAATTAACTTCTTTATCTTGTGAAACATAACCTCGCATTTTTCGGTATCATTTACCACGTGTTTAGTATTATAATTTGTTTTATATTGATGATTACTGTACATACAATTAACACACTTGTGTTCGTTTGGGGTAGTACAGTTGATCGTGTTATGTTTTCCATCACAACGTAGCAGATTTTCGTATTCTTACACTTTTTACCACTATGACCAAATCTACCACAGTTAAAACACGGAGTTAGATTCAAGTCATCGAATGCTCTGCAATTTTGATAACCAATATGAACTCTATATTTATTACTCACAATTTGATTATATACTTCCGCTGGTGTTTCAATTAATATAGTGTTAATTTTTATTTTAATGTTTTCAAATATATGTAACCCTTTGCATTTGCTGTTTAGGTGTTTGAAGTTCCTTTTGTTAATATCTTGCTCTATTTCTTTAATCTCCATGTCTTCAAAATTGTCGAAGCCTGTTATTTTCATCTTGGGATTTTTAATAGATTCTCTTATTATTTTGTAGTAGGCAGAATACCTTTGTCTTAGTATATTCTCAGTTTGTATCAAACTCTCCTCATTTATAAAGCTTATTATTGCTTCATCTTTGTTCTTGATTTTTATACTTTTTGCTTGTATAGATGAATTTTTATTTATATAGTGAGCTATATATGGTTTTATATCTGGCACATTTATTCCTTTATTATCATTCTGTATTCTTTTCACTATTAGTTTTTGTATTTTCTTTTCTAATTGTTTATCACTTACTACCACTTCTGCAAATGGTTTTTTGTTTTTGGTATAGTTTTCTTTGTCTAAAATTTGGTTTAGCATGAGATTATTGTTGTGTACTTCTGTACTTATTTATTTTAATAGATTTTTTTCTTCTTCAGGAAAACTTGTCAATTCTTGATATCCTTTAATTTCCTTAGCTTTTATTAGTAGCAATTCTTCTTCAGCTTGTTTTAATTTTTGTTCTGTCTGTGCATTGGTTTTTATTAGTATTTCGTTCCTTGTCATTATCAGATCATTTTGGTTTCTCAGATTTTCTAGTTCCCTCCGTAGTAGCACTGCTGCAACACGTGGGTCTTTAGAGGTTATGTCATCTATATTATGTTCTTCACATATTATTTCTATGGCAGATAAGTAGTTTTGTGTTTTTTTTCTGTTATAATCATTTTTATGGTAGACATTGTTACACACTACACATATCACAACTCCCACTGGCGTCCCGGGATGACATTTGTAATAAATTTCTGGCGGAGGGGTCTGCTTAAGCAGCACACCTTCGTCCGCCATCTTGGCTCTTCGCTATATATATATATATATATATATATATATATATCTATAACTGTTATTTCCGGGACTTTTTAGTGTAAAAACTTACAATCAGGGTCGGAAACACCCCCTTTTCCCCCCTGATTGTAATTTATACTGTTTTATACTGTTTTATACTGTTTTATACTGTTTTATACTGTTTTATACTGGCTGAAAAAACTATAGCTCGCCAAAACGGTTCACCCACATACTTATATATATATATATACATATATATACACACATACACGCGCACGCGCTCACGCACACGCACACGCACACGCACACGCGCACTAGCACACACACACACACACACTCATACACACAGAAGGCTAGCTTTGCTCTCTATCGCCACACATGCGCTGAATTATGCTGATTTAGCACTATGGGTGACGTCTCAAGATGAACTGTTACGGGGGTCAAGGTTTTGTTTTCACTGCCGATAACGCTGCAGTAACTACCGAAGATCTTTAAGAAATTAAAACTCATTTGGTCAAGCACTTAAAAATTTGCAAATCATGATAAAGGAATCTTCAGGGTTAGAATGGCGATTTTTAATAGGTAATATTGGTATATTATGGCATACAAAAAATTATGGCATACATAAAAAAATACTGGACTAATTAAAACAAATTTAATTTTATCAGCATTTAAATAATACTTGCCCCCTTAAAATAACTGTAAAAAATTTGGGGCAGTATGTAAATGTATCTCCTCTTACAATTGTGTAGTTTTCCGAATGCGGGTTGAATATTTTTTAATGTACTTAAAAATGACATGTATATCTGTAAATCAGTATGCTGTGTATTTGCAATGTATATACGTACACTTGAACAACAAGGGGATATCGTGTAATCTCATCTTCTCGCAGCCCAGGAGGTAGGTACAACCTTACTTGAGCATTGTATCCACCGCTTATCTGTACTGGAAAGGTTTTAATTTGTGGAAGCGCTAAGTCTGCTATCCTCTCCTGTAAGAAATTAATTTTTTTTTACATTTTTGTATAATCTTGTTTAGGCTTAATTAAAAATTGATTTATGGCAGTAGTCATGTTATCGGCAATCCTAAAAGTATTTGGCATCTCTGCAAAAAGTGCTAAGACAATAAACATTTTTTTTGAGAGGAAGGAAGATTGTGAGGCCTCGTGCCTTACTACACCATTACGGTTGTTTCTGGTAAAAAGACGTTGTATTTTGGTTGCTTAGTTGCTTTCGTTTGCCCTATTAACCCATGTGTATAGCTAAAAATATAAATCGGTACTGATTCAGATGTAATGAAGCATGAACTATAACATTCTATTTAATTTTAAAACATTAATATAAAAACTTTATTCTGACAACAGAAACTTCAAAAAGGGGTTGGTTTTGTACTCTAACAGTTATGCTGTCGAATGGTTTGTGTAGAATAGATTGAGTAACATCATTTCTGTTATTTTAATTGACGAAAACTTCCAGTAAGAAGAGTCTAATTACAATAATGAGTAAAATTGTATCGACAAGATTGAGTCACGGAATTCAAAATAAAATGAAAATTACTAATAACAACTAAATGGTATACATATATCACAAGATAGAATAAATTAAGGCGGACTGACATTTTTAACCCTTTAGTGCCCAGAGTATATTCTTGCAAAAAAAAAATTTGTTTTT
Organism: Torymus aiolomorphi; assembly: GCA_036365515.1. Classification (NCBI taxonomy): domain Eukaryota; kingdom Metazoa; phylum Arthropoda; class Insecta; order Hymenoptera; family Torymidae; genus Torymus; species Torymus aiolomorphi. Next base: position 92,724,292 of record CM070875.1, on the reverse strand, counting down.
TCATGGTATTTTATTTAAAAATAAGTTAAATATGAATGCCCAATCGTTAAATTAAAGAAAAAATCTGCGAGAATAAAAACGATAATTATTATTAGTATTAGTATTATTATTTTATTTTGAGAATATAAGGGCGCAGAACTGAAAATGTGGACCCGAAGGCTTATCGGGCGAATACGCCCGTGAGTGGTTCGCCAAAATGGAGAGAGCATACTACGCGAAAAGAAATCTCAAGAGCATCTGGGGCCTGCCTGATTCCATAATCTTAGCGCTTACGATAGTACGGTTAACGTAACGCATCGATAAGCGCTAAAGTAAATTTATCGATAATTTAATTAACACAGATTATGAAAAGTATATGTAAGGAAATGATAAAATAAATAACATTATTTAAATACCAATTGGTATAATTATACTGTGCAAAATAATTTTAAGAAAAATACTTGAGTAAGTATAAGGATAATACCAAAATATACATAGACTTCGCATATTTAAGGCCACGTGATGCTCAAGTGAAAATCCCTACGTTACCGATATATCGGTAACATACTATATATTAAATAATAATTATATTAATAATAATTTTTTTGACAAAAACGCTCTTTCAGGCGCTCGAAAATTCTTTGATGATGATTGTGTCAAAGTTTCAGAACTGAAATGATAACTGCGACCGAGTTATTAACTTTCTAGTCATATTTTTTATCTAAAAAGTGGATATAAGCTCGAATATACATCGTATATGTCTGAAATTTTACACATACGCTCGCCGTAGCATTTGCGAGCGCCTGAAAGACTTCTTTTTTTGAAAATCTACAAAAAGTATTATTTTATTTTTTTCCATAAATAAACTTTCGACAATAAGTTGTGAGATTGTCAAAACTACTCATCACTTGTATACCACTAACGTAAAATGGTTGTGCATGGTGCAGAGTAAGTCGTACCAATCTTTCTTGATAAGCGCTGAGCGGTGTAGGCTTGATAGCCTACGGGGGCTGCGGTACGATCAGCGTTAGCCCCGCTGCTCGCACTATATTCTTTCTGCGCGAGAAAGACCCGGCCACCGATTCCGCGTAGATGTTGATCTATCGCGAGAAAAAGGAATGTCAGTGAATGGAACGAAAGAAAGCTGCAGGACTATAAGTACTCTTACTCTACGACGGCCGCCAGCGGCCGTATCACCACAAGCAACTTTCTCGGAGCAGCAGACGTAAGATATCTAACGTATAAAGACGTCCACTCCTGCATCATTGTTAAAAGAGTCTTCAGACATGCAAAAGTCGAAGCAAAGGCAGAGAACATCACTTGAGATGCCCAAGTTTGATATCAGCACTGTTCAGACCAGCAGATAATATTTAATTAAATATTTAACGATGTTAAATTATCATGGTGAGTATTTAATTTGTGGGCTAAATTTTTAAATTGAAGCTAAATGCAAGCTACACAAGCAAGAATTTCTTATGTAAGAACCTGAATATAAACTTCTTTTCTACAAATCCAACCAACTCACAAAAAAGAAAGAAGTCTGAAGGCGTTAAAATGATGAGCAAGCTTAGTACTATACCAGCTATTCTCAGTGTGTTAATACGAATTTTTAATTTTTTCATGAGATGGTTGGCTTTGTAGGAAAGAAATTTTTATCCGAGTTCTTGCACAACAGATATAGCTTGTGTATTTTCTAGTACAGTAGTACTAGTTCTAGTATTTAAATTTTCAAACCTTAAATTAATAATTCTCTTTTCGAATGGGATATGGGAAAATCCACTTGATACTTTTAACGATAGATGCGAATTTTTTTTCGAGTAATCCATTGCTGCTATAAGCTTGTCTTGCGAAGTACAGAAACCAGTCTGGGAGGAATGTCTCCAATGTAAACAAAATAATAAGTCCTGTAATTCATATTAATGTGTAATATGGGGCGCAGCCTAGAGATGTACAAAACTGTCTAAAAAAAGTCTACTTTTGAAAAGTTTTCAAAAGTGGACCTTTTTAGTCAGTTTTGTACATTCCCAGGCTGCGCCCTGTGTTACACGTTAATATGAATTACAGGACTTACTATTTTGTTTACATTGAAGATTTTCTTCCTAGACTGGTTTCTGTGGTTCGCAAGACAAGCTCATAATAGTAATAAATTATTCAAAAAAAAAATCTTTGCCTACAGTTAAAAGTATTAAGTAGATTTTTTCATATACCTGAAGCTTTATCAATGTTTCGGGTGCACCTGTTTTTCTGCCTATACCTTCTAATTGTAGTTGTGCTAGTAACAGGTAACCTATTGATCTGCTGATTGCATTTCTGCTGTTGCAGGGGTATAGTTTGCGATCACAGAAGCTGCAGCACCTTGCCATACAAATAGACTATTCCTGGATCTCAATTAATAAGTTAACCTCTACCTGGTGCAATGTCGGGGAAGAGGAATTGTAGAGCATCCAGGAAGATGATGACAAATTGAAGTGCAATGCTCTGAAGAACCAGTGCTTGCTGATTATAAGTGTTACTTGAAGCTGTTTGTGTAGCAAAGAGGATAATGCTTTTGCTTACTTCTGCCTCCCTGCAAGTGCATGATAGTAGTACTAACTTCTGCAGGTGCCGTAGACCTTGTCATACAAATAGACTACTCCAGGATCTCAATTATAAGTAATCATCTACCTGGTGCAATGTCGAAGAGGAATTGTAGAACATCTAAGATGACAAATTGAAGCAAGTATTGAACTCAAGTTCAAAAAGAAATCAGGGAATTAAAATGTAAAAATAAGTAATATTCTTTGGGTATTCCGCCACGAATGAAAAAGAATATAATAGGTATTAACATTTTTTAACAAACTCAAATTAATTTTATATTGTTTTACTTGCTAAAAATAATGAACTTGTTATATTGGTAATAAAAAATTGATTTTTGTAGAAATGAAGAAGGGCACAAAGCAGCAATTAAGCAAAGATGAAGCAAATGGAGATGCACAAAGTACAAAGAAAAACGAAAAAAATGCCTTGGAGTTTTTGGTGCACTCTTTAGGCCTTTCGTTCAATTTTGGATTATTATTGAAGCTATTCAAAAGACATGAGAAAGCAGAAAGTATCTGCATTGTTGTACTAGGCGATGTTGGAAGAAGCCCACGTATGCAGTATCACGTATTATCCTTTGCAAAAGAAGGATATGGTCTTGAGTTGATAGGTTACCAAGATTCACCGCCTCTTAAACAGCTTGAGGAACATCCAAATGTTAAAATTTATTATCTTTGAAATGTTTCCAATTTACAAAATCGACTAAATAGAATAATTTCAAATGTAATTAAAGTAATATGGCAGTCTATTAACCTCCTATATTATTCTTTAAGTGCAACTCAAGATTTTTTATTGTTGCAAAATCCTCCTGCGATACCATCTATTCCAATATGTTGGTTTTATTGTTATGCCATCAAAGTTGAATATTGTATTGATTGGCATAATTATGCACATACCATTTTACCTCTAACTTTAGGGAATAACCATTTTCTTGTGAAATTAACAACTTCTATTGAATCATATTTTGGAGCTAAGGCAAAACACAATTTTTGTGTTACTAAAGTAATGCAAACATATCTACATAAAAACTGGAATATTCAAGCTAAGGTGCTATATCGACCTTCAGAAGAATTCCATCCAATTTCTATAAAGGAAACACATGAATTATTCTTACAAGTGAGTAAAGCATATAATTCTTTTGAAAGTTATTCAAAACATGCTACTGTATTTACAAATCAAAAGATGAATGGAGAAATAGAATTGCTTCATAATAGACCAGGTTTAATTGCGTCAAGTACTAGCTGGACTGAAGATGAAGATTTTTCTATTTTATTAGACTAGGAATTTAGGGAACGCTACGCGCGCCAGATGTCCGTACTTTGACCACTCAGCGAACTCTCTGAAGTTGACTCTATATGTTTCAACCAATAATATTTTTTGCTCAGCAATATGGCTGCTCCGTAAAAGCATATGGCTGCCTCCTCATACCCATCTCCCTTTTAATATAAGATAGTATTCAAGATTGTGAAAGTCAATCTAATTGAAATGAGAATTCAAAGTTACCAAACTTAATATGTGTTATAACTGGTAAAGGTCTATTGAAAGAATTTTATAAGGCTATAATAGACAACAAAAAATGGAAGTATGTCAAAGTAATTACACCATGGTTAAAAAATAAAGATTATCCAAAAATATTAGCAAGTGCTGACTTAGGTGTATGTCTTCATAAGTCAACAGCGGATTAGATTTACCAATGAAAGTTATAGATATGTTTGGTTGTGGTTTACCAGTGTACGCATACAACTTCAAGTGTCTAAACGAACTTGTTAAACAAAATGTAAATATTAAATTAATAAGGAGATTAATAAAAGTCTAATTGTATTTAATTTTTACAGGTGCCAAGAACCTGTATGTCATTGCTGTTCAGGGTATTAAGGGTCGCCTGAACCGGCTTCCAGCTGCCGGATCAGGTGACATGATTGTTGCCACAGTCAAAAAAGGAAAGCCTGAACTGAGGAAAAAGGGTAAGTTTTAATAGATTAAAAATGTTTTCTAGTAGAAAACAAAATGCGTATTTTACATCCCTAAAATTCGCATTTTAGCCCTACTAAATACTGTTTGCAACTCAGGCGTAAAATTTTAGATCATTCTATAATGGTGCAATCACAACTCGAGTGGCAAAATCGCATTTTACTTCTTTGTTTAAAAAAAATACTACTTTTGTATGAAAATATTCAAAGTTTTAATAAAAAATTTTATTTTCTTTCTAGTTATGCAGGAAGAACGGGGTCTTTATATACTTTGACAATGCTGGTGTAATTGTTAACAATAAGGGTGAAATGAAAGGATCAGCCTTTACTGGTCCAGTTGCAAAAGAGTGTGCTGATCTGTGGCCGAGAATTACATCTAACGGCAGTAGTATCGCTTAAGGTACCGTGTATAAATATTTTACTTTTAATAAAACAAATCTAGGTTTGCACCGAGTAGTTCTTTTGTATTTCATCGACGATCCATGCCATATATTTTCATTTATAAAACAATAAATTCAAAACAATCTTTCTACCGTTTACAACAAATGATTAAAGTTTTATTGCATTATTCAGAAAGTGAGATGAAAACCGTATTATTTAAGTCTATTAAGAAAAAAACTACTTTCATTCCAATAAATTGGCTGATTCAAACCAAGGTATTTGATTTTCACAAGATCATTGTCAGACATAGGCCTGAAAACTTTCCAATTTTTATATCGGTACCTCCCCCTAAAATTGAACGAGAAATAAAATGAGATCTGCCAAATTAAAATTCAATGAAAAACAAAAAAAGATGAGTATTTCTTATTGAATTTATTTTTAGTCGACAAAATCTACTTTTGCAACATTGGAAATTTGCAAACCAAATTTTTTTTAGTTATGTTAAGAACCATTTTTCCTGCTATATAAATATTTAGATTGGAATGTCTAAACAAGTCATTGTAAAAAATTTCCATAGCGTTAGGTCTACTAGACCGCTGAAGCTACCTAGAGAGAACCTAGAATTAAAATCATATTATTAATTAATAAGTGTTCGCTATTTTGTATAATTTGGTGTATGGTTAGTGGACGTCAACGAACAAAAAAGATAGATCTCTCGAAATGTTGTCAAAAAGCTCAAATTTTGTCTTTTTTGTTCGTTGCAGGGTTGCCAGATCGTCTCCAACTTGTATCGCCATCTATTGAGACAGAAATCGCCAAAAACCGCCAACTTTCCTATCTTAAAAAAATGATGAATTTGTTATTATTTTTAAATAGAATTCCACACCTAGAAACCCAGTACTAAATCATGCAACACGATTTTTTAAATAATTTTTAAACCGAAGTTGACAGGGGACACACGGTCCACGCATATGAGGGAGTCACTTAGACATGCAACAGTAAACAAAATAATTATTTAAATAATTTGTAAATCCAAGTAGGCGGGGGATGCGGGGTTCACGAATATAAGGGAATTACATAGACACGCAACACGATTAGGTAAATAATTTTTAAGCCCAAGTAGTCGGGGGACGCGAGGTCTACGCATATTAGGGAATTACGTAGACATGCAACAATAAGCAAGATAATTATTTAAACAATTTCTAAACTCAAGTAGGCGGGGGATATGAGGTCCACGAATATAAGGGAGTCATGAAGATATGAAAAAATAAGCAAAACGATTATCTAAATAATTTTTAAACCCAAGTAGGAGGGGGATGTGAGGGCCACGAATATAAGGGAGTCATGGGTTTAAAAATTGTTTAAATAATTGTCTTGCTTATTGTTGCACGTCTACGTAATTCCCTAATATGCGTGGACCTTGCGTTCTCCGGCTACTTGGGTTTAAAAATTATTTAAATAATCGTTTTCCTTTTTTTCATCTCTACACGACTCCCTTATATGCGTGGACCTCTTATCCCCCGGCTACTTGGATTTAAAAATTATTTAAATAATCATTCTGCTTATATTTTCATTTCCACATGACTCCCTTATCTGCGTGGACCTCATATCCCTCGCCATTTACATAAAACTTTGTCGCGTTTTTTAAAATCGCCAAAAAATCGCCAGTTGCCAAACCATAAAATCCAGTCGCTATTGATAGGAGAAAATCGCCAATTTGGCAAGAAATCGCCACATCTGGCAACCCTGGTTCGTTGACGTGCACTAACCATACACTAAAATCATATTGCCCTGCAAGTACGGTAATTTTTTAAACCATAATACTCGCATCCGACGACGCGGCGTACAACGCAGCGCAGCCAAGCGTCGCTCTCGCGCCTGTGCAACGTCGCCAGGTCATGCTCGAGCGCGATTGTTATGAAGTGCGAGGTGGCAACAGCGTGGTATGAGCGGTCGAGAGATGGTATAGTAATCATAGCAAGCGAGCAGTTGAGGGATAATGTACATAAGAGCTGTGTCGTGCTGTGTCGTGCTGTGCCTTGCCTTGCCCTTGCCGTGCTGTGCTGCGCTTTACCGTGCTGTGCTGTGCTTCGCCGTGCTGTGTGCTGCTACGCGTGGATTACTTATAGAACTAATGTCGCTGATTGGCTAATGTTTAAGTATTGGCCAATCAACGCCAGCTAGACAAGCCGCGCGACACTCGCGGCAACTCGGAACGCTGAATTCATGTTCACGGCTTCTTCTGCTACTCAGGCTCCCGGCATGACATAAGAGCGATTGCACGCGACGGACGCGAATGCAGCTCCTAAAAGTTGGCACCCCATACAAGAAATCATCAAATATTATTATATGATTCGATTGCGCGTAAAAAATGATTAATAAAAATGCAAAGTAGACGTTTGCGCGTGTTTTCGTTTTTTTGATAATAAAAAAAACGTTCGGTGCTTTAAGTTTAAAAATTATAAGTTTTAATTTTATCACAGAAAAATTGATAATGCGGCAATTGTTTCAATGGTAATTAATAGTTTTCAACACGCGCAAACAGCACCCGTAATTAGTTTTATCACAGGCCAGATATTTGTGCAATAAAGAAGTTTCAATTTCTCAGTCACGCACTGACTGGTACTCACGTATTTGATCATGCGCATGCGCGGAAATCGAGAGTTAGACACTGCGGTCCTTGACTAAAGAAATAATGTTCCTCTGGTTACCGACTCTTTAATACTGTCCACGCAAAGAGGGATATTATTTCTTTAGTCATCTTGTCTAGACTCTCATGAAAGAGACTGTATCTCTTTAAAAGTACCGATTTGATAATTATATAAATATTAGGTCTATTGCAAAACTAATTACGGGTGCTGTTTGCGCGTGTTGAAAACTATCGATTACCATTGAAACAATTACCTCATTATCAATTTTTCTATGATAAAATTAAAACTTTTAATTTTTCTAGCACCCGAACGTTTTCTTTTATTATCTAAAAAACGAAAAGACGCGCAAACGTCTACTTTGCATTTTTATTAATCATTTTTTACGCGCAATCGAATCATATAATAATATTTGATGGTTTTTATATGGGGCGCCAACTTCTTACTGCTCGTGAACGCACGTGCTCCTACGCGCGCATTCGCGTCCGTCGCGTGCAATCTCTCTTGTGCAGGGAGCCTTAATAAGTTTTGGTTGAGGTTATTTTGCTTTAGCTTTGTATTTGTGGTTCGGTTACCTATAGGAGTCTGGCAGATGCTGATGGAAGCAGGTAAAGATTTGACGGAGCGCATAAACAAGAGAGACAGAGAGCGCAATAACACCATTGAGAAGCGCAAGGAGGAGAAGCAAAGCTGATCGTTGAGACGGAGCAAGCCAGGGGATGCAAAATAAACTTTATATGGCTTGCCTTGTGCAATGTACTGTTCTAATAGGATCAGTGACAACATCTGTGTTTGTGGATGAGTACCATGACTGTGAATTTACTTTTGCGTGTCAGCAGCCTAGATTACATATTTCTATAAATTGTACAATATATTTGCATGTAACAAGAAGAGCGATTATAGAAGACTGAACAAAGATACGTATAGCTCTCTGCAACTCGACATAGGAAGATCAAGAAAACCATTTAAATTAGCTGACTTGAAAAAAAAAATAATTGGAACTGTGGTGACGGTACAAATTGGCTGTTGAATGAAAAAAATTCACCCAATTAGTCTATTCTAGAACTGGGAATTGAGAGTGTAGATTGATTATGGCTGTACAATACATATTACAAATTTTGTAACTTTAATTTTCTGTGAAACTGCAAGTCAACAGGAGTTCAAGAGGATCAACAGTGTCTGCACCGAAGACTAGTGAGAGTGGTTAAGTTCAGACCACCTCCACAGTCGATAAGTCAAATGCTCCACTTTCGGATGCTGCAGAAATCAATGTCCTACAAGAGCAGTAGCAGCAATAGTCAAATGATGGTTGAATAAAGAACTCTCTAAAAGAATTTTTCATAAAAGTAAAAACTTAGGCAATATTGCATACAATGTACTTATTGTCTATCCTTCATCCCCCCTCTCTTGTTCGCTCTCACCCTCCTTCTCAGTACTCCCTCAACATCTGCCACACTCTGTACCACAAACTATAATGAGAACCTAAATATTTTTTTTAAACAATCAGGGAAACAAATAGTATTGTTATAAAACTTTCTACGAAAGTATAAAATAAGGCAAGTATAAGTGTTTTCTGTATAATCTGTAGAATAATAATCAGTGCAAATTAAACAATCAAAATTTGTGAAATCAATTATCAATAGTCAAGTAACGCGAACAACTCTTCGAAACAAATGTGCTACTGCTGTCAGAATAATGTATTAAAATTTGTTTATCCTTCCACACAAATTAAACACAAGAAAGTACTGAAATCAATTTATAAGTAGTCAAGTACGCGTAAGTTACATAATAAAATTTTTCATACCTAAAATTACATTTTACATTCATGTTGCGATAATGAGCTCGAGGGCTAGCAAAGTGCGCTAGCTTCAAGGATTGAGTACTTTTTTATCATACAAGAGCGTAAAATCCGTTGCCCGTTGTACGAATATTATTTTTCGTCGTCGTGGGCACAATGAGTGTCCATAAAATTTTTTTCTTGCAAACATACTGTGGTCCCGTTACGAAATGCTGGTACATAAAGTTACCATCAAATCCTATATACAAAAATTACATAGTTACTAACACATCTCTATTTTTCATTATTCTTTTTGAATTTTGAACTTTCTATAGTATAATCTTACACATCTTGGGAGGACAAGAGTAAAGTCTACTTTACTTCCCTTGTCCTGCTGCTCTAGCAGGGGTGGTCCTCCGTTCTCCCATACATACTTGGCGGGCCCGACGGTTAATTATGCAGTTCAAGGTGTGTATGGCTATTCATTTTATCTAAATATTTATATGCGTAAAGATCAGGTTAAATGTATAAATAAATTGTACTACATATTATAAAATGGAGATCGCAAAATTTAACACTGTTTTTAAATACAGTGCAAAAGAATACGAAATAGGTGACTTGGTAAATGGTTAATAAAGTGTAAACTCTTTTCAATAGACTATAATGTTTATATGAAAGTGGACTATAAATTTATATGAATAGTTATTGTCGATACAAGTGCGAAAAAGTTATTTTATCGACGTATGGACGTTTGCGCCCGAGCGAGAGTGAAAAGGCCACACGAGGATAAAATCACTTTCTCACTCGCGTATCCAACACTATTTTTTTACAGGACATCTGATAAGCTCAATTAGCTCATGCTTTTGTGTTCAAGCGTACGCGAAACCGAAATTCGCGCACGAAGTGTGAAAAAAATATTTTAGGTATTAAAAGTAAGGCTTGATTCGGCCTGGGCCCGCCAAGTATGTATGGGAGAACGGAGGACCACCCCTGCTAGAGCAGCAGGACAAGGGAAGTAAAGTAGACTTTACTCTTGTCCTCCCAAGATATCTAAGATTATACTATAGAAAGTTTAAAATTCAAAAAGAATAATGAAAAATAGAGATGTTTTGGTAACTTTGTAATTTTTTTATATAGGATTTGATGGTAACTTTGTGTACCAGAATTTCGTAACGGGATCACAGTATATTTGCAAGAAAAAGATTTTATGGACACTCATTGTGCCCACGACGACGAAAAATAATATTCGTACAACGGGCATAAGATTTTACGCTCTTGTGTGATAAAAAAGTACTCAATCCTTGAAGCTAGGGCACTTTGCTAGCTCTCGAGCTCATTATCACAACATGAATGTAAAATGTAATTTTAGGTATGAAAAATTTTATTATGTAACTTATGCGTACTTGCTCTGTCGTAAATTTTAAATGTTAATAACAGTTAATAACTGTTAAAAATTATTTATAACTATTTAGAACTGTTTAAAACTGTTTATAAGTGTTACGAAATGTATGATTTTGGACACATTTTTCCTAATTATAATACTTTGTAACACTTTCAAACAGTTTCAGATATATTTCAGGAAAAATTAATAATTAATAAATTATTATTATTATTATTATTATTAATTAACAATTATTTAATAGCCTCATTACTATAATCATGAAAATCAAGGAGCGCGGGAGCACTCCGAAGGCAAGCAACAGTCAAACAATGCAGAAGAGGCCTAAGGAGTGTTTAATTGTACTAATAATTAATTATTACTATGTTAATAATAATAATTAATAAATATTTAGAAGTTATTAAATAATTTAATAACTCTTACAAACTGTTAAAAACTGTTGAAAAATGTTACAAACAGTTACAAACGATTAATAACGTCCAAAATCCAGTTTATCTATTTTGCCAATTCTGTTTAAAAACACGCAAATTGTGAGATGCAAGATCAGAAGTATTTGTATCTTTGAAATAAAAAATGCAGTTTTTTCAGTGTAGTAACAGTGTAGATATCAAAGTTTGCAATAATAATTTTTGGAAAACTGCCTTAAAACATTGCATTTCTTGGTTTAGAAATGTTTTCAGAAGAAAACTTGAACTAGTAAAATAATGTAAGAAAATTTATGTGGAGTATATTTCTGACAGCTGATTATGACAATTAAAACAAGGATACTCAACAATTAGTAAAACCAGGAAATAGTCAGATGTAAGATTTTTTCAGATAGAAGTGCATCAAAACCCAAGAAGTATATGAATATCTTTTAATTACATTAATCCTTTCAGACTAAGGCTTCACTCTGTTTATTGCGACCTAAAAACAAACACACTAGAAATTGATGAAGTTCATTGCATGTCAGTGCGTCAAAGAATGGATTACCAAGTATTTCAATAGTGACATTAATAATTCATTATTTTGAGAAAATTTAACACGCAAACTTATTAGCAAACTTTTTATACAGTGTCTTCTGAATTTCATAGATTAACTTTATAATTTTTTGCATTCATTAATAGATTTGGAAGTGAACATTTATTAGTATATTATGTGTGAAGGTATATTACAAAAGTTTTTAAAAGTGTAATACAAGTGTACAGTAAAAGTTATGGATTAAAATTTTGTCTATCCTTACTCTTACGTAAAACACATAGTGCTCCAATTCGAATCAACTTTTAAAGGAAGGAAAACACGTCATATTATATAAAAGTACATTAGAACCTTTGTTTATGCCGGAAAGCTATACTATCATCAAACATCGACTGCACTCACTATGATACAATTGACATTTTATTTTCTGAAGTTTAAACAGTTATGCACTGCAATGAATTTATGAGTCGTGTGAAATGTAGCTGCTATGGGCATTTTTATGAAGCATTTGGCCATAGCAATACTGGTTTAGTAACATGCATTCTGGAGTTTGGATTGCTCAACATATTCTACATTTATCTTTGCCTTACACAGAGAAAAATTGTGTAGGAAAAATTACTATTTCCTATAGTAACAGTGTGACACTAAAATTTTCATAAAAATTAACTACAATTTATAGTAAAAATTTGCTATGACATTGTAACTTAATACACTGATACAATTGATATTTTATTTTCTGAAGTCGAAACAGTTATGCACAGCAAGGAATTTATGAATCCTGTGAAGTGTTGCTGCATTTTTATGAAGCATTTGGCCACAGTGTCACTGGTTTGGTGACATACATTCTGGAGTTTGGATTGCTCAACATATTCTATATTTATCCCTGTATATACACAGAGAAAAATTGTGTAGGAAAAATTATAATTTTCTATAGTAACTATGGGACAGATTCAAATTCTCATGAAAATGACTACAATTTATAGTGAAAATTGGTATTTTTATAGTGAAAGTAACAAAATCATAACAATTTTTATTGGTTATATTTTCCCTAACCGAAATATTTTTGTACAGAAAAGTTAAAAACTGTTAATAAGAGTTATAAACTGTTAAAAATAGTTATAAAATGTAGAATTTTGGACGTTACTAATTGTTTATAACTGTTTGTAACATTCTTTAACAGTTAATATGAGTTATTAAATTATTTAATAACTATTGAATATTTATTAATTATTATTATTAATATAATAATAATCTATTGTTAGTATAAATTAATAAAAATAAAAACTAAAAACTAAAAGTACTAATATAATTAATTATTAATTAATTATTATGAATAGAATAATATGGCAATTAAAAAATTATTAATTAATAATTATCATTATTTATAATAATTTAATCATTCTTAAATTTCTTTTAAATATATCAATTTCAAAATTATTTGAAACTGTTTCAATCTGCGTTTGAAACTGTTTCAAACTATTACAAACTATATATCTGTATAATCTATAGAATAATAAAATAATCTTTAAAAATTATATTTACGCTGTCGTAAATTTTAAATGTTATTAACAGTTAATGACTGTTAATAATTATTTAAAACTATTTAGAACTGTTTAAAATTGTTTATAAATGTTACAAAATGTATGATTTTGGACACTTTTTTTCTAATTATAATACTTTGTAACAGTTTCAAACAGTTTCTAATAGTTTTAAACACTTTCAAATAGTTTAAAATAATTTTAAATTGATATATTTCAGAAAAAATTAAGAATTAATAAATTATTATTATTATTATTATTATTAATTAATAATTATTTAATAGGCTCATTATTATAATCATGAGAATCAAGGAGCGCGGGAACACTCCGAAGGCAAGTAACAGTCAAACAATGCAGAAGAAGCCTAAGGAGTGCTTAGTTATACTAATAATTAATTATTACCATGTTAATAATAATAATTAATAAATATTTAAAAGTTATTAAATAATTTAATAACTCTTATAAACTGTTAAAAACTGTTGAAAAATGTTACAAACAGTTACAAACGATTAATAACGTCCAAAATCCTACATTTTGTAACATTTTTAGACAGTTTATAACTCTTTCTAACAGTTTTTAACATTTTTGAACAAAAATATTTCCGCTAGGGTATATTCAGAATTTTCTTAGCGCTTCTATTAGTACTATCATGAGATATGGGAATATCTCCAGAACTTTTAATTTTCAAGTTACGGCAACTTTTTAGATCTTTTTAATAAGAAATATTTACTTTCAGCAAAGTAAATAGGTAAAAATAAATGTTTTTTAAATGTTCCATGTATGAAACAATCGTTCCAGTTACGTATAAAGCGTAAGTAGAAAAACCTAATTTCAGCTAGATGTGCCTACAATACATTTGAAATCTGGTATCAAGAAAGTTGTATCAGTCATTTCTCAAAAATAAAAATTTTCATAGTAATTCTGTTCCATACCTTTTAACATAAAGAATTTTCTTAATATGGCTATCAGATTTCATTCTTTATTAAAAATACAATCATTTGATTTGTTGCACGTGGGTGTGCCACGCATTATTTAAAAGTCATGCGCCTTCAAAAAATTACTTCTCAAGCGTTATAACTCATTAAGAAAAAAAAAAAAAAAATAGATATTTGATAAGCACACGCTGAATTTTGAATTTTACATTCCAAAAGTCATTGTTATCACTAACTTAATATTTTAGAAAAACGTAGTTAAATTGGCAAAATGATATATTTAAAATTTAATACAATTTTGATAGGATTAAGCCAAATAAGTTCGTCATTTATATTATAAAAAAAAATTTTTCGATATACTCGTAAAATGGAATTATGTTGCTTTCATTTAAAAAAAAAAAAATAAAAAACGAGTAAAGCAAGCTTTGAATAGATGAGTAAGTGCTCGAACAAAAAAATTATGTTTTTTTTAAACACTGAACATTAAAAGTTCTAGAGATATTCTCATATACTCGGCGAAAAATTGTATGAAAATGACGAAAATGAAGATTCCTACATATCGATATTACAATTCAAGAAACGTTTGTGAAACATTTGTGAAATATTCCGAGAATTGATAAGGCGATACATTACGGAAATATTGCAGAGACATTACATTTAATTATAATATTTCACTAATAATGACGTAATATTCAACATTATATTGAAGAACTATTTTTCCATAATTCTATAAATGTTTTTTAATTATTTCGGAAGCATTCCGAGAAATGACAAAAGCAATACATTGCGGAAATCTTAAAGATAAATATTTCATGACATATTTCACTAAAAGCGACGTAAACTTCTCCATCAAATCGAAAAATTATTTATTAGTAAATCAAGAAACGTTTTTAAAATATTCCAACAATATTGCCTGAAACGACAAGGCGATACATTGCAGAAATATTACGAAGAAACCTTTCATAAAATATTATACCTCCAAACTTTAATTGTATATTATAACCTCCAAATTTTTGTACTGTAGAAATAAACAAACAAATACAATCGAAGTTTCAATAAATAATATTGAATAAATTTGCGGTTATTTATTGCATAGGCATTGTTCGTAAAAGAATTAATAAAGTCAAAGAATAGTGGATAAATATTTATTTTTTATTATTAGTCAACGTAATATAGACAGATTAAAATACATCGGAACGCTTCAATCATAGAATGAATCTCTTTTGTTCTTTTTTTGTTATGTTTAAAGTCAAACGGTTGCTATGGTACCACTTTAAAAGAATGTTTCAGCCGACCAGAATGTCTACAAGCGCACCTCTTCGCGCCTGTCCGGTGGTCTCCCTTCATCATTTTCAAAAATTGGTTAAGAGACAGCTGTGGCCCCGAATGAAAATTCTGCACGCGGTCGGTAACTTGTAATTTGAGACCAAGACAGAGTTTTGAAGAAATTATTTAAAAGAAAATCTCTAATTATTTATGTATATATATGTGTGTATAAAAGTGAATTTCAATACGAACGGATTTACAAATTGGTTTCGTAACAGGCATAATATAATAAAGGCAAAGGAAGAGCGCGCGCAGCGCGCCTTAACTTTCTCGATTTTCAAAATAAGATGATTATCAGACGATCTATGAATCTATGAAGCTTCCAAGTTGGAACCTTCGGCAAAACTTCCAGTGCTGATCTTCTGTAAACTTTTATGTAAGCTTTCTAAAAGCTTCCCCGTAAATTTCAAGTTGCATTTTACCGCAGCACTTTTGGAACCTTCTTGTCAGCCTTCCCTAAAACTTGCTAATAGCTTCTTAGGAATTTTACTTTGGAACCCGTTTGAAAGCTTCCATTATATCCTTAAGCCAGCTATTTTTTATATTATGTTAGGAACCCTGTTAGAAATACTTCCCGGAGTCTTGCATCAAAATTTTCCTCAAGGTAGAATTGGAACTTCCATAGCAAACTTCCTGGACTGTATTTCAAAAACTTCCCGCAATCTTTACATCTAATTTAACTTTCGATCTTCCTAGAAGCTTTATGTTAGCTTCCAAGAGCTTTCCGCGAACCTTCCAGTGCCAATTTCAGTAATGGTTTATGTAAACTTGGTGGAAACATTCTCGTAAGTATTGAGTAACATTTCACCGTAGCACTTTTGGAACCTTTCTGTTAGTCTTTCCTAACGTTTTCTGGAAGCGTCCTAAAAAGGTTACTTCGGAATCTAGCCGGAAGCTTCCGTTATAACTTTAGGCCAGTGCCTTTATTTATATGTCAGGATCCTTGCTTGAATACTTCCTAGAATCTTCCATGAAAGCTTTCCTCAAGTTTTAATTGGAACTTCCAGAGGAAGCTTCCTGGAATATATTTCAAAATCTTCACGTAATCTTTATATGTAATTTAACTTTTATTCTTCCTAGAAGCTTTATGTTAGCTTCCAAGAGCCTTCCGCAAAGCTTCCAGTGCTCATTTCAGTAATCGTTTATGTAAGCTTCGTGGAAGCTTACTCGTAAGTATTGAGTAACATTTCACCGTAGCACTTTTGGAACCTTTTTGTTAGACTTCCCTAACGCGTTCTGGAAGCTCCCTAAAAAGGTTACTTCGGAATCTAGCCGGAAGCTTCCGTTATAACTGTAGGCCAGTGGCTTTATTTATGTCAGGAACCTTGCTTGAATACTACGTAGAATGTTCCATGAAAGCTTTCCTTAAGTTTTAATTGGAACTTCCAGAGGAAGCTTCCTGGAATGTATTTAAAAAGCTTCCCGTAATCTTTATATGTAATTTAACTTTTGTTCTTACTAGAAGCTTTATGTTAGCTTCCAAGAGCCTTCCGCGAAAGCTTCCAGTACTCATTTTCGATAATCTTCTATGTAAGCTGTTTGGAAGTTTCCGTAGAGCTTCCATGTAATATTTCATAGTTAGGTATTTGAAACTTTTTCTGTTTCCTTCCTGGAATCTTTCTGGAAGCTTACTTAGAAATCTTCCAATGTAACCTTCCTGAAAGTTTCAGTTAACTTCCTGGAAGGTTCCATTAACCTTCCACTGTAAGCTTCCTCGAACTTTCTTCCGGAACCTTTCATGCTATGTGGGTAAAGCATCGATAATTAAAACACCATAAAGTAGAACGAGGCTCTGCTAGAGGAATATCTGCAACAGTATTTCTTCTTGTCTTTACTACAGGAGGTTGCGTGTTTTTACAGGCTTGAACATAATCTTTTGGTGGCCTCACTGCATAATAATGATTAATTCACATCATCCAACAAGAAAAATTTGTAAGGAATGAATATGTGTCTTATCATAACAACTAACGTAAACCACAAACAATTAAAGTTATCTATGAAAATAAGATACAGTCTAAACAGTTTCGTAACATGTTGGCACGTTGTTTGGCACTTGATAATTCATTCTTTGACGCATTGACATGAACTTCATCAATTTTTAGAGTGTTTGTTTTGACGTTAATATCTTCAAGCATTTGCATTTTAAGCAAGAAATGAAGTGAAGTCTGAGTCTGAAAGAATTAATGTAATTAAAAAAAATATTAATATAATTTTTGTGTATATATAAAATATTTGAGCATGATGCACTTCTAATAATCTGAAAAAATCTTAAATCTCACTATTTCTGGGTTTTAATAATTCAATATCTCCGTATTATCTTAATTGTCATAATCAGCTGTCAGAAATGCTCCGCATAAATTTTGTTTAGATGATTTTAATAGTTAAAGCTTCCTTCCGGATACATTTCTAAACCAAGAACTGCAATGTTTTAAGAAAGTTCCATAAAAATTATTATTTCAAACTTTGATATCTACACTGTTATTAAGTACACTAAAACTGCATTCTTTCATGTCAAAGATACAAATACTTGTGATCTTGTAACTCACTATTTCTGTGTTTTAATTTACAGACTTGTTGAATTATATATAATTCAATTTATGTATTTATATAACAAAAGCTGTCAAAATGATCTGTATTTTGTTGACATAAAAGTCCACAAATTTATTTCACTGAAAAACATCAAGGTTTTATGTTATACAAAAACAAGTTATTTCACAAACAGCCGATATTTCTTTCTCTATGCTAAAATTTCCATTGTTTATTAACATTTACTCACATACAATATGAACTCGTTGCAGGAATTATATTCTAACTATATTCCGTTGACAGAAAAGCTCACAGATTTACTTCACTTGACAGAAGATTTTGCCAAAAAAAATGCATATTATTATCCCACATTATCTAATATTATCAAGACACATGACCGATATTGGCCATTGATATTCATTCAAAGATTCCAAAAAAATTTTCTTGTATATCTGTAAAAAAATAATTAAAAAAATTCTCACAAAGTATCAATTCTTTCATATTTTAACATTATTATAGCCTTTAAAATTTAGCCATTTAATAATACTTATCTAAAAAAAGTTATGTGCCTCGTTAATGCTGTAGATATAAAAAAATTCTCTTCATCAGTTGACTTTCTGAGATCTTTGATTTTGAATATACACGATGGATCCACGATTTATATTATTATAATGTAAACATATACATATGATGTGTAAAGTGTGAATATGTATATAGATATACAAGCGTAAGATAGACGACAACCGGAAGTGTCGTAAGAGCTGCAAACCGGATATCTTAAAACCATGGAGAAAAGTTCGGAAAGGAAACAGCACACAAAAAAATTCAGCTCTCTAGGGGAGGGCGGGGCATAACGTGTCAGGTAGGTAAGATTGGCACCCTCATATTTTTAATATTAATGAATGCAAAAAATGTAATTTTTACGTAAACCTAATTAGATATGCTTGTAGAATTTTCCTCTATACTTTTGATATTATAGATAATGTTTAACATTTAATTTAATAAGATTGAAAATCGGTGCTTAGAAACAAGGTTGACTTCATTTTTAAGTCGCTTGGACCAACGAGAAAATGATTTTTTTTCTAAATGAGACCAAACCTATTTGATAGTTTCAACTTTTATCTTTCAAGCCCTGTTTTTGTTCTTTTCAGAAAATCTTTATAAATAATATAATTAAAAAATGAAAATGGTATTAAAATAGGACATGACGTGACACCCTGGTGGGGCACGCGTGGCACACTCGGGCGTATCAGTGCGCCGCGGCGGCCGCCGAGCGAAGTGATGTAACCTTCAAACCTACAAACCTACAAACCAAAAACGGAGCAAGATGGGTTAACAACTACGCAGTGCAATAATTT
This sequence comes from Torymus aiolomorphi, assembly GCA_036365515.1. NCBI lineage: Eukaryota > Metazoa > Arthropoda > Insecta > Hymenoptera > Torymidae > Torymus > Torymus aiolomorphi. Next base: position 92,704,924 of record CM070875.1, on the reverse strand, counting down.
AGTTTTAACTAGTTTTTAGTTTCAATTATTACATTAATAAGTAAATAATGATTATTTCGACTGCGTATTAAGTTATATTTAGAGTAGAAAAAACAACGGTAAGAAAGTATAAAAAAAAAACAGATAAATATAATTGGAGCAATGAACAAATGCACTTGGCTATTGAAAATGTGCTTATTAATAAATCAGCTTGATTTATCCATTGTTAATAATAATTCAGCTTCTGTAAATAATGAAAATTACTTTAGAGAAGTAATACCTGAAGAATCAATTGTAGATACTCAAACTGCCTTTTTCAATGGTCAGGTAGTTCAAATATGCTACATAGATGAAAATGATGCGAAATCTTTAAATTTAAACTTATTGTAATAATAATGATAATTTGTTAATCAAACAAGAGTATTATGTTGTGATCATATTTTATAAGAAGGAATTTATAATATATAATCATTTATTAAAATTTAATAATCTATTTTAAAATAAAAATTGTTATGTTCCTTAATAAAAATAAAATTTTAAATTTTCAATAGACTGATTAATTATTTGATTTTTGAAAATTTTATTATGGCATAATTATTAAAGAATTAATTACTGGAAAAAAGAATTGAAAAATACCTATAGTAAAATATTAAATTTGATCGTGCCATGCGTGCCCCGTCGGGTGCCACAATCCACCCGCCGGTGGGGCACGTAGAGCATTTTTTTCAGAATTTCTTTTCTGTATTTTATCAATAATTAAAAGAAAATGGAGAAAAAGTTAATAGTTTATTTTATTTTTTCTGATCTAATTATTCCGTTTTTGTACATTTTGAAATAATACACGGTTTAGTTGTTATTTTTAATCAAAGTTAGGGTGTCACACGTGCCTCGCCCTCCCCTATATCTTTTGAACGAGATAATCTTTTTAAATAAAACCTTTAGATTTGAGTAGAGCAATGAAATGGCTTTCGATTAAGAGTGATACGTTATATAGTAAAAACTAGCGCAATATACGTAAAAGCGCATTGAATTTTTCGTACACCCATTTCAATGGATATGTAGCACGGGTCGCTCCTTTAGGCTTCTTCTATACTTGCCTTCGGAGCGCTCCCGCGCTCCTTGATGTATATGTAGCACGGGTCGCTCCTTTAGGCTTCTTCTAAGTTGCCTTCGGAGCGCTCCCGCGCTCCTTGATCTATGTGTGCATACAAATATGCAACCTAATACATGGAAACCAACTACCATAACGTCCAAAAGTTTGTTTTATGATATAATAAGAAATAGAAAAGCAAGATCATTGTGCAAGAACCACAACAACAGTTTCTTTTCTGTATTCTAATCAATTTACAAAAGGGAAAGAATTGACATAAGCACACTAAAAATTCTGTGTTATTATAGAAACAAAAAGCTTTTTTATGACGTCACCTTCCAGCAAAAAATTAGTTTTATTGAACTTAAAAGTACTTGACAACAAAAAGCAATTTATATTATTAAAACCTCTAATGATGTTAACCTTCGAAAAATACAGATGGCTTTATTTTGTCAATTATTTTTAGGTTTAATAAAACTAATTTTTTGCTGGCGACAGAGCGGACGCGATGGCCCACTCGGAGGAGTACCGGGTAGCGCGCAAAGAACTGAGGCGCGCTATCAATGACAGTAAAAAGGAAAGTTGGACCAAACTGATTAACGAGGTGGACTCAGACCCTTGGGGAGCGGGTTACAAGATCGTCACCCGCAACCTGGGAGGCAACAATCCACCGATAGTCAGGGAGGGAGAAACGATGGACAGAATCATTGACGGACTCTTCCCTACACACTTTGAACAAGGGTGGGGGCGACGATACTGGCGACGACGAGGTGCAGGAGTTCACTCGGGGTGAGCTCAGCTTGGCTGTTGCGCAGCTCTCGGCGGAGAAGGCACCAGGTCCGGACGGTATCCCAGCGGAAATCCTTGGGATTGTTGAAAACGACGCCCGGGGATATTCCTGAACCTATATAATACATGCCTGGCGGAGGGCGTGTTCAGCAAAGATTGGAACACGGCGTGGCTGATCCTCATTGACAAAGAAAAGTGGGGACCCGGACTCGCCGTCATCCTACAGACCGCTGAGCTTGCTGAATACACTTGGCAAGCTCTTCGAAATGCTCCTGAGACCGCGAATCCAACAGGCGGTTCGGGGCGCTGGCGGCCTGAACGACAGACAGTACGGTTTCAGACAAGGACGGTCGACGATAGGGGCGATCCAAAAAGTGATCGACTCCTTTGACAGAGCACAGGCTAGACCCCACAAGAACAGGCCTATAGTGCTCATAGCAACACTCGACGTACGAAACGCTTTCAACTCGGTGAGGTGGACGGACATCGTGCGGGCATTCTCCGACGCTTTCCCGCTGCCCCCATACCTTCTCCGAATCCTCAAGGACTATCTACGAGACCGTTACATTACGTACGGGACGCAGACTGGGGTCAAAAAAAGAAAAATGACGGCGGGAGTAGCGCAGGGCTCGATCTTTGGCCCCGATATTTGGAACGTAGGTTACGATGAGGTGTTGGATCTTCCGATGCCGCCGGGGGTCTATCTGGTCGGCTACGCAGACGATCTGGTCATCGTCATCACGACCAAGGATACACGACTGGCTCAGATGAGGCTGACCCAAGCCACAAGACGGATGGACGAATGGATGCAAAGTCGGGGACTACAGCTGGCCATGCAAAAGACGGAGTTACTATACCTATCTAGGAAACGGATAGACACGACGATACCCATGACGGTGGGGACGTCCGTTGTGCATCCTGGACGGTCCGCCAAATATCTGGGGGTGACCCTGGATACGAGGATGACCTTCTGGCCGCACATACGTGGCGTCGCTGAGACAGCGGCGTTAAAGACCGCCGCCCTCGCCCGCCTCATGGCAAATAGGAAGGGACCGAGACCGAGCGTACGACGACTGCTTATGACAGTGACCAACTCGATGGTCCTTTATGGGGCCGAGATATGGGCGGACGCGACGCGAATAGAGAAGTACCGCAAAAAGATCACGGTGGTACAAAGACTGGGAGCGCTGCGAATCGCGTGCGCGTACGGCACCGTCTCAGAGGTGGCGATACTAGTGATCGCAGTGGTTGTCCCAGTAGACCTTCTCGCTCTCGAGCGGAAGAGGATCTACGAGTACAGCGAAGAAAGGGGAAGAGCGAGGGCCTCCATAGACGCACGGACGACGACGCTGACATCCTGGCAAACGCGATGGACAGACAGCGACAAAGCCAAGTGGACGAGATGCCTCATAACGGACGTGCGACTCTGGCATAAGAGAGGAGCTGGAGAGGTGAACTTTTACCTGACCCAGTTCCTATCCGGACACGGATACTTCCGCCAGTATCTGCATCGGATGGGGAAGGTAACGACCCCGTCCTGTAGATACTGCGGACATAATAGAGACGACGCGGAGCACACATTTTTCGTGTGCCCCCGCTGGATAGTCGTGAGACACAGACTACATACGAAGACAGGTGACATCACACCGGATAACGTCGTAACACTGATGCTGTCAAGCAAACAAAACTGGGACGACATAGCACGCTATGTGACTCACGTACTACAAGGCAAAAAGACTGACGGTTGCCTTGAAAACTGATACAGAAGACGAAAAATAGACAGACCAGACAAGATATATAAGATTGCCGTAGGGCATAGAAACGCCGACCGGTCCGAAGTAATATGTATAACAGTTCCGGGCCGGATTCCGGTGAACGACGCGGGAAAGGTTTTGGGTGTTTAAGGGGTAGAAATCCCTCACACCGCGGAGCCCGACGCTTCGTGATAGTCTTAGTGGGCCTCCCTCCATGCTTAAGCAAGGACGGGGGCCTTGGAAGATTCACCTAGTACCTCGGAAAAAAAAAAAATTTTTGCTGGAAGGTGGCGTTATAAAAAAGCTTATTGTTATATTATATCAACATGAAATTCTCAGTCAGTTTCGTCAGGGCGAAAATTGTAAGGAAGGCGAGCTTTACGTAAAATTGTATCTGCTCGTGAACGTGGACAGTGTTAAAAAGACACAGTCTTGAAACCACGGAAATGAGAGTTTTGCGTAAAAATGTATTTATTCGTAAAAGTGGGAAAGCTATAAATACCTCAATAAAATAGAAAAATCAAACACAAAAGAGGCTTAGGAGGTGAGTTTTGCGAAAAAATTTTCCTATATTCACGAGCATAACAAAGTTACTTGAATGAATTAACATGGGAACGCGGGCAGACGATAAACGCCTCAACAAACTAAACATTTTACATAAAAGTGTACTGTTTGTTACGCGGGAGCTATCGCAACTTTTAATAATAAAATGTGATGGACCCTCATGGGCTTGAACCAGAGCCGCAGACTCGCGAGTCAGAAATGCTATCATCTAGCCACGGTCGTCACCGCTTGGCTTTCTACTAATCGGGGTCATATTGTAATTGGACGCATTGCTTATTTCATTCTTCTATATTCCTACGTGTATCTACACGTAACAGTACCTACACATAAACGAAGGCAGGCAATAAACACCTTAATAAAATACAAATTTTACATAAGAGTATATCTACGAGTAAACGAAGGCAGGCGATAACACTATTTAGCGGTAAAAATAGCATATTACGTAACTAGGGGGGTTAAGAGTTGGTCCCCAGATAAGGGCCCCAGAATAAGGCCACAGGCAATGACGCGCGCACTTGCAAATACTTTTGCGATCGCGAAGGAAGCCACGAGCCCTCGTATGGATCCCCGCAGGCTCACGTAAGAACCTGCGCCTGTGTGTGCCCCGCGTCTTCATGAATACCCTCGCAGTGATCGAACCCTTGAGCTTGCGGACAGAGCCATGCACGCCCGCGCTCGAGCGTATATGAGCAATTGTCAGGATTTTCTACAGAACAGTGGGTCAAAGAAAACAAAAAAAAAATTTTGAGGCACACCTGAGGCTTTTCACGTTAACTGTCCCAGCGCGCGCTCTTGGAGCCCCACATCGTGCTATTTCTAACTCACGTTTATGATACTAAAATATATTTGAAAAAATTGTTTGATAAGCGTTTTCGACGTATTTTTTCCTCAGCTTTCCAATGACGTAAGCAGTTTTTCCGAAATTTTCAATTTTCACCTTCAAAAAGTACAAAACATGTTATATCTCAAAAAGTGTATTTTTAATATTTTTTTTGACCCTCTAGATCGAAAGCTGAGCATTTTTTACGTAGGAAAGGATATTTTCCAAAGAGTGCCCGAGATGTTTTTTGCGAGAAATAGAATGCAAAAGAGTTTTTGAAGATGAAAATAGAAAATTTTGAAAAGACTACCAACATCACTGGAAAGCTGAGGAAAAAATACGTCGAAAACACATATCAAACAATTTTTTAAAGTATTTTTAGTATCGTAAACATGAGTTAGAAATAGCAGGTTTTGGGGCTCGCGCGCCGCGCGCTAGGACAGTTGTCGTGAAACGCCTCACCTGTGGAAGAAGGTTTTTTTCTGTATGCTACACAATACACGAGAAAACTTTCCAACACAAGAAATCTTTCTTATGACACAGTTTTACACGCACATCAATTTTTCTTATGAGAATTGAACATGGGCAAAATGGACGAAAAGTGGTCATTGATGATTAACCAATAGCAAGCTATTCAAGCGGCTAAAACAAATTTCACAAAAAAACGATTAAAGTGGAAGAAAAGAGCTGTAATTTGAGACTGGAATCGTTAAAATCGGCCGATTCCGTGCAAAGCTATGTGAATTTCAAAATGACGAAAAATGAGCAACTTTTCCCAAATCCACGTAATTCTTAAAATTTTGGTCATTTTTCGTCATTTTCCGCCATTTTCAAATTCACGTAGCTTCGCACAGAATCGACCGATTTGAACGATTCCTGTCTCAAATTACAGCTCTTTTCTTCCACTTTAATCGCTTTTTTGTGAAATTTGTTTTAGCCGCTTGAATAGCTTGCTATTGATTAATCATCAATGACCACTTTTCGTCCATTTTTCCCATGTTCAATTCTCATAAGAAAAATTGATGTGCGTGTAAAACTGTGTCACTGAATAAACTACTGAATAAACTACTGAATAAAGCCCCAGGAAAAGACGCGCACACTTGTGAATACCCTTGCGCGCGCGGAGGAAGCCACGAGCCCTCATATGGATCCCCGCAATCTCACCTAAGAACCTGCGCTTGTGTGTGCCCTGCGTCTTCACGAATACCCTTGCCCATACTTCGCGCCCTCACGTATTTCCTGCGCCCTTGCATGTACCGCTGCGCTATTGCGTATGACTCCGGATCTTCGCGCAAGGGTACAAATTCCTGCAAGCTCTTGTAGGCTCTCGTGCGCTTCGGCAGGGCAACGCGCGCTCGCGTTCGAAAATATTTCCTCCCAAGCTCGCGTAATCTCGCGCCGTCGCGTGAGATCTCCCTATATTAATTTCATTATATACTGCTGCACTTCTTCCGTACAACCGGTTAAAACTTTAACCTGAATGCGGCGAGAGATGCGAATTTTACGTAAAAGAGCATCTGCACGATTAGATTGTATTGGTCGCAAGGTCCCTGCCAAACGTCAGTTTTTCACGTTAAAACTGTGGTAAATAATTGTGTAAAGCAATTGAGCACTTTTTAGTTCGTCTGATGTATGTATAAATGCAATTATATATAATTATGGTCATTATATACTGCGGAACTTCGTACGTATAACCGGTTAAAACTTTAACCTAAATTCGGAGAGGGATGCGAACTTTACGTAAAAGTGCATCGGAAAAATTCCTGCCTTTTGACACTTCTTCGACGCTTCGAAATTCACGTACGCGGTAAATAATTTTATTTCTCGCTAGAACGATGCATGTTCTAAATGAACGATTTTCTACTCAATTTACAAGCATAAAAAAAGCTCATCCCATATGTTGTACAAAATTTTTCATATAATTTTTCATAAAAAGAGATTCATAATTATAACAAAATAATACATATTTGACTCCTTTAATGAACTTACAAAGCGAATACAGAACATAGCGTAATCGATGTATCTGAACGACGAGTTGATACCCGATGATGCTCGTTTCTTTTTTGCGAGATAAAATAAAGGGAGTATAAAGGGTTATTCGATCTGCCGAAAACGGAACATTCGCCAACCAAAGCTCATTGCTGCACGCCGTAGTTCGATAAAGCCATTACTATACAAGAAAAGACAAAACGAGCCCGCTAAATCTTCAGAACGAAAAAAACGTTCAACGTTCTCTTAGGAGCCGTTCACCCAGAAGCCTCTCATAACCACTAGAGCTTAAACAATACGTTAATGGAAGCTTTATGAAAAAGTAAGTCGAATTTTCTTAACGTTTGCAAAATGAAATACCTTATTATTTATTAACCTCGTGATTTATTTATATCGATCGTTTTCATGCGCTGATTATTCTCTCAGAATTTAATTTTAATTTTGTAGTATATTCATATTTATATTTCAAATTGAAAAAATCACAATCAAATAGTATACTCGTGTCTGACTCACGATTCGGGCTTTAATTTTTTATAATGGTATGATACTTATTAATACTTACATAATACTGCCATTACATAGACTGTACATATCATCGGAACTTCGCAAATGTTTTTTTACATTAAAAAACTTGGGGTAAACATGAATTTTTATTTTTAACATAGATTTGTTTAAACATGGAATTATGTGACATGGATAAATGGGCCGTCTCTACAATAGAAAATGTAGAACATTGTGAGGAAAACGTAACGCGGATAAATAATAACGAGATGCCCCCATGCTATTTAATGACCGACACGAGTATGACGAATATCGGAGTTGATCTACCTACACTTGAGTCCCCAAATGAATCGTACGCATCTTTTATCGGCGAAGATATTGGAAATTCGTCAATGGATTTCACGTGTCATACTACCATGGGTGTATCAAATTCCGATTCTAATTTGCTTGAGCGTGCAAATTTCGAAAATGTACGTAATACTGTAAATATTGTGAATACTGATTCTATAGTAGTAAATAGTGAGTCGGATTCTGTTTGTAAGGATTTTCAAAATGATGAAGTTTTTTGTAGTTCAGATGATCAAGAATTCTCTGAAAATGATTCCAAAAAAACATGTGATAGTATTGAAAATGATAATACATCGAAAACTGATATTAATTTTGAAAAAAGGAAGCATAGAGTTAAGGAGCAACTTTCCAAAAAAAGAAGACGTGAACCTGAAAAATGGGAGAGAAATATTACAAAGACTGCAACAAATCTTGGTCTTGCGTATACTTCTTCATCAACAAAAAAAAATGTTCCTGCGCGCAAATTAAAAATTGGGTGTGGTCCAGGATGCAAATCAAAATGCGAACAAAAAGTTTCTGAAGAAAAACGAGGGGCGTCTTTTGCTGACTATTGGAAAATCGGTGATCAAAGCAAAAAATATGCTTTCATATGTAGGCATTTATCCGAACATCTACCTAAAGAAAGCACTGCAAAGTCTAAAATGGAATATACTCGAACTTATTCAATCTGTTATCGAAATAAGAAAATTACCGTTTGTCGCCTTATGTTTCTATATACCTTATCCATTAGTAAACAGATAATAACCACTGCTTTAAAAAAAACCAGGAATGGAGAAAAATTGGAAGATAAGCGAAGCACATCAAAGAACAGTCGACCAAAGGAAATAGATCCGAAAATAACTGAAAGTATTGTAGAACATATAAACTTGTTCTCCCGCGTGAATTCTCATTACACGAGAAAAGATTCAAATCGTGAGTACTTAGAAGAGGGATTGTGCTTGAGTAAGATGTTTCGCTTATATCAACAATGGACAAAAGAGAATGGAAAATCTATAGCCTCGAAACATCATTACTATGATGTTTTCAACACGAAATTTAACATCAGCTTTTTCCACCCCAAAAAAGATCAATGTGATCAATGTGTAGGCTACGTGAATGCTACTGCTGAAAATAAAAAAGGATTAGAAGCAAAATATGCTGCACACATAATTAATAAAGTAAAAGCAAGGAGCGTAAAAAAGGAAGACGAAGAAATAGCGGAAAACACAAAAGAAACTACGAGTATGATTGTATTCGATTTTCGGAAAGTTTTGAGCACACCAAAATCAGACGCTAGTTCGCTTTATTACAAGCGCAAGCTCGCGGTCTACAACTTCACTATTTTTGATGTCGCACGTTACGAAGGGTGTTGTTATGTGTGGAGTGAAAGTGACGCTAAGTACATTGAAAAACGGGTTGCACCGGGCGTGACAGATTTTCTTTTGTGGTCGGACAATTGCGCTGGCCAGAACAGGAATAAACACGTGTTCTCTATGTATGTTTATGCATCTGCGAAATACGAAATCAATATTAACAAGAAATATAATTTAAAAAAAGCTTACGTGGGTGAGCAAGGCTTACCCGCTGCTAAGTTAAAAGACTTGCTATGTTTGTGCAAAAGCAATATAATACCGCCAAATCATCATACTTATTATAATACATTCACTCCGAAAGAATCCGATAGCGCAAACTCAGATCAGAGCGAAGAAGATTAAAAAATAGATTTAGAAAATGATAAATTCGTTTGTTTTTTGTTTGCTCGTTATATTTATAATAAAGTTATGAGAAATTTATTTAAACTAAGAGTTTTTACTTAAAAAATATTTTGTCGAAAAATATCTCTTCCTAATCTTAACATCTTTATTAATTATATTTAATTCATTTAAAGAGTGTGGGATATTCAGTACGAGTCAGGGTTGAGGTCGTTGAGGACGAAGTAAGTTTCTTCATTGTGCGTGTACGCTTATATCGTTTGGCGAAAATTCCCTTGATAGACGGTTGCTTTTTTGCCCGTTGCTCGGTGTCAAATGTAGCTCTCCAGAACGCTGAGCTTTCGAATCCCTTCGACCACTCTTTTGTACCACTGTCAATTGTAGCGCTCTCTTTTATCACTTCGCTCTCTTTATCCTCCTGTGAGAAAATTTTTGGTATCATCTTTGATGATAACGCATGCCCGCAATGATTATCACTCCATCGCGCTAGTGAAGCCAGCCTACGAGACAGCTGATTCACTTGCACTAGCTTCACCAGGGGTGAGGTTGGACGTGACAAAACTCTTCCGTTCCCGAGTGAGTTTGTGTGTGTTCTTGAATTTGGGATTTACCCGGTGATCGAGCCCTTGAGCTTGCGGATAGAGCCATGCGCGCCCGTGCTCGAGCGGATATACCTTCAGTCTTCGTCCGCACTGGGGGGTTATTCTGTAACTTTGAACGCGCGATATATAAGATTTCACGCTTAATTTTATATGCTTTTGTATATCTACATGTACGAAAATAGCACGCGACAAGATTTACTGATTAAAGTCCCAGGAAAAGACGCGTGCACTTGTGAATACCCGCGCACGCGCGGAGGAAGCCACGAGCCTTCGTATGGATCTCCGCAAGCTCACGTAAGAACCTGCGCTTGTGTGGGCCCTGCGTCTTCACGAATACCCTCGCGCATACCCCGCGCACTAGCATATTCCCCGCGCCCTTGCATATCGACGGCTGAGCGGAACAACGACGTATCTCGGCGCCCGATTGAAGAACGTCGTACCTCGCCGCGCGGACGAAGAACGTCGTATCTTGGTGCGTTTACAGCCAGTACGTGGCTAGTATACGGCAAGATACGACGTTCTTCTTCCACGCGGCGAGATATGTCGTTCTTCAACAGGCCGGTGAGATACGACGTTGTTCGTCCACGAGTGAAGATGCGACGTTCTTCATCCGGGCGCCGGGTTACGATGCTGTTCTGCTCAGCCGTCGATATACCCCTGCGCTCTCGCGTATGACTCCGGATCTTCGCGCAAGGGTACAAATTTCAGCCATGCGCTTGGGCAGGGCCACGAGCGCTCGCGTTCGAAAATACTTCCTCGCAAGCTCGCGTAATCACGCGCCGTCACGCGGACCGTGAGAAAAACTGAAGAGCCCAGTATCGCGTGTGGTAACGACTAACCACGATTCTCTTTACGCAACTTAACGCTTTCGTTCGCACGTTCTAAAAGTTAGTTTAACTCATCTTCCTATATTAATTTCATTATATACTGAGAGACTTCTTCCGTACAAGGACATTGACATGAATTTATTTTTTATACACAGCAAGTAAAAATTATTGATAAGTTTATAATCGTTTGCAGAGCATAATGGTTATTTTTGCGCAATAGTAACAATCCTGGTTTAGTTAACATTTTGATAATACACAAATTTTATGATAAAATTGATCGCGTACATAGAAAAATGAGTGTTTAAACGTAAATTCCCTTGTACGAACGAAGTGCCGCAGTATATAATGACCATAATTATATGTAATTGCATTTATACATACCTCAGACGAACTCAAAAGTGCTCAATTGAGGGGCTATTCGGAATAAGGGGCTAACTCAAAAACGTACATTTTGAGATAATCAAAAAAACAATAAAAATTTTTATTGGCTTAATAAATATGAATAAAACTTTTATCAAATGAAAGCTAACAATGAATGAAACATTTTATGATAAAATTTTTATATATTATATAACCACAAAAAAAATTATAAGAATTAAAAAAAAATGAGTTAGATCCTTTTTCCGAATATTATCCAAATTTAATAAAGTAGGTCAAGGATTAATCAGTAAAAAATGCAAATATAATTTTATTTCACAAATTAAATGTCAAAACAAAAATAATAACATTAATATAAACATTTTTCTAAAAAAATAATTAATAATAACTAACTCTATTTACAATAATTGTAAATAAATTATTTATTTTGATTTAATACTTTTTAATAGAGATTGCCAGTAGCTCTGTTCTTCTTTAGGAATGTAAATTAACAACGACTTCAGATCGTTAACTTTTTCTTTTTTTAAAACTGGAAGTGTCGATTTTTTAAATTTTTCATAACAAAATTTTAAGTTTTTATGCGATGATAAAAATAAACTAAACTCTATAACAGATTTTTTATCATACGCTTCAAATGCTTGTACATTGCCATTTTTTGTGTACGATAAAATGACATACTTTTGGATCGAAAATCTTTTGCCTTTGCAGTAAGGTACTTTACGAAAAAATTTTTCTATCTCTAACCCCCCAGTCTTTGATTAATATGGAGCCATTAACAACATTGAATGGCGATGGATTTTGGCGACATGTTTGTAACATTTCAACAGACGTTTCTTTTCTATACACGTTTTCTAATCGTTTTTTATGTTTTCCATAAAGACCAAAATTTCTATCGCACTGATTAAAAGAATGTCCTCGCACAGGAAAAATTTGCTCTACAGTTATTTTATACGCTTTTGACAACCATGTACAGAACTTTGTTATTGTAATATTTTTGTTCTGTCCACCGCAAGAATCTGATAGAAGAATTATTTTTTTTCACATTGTATTTTTCTAAATAGTCTTTGATAAATTCATACAAATAAGACGCCACAGAATTACTAGTTTTTCCAAATTCATTTTCTAGCATGTAAAAAAAAGTGCTGTTTGAATCATTATGACAGTGAATATTGAAAATAAACATCCAAAGTAATCGTTTGTAGAATTGTGCACTAACAGATATTTTAGGAAGCGGCAAATTCTGGCCATAGTCAAATTCAATAACAAGCTCTGTGTTAAATACATTAAAAGATATTGAAGTTAAAGGATATTGAAAGTAAATCTTTCAATATCCTTTTGCACTTTACAATTTTTCAAATTTTTTTTTTTTATCTGCGAATACTGTTCAACAGCTTCTAAATGTTTATCATATTCGGTTTTACAAGAATCATTTGGATTTGTTGACAATTTTAGCTTACACTCTGTACAATAATCACATGTGTCAGTTCGTGATTGATGAATAGAAAAGGGACTATTTTCTTTATACCATTTACAATAAGTAGAGTATGACATTTTTAATTCCATATCCTTTTTTTCATAATAATACAGTTTAAATGATTCATGAAGTGATTTTATAGTTATATCTGGATTTTCAAAGTATAGCCTTTCAGAATTAGTATAATGCGATTTTCCGTGAGGTATTGAATATAAATGTTCTAATCCAAGTTCGCAAACCTCAACGTCAAGTTTATGTGGACGGTTGGAATGTTTTCCACGAAGATCGGCCATATCAACATTATTAACTTTAATTTTACATTAAACTGTTTGTAATCGTTTCTTTGTAATTTTAAAAACGCTTAGAAAAAATTGTCTACATACTTTTGTTGGGATTGCGTTAATTTTTACAGAATAATTCCAAGAACATTCTCGAGGCTTACTAATTACGTCCGATTGTTTTTGCTTGATTTCTTGACGTGCCAGTAACGATGAAATAAACGAATCTTGCTTTTCTTTCTCTCTCAAATCATAGAATATATTGAATAATATTTCTTGCTCGTTCGCTGAGATTTTCTCAAAACATTTTTGTTTGCAACATTCATTTATAACAATTTTATCTGTTGCGTAACCATATTATCCTACTTAGCATACCACTGTACCTATTATGTATACGAAAGCAGGATAAAATGTAAACATACTGCTTTTATAATGACAGGTGATATTTCAGATACGGATTTCACACTATTATAGCGATATTCGGAATAACGGTCTAACTCGACTTAGACCCGTTTTCCATGTACAACATTCATTTTAACACCGAAAAAAAATTTTTTGGCGTGTAATATTTTGCATGGTGATAGGTAATGATCTGTCTCATTTAACCGATGGGCGGAAAAAGGGTCTAAGTCGACTTAGCCTCTTATTCCACGCGTCCCCTCAATTGCTTTACACAATTGTTTACCACAGTTTTAACGTGAAAAACTGACATTTGGCAGGGACCTTGCGACCAATACAATCTGATCGTGCAGATGCACTTTTACGTAAAATTCGCATCTCTCGCCGCATTCAGGTTAAAGTTTTAACCGGTTCTACGGAAGAAGTGCCGCAGTATATAATGAAATTAATATAGGGAGGTATCACGCGACGGCGCAAGATTACACGAGCTTGCGAGGAAGTATTTTCGAACGCGAGCGCGCGTGGCCCTGCCGAAGCGCCCGAGAGTCTACAAGAGCTTGCAGGAATCCCGGATAGCACAAGACGTTTTTAAACGTCATTATGACACCAAATTTTAAACCTCGCGACGTCAGAAATATAAGTTGCTCAAACTTCATAATAACGTCACTAAGACGTTGAAAATGTCCGCAGTATTTTTCTACCGATATTTCTTTTCATTTTTTCGACGTCATAAAAAGGTTAAAAATCTGTTAGAAGGACGTTAGAAAAATGTTGGAAGAACATAAAATAAACGTTATAGAAACGTCATATAAAACGTGATAAAAACGTCATAAAAAACGTCATAAAAACGTCATTTATATATATGTCTTTATATATATATGTCTAAGCAGGCGTATAATATTTATGTATGAAGAAGCCCCCCCCACCCTCTCTTTCAATATTTGCTCTTATAGACTGAACCTCATTTTTCTACTTTGAGATTGTTCGACGCCACCTAGCGAGAAAAAAAGATGGATTAATTCCAAAGATTTCGAAAAATATATGAGTATAATGCCTTTATGACGTATTTATTCCGGTTTTATGATGTTTTTATGACGTTTTTATGATGTTTTTATGACGTTTTTATGATGTTTTTATGATGTTTTTATGATGTTTTTATGATTTTTTATGAAGTTTTTATGAAGTTTTTATGACGTTTTTATGACGTTTGATCAACTTATATTTTTGACGTCGTGAGGTTTAAAATTTGACGTCATAATGACGTTTAAAAAACGTCTTGTGCTATTCGGGATTTGTACCCTTGCGCGAAGGTCCGGAGTCATACGCGATAGCGCAGCGGTATATGCAAGGGCGCGGGGAATACGTGACGGCGCGAAATATGCGCAAGGGTATTCGTGAAGACGCAGGGCACACACAAACGCAGCTTCTTACGTGAGATTGCGGGGATCCATACGAGGGCTCGTGGCTTCCTCCGCGCGTGCAAGGGTATTCACAAGTGTGCGCATCTTTTTTGAAAAATTTATGTGCGTGTAAAACTGTGTCACAAGAAAGTTTTCCTGTGTTGGAAAGTTTCCTCGTGTATTGTGTAGCATACAGAAAAAAACGTTCTTCCACAGGTGTGCCTCAAAATTTTTTTTTGGTTTTCTTTGACCCACTGTTCCTCCCCTAGGGGCTGAAGGACCTTGTCGAGTGCCAGGCGGGGGACCTACCTTGGTAGGGGATCCGGATGGCCCGGTGGGGAGGCTCAGTCGACGCGAGAGGGCAAAGGTGAGGCGTAGCTGCATGCATGTGGCGCCCTATAAACGGGTAGTCCTGGTGTGTGGGAAGCCCCCTATAAACGGGAGGCCCAGTGTGAATGTGATGGCAACCCGGAACAGGGTTCGTCCAAGTGAGTGTAGAGCAGGTAAGTCCCGGCTACCGCCTAGCCGGGGCCGGATCGCGCCGATGGCCAACAAGCAGCCCCACATCCAAGGTGGTGGACTGGATGGGTATATACACCCCCTGATCCGAAAGTGTCAAGCGACCCGTGCCGATAGGATTCGTGGCCCTCGGGATATTGGAGGGTCTCTAACGGAGCCTCAGAGGCACCTGGCGCAACCTCTGAGTATCTTAGTCGCCTTACCGCCGCAAGCGGGGCTCTGCGGCGGCGGACCTTTAGTTCCCTAGCTACTCGTGGGACTCAAATGGAGAAGTACTTAAATAAGAAAAAATCAACAAGGGAGGCGACTGGGGCGGTGGAGGAAACGAGGAGTCAATCCTCAAAGCCCCACACCCTGGCAGCCCCCACAACAGAGGAAATGTCGATGACTCCTGAGGTCATCGCCCCGTCTACTTCGGCAGACGGAGGAGAACACGCTCAGGATGAACCGACACCCAAAGGGGAGGATTTGGTGGTCTACGGACCACACGTACCCGCTAAGAAATGCGGTGCATACAGTAAAAAACTGGCCAAACTCAGGAGGGAGGCAGAGGGTAACCTCAGGCCCCCACTGCAGCAAGGTCAGGCACGAGCGGTGCAGTCCCAGGGGACTCCAAAGAGGAAGAAGGGGGAGAATTACACCCAGTCCTCAGCCCACCGGGACGACAAGAGGCCACGGAGGGCGGGCTATGAGCCCCCTAGGGGTCGTGCCACCAAAGGCCCGACCCGTAGGGAGGAACATAGATCGCCCAAGGGAGGCGGTCAAAAGGTGGCGGGGGGCACGGATCCGTCGGGGGCGCCTCGAAAAGGTGCCAGCGGCGGGGTCGGGCTCACCGCCGCCCAGAGGACGGACCCCCTGACCGTGGTTGCTACGGCGGAAGAGTACCCTGAGGTCCTACTGATCCAGGAGAACTTCAACCGCCTTAGGGCCAGTTTTAGGGAATTGGCTAAGAAGAGTCCCCCGGAACAGATGCCCAGAATAGAGACATAGTTCGGGAAAGGGGGGGTCTTCGTTTTCGTGGCCTCCGACCAAAGGTCAAAGGAGTGGCTTCTAAATAAGGTGGCCACCCTTGAGCTCGGGGGCCCGAAACTCAGGGTGGGAGGTGTAGAGCTCATCCAGAGATTACACAAGGCCACGGTCTGGCTCCCGGGATCCCCTGAAGAGCCGGCCGAGGTCATGAACCGACTGGGGGCCTACAACCCCACCTTGAACATGAGCGGGTGGCGTGCGGTAAAGGCGGCACCACTCAAGAAGGACTCGGGAAGGCAGGACACCGGACAGAAATACGTTCTGGTGTTCCAGCTGCCCGAATCTCAGGTCAGGGCCTTAGAGGCCCATGACAACAGGCCCTGGATGGAGTTAGGTAGGGTCACCTTCAAGGTGTCTCGCCAGGCTTCAGAAGGGGTTGGGGCTGAGGCAATGACGGTGGAACAGGCATAATGGCCCCCCTTCGTCACTGCCAATAACCCAGATCAACTTGCACCACAGCAAGGGCGCCTCTGCGATCTTGCAGAAGGGCTTGGCTGCGGTGCATACAGGCCTATCACTGGTCCAAGAACCATGGATAGTGAACGGCACAATAAGGGGTTTGGGAGGGTTGTTGTGTTTCAGGGACGCGGCATCGACCAGCCCAGAGTATGCATAGTGGCAAAAGGGATCAATGTCGTACCCCAATTGGAATTTTGCACTGGAGACCTGATGGTAGTCACGACAGAGATGGATAGCGTCGAAAGAGTGGCCATAGTGTCGGCATACTTCCCCAACGTTGGGGGGCAAAACGAGAACGTACCACCAATGGAAGTGATGCGACTAGTAGACCACTGCAAGGCGCTGAGTATGCCCCTAATGATAGGATGTGACGCGAACGCACACCATCAACTGTGGGGCAGTACTGACACCAATCCGCGTGGACAACGCCTGGTGGAATATCTGGTGATTACAGAACTAGACATCCTGAATGTTGGCAATACGCCGACCTTCCGTAATGCTGTAAGGGAGGAGGTGTTGGATATAACTCTATGCACCAGCAACCTTACAGACAGGATTGTCAACTGGAGGGTGTCGGACGAACCATCGCTATCAGACCACGAACAGATCAGGTTCGATCTGGTGGCGGGTACGCCCGAGAGACCCCAATGGAAAAGAAACCCCGGAGACACGGACTGGGTAAACTACTCAGCAGATCTCGCGGAATCCCTCAGGGACTTCCCTAAAGCAATTGACGACGTACCCACGTTAGAGGCGGCCACCAATATGCTAAAGGACGAGATACTGAATGCATATCACAACAACTGCCATCTCACAAAACTCAGGCCCAGAGGCCAAATTAGATGGTGGAATAAAGACCTGGCTGCCCTTAGGGAGAGGACTAGAGCCCTTCTTAGAAAAGCCAGGAAACGTAACGAAACTCTCGACTGTCAGGAATATAACCAGGAGAGGGATCGATACAGAAAAGAAATTAGGAAGACCCAGCAGACGAAGTGGGCCTCCTTTTGTGAGGAAGTTGAAAGAGGGGCCGAGGCTGCCAGACTGAACAAAATGCTGTCAAGCAATCCAGAGGCTGTCCTTGGCTCCCTAAAACTCCCGAACGGCAGTTTCTCTACATCAGATGAAGAGACTCTGATATGCCTGATAAAGGCACACTTCCCCAGTTTTACAGAGTGGAATGAGGAAGGGCCGATCCCGAAGGAGGACAGAGAGGCGAGCGGTAGGCGACTGAGGGCGCCGATATGGCGCCAAAAGCGCAAACTGGCAAACCAGATAGTGACCTCGGAGAGGATAAAATGGACCATAAACTCCTTTAAACCATACAAATCATCTGGACCGGACGGGATATACCCCGCGCACCTAAAGAAGGCGGAGCACGTCCTAGTTGGACCACTGGTTAAAGTGACCAGGGCGAGCCTAATGCTAGGGCACGTGCCCGCTGCTTGGCAGGGGGCGAGGGTGGTGTTCATACCGAAACCAGGAAAAAGCGGATACACCTCTTCGAAGGATTTCCGCCCCATAAGCTTGACTTCTTTCCTGCTTAAAACCTCTGAAAGACTCGTTGATCGGTATATCAGAGATGTTACCTTAAGAGGAAAAACCCTGCATGCAGGGCAACACGCATACAGGGCAGGTATGTCCACGGAGACAGCCCTGCAAAGGGTGATACAGCTAATTCAGCCCCAGCTGGAGAACGGAGGCTTTGCTGTCGGAACCTTCATGGGCATAGAAGGGGCGTTCAACCATACCTCAAGAGGCGTCATTAGTGACGCCCTGAGGAGGTTTGGAGTGCCTGATATGCTAGTGGACTGGACGAGCCATATGCTCGAAAACAGGCAACTAGAAGTGACCAAAGGTAACACCACGGTAAGGGGCGGTGTCTCCTCGGGCTGTCCGCAAGGGGGGGTCATGTCGCCTCTGCTATGGTGTTTGGTAGTGGACAATCTGTTAACAAACCTAATTGAGGAGGGATGCCAGGTTGTGGGTCATGACATACTGACAAAAACGCAAAAACCGTGGTGGGTATCATTACCGGGCATGGCACTTTGCGGAAACACAGCCACACGATGGGACTTGTTAAGGACCCGTCTTGCAGATTCTGTGGAAAAAAGGATGAAACGTCATTACACGTTATCCTCAAATGCCCTGCAGTAGTGGAGAGGAGGCGCCTTTACCTGGGGGACCCCTTTCCACTGACAAATAACAGCGAGGTGAAGGACGCCAGAAGGATCCTTCAATTTTACGAGAAGGTGATGGGCTGAATCCACCCGAAACTAAGGGACGCCAAGGGATTACCCATGCGTCTGGAGGCCACGTAATGCGCCTCAACTCACTCTAATAATAATAATAATAATAATAATAATAATAATAATAATAATAAAATTGACCCACTGTTCTGTAGAAAATCCTGAGAATTGCTCATATACACTCGAGCGCGGGCGCGCATGGCTCTGTCCGCAAGCTCAAGGGTTCGATCACTGCGAGGGTATTCGTGAAGATGCGGGGCACACACAAGTGCAGGTTCTTACGTGAGCCTGCGGGGATCCATACGAGGGCTCGTAGCTTCCTTCGCGATCGCAAAAGTATTTGCAAGTGCGCGCGTCTTTGCCTGTGGCCTTATTCTGGGGTCCTTATCTGGGGACCAACTCTTAACCCCCCTAGTTACGTAATATACTATTTTTACCGCTAAATAGTGTTATCGCCTGCCTTCGTTTACTCGTAGGTACACTCTTATGTAAAATTTGTATTTTATTAAGGCGTTTATTGCCTGCCTTCGTTTATGTGTAGGTACTGTTACGTGTGGATACACGTAGGAATATAGAAGAACGAAATAAGCAAGGCGTCCAATTACAATATGTGGGTTTTTTGGCTCGCCTTCGACTCGTGCTAGATCACCTTCGGCTCACACATATATCCACAGTCGATCTAAAAAGGCCTACTTTACGCTCTTGGTACACAATACACTATTTTATGTTTCAGGAAAGAGAAACAAAATTGGGATCTAACTGGCTCAGTAGGCTCTTTTTAAAGTTTTATTTAATTTTGATTTAAATAATGGTTTTTGATAAATATATACAGTTTTTTTTTACTTTGTTGTAACTTTGTAAAGGCAATATTTGATGGTTTTTTATGGAACGGGGCCTAATTTATGCAGTTATGGGCCAAAGGTCTAAAAATTCAATATATTTCTTTGAGTAGTCAATTCTAAAATCTTAAAAATATTAAAATCACAAACATTCATAGTAGGTCAAAAAACGACACGAAAAAAAGCGGAAAGAAAACAGTGAGTGAAATAAGGTAACCGCAGATAAGTAGTCGATGGTCGAAAATGTAAAGGCTTTTGTCAGAATTAACCGCCGCCAGCAACCACTGATCAGCGTAATTGTCCTGCCCAGATATAGCAAGAGCGAGCTTAAGCAAGTCTTGTACATCTGCGATTACCTATACGCAAGTCAAGCTGTTTAGACCCTGCGACACTTTACACTTACACACGCTTACTAGCTGATTGTCGTCTATGCGTGAATACTCGTCGAAGTTAAACTCGCCAGTCTCGCTGCATATTTTTGGGCATGAGTTTTTTACTTTATTGAGGCGATTGCCATCTGCCCGCGAGTCCGTGCATCTACGATTTTACGTAAAGCTCGCCACCCTCACCCAATTCTGGTTTAAGTCTTCATACATTTGTGTACTGGTTACCTGCACCCTTCATGTACAGATATACTTTCAAATAAATATCCCATGAAGTATGTATATTTTGAGTTTTCATATATTTGAGTTTTAATTATACTGACTGGTGAATAGGAATCATATCAAACTGACGCTCGCGTTGGAATTATATCGCACTGGCGCTCGCGATGGAATTATATTGCACTGGCGGTCGCGTTGGAATTATACCGCACCCGCGCGTGGCTTGGAATTATATGGTACTGGCGCGCGACTTGGCATCATATCGCACTGGCGCGCGGGTTGGGATTATATGTACGTGGTGGGAGCTTGGCATTATATTGCATTGAGTTTTAAGTTGGGATCATATAAAGTTGGCGTGGAAGATGGCATTATCTGAATAGGAGGCGTCGATGTGTAGATAGGAAATTTTAAAACAGTTCAGAAAATAGGCCTACTTCCGGCCGATATCCAAAACCAGAGTAAAAAAATTATTTTCGATTTTTCCATATTTTTCTTTATTTTCTTAAAAGACTTAATAATTTACGATCGGGCCAAAAAAATATGTGTAGATAGGAAATTTCAAGACCATTCAGAAAATGGGTTTACTTCAGACCGATATCCGAACCCGGAGAAACAAAAAAATAATTTTGATTTTTCCATATTATTCTTTATTTTTATTTATCGACCTAATAATATCCAATCGGGCCGAAAAAATATGTATAGATAGAAACTTTCAAGACCTTCCAGAAATTGGGCATACTTCCGACCGATATCCAAACCCAGAGCAAAAAAAAATTATTTTCGATGTTTCAATATTTTCCTTTATTTTTTTTAACCGATTTAATAATATCCGATCAGGTAGAAAACAATATGGGTAGGTAGGAAATTTTACTACCTTTCAGAAAATGGGCCTATTTACGACAGATATCCAAACCTCTGAGGAAAAAAATTATTTTCGATTTTTCATATTCTTCTTTAATTTTTTTAAACGACTTAGTAATTTACGATCGGGCCGAAAAAAATATGAATATATAGAACATTTCAAGACCTTTCAGAAAATGGGACTACTTCCGACCAATATCCAAACCCAGAGCAAAAAAAAATTATTTTCCATTTTTCCATATTTTTCTGAATTTTTTTTAACCGACTCAATATTATCCGATAGGGCCAACAAAAATATGGGTAGATAGGAAATTTTAATGCCGTTCAGAAAATGGGCCTACTTCCGACAAATATCCAAACCCCAGAGGAAAGAAATTATTTTAGATTTTTCCATATTTTCCTTTATAGTTTTTAACCGACATACTATTATCCAATAGGGGCGACAAAAATATGCATCGTTAGTGAGATTTTAAGGTCTTTCAGAAAATGGGCTCACTTCCGACCGATATCCAAACCCCCCCGCCCAGAGGAAAAAAACTATTTTCGATTTTTCCATTCTTTCTTTATTTTTTTAACAGACTTAATATTATCCGATCGGGGCGACAAAAATATGGATCGATAGGAGATTTTAAGGCCTTTCCGAAAGTGGGCCTACTTACTATCGATATACAAACCCAGCGAGAATAAAAATTGTTTCGACTTTTCCATATATTCTTTATTTTTTTAACCGACTTAATATTATCCAATTTGGCGGACAAAAATATGGATTGATAGATAATTTCAAAGCCTTTCAGAAAATGGGCCTACATCAGACCGAAATCCAAATTGAGATCCAAAAAAAATAATTTTCGATTTTTTCGTATTTTTCTTTATTTTTTTTTTACCGACTTAATATTATCCGATCGGGCCGTCAAAAATATGAGTAGATAGAAGGTACCAAGACCTTTCAGAAAATGAGCTCACTTCCGACCGATATCCAAACCCAGAGTAAAATAAAATTATTTTCCATTTTTCCATATTTTACTTTATTTCTTTAACCGACTATATCCGATGAGCCAAAAAAATAAGGGTAGATAGAAAATTTCAAGACCTTTCAGAAAATGGGCCTACTTCCGGCCGATATCCAAAACCAGAGTCAAAAAGAAATTTTTTCGATTTTTCCATATGTTCTTTATTTTTTTAAACGACTTAATATTATCCAATAGGACCGACAAAAATATGGATTGGTAGTTAATTTCAAGACCTTTAAGAAAATGGGCCTACATCAGACCGTTATCCAAACTGTGAGCCAAAAAAATTATTATCTATTTTTCCACATTTTTATTTATTTTTTTAAAACGACTTAATATTATCCGATTGGGTCGACAAAAATATTGTTCGATAGGTGATTTCAAGGTCTTTCAGAAAATGGGCCTACTTACGACCGATATGCAAACCCAGAGCAAAAAAAAATTACTTTCTTTTTTTCCATATTTTTCTCTATTTTTTTTAAACGACTCAATATTATCCTATCGGGCCGACAAAAATATAGGTAGATAGGAAATTTGAAAAAAATGGGTCCGTTCAGAAAATGGGCCTACTTCCGACCGATATTCAAACCCGGCGAAGAAAAAAAAATTATTTTGATTTTTCCATATTTTTCATTATTTTTTTAATCGACTTAATAATATCCGATAAGGCCGACGAAAATATGGATAGATAGTAGATTTTAAAGTCTTTCAGAAATGGACCTACTTAGGTCCGATATCCAAACCCATAGCAAAAAAAAAAAAATTATTTTGATTTTTCCATATTTTTTTTAATGTTTTTTAACCGACTTAATAATATCCGATTGGGCCGACAAAGATATGGATTGATTGCTAATCTCAAAACCTTTCAGAAAATGGATCTACTTACAAACGATATCCAAACCCCAGAGCCAAAAAAATTATTTTCGTTTTTTCCATATTCTTCTTTATTTTTTTGTGACCGACTTAATAATATCCGATTGGGCCGACGAAGATATGGATTGATTGCTAATCTCAAAACCTTTCAGAAAATGGCCCTACTTACGACCGATATCCAAACCTAGAACACAAAAAAATTATTTTCGATTTTTCCATATTTTTATTTATTTTTATAACCGACTATATCCGATCTGGCAAAGAAAAATATTGGTAGATAGGAAAATTCAAGACCTTTCATAAAATGGGCCAACTTCCGTCCGATATCCAAACCAAGAGCAAAAAAAGATTATTTTCGGGAATTCTATATTCTTCTTTATTTTTTTTAATAGATTTAATAATGTCCGATTGGGCCGAAAAAATATGAATAGAGAGAAAATTTCAAATCCTTTCAGAAAATGGACATACTTCCTACCAATATCCAAACCCAGAGCCAAAAAAAATTATTTTCGATTTTTCCATATTTTTCTTTATTTTCTTACCGGACTTAATAATATCCGATAAGGCCGACGAAAATATGGATAGATAGTAGATTTTAAAGTCTTTCAGAAATGGGCCTACTTAGGTCCGATATCCAAACCCCAGAGCCAAAAAAATTATTTTGATTTTTCCATATTCTTCTTTATTTTTTTTTCGACCGACTTAATAATATCCGATTGTGCCGACAAAGATATGGATTGATTGCTAATTTCAAACCCTTCCAGAAAATGGATCTACTTACGAACGATATCCAAACCTAGAACACAAAAAAATTATTTTCGATTTTTCCATATTTATATTTATTTTTATAACCGACTATATTCGATCAGGCAAAGAAAAATATTGGTAGATAGGAAAATGCAAGACCTTTCATAAAATGGGCCAACTTCCGTCCGATATCCAAACCAAGAGCAAAAAAAGATTATTTTCGGCAATTCCATATGTTTTTTTTTTTTTTTAACCGACTTAAAAATATTCGATTGGGCCGACAAAAATATGGATTGATAGGTAATTTCAGGACCTTTCAGAAAATGGGCCTACTTGCAACCGAAATCAAAACCCAGAACCAAAAAAATTATTTTCGATTTTCCAATATTTTTCATTATTTTTTTTAATCGACTTAATAATATCCGATCGGGCTGAAAAATATTTGGTTATATATGAAAATTTAATACCGTTCAGAAAATGCACCTACTTCTGACAGATATCGAAACCCGGCGAAGAAAAAAAATTATTTCGATTTCTCCATATTGTTGTTTATTTTTTTTCATAGATTTAATAATGTCCGATTGGGCCGAAAAAATATGAATAGAGTGAAAATTTCAAATCCTTTCAGAAAATGGACATACTTCCTACCAATATCCAAACCCAGAGCCAAAAAAAATTATTTTCGATTTTTCCATATTTTTTTTTATTTTCTTACCGGACTTAATAATATCCGATAAGGCCGACGAAAATATGGATAGATAGTAGATTTTAAAGTCTTTCCGAAATGGGCCTACTTAGGTCCGATATCCAAATCCCAGAGCCAAAAAAATTATTTTGATTTTTCCATATTCTTCTTTATTTTTTTTTCGACCGACTTAATAATATCCGATTGTGCCGACAAAGATATGGATTGATTGCTAATCTCAAACCCTTCCAGAAAATGGATCTACTTACGAACGATATCCAAATCTAGAACACAAAAAAATTATTTTCGATTTTTCCATATTTTTCTTTATTTTTATAACCGACTATATTCGATCAGGCAAAGAAAAATATTGGTAGATAGGAAAATTCAAGACCTTTCATAAAATGGGCCAACTTCCGTCCGATATCCAATCCAAGAGCAAAAAAAGATTATTTTCGGGAATTCTATATTTTTCTTTTTTTTTTTAACCGACTTAAAAATATCCGATTGGGCCACAAAAATATGGATTGATAGGTAATTTCAGGACCTTTCAGAAAATGGGCCTACTTGCAACCAAAATCAAAACCCAGAATCAAAAAAAATATTTTTGCTTTTCCAATATTTTTCATTATTTTTTTTAATCGACTTAATAATATCCGATCGCGCTGAAAAATATTTGGGTATATATGAAAATTTAATACCGTTCAGAAAATGCACCTACTTCTGACAGATATCAAAACCCGGCGAAGAAAAAAAATTATTGCGATTTCTCCATATTCTTCTTTATTTTTTTTAATAGATTTAATAATGTCCGATTGGGCCGAAAAAATATGAGTAGAGAGAAAATTTCAAATCCTTTCAGAAAATGGACATACTTCCGACCAATATCCAAACCCAGAGCCAAAAAAAATTATTTTCGATTTTTCCATATTTTTCTTTATTTTCTTACCGGACTTAATAATATCCGATAAGTCCGACGAAAATATGGATAGATAGTAGATTTTAAAGTCTTACAGAAATGGGCCTACTTAGGTCTGATATCCAAACCCACAGCAAAAAAAAAAAATTATTTTGATTTTTCCATATTTTTTTTTATTTTTTTTAACCGACTTGATAATATCCGATTGGGCCGACAAAGATATGGATTGATTGCTAATCTCAAAACCTTTCAGAAAATGGATCTACTTACGAACGATATCCAAACCCCAGAGCCAAAAAAATTATTTTCGATTTTTCCATATTCTTCTTTATTTTTTTTTGACCGACTTAATAATATCCGATTGGGCCGACAAAGATATGGATTGATTGCTAATCTCAAAACCTTTCAGAAAATGGCCATACTTACGACCGATATCCAAACCTAGAACACAAAAAAATTATTTTCGATTTTTCCATATTATTGTTTATTTTTATAAACGACTATATCCGATCTGGCAAAGAAAAATATTGGTAGATAGGAAAATTCAAGACTATTATAAAATGGGCCAACTTCCGTCCGATATCCAAACCAAGAGCAAAAAAAGATTATTTTTGGGAATTCTATATTTTTCTTTTTTTTTTTAACCGACTTAAAAATATCCGATTGGGCCAACAAAAATATGGATTGACAGGTAATTTCAGGACCTTTCAGAAAATGGGCCTACTTGCAACCGAACTCAAAACCCAGAACCAAAAAAAATATTTTCGGTTTTCCAATATTTTTCATTATTTTTTTTAATCGACTTAATAATATCCGATCGGGCTGGAAAATATTTGGGTATATATGAAAATTTAATACCGCTCAGAAAATGCACCTACTTCTGACAGATATCAAAACCCGGCGAAGAAAAAAAATTATTGCGATTTCTCCATATTCTTCTTTATTTTCTTTAATAGATTTAATAATGTCCGATTGAGCCGAAAAAATATGAATAGACAGGAAATTTCAAATCCTTTCAGAAAATGGACATACTTCCGACCAATATCCAAACCCAGAGCCAAAAAAAATTATTTTCGATTTTTCCATATTCTTCTTTATTTTCTTTAATAGATTTAATAATGTCCGATTGAGCCGAAAAAATATGAATAGACAGAAAATTTCAAATCCTTTCAGAAAATGGACATACTTCCGACCAATATCCAAACCCAGAGCCAAAAAAAATTATTTTCGATTTTTCCATATTCTTCTTTATTTTTGTTAATAGATTTAATAATGTCCGATTGGGCCGAAAAAATATGAATAGAGAGAAAATTTCAAATCCTTTAAGAAAATGGACATACTTCCGACCAATATCCAAACCCAGAGCCAAAAAAAATTATTCTCGATTTTTCCATATTTTTCTTTATTTTCTTACCGGACTTAATAATATCCGATAAGGCCGACGAAAATATGGATAGATAGTAGATTTTAAAGTCTTTCAGAAATGAGCCTACTTAGGTCCGATATCCAAACCCCAGAGCCAAAAAAATTATTTTGATTTTTCCATATTCTTCTTTATTTTTTTTTCGACCGACTTAATAATATCCGATTGGGCCGACAAAGATATGGATTGATTGCTAATCTCAAACCCTTCCAGAAAATGGATCTACTTACGAACGATATCCAAACCTAGAACACAAAAAAATTATTTTCGATTTTTCCATATTTTTCTTTATTTTTATAACCGACTATATCCGATCTGGCAAAGAAAAATATTGGTAGATAGGAAAATTCAAGACCTTTCATAAAATGGGCCAACTTCCGTCCGATATGCAAACCAAGAGCAAAAAAAGATTATTTTAGGGAATTCTATATTTTTCTTTTTTTTTTTTTAACCGACTTAAAAATATCCGATTGGGCCGACAAAAATATGGATTTATAGGTAATTTCAGGACCTTTCAGAAAATGGGCCTACTTGCAACCGAAATCAAAACCCAGAACCAAAAAAAATATTTTCGGTTTTCCAATATTTTTCATTATTTTTTTTAATCGACTTAATAATATCCGATCGGGCTGGAAAATATTTGGGTATATATGAAAATTTAATACCGTTCAGAATATGCACCTACTTCTGACACATATCAAAACCCGGCGAAGAAAAAAAATTATTGCGATTTCTCCATATTCTTCTTTATTTTTTTTAATAGATTTAATAATGTCCGATTGGGCCGAAAAAATATGAATAGAGAGAAAATTTCAAATCCTTTCGAAAATGGACATACTTCCGACCAATATCCAAACCCAGAGCCAAAAAATATTATTTTCTATTTTTCCATATTTTTCTTTATTTTCTTAACCGACTTAATAATATACGATCGGACCGAAAAAAATATGACTAGGTAGAAACTTTCAAGACCTTTCAGAAAATGGGACTACTTCCGACCGATATCTAAACCCAGAGCCCAAAAATATTATTTTCGATTTTTCCATATTGTTCTTTATTTTTTATAAACGACTTAATTATATCCGATTCGGCCGACAAAAATATGGATTGATATGTAATTTCAAGACCTTTCAGGAAATGAGCCTACTTCCGACCGATATCCAAACCCGGCAAAGAAAAAAAAAATTTTTGACTTTTCCATATATTCTTTATTTTTTTTAAACGACTTAATATTATCCGATTGGGTTGACAAAAATATGTTTTGATAGGTAATTTCAAGACGTTTCAGAAAATGGCCTACTTACTGCAGATATCCAAACCCAGCGACGAAAAAAATTATTTATGACTTTTCCATTATCACGATTGCTGGGGATCAGGGGCAACCGCGAATGGGAAGAACCTACTCGTCGGCAGTTCTTCCGCCAAGTGACAATTAATTTTACACACACAACTTCACTGGAAAGGTATCGATGGTTAACTCACTCTATCTCTCACGCAATCAAAGTCAAGAAACAAAACTCCAGCGAGAATCGTACTTTTTACCTTTATTGTAATCAAACAAAAAAAAATAGGCCGTTGTTATTTGTACGCCAGATCGCTGTAGATAGGTATACCTATATATACGTAAAATCTAACCTTCAATTTTCTTTAGTCGATGAATTGACGCTCGACTAAAGAAAAAATAGGCAAGGATTGACTTTTGACTAAAGAAACAATAGTCCCTTCCATATCAGACTTTCAAAACAGTGGTTTTTACATGTTTCTAAGTGGGTTATAGGTTATTTGTACGACAGATCTGTCGTACAAATAACAACGCCGAAAAAAATATCTCCGATAGTATCAAAACTCATACAACGGGCGCCAGGAACGCGCGCTTCCGTACCAAACTAAAACCTCTTTATTAGCACGAAATGGAGAGCACGCAATGCTCCGAACGGAACATTACTAAGCTTTAGCTTCAGCTACACGCAATCTACACGGGAGAAGTTCGCTACACTACTTCGCGGACGCGAGCGCACACACACGCGGCAATCCGGGCGGCAGGAAGAAACTGAAAGGGACTTACAATTCCCGCGGCCAGGAAAGCTGGAGTCGCGGCACCCACCCTCTCTCGTTCCTCTCTCGTTCTCTGCTCCGTCCTCTGGAAGAGCCCCCGGGACTCCTTTCACAGCAACGACGACAGGAGGACACACGGGTTCTTCCTACAGGAAGACACGGAGCGTGCACCCACTCTAACACACGAGGCACTGCACGAGGACACACGCATCGTCGGACAACGTCGGCGATGCTGCCATTGCGATCGCGGCGAGGCAAGTGCCGTCAGGCAGCCGGCCGGCGAGCGTGTTGCAGCTTCGGGCTGATTCGCCCTTGCTCGGGATCCCTAGGCCTCTTCTCACTCGTTCTCTGCTGCTGCCGGTCCTGGCTCGTGCCGGCTGCTTCCCGCAGCGGCATTGGCAACCTCGCATAGGTTGCTGGTAGCGGCAGCGGCAACAGCGGCCGGCTCGATGACTGTGCTCGCCGTGATAGCTGTTGCTGGCCGCGGTTACTCGGGACTAGGGATACGGGGAGGGAGGGAAGTCCGCTCGGGAGCGACGGACACGTCTGTGCGAGACTCTCGTACGAATTCTCCGGGACGTGGACGACACCAGGTCACACCATATTGTTCTTTAATTTTTTTAATAGTCTTAATAATATCCCATTGGGCGGACTAAAATATGGATTGATAGGTAATTTCAAGAACTTTCAGAAAATCGGCTCACTTCCGACCGATATCCAAACCTCAGAGGGTAAAAATGATTTTCGATTTTTCCATATATTCTTTATTTTTATTAATCGACTTAATATAATCCGATTAGGCCGACAAAAATATGGATTGATAGGTAATTTGAAGACCTTTCAGAAAATGGGCTCACTTCCGACCAATATCCGATCGCGGCGAAGAAAAAAAATTATTTTCGATTTTTCCATATTGTTCTTTAATTTTTTTAATCGTCTTAATATTATCTGATTGGGCCGACAAAAATATTGATCGATAGGAGATTTTAAGGTCTTCCGGAAAAATGGGCTTACTTCCGACCAATATCGAATCGTGGCGAAGAAAAAAAATTATATTAGATTTTTCCATATTATTCTTTAATTGTTTTAATAATCTTAATAATATCCCATTGGGCCGACAAAAATATGGATTGATAGGTAATTTCAAGACTTTTCTAAAATGGGCTCACTTCCGACCGATATCCAAACCCCAGAGGGCAAAAATGATTTTCGATTTTTCCATATTTTCTTTATTTTTTTTAATCTACTTAATATTATCAGATTGGGCCGACAAAAATATGGATTGATAGATAATTTCAAGACCTTTCAGAAAATGGCCTACTTCAGACCGATAACCAAAATCAGAGCCAAAAAAAGTCATTTTCTATTTTTCTATATTTTTCTTTATTTTCTTAACCGACTATAACCGAGTTGGCAAAAAAAAATGGTAGATAGAAAAATTCAAGACCTTTCAGAAAATGGGGCTACTTCCGTCCGATATCCAAACCAAGAGCAAAATAAATTATTTTCGATATTTCCGTATTCTTCTTTACTTTTCTTAACCGACTTAATAATATCCGATTGGGACGACAAATATATGGATTGATAGGTAATTTCAAGACCTTTCAGAAAATGGGCTCACTTCCGACCGATATCCAAACGCCAGAGGGTAAAAATGATTTTCGATTTTTCCATATATTCTTTATTTTTATTTATCGACTTAATATAATCCGATTGGGCCGACAAAAATATGGATTGATAGGTAATTTCAAGACCTTTCAGAAAATGGGCTCACTTCCGACCGATATCCAAACTCCAGAAGGAAAAAATGAATTTCGGTTTCTTCCATAAATTCTTTATTTTTTTTAATCGACTTAATAATATAGGATCGGGCCGAAAAAAATATGTATAGATAGAAAATTTCAAGAACTTTCAGAATATGGGCCTACTTTCGACCGATATCCAACACCAGAGCCAAAAAAATTATTTTGGTTTTTTCCATATTTTTCTTTATTTTTATAACCGGCTATATCCGGCCTGGAAAAAAAAATATGGGTAGATAGGAAATTTCAATACCTTTCAGAAAATGGGCCTACTACAGACCGATATCCAAACCCAGAGTCAAGAAATATTATTTTTGACTTTTCCACATTTTTCTTTGTTTTTTTCACCGACTATAGCCGATCTGACAAATGGTTAGATAGAAAATTTCAAGACTTTTCAGAAAGTGGACCTACTTCTGATCGATATCCTAACCCGGCGAAGAAAAAAAATTATTTCGATTTTTCCATATATTACTTTATTTTTTTAATCGACCTAATAATATCTGATCGGGCCAAAAAAATATGGATAGATAGGAAATTTCAAGACCTTTGAGAAGATCTTCCTACTTACGACAGATATCCAAACCCAGAGCCAAAAAAATTATTTTCATTTTTTCAATATTTTTCTTTAATTTTTTTAATCTACTTAATAATATCCGATCGGACCGAAAAAAATTAGAGTAGAAAGGAAATTCCAAAACCGTTCAGAAAATGGGGCTACTTCCGTCCGATATCCAAACCAAGAGCAAAAAAAAATTATTTTCGATATTTCCATGTTCTTCTTTACTTTTTTTAACCGACTTAATAATATCCGATTGGGCCGACAAAAATATGGATTGATAGGTAATTTCAGGACCTTTCAGAAAATGGGGATAGTTACAACCGATATCCAAACCCCAGACGGTAAAAATGATTTTCGATTTTTCCATATATTCTTTATTTTTATTAATCGACTTAATAATATAGGATCGGGCCGAAAAAAATATGTATAGATAGAAAATTTCAAGAACTTTCAGAAAATGGGCCTACTTTCGACCGATATCCAACACCAGAGCCAAAAAAATTATTTTGGTTTTTTCCATATTTTTCTTTATTTTTATAGGCGGCTATATCCGGCCTGGAAAAAAAAATATGGGTAGATAGGAAATTTCAATACCTTTCAGAAAATGGGCCTACTACAGACCGATATCCAAACCCAGAGCCAAGAAAAATTATTTTTACTTTTCCACATTTTTCTTTGTTTTTTTCACCGACTATAGCCATCTGACAAATGGTTAGATAGAAAATTTCAAGACTTTTCAGAAAGTGGGCCTACTTCTGATCGATATCCTAACCCGGCGAAGAAAAAAATTATTTCGATATTTCCATATATTACTTTATTTTTTTAATCGACCTGATAATATCTGATCGGGCCAAAAAAATATGGATAGATAGGAAATTTCAAAACCTTTGAGAAAATCTTCCTACTTACGACAGATATCCAAACCCAGAGCCAAAAAAATTATTTTCATTTTTTCAATATATTTCTTTAATTTTTTTAATCTACTTAATAATATCCGATCGGGCGGAAAAAAATTAGAGTAGAAAGGAAATTCCCAAACCTTTCAGAAAAAGGGGCTACTTCCGTCCGATATCCAAGCCAAGAGTAAAAAAAATTATTTTCGATATTTCCATGTTCTTCTTTACTTTTTTTAAGCGACTTAATAATATCCGATTCGGCCGACAAAAATATGGATTGATAGGTAATTTCAGGACCTTTCAAAAAATGGGGATACTTACAACCGATATCCAAACCCCAGAGGGTAAAAACGATTTTCGATTTTTCCATATATTCTTTATTATTATTAATCGACTTAATAATATAGGATCGGGCCGAAAAAAATATGTATAGATAAAAAATTTCAAGAACTTTCAGAAAATGGGCCTACTTTCGACCGATATCCAACACCAGAGCCAACAAAATTATTTTGGTTTTTACCTTATTTTTCTTTATTTTTATAACCGGCTATATCCGGCTTGGAAAAAAAAATGGGTTGATAGGAAATTTCAATACCTTTCAGAAAATGGGCCTACTACAGATCGATATCCAAACCCAGAGTCAAGAAAAATTATATTTACTTTTCCACAGTTTTCTTTGTTTTTTTCATCGACTATAGCCGATCTGACAAATGGTTAGATAGAAAATTTCAAGACTTTTCAGAAAGTGGGCTTACTTCTGATCGATATCCTAACCCGGCGAAGAAAAAAAATTATTTCGATTTTTCCGTATATTACTTTATTTTTTTAATCGACCTAATAATATCTGATCGGGCCAAAAAAATAGGGATAGATAGGAAATTTCAAGACCTTTGAGAAGATCTTCCTACTTACGACAGATATCCAAACCCAGAGCCAAAAAAATTATTTTCATTTTTTCAATATTTTTCTTTAATTTTTTTAATCTACTTAATAATATCCGATCGGACCGAAAAAAATTAGAGTAGAAAGGAAATTCCAAAACCGTTCAGAAAATGGGGCTACTTCCGTCCGATATCCAAACCAAGAGCAAAAAAAAATTATTTTCGATATTTCCATGTTCTTCTTTACTTTTTTTAACCGACTTAATAATATCCGATTGGGCCGACAAAAATATGGATTGATAGGTAATTTCAGGACCTTTCAGAAAATGGGGATAGTTACAACCGATATCCAAACCCCAGACGGTAAAAATGATTTTCGATTTTTCCATATATTCTTTATTTTTATTAATCGACTTAATAATATAGGATCGGGCCGAAAAAAATATGTATAGATAGAAAATTTCAAGAACTTTCAGAAAATGGGCCTACTTTCGACCGATATCCAACACCAGAGCCAAAAAAATTATTTTGGTTTTTTCCATATTTTTCTTTATTTTTATAGGCGGCTATATCCGGCCTGGAAAAAAAAAATATGGGTAGATAGGAAATTTCAATACCTTTCAGAAAATGGGCCTACTACAGACCGATATCCAAACCCAGAGCCAAGAAAAATTATTTTTACTTTTCCACATTTTTCTTTGTTTTTTTCACCGACTATAGCCATCTGACAAATGGTTAGATAGAAAATTTCAAGACTTTTCAGAAAGTGGGCCTACTTCTGATCGATATCCTAACCCGGCGAAGAAAAAAATTATTTCGATATTTCCATATATTACTTTATTTTTTTAATCGACCTGATAATATCTGATCGGGCCAAAAAAATATGGATAGATAGGAAATTTCAAAACCTTTGAGAAAATCTTCCTACTTACGACAGATATCCAAACCCAGAGCCAAAAAAATTATTTTCATTTTTTCAATATATTTCTTTAATTTTTTTAATCTACTTAATAATATCCGATCGGGCGGAAAAAAATTAGAGTAGAAAGGAAATTCCCAAACCTTTCAGAAAAAGGGGCTACTTCCGTCCGATATCCAAGCCAAGAGTAAAAAAAAATTATTTTCGATATTTCCATGTTCTTCTTTACTTTTTTTAAGCGACTTAATAATATCCGATTCGGCCGACAAAAATATGGATTGATAGGTAATTTCAGGACCTTTCAAAAAATGGGGATACTTACAACCGATATCCAAACCCCAGAGGGTAAAAACGATTTTCGATTTTTCCATATATTCTTTATTATTATTAATCGACTTAATAATATAGGATCGGGCCGAAAAAAATATGTATAGATAAAAAATTTCAAGAACTTTCAGAAAATGGGCCTACTTTCGACCGATATCCAACACCAGAGCCAACAAAATTATTTTGGTTTTTACCTTATTTTTCTTTATTTTTATAACCGGCTATATCCGGCTTGGAAAAAAAAATGGGTTGATAGGAAATTTCAATACCTTTCAGAAAATGGGCCTACTACAGATCGATATCCAAACCAGAGCCAAGAAAAATTATATTTACTTTTCCACAGTTTTCTTTGTTTTTTTCATCGACTATAGCCGATCTGACAAATGGTTAGATAGAAAATTTCAAGACTTTTCAGAAAGTGGGCTTACTTCTGATCGATATCCTAACCCGGCGAAGAAAAAAAATTATTTCGATTTTTCCGTATATTACTTTATTTTTTTAATCGACCTAATAATATCTGATCGGGCCAAAAAAATAGGGATAGATAGGAAATTTCAAGACCTTTGAGAAAATCTTCCTACTTACGATAATTATCCAAACCCAGAGCCAAAAAAATTATTTTCTTTTTTTCAATATTTTTCTTTAATTTTTTTAATCTACTTAATAATATCATATGGGGCCGAAAAAAATTAGAGTAGAAAGGAAATTCCAAAACCTTTCAGAAAATGGGGCTACTTCCGTCCGATATCCAAACCAAGAGCAAAAAAAAATTATTTTCGATATTTCCATGTTCTTCTTTACTTTTTTTAACCGACTTAATAATATCCGATTGGGCCGACAAAAATATGGATTGATAGGTAATTTCAAGACCTTTCAGAAAATGGGCTCACTTCCAACCGATATCCAAACTCCAGAACGAAAAAATGATTTTCGATTTTTCCATATATTCTTTATTTTTTTTATCGACTTAATATTATCCGATTGGACCGACAAAAATATGGATTGCTTGGTAATTTCAAGACCTTTCTAAAATGGGCTCACTTCTGACCGATAACTAAACCCCAGAGGGAAAAAATGATTTTCGATTTTCCCATATTTTCTTTATTTTTTTTAAGCGACTTAATATTATCAGATTGGGCCGACAAAAATATGGATTGATAGGTAATTTCAGGACCTTTCAGAAAATGGGGATACTTACAACCGATAGCCAAACCCAGAGCCAAAAGAATTATTTTCGATATTTCATATTTTTCTTTATTTTTTTTAAACGACTTAATAATATCCGATCTGACTGACAATAATATGGATTGATAGATAATTTGAAGACCTTTCAGAAAATAGGCCTAGTTACGACCGATATCCAAACCCAGGGCCAAGAAAAATTATTTTCGGCTTTTCCATATTATTCTTTAATTTTTTAAAAGAGTGAATAACATCCGATAGGACCGAAAAAATATGGGTTGGTAGAAAATTTCAAAACCTTTCAAAATAATGCCTGCTTCTGACAGATATCTAAAACCCAGAGCAAAAAAAATTATTTTCTATTTTTCCATTTGTTTCTTTATTTTTTTAACGGACTTAATAATATCCGATCGGGCCGAAAAAGTATGGATAGTTAGGTAATTTCAAAACCTTGCAGAAAATTGGCCTACTTACGACCGATATCCAAACCCAGAGCAAAAAGAAATTATTTTCGATTTTTCCATATATTTCTTTAATTTTTTTAATCGGCTTAATAATATCCGATCGGGTCGAAAAAAATTTGTTTAGATAGGAAATTTTAAAACAGTTCAGAAATTGGGCCTCCTTCTGACCGATATCCAAACGCGGAGAAGAAAAAAAATTATTTCAATTTTTCCATACCATTCTTTATTTTTATTAATCCAAAAAAATTATTTTCGATTTTTCCATATTCTTCTTTATGTTTTTTAATCGACTTAATAATATCCGATTGGGCCGCAAAAATATGGATAGATAGAAAACTTCGAGACCTTTCAGAAAATGTGCCTAGTTACGACCGATATCCAAACCCAGAGCCAAAACCATTATTTTCGATTTTTCCATATTTTTCTTTATTTTTATAACCGACTATATCCGGCCTGGTAAAAAAAATATGTGTTTTGTGCTATAGTAAGGATGGATCGTGGAGTGGGCTGGTTCTTTTAATAAGAATTCTTTTCGTGTGGAGAATAAATGCGTTTATTGAAATAGACTCCGTCGTGCCTCCGATGGCGTAGAAAGTTGCTGCTCTCTGTCTGGCCGTCGCGTGTGAACTAGATCGGCGGCGTGTCTTGGTAGTTGGAGGGGAGCGGTAGAGGCGTGACTATAGCTCGCGTTCCCGAAAAGGAACCTAAGCGCTCAAGTTCCTTTCGCAGGGAACTTCACATTCCCGAAAGGGAACTTGAGCTCTCGCTTGTGGCGCTCGTACGTCGAATCATGAACATTCCGCCCACCTTCGTCGAATTGGCGAAAGGATCTCATACTAGAGGGTGGAGACGTACGACCTTGGCGATGGGGCGACGAAGAGTAGTTGTGGCCGTGCGTAGATCGACCACGCGAGTGATGCCATCACTCCCTGGATGGACAGTGGTAACTCGAGCGAGCGGCCACTTGGCGGGTGAAGTGAGCTCACTTCTTAAGAGCACGAAGTCGCCTACTGCTACGGAGTGTTGATGTTGCCTCCACTTTTGGCGTGATTGAAGAGCAGTCAAGTACCCGGATGACCACCTTGACCAGAAATGCTGAGTGAGCTGGCTGATGAAAAGCCAGCGCTTTCCGGCTGGGACGTTGACGTAGTTGACATTTTCCTCTGGTACTAAAAATGATGAGCGTTGTATCAGAAAGTGGGAAGGGGACAAAAATTCAAGGTCAGAAGACTCATCGGTGAGGGCCGTTAATGGTCTGGAGTTGAGATAGGCTTCAATGCGGCACATAAGTGTAGCAAGTTCTGAGAAAGTGAGAACTTGATCTCCAATGACTCGACGCATGTGATGTTTTGGGGATTTCACTGCCGCCTCCCAAATGCCACCAAAGTAAGGTGCACTGGGGGGATTGAAAATCCATGAAGTTCCTTCTTGAGCGAGTGACCTACCGATTTGTAAAGAAAATGAAGAGGATGCTACGAGCATCTGTTTTAATTGAGCATCTGCCCCTACGAAGTTTGTACCTTCGTCAGAGCACAGTTTTTTGCAATGACCTCTACGAGCGGTAAATCGATGGAAAGCAGCGATGAACGCTTCACTGGAGTAGTCCTCGACTACCTCGATGTGTACGGCTCTGGTGGCCATACAAATGAAGATGGCTATGTAACCTTTCATGGTGCCTTTTCCTCTAGTTTTAGTAAGACGAAGCGGAATGGGGCCGGCATAATCGACGCCCGAGTGCTCGAAAGGAACACATTCGAGCCATTGGCAGCTAACCCATTAATTGAGTTGGCACTCGAGCGGCATGGCGTGAGCATGCGAGGCAAGTTCTGATGATTTCCTTGACTTCAGATCGTCCTTTAATTTTCCAATACTGACGTCTGAGTGTGGCAAGTGTCAATTGAACACCACCATGAAGAGTACGCTGATGAACATCCTGAATTATCAACGTAGTGAAATGACACTTAGCATGTAAAATAAGAGGATGCTTAGCGTCTTCTTCGAGCAGCAAATGAGAGAGGCGGCCGCCCACCATGAGCGAATGATTTTGTATCATGGGGTTTAACGATGAAAGTGTATTTTTCGTTGAAAGTTGACCAGTCCTAGCTAATTGGCGGAGCTCAGACTTGAAATAAACTATTTGAATTAAGAAGATCAAACAGAGTTTGCTGCTTGCAATCTCACTGGCGCTGATCTCTTTTGAACTCGGGGAGTCGTGGCATAGTAGGGATTGAAAAGCAGAGAAAAAACTAAAGCCTGAATTTGAAGACGTCGTACGCACTACTTTGGAGCAGATTCGATTAATGAATCTAAAGCAGTACGAAGCCATACGTAACAACTTATCTAACGATGAGTACTTATTAATAAGACTCCAAATTTCTGGAGTATTCTCAACAGAATTTGAAGTACTTTTACTAGCGACTAGAGTGTGACTAGGTTGAAGATTCAGACTATTTACAGTAAAATTGAGCTCGTCATGAGACCTTGACCAGGGTTCATAGCTATCAGAGAGCCATGCGGAACCTTTCCACCGTAAGCTATGCGAAGCTAGTTTGGAGGGCTCAATACCTCGTGATATGACATCAGCAGGGTTGTCCGCTGATCGCACATGATGCCAATATGCATCAGGTAATAGAGTGTGAATTTCCGAACACCTATTAGCTACGAACACTCCCCATCTAGATGGGTGGTCTTTTAGCCAGAAGAGCACATCCGATGAGTCTGACCATTGATGAATACTTTCAACCTTAGTTGGGAATGACTCGATGAAAGAGTGAGTCAGTCTAACGTGTAACAACGCAGCACAAAGTTCTAAACGAGGTATGCTTAGCGTCTTCAGTGGTGCTACTCGCGTTTTGGCCACTTGAAGTATGACTAGAACATTTTGCACCATATGCAAATTTGGAGGCATTGGCAAATCGGTGAACTTCAACTAGTTCACAATGAGGTGTGTATCCACTCCAGCGAGGGATTTGGTTCTCAGAAACAGAAGGAAGATCATTCAACCAATTTTGCCATCGAACAGAAATTTCATGAGGTAGCTCCTCATCCCAATCAACCTTGAGAATCCACAGCGACTGCAATTTTTGCAGTGATCACAACAGGGGCTAACCATCGCATAAGATCGAAGATACGAGCAATTCGTGAAAGAACTGAACGCTTGGTAAATGGCAGGTGAAGAGGGGGGTATCCTCCATATGAAAACTAAAATAGTCCGTGTTAGGTTGCCAATCTATACCTAAAATTGGTACAGATGTTCTGAGGCAAATAAAGTAATCGTATCGGCAGCTAACATATTCGACGCTAAAGCAGTGAGTACTTCAGTATTATTTGAAGTCCACTTTCGCAAATTGAGGCGACCTTGTTTAAAGAATTGAATCAACTCGTCTTCTTTCTCCATGGCTTCCTCCAATGAATGTGCCCCAGAAAGCACATTGTCAGAATATATCCCCGATCTTATTGCTTCAGCTGCAATTGGGTAAACTTTGCCGTAATCTTCGGCTAATTTCAAGAGCGTCAGTTATATGAGTCACCACATAGGTACTTAGACGCATCGGCCAGCCAGCCTCCTTATCGCTCCGAATGGAATCTGCATGGACAAAGAGAAGCCAGAAGACAATGAAGATGCAATATATACTTTTCATATATACTTTATACATATACTCTCTTTATACTCTCTTACTGCACTTCGCATCGACGATCGCCAGTCTCTGTCGGGCATCCAACCTGTAACGACGTTTTAATAAATCATTATTCTAATCAACACCCTTTGTTCGATTATTTACTTACTTGGGCGAGTGTTACCTGTGTGTGTGTTACCTTTCCTTGGTGATCTACCGGGGCCTGCCACATAACTAGCGCTGCGGAGACAGGACCGTGAAGCTGCAAACCTCAGATTCTCCCTCAACCTGGTGACGGAAATCTTCAGCGAGGAAGCAGTTGGCGTTTCAACGTCCATCATCACGGAATCTACTACGTCAAGATTGGAGTCCACCTGCAAGCAGAGATTCACCCGAAATCATTAAAGACAAACTAGTAAGTCTTTGCAATTTCCTATATCCTACCCAACCCTATCCTTTTAAGTGCAATTGATTTTACG
Organism: Torymus aiolomorphi; assembly: GCA_036365515.1. Taxonomy (NCBI): domain Eukaryota; kingdom Metazoa; phylum Arthropoda; class Insecta; order Hymenoptera; family Torymidae; genus Torymus; species Torymus aiolomorphi. Next base: position 92,664,645 of record CM070875.1, on the reverse strand, counting down.
TGAAGCGTAATAAAAAATAAAGCAAAATGGCAAATAACGGAGATAATCAACAAAATCTTACGTTAGAACAATTTAAATTGCGACTTACGATATGGCACGACGCGATTCCCATATATGAAGGAGGTACAAGACTCCTTTCGCACTTTATACAAACGTGCGACAAATTCGTCGAAAATGTGGCGACTGCAGATAATGCAATAAACGAGGCATTATTCGCATTAATCAAATCAAAGGTTTGCGGTAAAGCACTAGACCTAATAGCGGCAAATAACCCGGCCACATATGCCGCATGTAAAATACCCTTAGTTAATAGATTCAGTGACCCAAGTTCAGAGGAGTTACTATTTAACAGACTAAGTGTATGTTATCAATTGACAAATCAGTCTTACGAAAACTACGCGGACGAAATCAAAAGCAGGCTAAATAAATTGAAGGAACACATACAGTTAAAAAATCGAGACGCTAATGTTATAAGTATTAAAAATTTTATGAAAACGTAGCCAAAAGTACTTTTATAAATGGTATTAAAGAGCCTTACCATTCTTACTTGCTACATTTTGATTTAGATGACGTTGAGGCATGTATAATAAAATGCCGTAAATACGACAACCATGAACAACAAAGTGCTTTCCTCAATGTCGCACGACAACGTGATAACAAACCTAAGCCCAACGTATTCGGTACAATCAATGCTAAAAGTACAAACCAATTTGCGACTAATAGTAATCCAAAAATTATTCACCCTTCAAATAATTTACCAAGTACTTCAAGAAGTGTAAATCCATTTTATTTGCAACCGACACCCGCATTTGCACTAACACAACCTGGATTTATCCCCACAAATTATCGTAATAACAATTTTGGTCAAAATAATAATAATCTGCCAAGACACCAAAATTACCAACCAACACCAATGTCAGTCAGTACAACAAATACTAACAAACAAGACGTTAATCCAACAAATAGATCAAATAATTCACCAGCACAAAATAACTTTAAACCAAGAATGAACTTCTTTAAGAGCACAGGACCAGCAATCTTTATCGCTGAAGAGTTGCATCATCAACAAGAACAAGGAGAAGAGGAAGTAATCAATTATCAAAATGACTCACCTGTACCAGACCACCAAGAATTTAATCAAGAAAACGGCGAGAGTGATAACTGCCAAAATTTTCAACAAACTCCCGATACGACAGAACCGACGTGATAAATTTAAATTCGATTAGCAATTCACCCGAATTACCACACATAATAACGACAAATCTACCTATTAAATTTCTCATCGATTCTGGAGCCTCATCATCCATTATCAATCCAGAAATTGCATATAAACTATTTCCAAAATTTATATTTCCTTACGAATTCGAAATTAAATCGGTGCACAAAACGACGAAAGGTACACCTGCGCTTACCTTTCCTATATTACGTGAATGCGGTGATGACACACCTATAACTTTCTTAATAGCAACATGGCACTATACGTACGATTGTTTAATCGGACATAAGGATTTGCAGAATTTGGAAGCGAATATTAATTACAAAACTCAAATTTTTAGCACATCTAAATTTGAAATAAATTACTTTAAAAATATATCGGACGATCATCAAAATGTTAAAGTGAATCATCATCAAGGAGTAGAATTACCGACAAGAACTGATCACATGAACGAAGAAGAAAGATATAAAATTACATCACTATGCCAGAATTACAAAGACTGTTTGTACAATGAAAATAAAAAATTATCAGCGACTTCTGCGGTTTCACACAATATAAGAACAAAGGACGATCACCCTATCTATGTAAAGAGTTTTAGATACCCATACCATCTAAAAGAAGAAATTCAAACTCAAATCAGAAAACTGTTGGACGAAGAAATTATTCAACCAAGCAACTCGCCCTACTCATCCCCCGTATGGACAGTTCCGAAGAAAGAAGATGCAAATGGAAGAAAAGAATGGAGAATGGTAATAGATTATCGTAAATTAAACGACAACACCATCGAAGACAAATATCCATTACCTAGAATGGACGACATTCTAGAAAATCTGTGCAAATGTTCTTACTTTAGTACATTAGATTTAGCACAAGGTTTCCACCAAATACCCGTCAACAAAGATTCAATTGAAAAGACAGCGTTTACCGTAGAAAACGGACACTATGAATCTGTCAGAACGCCTTTTGGTTTAAAAAACGCTCCGGCTACTTTTCAATGTCTGATGGATAGAATTTTTATGAAATATCTACATAAATTCTGCTTCGTTTACATGGATGATATAGTAATATTTTCGAAATCACTCCAAGAACATTTACAATATCTGAAGCTAATATTCGAAGAACGAGAGCAATATGGTTTAAAAATTCAATTAGATAAGAGTGAATTTCTAAGGAAAGAAGTTCCATTTTCAGGCCATATAATAACAGCAGACGGAATCAAACCAAATCCCGCTAAGATCAAAGCAATTCTAAAATATCCGATACTTAAAACCCGAAAAGAAGTTAGAATATTTTTAGGACTAACCGGCTTTTACAGAAAGTTCATAAAAAACAACGTAAACATAGCAAAACCAATAACAAAAGCACTCAAGAAAAAAGAAAAAATAGATCCAGAAGATAAAGACTATAAAGAAGCGTTCGAGAAACTCAAAGAATTGATCACTAACGCAGCAGTGCTCGTCTACCCAAATTTCACCAAACCATATACTATCACAACGGACGCCTCAACCTTAGCAATAGGTGCAGTTTTATCCGAAGAACAACATCTTATCTCGTGTTATTCACGAACATTAAACTCAGCAGAACAAAGCTATCCGGCGATAGAGAAAGAATTACTGGCAATAGTGGAAACATGTAGACAAATTAGACCATATATCTATGGTAAGAAATTTAAGATTGAAACAGATCATAAGCCATTAACCTGGCTCTATTCTTTAAAAACGCCTAACGCTAGACTGATTAGATGGAGACTCAGATTAGAAGAATATGATTACATAATAAAATACAAAAAGGGTTCTGAAAATTATGTCGCCGTCGCACTGAGTCGAATTGAAATTAATACTAATAAAACAATAGAAGAAGACTCACTCTCAATGGTGCCTCAAACACCTGACGATGCACCTGTCACACCTGAAGAAATGGACGAAATATTTGACGACGACATTGCAACAGTCCACACAGCTGAAGAAAATCCGAGCTTTTCACTACCTATAACAGACAAAAATGTTCACGCTTTTAATTACAGCATTATCATAAAAGGAGGAAATGTGTACAACTTAAAAGTAAACAAAGATAAACTTAAAGTACAATACACGGTGAAAATTAATAAATCAAACGCAGAAACACATTTACTTAAATTTTTCAAGGAAAATATTAAACCCGATAAGCAATATGGTATCTACTTTACGACCGAAGAATTGGAAAGAATTACGTATAGAATATTGAAGGATCATTTCAATGAAAAATTAAAACTAATCAAAACAACCACGTATACACCTACGATTGATAAAAATAATTTCATAAAAGAACTCGAGACATATCATAATCAAAATCATAACGGTATTCGAGAGACCTTATTACACTTTAAGAGAAAACTCTATACACTTAATATGGATCGACTTATTCAAAATTTTAAAATCAATGTGAGATATGCTTAGAGCATAAGTATGAGAGAAACCCATATGAAACAGAAACATACGGCCCTATTATAGCTAGAAGACCGCTCGAACATATACACATGGACGTATTTCATTTCAACAAGGATAAATTTTTAACAATTATAGATATATTTTTCAAATATGCTCAAGCCTATTATCTACCAGATGGAAATGCCACGACCATGATAAACAAATTGAGATACTTTGCCTCACACCATAACTTTCCGGATAAAATTACGACAGACAACGGAAGTGAATTCAACTCAAGAGTATTTAAGGAGTTTTGCCGCATACATAAAATTCAATATCATCAGACAACGATAAACAGACATACATCGAATGGACCCATAGAAAGACTGCATTCAACCCTAATGGAAAAATTAAGTATTTTATTCAATCAAAATCCAAAAGAAACAGTGAAAAATCTTATGATCACCGCTCTCTTAATATACAATCAGAGTATACACTCTACAACTAACTATACGCCTTTTACACTGTTATATGGACCTTATGACGAAATACAGAAACACATTATCGAGCCCGATGCCGATACCATAGAAAGATATAATGAAATCAGAAAAATGAAATTTTACCTTTTCATGACACGCTATATAGAAACCAAAAAGAGCAACAAAAGTTACCTAATAGTCCTGACAAATCGTTAGAAAATAAAGAAATTTACATGAAAACACATCAACAACAACGCGACAAAACTGCACCACGATATCAAAAATTACTTGTAGAGACACAACAAAGCCCCTCGTTAGGTTGCTATATTCATGGTCAAGAACGCCAATATAATTTACGAAGTGCCAAAAGAATAAGAAAAACTTCTTCTTTACAGGATAATGAAGACGGCACTAATCTTGATGCTCATATCTCTGCTCGCGGAGAGAAGCGAAATCAATCAAAATAAGACGCATTACGATTACCAACAAGGAACTGGAAGAATAGTTCGAAGTTATCATTACCTACATTTCAACATCGATGTTACTACGCTTTTGAAAACTTTTAAACATATAACAGCTAGCTATACAATATTATCTAACCAAAGCGAATTAAGAGAATCGAGTTTATTAAAGCAAGCCGAAATTCTATGTAATGAAATACACCAGAATCTACAGATAATAATGCCATCAAACATGAGAACGAAAAGAGTGTTAATAAACGGATTAGGCACAGCAATAAAATACATTTTTGGGAACCCAGATGCAAACGATTTAGAAAAGATAAGCAACTAATTAAATTCTCTACAAAATCAACAACAGGAAAATATATTTACTTTAAATAAGTCAATAAGCATAATAATACGATAAGTAAACAAATAAATAACAAGACAAATATAATTAATAAAAATTTAAAAGACATGTGGAAAACTGTAAATGACCAAACTTTGCAATCAAATCTATTTGAAGCGATCATGACCCTCATAACCCAGGAGCAACATTTTCTCGGATTACTTAATAAAATTAAAAGATCATTTATTTTCAATGAACAAATATTCGACTTAGAATTGTTAACATATGACCAAATATCGGATATACGTGTACATTTATTGGCAATCTACTCTCAGAAAGAGTTAATATTACACTACCATAATTTGCTAGATTTTCGCTTTGCTCAGGGATCAATTGCATTCACACAAAATCTTATTGTATACACCATCAAAATCCCTATCCTTAATCCTATCGAATTTTCACTCCATCAAAGACTTGCTATAATCAATTACAACAATCAGACAGAAGTTATCACCACGCCATGCAGTTTGACCGGGCCATCTATAAAACTATTTGCTAATAAGTGCCGACAGATGTATGAAAAAAATTTTTTATGTCAACAAATTATAACGGATAAAGTCAAACCGATTATCATTTCAATTAGTCCACCTTTAATACTGACATACAAATTATCTGAAAATTTAACGTTAATATCAAGTAATTATGCTATCAAGATTACACATGATAATGATCAAATGATGATCCGAGGAACATATGTAATACAAGGCAATAATGTACAAATACAGGGATACCGACTTGACGAAAATCTTGGTGAAATGGAACAATCCAGCCTAATTTCACCTTTAGTTATCAAAGACCACCAGTTCAATTTCAAACCTCTAAAAACTTTGACATCACCTACACTAAATATGCCAGTTTCTAATCAAATTAGAACCGAATTCGTCCTGTCTACAAGTTCAATTATATTAGTATTGCTGTTCATAACGAGTACATCGATTTACTTAATATACAAAATAAAAATCAAGAAACAACGGCCGCAACTTACCAAAAAGCCCATAGATAAGGATATCAAAGACGAGGACGTCATTGAACTTAGCCATGGAGGAGTTATATGAGTCACCACATAGGTACTTAGACGCATCGGCCAGCCAGCCTCCTTATCGCTCCGAATGGAATCTGCATGGACAAAGAGAATCCAGAAGACAATGAAGATGCAATATATACTTTTCATATATACTTTATACATATACTCTCCTTATACTCTCTTACTGCACTTCGCATCGACGATCGCCAGTCTCTGTCGGGCATCCAACCTGTAACGACGTTTTAATAAATCATTATTCTAATCAGCACCCCTTATTCGATTACTTACTTACTTTGGCGAGTGTTACCTGTGTGTGTTACCTTTCCTTGGTGATCCACCGGGGCCTGCCACATAACCTGTGCGTATGGCTAGAAAAGGCGAACAGGCCAAACCATATGTCACTGTGGTCAATCGATAGACCTGAATGGGTTCACTCTTGTCAAAACGCAACAAGATCGACTGATAGGGTTGATCAACTTGTTCGGCACCAATTTGTCGGAACATTTTCTCCACGTCAGCTGAAAGAGCGATCTTATACCTACGCCAGGCACAGATCAAAGCGACGGGATTCTGAAGAAGAATGGGTCCAACGTGTAGAAGATCGTTGACCGAAACTCCTGATTTAGATTTACTCGAGCCATTAAACACAGTACGTAATTTTGTAGTTGTACTTGTTTCCTTCCACACACCATGATGTGGTACGAATGCTTGAGATTTGTTAGATAATGAATCAAAATTCGAGGAGAGCGACATGTGACCTATGTCAATGTACTCTTTCATAAACTCTGTATAGGCTATTTTGGGTTTCTCGGCCTTAGCGAAGTTTGGTTCGAGACGATTGAGCGCGCATAACGCGGCAGAATGAGAGTTTTCGAGGTGAGCAGAACTCAACTTGTCTCGACTTTTCCAGGGTAGGCTTACTATATATTGCTCTTTTTCATCTTGACGAGTAGTTTTCTGATAGAACTCCTCGCATGCTTGTTCGTCAGGCGAGTAAGATTTTTTGTCGACTGTTATTTCCTCCGCCCTCCAAAAATCTTGTACGAGCTCCAGAAGTTTGGCTTCATGCTCACATTCGTTCGAGCAATGAAGAGCCAAAGGTTCTGGTCCTATTTCTGGGGTTGATGTGGAAATATTGCCCTTTAAGAGCCAACCGAATTTAGAGCTTAGTGCTATCGGCTGAAGGCTTTGACCCTTAACAATTTGGCCTTGAATGATTTGCGAATAAGCGCTTGCATCGAGAAGAAGATCGATACGTGAAGGTTCGAAGTACTTGGGGTCTGCTAGCTGCAGCCCTCTTAAGTATTCGAGGTTCGAAATACCACCTACAACGGGAGGCTTATACGAAGATAATCTTGGCAAGATTATAGTATCAACTTCTAGAGAATAAGTTGAATCAAAATGGGGTTGTATAGTAAGACAAGCTACCTTTGAAGATACGGCGGCTGTCTTTTCTCCTATACCTTGAATGTGCGTATGACTGGCTCTACAATTTAGAGAAAGCAAGTTACACAAAGCTTGTGTAACAAGTCAGATTTGTGATCCAGGATCGATGAGCGCACGAACTTGAATTTTGGTTCCGTTAGGACCAAGGGCATTAACCCTAGCGGTAGCTAAAAGTATTCCTGTACATTTAGTACTTACTACACTCTGGTGGGAGTCTGCTTGAGAAGTAGATTGATCGTCTTCTGAAAAGACGAGATTGCCACAGTTTGGGTTAGAGGGGCTGGACACTGAGTCAATCTGATCAGCCTGCGATGAACCGATTACTTGATTACTGTCAGTGTGCACCAAAGTGTGATGTTTAGCTTTGCAAAGAAAGCATCGATACGTGGAAGTACAATTTTTTACACGGTGCTTCCCAAAACAATTAAAGCAAAGATTGAAAAATTTAAGACACTCTTTCCGCTCGAGAATCGTTTTATTAAGAAACTGTTCACAGCGATTTATGTAATGCGGTTCATTAGATAGCAAACATTTCCGTTTCTGATTATTTTTCGCGTTTTGAGGAGATGCTTGATGAGAATAAGCCGTATGAGCATTGTCCGATTCTGGCTTACGCGATTTTGAGTTGGATGATGGAGTTTTAGGATTGTTATTCGAAGAAGTTCTAGTACCTGCTTCGATTCTAGAGTGAGTGTTTGACTTCGAAGAAATGCTTGAAGTTGTTCCATTGTCGGTGGATCGACACTATTACCTAGATGCTTTTCCCATTCTTTACGAGTATTTAAATCAAGACGATTCAGTGTAAAATGAACAATTAAATCACTACCTAAAGAAGCCGCTCTATTTAGAGAGGTCAGACTAGCGATGGGATTGAAAATTTCCCTATAAATCCGTTTGATTTCCGACGAAGTATCTGCCTTCATTGATTTAACTGAGAAAATTTCTGAAATGTGAGAACTAACAATGCGACGTTGATTCTGGTAATATTCGATTAAAGTTGTTCACGCTCGGTCATAGTTATCACCAGAAATGGGAAGAGATTTAATCTTCTCAAGTGCCTCACCTGTAAGGTGAGTGCGAAGATAATGCAATTTTAGAACAGGCGTTAAGTCTTCGCGACGATGTATGACTGAACGAAAGACGTCTCTAAAATTTTCCCAATCCGTGTGTGTGTGTGTGTGTGCGTGTTTGCGTGCGTGCGTGCGCGCGTGCGTACGTGCGTGTGTGCGTGCGCGCGTGTGCGTGTGTGTGTGCGTGTGTGTGTGCGCATGTGTGTGTGTGTGTGTGTGTGTGTGTGTGTGTGTGTGTGTGTGTGTGTGTGTGTGTGTGTGTGTGTGTGTGTGCAAATACATATGTATATTTCAAATGGATTAGTCATCTGACGTCCGTTATATGTCCCCACTTCGACAGTATAAAATACTATAGCTTCAAAGCAGCTGCTCTAAAGGGAGCTATAGGAAGTGTTTACAACTGTCTTAATACCTGCGTTCGTTCAAAATATAGCCTCATGGCTTAGTGTTTGCTGAACGGTTGGAGTTCAAACGTGCAATAAGTATCCTCGTATTTTAAACGTCTCCGTGTAAATGCCGTTGTAAATTTTTATATAGCAAACAAATGTAATCAAGAATGACAGTGAACATTCACTTTACAGTTGTGAAAGTGGAATTTTCATACAGCCGGAATCCCCATCATAAAAGCCATAGAACCTTAGGGATACTTAGAAGTGGCGGTATTCCCAGTCATTAAGGCTCTTAATCCGGGACGCCGATATCATTTTGGAGAAAGTGTACGAAATTCACGCCTGATTTGCAGTTCTTGTCGACAGAGTGGGGAGAAAAGGGAGCAGGGCAGGTAGAACTCGAGGTTTAGAAGGAATAAATGATTCAGTTCGTTTCAGTTTGTGGAGTAGAGCAATCATTTGGAGCAGTATACAAGCAGTGTATAAGTTTTATTCAAAGAAAAATCATTTGTTTCTTTGAATTTGTTTTGTGAATCGTCTACGAAATAGTGCACAGTATTATACAAAACGTACGTTGACTACAAGTGGCAAGTTATTTCTCATTCTTTTTGGTGAGTACAGATTTTATAAAATACTACCTATATGGCAATATGCCTTACTTACTGACGATCGTTAAAATATAGGCTCTTGCTATTTGACCGTCAGATGTAAAATACATTGTCTCAAGGTATCACCTGATTGTTGTGTTTGTTTTGTTTTCATGATTGACTAGAGAAACTATATTCTCTAGTATATAGATATGCATAGTGTACAAGAATCTGACGGTCAAATAGCAGAGACGTAAAATATATATTGCGAATAGATAATTTAAAAATTAAGTCACAAGTGTAATAACTAGCGTAATAAAAAATTTTATTTTTGAACTATTATATTATATCAAATTATTATATTATATCTCACCATCGCTATTTTCTCAAATCCATTTCGTTAAGTAAATTATAATTGTGCAAATTGATTATTAATAATAGAAAATTTTTGGTTGGCAGATATACACGCAAAATGGCAGAGAGTGAACGTGAAGTGTGTATTTTATGTGATAAGGAAATGGAGGAAGGAATAATTCACATTGGTGAGAAGCCGATAAAATCACTTATTAAAGCGAGTAAAACGATCGGAGATAGAAAACACTTGAAAATGGAACACTTGTTATTTCTGAATGTTCATAAAGCCTGTCAAGTTCAGTATCTCAAACCATCCAATACTAAAACTCAAAAGCAGAGTATTTTAGATAGGACAAAACAAACAAGAAAAGATAACAAGGAAGCTCGCAAGTTTGGGTTCAGTTCATTATGCTTTCTCTATGGTACTGATGCAACAACTGACACTCATAAACGACCAATAAAATTAGTTTTCAATGATAATATTAAAGAAAATATTTTTAAAATATTGGAATCACGACCAGATGATGATTTTCATAAAAAGTTAAGACTACGATTAGAACATACAGTTGACCTAGAGAAGAAAAAAGCGCGTTATCATGCTAAATGTATGCGAGAATTTAACTACACACAGTCTACAAATGAAGATGGCCGCCCTATGTATGAAAATACGTCTACAGTGGTACATCACATTATTAACCACATTCTTAAAAATTCTGAAGATTCGCAGTTTTCTCTGAAAGAAATGGTACAAGATCTCCGTCACAACTTGCCCCGTATTGACGCCGTAAAAGGCCATCTGTTAAATTATTTTGAAGACGATATAGTTATGTACTCAGTACCAAACGATACAATAATATGTTTCGTTAATAAGGAAGGAACGATACTTGATGATAAGTGGTACAAAGAAAAAGCCGGCACGGATGAAGAAGAGCGCCTTAGAATAGTAGAAATGGCTGCAGAAATAATTTGTCAAGGTATAAGAAGTAAGCATTATGATACAGACAGGTATAATGCACCAAGCTCCTTCTTAAATGACGTTGAAAGAGATATTCCTAAAACTTTACAGGTATTTTTAGATAGTCTTATAAAAAAACATAAGCGGTCAGAACACTCACTACAAAATAAATAGTCTCAAAGCGTTTCAACTATTCCGCACATTTTGATATCATGAGTCAGACCTCGAACATTTTTGTCGTCAGTATTATTAGGTTTGTTATCTGTAATACATAAAAAATTTTCTGCGAGAGGTCTTTTTGATGCGTTATCGTATTTAGGACTATGTGCATCTTACCACGAAACTCTTTTATTCGAATCATCTGTTGTAAACGATCCTGAAAATATGGAAGAAGAGGGACAAGAAAATGAGGAAGATAATAATCCAACAAAGAGGAGAAAAGTTTTGTGAACATAAGACATTTATAGAAGACTATTTTCATTATGATGAATGTATACATATTTTATAAATAATTATTAAAAATATTACTTATGTCGACTGCAATTTAATATCAACTGATAAGAATTTTTCCATCGGTCTTACAGTCTTACAAATTAAATTAAAATAATTAATATTTATGGCAGTCAGATTGCCCTTGTTTATAATCACCCCCGCAGAATCTGAAATAAAAACTTAATTAAAATCTGGAAAAAACTTTGTTAGCAAAGGACGATCTGACTGCCCACCACCACCACATTGTCCGACGTTTCGAGCCTACTCCGGCTCCTCCTCAGGGACTGAAATAAAACCCGCGATACACCTCCTTATATACCATGCACCCATACCCCCTTCTTTTCTCTTACCCCACCACCCGCCACATTCCCCTCTCCAACTTGCCATTCTCACTTAAATTAATAAAGAATGATAAATCCTATCTAATTTACTTGACTCTATCATTAAATTTACATTATTCCGATTTCTTAGAATGTGAATACTTTCAAGGCTTTCCCTCTTATATTTATTCTTAATCCCCTGTTCCAAAATATCCACACTCCCAAAATCGAAAGAATGCAAACTATTTAAACAATGTTCTTTCAAACCCGATGTACAACTTGAGCTGCGTAAACTATATTGATGTTCATATATTCTCTTTTTCAAATATCTACCCGTTTGACCAATATAACAACCATTACAATCCCTACAATTAATTTTATAAACAACTCCCGATTTCAAACATTTATCATCCTTGTCTTTACAATTACTAAATAACCTTTCTAAATTATTATCATTTCTAAAGAAAACTTGAATATTATGTTTACTAAAAACCCTTCTAATCCTTTCCGACAAACCTCTAACATATGGTAAACTAAAATATGCATTCTTTCCATTTCTATTCCTTGTTTGATTATCTACCCGCTGCTTCAATCCACCATTATAAATTTCCCACACTCTCTCATCAATCATTTTATCAATAAATTTTACGGGATAACTATTTTTAATAAATGTTTCTCTAACTAAATTTAAATTCTTTTTCCTAAAATCTTTATGTGACAATTTAATCGCTCTGTCAATGACACCTTTGATCGCACCTGTCTTGTTTCCGAATTGGTGGTGAGAATCAAAATTTAAAAATCTACCTGACCATGTAGGTTTTCTATACCAATCTAATTTCACTCTATTATTATTACCTCTAATGACTCTAATATCTAAAAAACTCAATTGATAATCTTTCTCAACTTCTTTTGTGAATTTAATTCTATCATGGATAGAATTAAACACATCCACCATTTCATCCACAAAACATTCTGGTACAACTGCAAAAATGTCATCAACATATCTTTTAAAAATAATTGGCTGTAAAACCAACTTAGACAAAGCAATACTTTCCAATTTTTCCATTACTAAATTGGCTATAACAGGTGACAAAGGTGATCCCATTGGACAACCATATCTTTGTTCATATAGACTATTATCAAAAGAAAAAATTGTGTTTTTAAAAACCAAATTAAGTGCCTTTATAAATTCATCTTTTGTTAAACTAGTATGTACTTTAATTTCAGACCATTTATCTTGTATAATATCATTCAACAACTCTAAAGGTATATTTGTAAACAAAGATACTACATCCAATGAAACCATCCTATGATCATTCGGAATAATAATATCTTTCATTATACCATAAAAACTCCAACTATCTTTAATATATGAATTTGTTTTACCCACTATCTTGAACAATATATTAGACAAAAATCTAGCAAGTCTATACGTCGGAAAATTTATCGATGATATTATTATTCTATATGTCAACTGTTCTTTGTGAATCTTAGGAAGCCCATAACATTTAGCTACAGTGCCATTTTCACATTTTAAATATTTAAACATACTATCTTTAATATAAGCTTTTGTTTTCCAATGCATCAATAATTCTTTCAATTTATCTTGTAGTCTATTGATATGTGGATTCCTAATTATTAAGATATTTATATAATAAAATAGAACAGAATGATTTGCAAGAATTTTTTCGTGGTCAAAAGAGGCACTTTGAAAAAGTAAAATATAACCATAGGAGTAAATTAAAAAGAAAATTTGAATATTTAAAGCATAGAAAACACTCTCAGGTCAATCAAACTAACAATGTTAATAAGGATTGGTTTAGAAATTTAACTGACAAAGTAATACCAGAAGAAGTGGTAAATATCATGTCAAAGGGTGCTAAATTTGGAATATCATATTCAAGTAAATCTCTTCCGATCAAGAATATCATCGCTGAGGTAGAAAGTAGTATGAGTAGTTTTAATCTGGAGTTTAAAAAAGAATGTAGGAGTTCTTTAGTTAAAGTTGTTGATAATTTTAAAAGAGAACATAGATTTGATAATTATTTGAACAGTAATTTATTCCATGAATTAAAAATAACGAAGAAATTCTTGAGAGAGAATCCGAATATGATCTTCCAAAAAGCAGATAAAGGAAATGTAACTGTAGTTTCAGATAAAAGGGATTATATTAATATAATTCAACTTATGTTGGAGGATGATACCACTTATGTGAAAATTAGGAATCCACATATCAATAGACTACAAGATAAATTGAAAGAATTATTGATGCATTGGAAAACAAAAGCTTATATTAAAGATAGTATGTTTAAATATTTAAAATGTGAAAATGGCACTGTAGCTAAATGTTATGGGCTTCCTAAGATTCACAAAGAACAGTTGACATATAGAATAATAATATCATCGATAAATTTTCCGACGTATAGACTTGCTAGATTTTTGTCTAATATATTGTTCAAGATAGTGGGTAAAACAAATTCATATATTAAAGATAGTTGGAGTTTTTATGGTATAATGAAAGATATTATTATTCCGAATGATCATAGGATGGTTTCATTGGATGTAGTATCTTTGTTTACAAATATACCTTTAGAGTTGTTGAATGATATTATACAAGATAAATGGTCTGAAATTAAAGTACATACTAGTTTAACAAAAGATGAATTTATAAAGGCACTTAATTTGGTTTTTAAAAACACAATTTTTTCTTTTGATAATAGTCCATATGAACAAAGATATGGTTGTCCAATGGGATCACCTTTGTCACCTGTTATAGCCAATTTAGTAATGGAAAAATTGGAAAGTATTGCTTTGTCTAAGTTGGTTTTACAGCCAATTATTTTTAAAAGATATGTTGATGACATTTTTGCAGTTGTACCAGAATGTTTTGTGGATGAAATGGTGGATGTGTTTAATTCTATCCATGATAGAATTAAATTCACAAAAGAAGTTGAGAAAGATTATCAATTGAGTTTTTTAGATATTAGAGTCATTAGAGGTAATAATAATAGAGTGAAATTAGATTGGTATAGAAAACCTACATGGTCAGGTAGATTTTTAAATTTTGATTCTCACCACCAATTCGGAAACAAGACAGGTGCGATCAAAGGTGTCATTGACAGAGCGATTAAATTGTCACATAAAGATTTTAGGAAAAAGAATTTAAATTTAGTTAGAGAAACATTTATTAAAAATAGTTATCCCGTAAAATTTATTGATAAAATGATTGATGAGAGAGTGTGGGAAATTTATAATGGTGGATTGAAGCAGCGGGTAGATAATCAAACAAGGAATAGAAATGGAAAGAATGCATATTTTAGTTTACCATATGTTAGAGGTTTGTCGGAAAGGATTAGAAGGGTTTTTAGTAAACATAATATTCAAGTTTTCTTTAGAAATGATAATAATTTAGAAAGGTTATTTAGTAATTGTAAAGACAAGGATGATAAATGTTTGAAATCGGGAGTTGTTTATAAAATTAATTGTAGGGATTGTAATGGTTGTTATATTGGTCAAACGGGTAGATATTTGAAAAAGAGAATATATGAACATCAATATAGTTTACGCAGCTCAAGTTGTACATCGGGTTTGAAAGAACATTGTTTAAATAGTTTGCATTCTTTCGATTTTGGGAGTGTGGATATTTTGGAACAGGGGATTAAGAATAAATATAAGAGGGAAAGCCTTGAAAGTATTCACATTCTAAGAAATCGGAATAATGTAAATTTAATGATAGAGTCAAGTAAATTAGATAGCATTTATCATTCTTTATTAATTTAAGTGAGAATGGCAAGTTGGAGAGGGGAATGTGGCGGGTGGTGGGGTAAGAGAAAAGAAGGGGGTATGGGTGCATGGTATATAAGGAGGTGTATCGCAGGTTTTATTTCAGTCCCTGAGGAGGAGCCGGAGTAGGCTCGAAACGTCGGACAATGTGGTGGTGGTGGGCAGTCAGATCGTCCTTTGCTAACAAAGTTTTTTCCAGATTTTAATTAAGTTTTTATTTCAGATTCTGCGGGGTGATTATAAACAAGGGCAATCTGACTGCCATAAATATTAATTATTTTAATTTAATTTGTAAGACTGTAAGACCGATGGAAAAATTCTTATCAGTTGATATTAAATTGCAGTCGACATAAGTAATATTTTTAATGATAAAACTAAGGTCTATTAAAGGTGGGGTAAAATGTTTTTTAGAGATATATATGGGATTTATGGGAAGGTGGTAAAAGATTATTGCTCAAAATGGGTAAAAATGGTTTTAAGGATTGTAATTTTAAAGGAGCAACTCACTTTTCTTCTAAGGTGTAAAAAATCAAATATTTTTCCTAAACATATTGGAAAAAAATTTGATGATAAGGGTTTTTATCGGGATTACAATAAAAGAGTTTCTTATGATCTACGGAAAAATATTTTCTTTTTCAAAAATAAATTACTTAACTTAGAAATTAGAGATTTGAATTTTGAAATTAATCGTTTGAATAAATATTTATTAGAGCTTGAAAGATATTTATATAATAAAATAGAACAGAATGATTTGCAAGAATTTTTTCGTGGTCAAAAGAGGCACTTTGAAAAAGTAAAATATAACCATAGGAGTAAATTAAAAAGAAAATTTGAATATTTAAAGCATAGAAAACACTCTCAGGTCAATCAAACTAACAATGTTAATAAGGATTGGTTTAAAAATTTAACTGACAAAGTAATACCAGAAGAAGTGGTAAATATCATGTCAAAGGGTGCTAAATTTGGAATATCATATTCAAGTAAATCTCTTCCGATCAAGAATATCATCGCTGAGATAGAAAGTAGTATGAGTAGTTTTAATCTGGAGTTTAAAAAAGAATGTAGGAGTTCTTTAGTTAAAGTTGTTGATAATTTTAAAAGAGAACATAGATTTGATAATTATTTGAACAGTAATTTATTCCATGAATTAAAAATAACGAAGAAATTCTTGAGAGAGAATCCGAATATGATCTTCCAAAAAGCAGATAAAGGAAATGTAACTGTAGTTTCAGGTAAAAGGGATTATATTAATAAAATTCAACTTATGTTGGAGGATGATACCACTTATGTGAAAATTAGGAATCCACATATCAATAGACTACAAGATAAATTGAAAGAATTATTGATGCATTGGAAAACAAAAGCTTATATTAAAGATAGTATGTTTAAATATTTAAAATGTGAAAATGGCACTGTAGCTAAATGTTATGGGCTTCCTAAGATTCACAAAGAACAGTTGACATATAGAATAATAATATCATCGATAAATTTTCCGACGTATAGACTTGCTAGATTTTTGTCTAATATATTGTTCAAGATAGTGGGTAAAACAAATTCATATATTAAAGATAGTTGGAGTTTTTATGGTATAATGAAAGATATTATTATTCCGAATGATCATAGGATGGTTTCATTGGATGTAGTATCTTTGTTTACAAATATACCTTTAGAGTTGTTGAATGATATTATACAAGATAAATGGTCTGAAATTAAAGTACATACTAGTTTAACAAAAGATGAATTTATAAAGGCACTTAATTTGGTTTTTAAAAACACAATTTTTTCTTTTGATAATAGTCTATATGAACAAAGATATGGTTGTCCAATGGGATCACCTTTGTCACCTGTTATAGCCAATTTAGTAATGGAAAAATTGGAAAGTATTGCTTTGTCTAAGTTGGTTTTACAGCCAATTATTTTTAAAAGATATGTTGATGACATTTTTGCAGTTGTACCAGAATGTTTTGTGGATGAAATGGTGGATGTGTTTAATTCTATCCATGATAGAATTAAATTCACAAAAGAAGTTGAGAAAGATTATCAATTGAGTTTTTTAGATATTAGAGTCATTAGAGGTAATAATAATAGAGTGAAATTAGATTGGTATAGAAAACCTACATGGTCAGGTAGATTTTTAAATTTTGATTCTCACCACCAATTCGGAAACAAGACAGGTGCGATCAAAGGTGTCATTGACAGAGCGATTAAATTGTCACATAAAGATTTTAGGAAAAAGAATTTAAATTTAGTTAGAGAAACATTTATTAAAAATAGTTATCCCGTAAAATTTATTGATAAAATGATTGATGAGAGAGTGTGGGAAATTTATAATGGTGGATTGAAGCAGCGGGTAGATAATCAAACAAGGAATAGAAATGGAAAGAATGCATATTTTAGTTTACCATATGTTAGAGGTTTGTCGGAAAGGATTAGAAGGGTTTTTAGTAAACATAATATTCAAGTTTTCTTTAGAAATGATAATAATTTAGAAAGGTTATTTAGTAATTGTAAAGACAAGGATGATAAATGTTTGAAATCGGGAGTTGTTTATAAAATTAATTGTAGGGATTGTAATGGTTGTTATATTGGTCAAACGGGTAGATATTTGAAAAAGAGAATATATGAACATCAATATAGTTTACGCAGCTCAAGTTGTACATCGGGTTTGAAAGAACATTGTTTAAATAGTTTGCATTCTTTCGATTTTGGGAGTGTGGATATTTTGGAACAGGGGATTAAGAATAAATATAAGAGGGAAAGCCTTGAAAGTATTCACATTCTAAGAAATCGGAATAATGTAAATTTAATGATAGAGTCTTGATAATGATAGTAAATTAGATAGCATTTATCATTCTTTATTAATTTAAGTGAGAATGGCAAGTTGGAGAGGGGAATGTGGCGGGTGGTGGGGTAAGAGAAAAGAAGGGGGTATGGGTGCATGGTATATAAGGAGGTGTATCGCGGGTTTTATTTCAGTCCCTGAGGAGGAGCCGGAGTAGGCTCGAAACGTCGGACAATGTGGTGGTGGTGGGCAGTCAGATCGTCCTTTGCTAACAAAGTTTTTTCCAGATTTTAATTAAGTTTTTATTTCAGATTCTGCGGGGGTGATTATAAACAAGGGCAATCTGACTGCCATAAATATTAATTATTTTAATTTAATTTGTAAGACTGTAAGACCGATGGAAAAATTCTTATCAGTTGATATAAATAATTATGTAATAAAATAATATTTTAATAAAGTATATTTTTCAAATTTATGCTATTATTAATTTGTTTAATTTCGTTTCATAAATAATTAATTACTGAGATAATAAAAATAATTTTGTATTATCAAAGTTAAAGTCTTACAAGCAAAATCCTGTTGTAGTAATAAACATTTATTAAAATAACGAAAATAGTACAACAAAAATTATAACTTAACGAAAATAAAAAAAATTCCGGAATAATTTTGCTCTTAAGGCGAACGAAATCGTGAGATTCGTGTTCATCTCGTTGAGCTACCCCAGATTAAGTACAAAGGATTTTTGTGCGTCATTTAGAAGCCGAGATAATGAAGATTTTGTAAACACGGTCGATTTTGAATGTACGAAATCAGCTTTGCGAGCGCCTACTCGGCGCTATCCCCACTCCGCCGCCCTCCACAGCTGACGCACGAAGCGCCCGCGCGCTTGACTTTATCACTTAATTATTAATACTAGCAATCAATAAACCATATCCTAATATTTTTTTATTGAAAATATAGGTATTCGATAGTAACCTTCCACAAACTCCATCGCTGTAACATGTTAATTGCGTCCTCTAGATTTTTAAAAAATAAAAACATTATCTCGGATCCAGAAGGTCGTAGAAACATTTTTTTTTTTTAAATACGTGAAAAAATGTCAGTAATCGATTTCCATAATAGCCATTACTATAAAATAAAAATTGAAAAAGCTATACGAAAAAAAACACGTCCAAAAAAGAGGATACTTTTTGAAAGTGATTTTTTGAGCATTAAGGGGGTGCCATAGTCGTATCATTACCGACCGAGCAATTGGCACAGTTTCAAGCTTATTAAAAATGAAATACATAAAATCACAAAAAATCAAGAGAACACTTCGCTGCAGTTTTGAACGATCTATCACCCAGTACAAGTTTGAAGTCGAAATATCAAGTGGTTTTTGCAAAAACTTTGAAAGAAACCGAATTTTGTTTTGTTCAAAGTTTTTACAAAAACCACTTTATATTTCGACTTCAAACTTGTACTGGGTGATAGATCGTTCAAAACTGCAGCGAAGTGTTCTCTTGTTTTTTTGTGATTTTATGTATTTCATTTTTAATAAGCTTGAAACTGTGCCAATTGCTCGGTCGGTAATGGTAGGACTATGGCACCCCGTTAAAATTGAAAAATTCGTTATAATTGTATAATAACATGATGAGAATTTAATTTCCTATACAGCCATATTTTTTTTATCCGGGATGGAATTTCTGTAATCTCTTCTCCCTATTACTTAGACTATACTTCTGACCTATATCCAAACCCGGCAAAAAAAAAAATTATTTCGATTTTTCCATATCTTTCTTTATTTTTTTAATCGACTTAATAATATCCGATAGGGCCGAAAAAAATATGGATAGATAGAAAATTTCAAGAACCTTCAGAAAATGAGCCTACTTCTGACCGATATGCAAAACCAGAGCCAAAAAAATTATTTTCGATTTTTCCATATGTTTCTTTATTTTTTTAACAGACTTAATAATATCTGATCGGGCCGAAAAAATATGGGTAGATTGAAAATTTCAAAACCTTTCAGAAAATGGGCCTAGTTACAACGTTACGACCGATATCGAAACCCAGAGCCAAAAAAATTATTTTCGATTTTTCCATATTTTTCTTTATTTTTATAACCAGATATATCCGGCCTGGAAAAAAATATGGGTAGATAGGAAATTTCAATACCATTCAGAAAATGGGCCTACTTCAGACCGATATCCAGAACCACGGCCAAAAAAAATTATTTTCGTCTTTTCATATTTTTCTTTATTTTTTTTTAAGCGATTATATCCGATCTCACAAAAAAATATGGTTATATAGGAAATTTCAAGACTTTTCAGAAAATGGGCCTACTTCCGATCGATATCCAAACCCGGCCAAGAAAAAAAATTATTTTGATTTTTCTATATATTTCCTTTTTTTTTTATCCACCTAATACTATCTGATCGGGTCAAAAATATGTGGATAGATAGGAAATTCCAAGACCTTTCAGAAAATGGGCATACTTACGACCGATATCCAAAGCAAGAGCCAAAAATAATTATCTTCGACTTTTCCATATTTTTCTTTATTTTTTTTAACCGACTTAATAATATCCGATTGGACCAATACAAATATGGATTGATAGGTAATTTCAAGACTTTTCAGAAAATGGGCCTTCTTACGACCGATATCCAAACCCGGCGAAGAAAAAAAATTATTTTCGACTTTTTCCATATTTTTCTTTATTTTTTTAACCGACTTAATAATATCCGATCCGGCCGAAAAAATATGGGTAGATAGAAAATGTCAAGACCTTTCACAAAATGGCCTCACTTCCGACCGATATCCAAACCCCCAGAGGAAAAAAATTGTTTTTGTTTTCTCCATATTTTCCTTTATATTTTTTAACCGACTTAATATTATTCGATTTGGCCGACAAAAATATGGATCGATAGGAGATTTTAATGCCTTTCAGAAAATGGGTCTACTTACGACCGATATCCAAACCCAGCGACGAAAAAAATTATTTCGATTTTTCCATATTTTTCTTTATTTTTTTAACCGACTATATCCGATTTGACAAAAAAAATATGGGTAGATATGAAATTTGAATACCTTTCCGAAAATGGGCCTACTCCCATATCCAAACCCAGATCGAAAAAAAATTTGTTTCGATCTTTCCATATTTTTCTTTATTTTTTTTAATCGACTTAATAATATCCGATCGGGCCGAAAAAAATGTGGATAGATAGAAAATTTCAAGACCTTTCAGAAGATGGGCCTACTTCCGACCGATATCCAAATTCGGCGGCGAAAAAAAAAAATTCGATTTTTCGATATTTTCCTTTATTTTTTTAACCGTCTTAATATTATTTGATCAACTATATAATTGAACCTGCACAACTTCAAAATAAGCTTTAAATACCTGCCAAAGATAAACTTGATATCTGGCCAGTTTCGAGTTTTGCTGCGTACAAATTTAGAACACACACACACACACACACACACACATACACACACACACACAACACACACACACACAAACACACACACACACACACACACACACACACGTACATACGCACGCACGCACGCACGCACGCACGCACACATTTTCTGGAAATTGCATAACCCGACTCAGGGAGCTCAGAAATATTGAAAATCATCGAAATCTCAAGGTCGAAAAATTATACCGTTACCAAGCTTTCTCTTTGAGAAAGCAAAAAACTCAAACAATAACTAACAAAAACTGTTACATAGAAGCTGTCAGAACTTACAATTCCTTGTCAAATGATCTAGAGAACTTAGAATGTAGTAGAATTAGAATTAGAAAAATGTATAAAAATTGGGTTGGTAAAAGTATATAATTATGTTATATTACTGTTTCGATAACAAATTTAAGAAATTTGATACATGATTGCACAGCTTAATCTGTTAACTATGTTCACAGAACCTAAGCGATTGAACTGAAAGAATTAAAATTGTCTAATATTATATAAGTAGACGTTAAAGTAATACTATATTTACAAAAAAAATTTTGTGTAATGTATCTGCTATAAATTTTGTAGTATGGTACATTTGAATGTATAAAAAATGGAATATTTTAGCTGACTCTCTCAGTCTTACAGTGTGCTAGAAAATTATTAAATAGGTAAGTCCCACTGAGTAGAAGTTTGCGAAATACATAATGATGTATTTTAATACAACAGATACCGTGAAGCGAGTTCTTACACCCTGACTAAATTTAGAAATTAACCAGACGAGCTAATATTACCAGTGACAACGACCTACCCGTATCGCATTTAGCTGCACGCGCAGCACTTTTATGATATTCTCAGTTCCTAATTACCTATCCCCTCACACTATAAAGTACTAACACTTGAAGATCACTTAGAGCTGCAGAAGCAGCAAAATAGGGCTGGACGGTCTAGTCTGGCACTACTCCACAGATGCCAGTGTGCTGGATATCATCTAACAGCGATCCACTACTTCAGTAACTATACCACCTGGGAGGAAAGTACTGACAGAGGCCGTCAATTGTATTTCAATGTCAAGGACTGCCTCAGCCTAGGGATCAACAAAGAACATGAACAGCAGATCAGTCCCTATTCTGGGGGACAAGCGAGGAGAGTTGAGCACCTAAAAACCACATATGACTAATAAATAGATGACACAAAAAAACATTACCATACAAAACAAAAATCTGCAGCAATGGTTGTTGTTCACTCGCTGTACCAACTACCGGTAAGAACTAGAGGGGAAGGACTGGTGGAAACCTTCAACAGTTGTTTCACTGCTGGAACAGCTCCAGCCTGGGAGACGCTGAAGACACAAGCAGCAGATTAACTGTACACATATTCACTAGTATGAGAGGCAAACAAGGAAAGTTGAGCACCTAAAAACCACATGTAATTAATAAATAAATGACCCAGGCAACATTTCTTCCACACCCAAGAAACAGTCTGTAGCAGTGCTTATCGTTTACACTCCTCCCGCTGCCACATATATACCTGCAACAACAGAAAGTACTATCAGCTCACCCACCAGAGAGGTTAGGAACGTGAAAGGGCTTACTAAATCTGCTCCCGCCGTTGACACACTGCCTTCCTATCTACGACGAATTATCATCAACCGACAAACACGATGAAAGGGACGACATTCACCAGGGCGGCTTACTACAGCAGCCGCTGTTGTCGCTGGGAACGCCGGGAGCCAGACGTTGCGATTGTTGTCATCACACGCGATGGATACACGCGCGCACAGCACGCCGCACTAAGTACTCACTACAGTTTTTCGCCTTGAGAGCAGTAGCAGAAAGCGCGCTCGATCTATATATATATATATATGTGTGGGATATTTCAGGTGAAGTGAGCAGCTCAAAATTTTAAGAACGCTGAAAATTGGTTTACTTCTAGTTTTTTTATGAAAAAGTAATGTTCCTAGAGTTTGAGACCGAATTATTCAAAAATAAAAAAGTTATGGAACATTGAAAATTCAAATTTTTTCAAATTTTTGGTTAAAATTTAACTTTATTCATTTTTTTACTCAAAATCTTGAAACTTTTTGTATAGAACATTGATTGGGAAAAAGTTTGCATTTTACTTGTAGAATGTGCCAGTATTTATTTTATGACCCTTTTTGAAAGTCTCTGATTGGCTGCTTCTTAGTATACCTTCATATTAGAAAAAAAAAGTGTGCGACACAATATTTTTTGTTCAACAAAGTTTTTTTTATTTTGTTTTTTAACGAACTATAACACGCACCTTCAACTTAGACTGTTGCACCTTATTGAAAAAAGTTACAGGCTTTTAAATATAAAAAAATATCAAAAATTGGTATTTTTGACCGGTTAGTGGATTTAAGAAGTTAATATTATTCATAAATTCCATATGTTATGTATCGTGTCACAGAATTTTGTCAAAATATATATTAAATGTACTCCAAACATCTATTTTCAACAGTACTTAATTGGCTTATCATTTTATTCATATTTATTTTCTTGAATATTTGATGCAAGCGGCATATACTGCTACATACTCTCTATTCATATTTTTCTTGTCTTCTTAAATTTAAATTCAATAATTCAATAAAATACTGTTGAAAATAAATGTTTGGAGTACATTTAATATATATTTTGACAAAATTCAGTGACACGATACATAACATATGGAATTTATGAATAATATTAACTTTTTAAATCCACTAACCGGTCAAAAATACCAATTTTTGATATTGTTTTATATTTAAAAGCATGTAACTTTTTTCAATAAGGTGCAACAGTCTAAGTTGAAGGTGCGTGTTACAGTTTGTTAAAAAACAAAATAAAAAAAACTTTGTCGAACAAAAAATATTAGGTTGCACACTTTTTTTTTCTAATATGAAGGTATACTAAGAAGCAGCCAATCAGAGACTTTCAAAAAGGGTCATAAAATAAATACTGGCACATTCTACAAGTAAAATGCAAACTTTTTCCCAATCAATGTTCAATACAAAAAGTTTCAAGGTTTTGAGTAAAAATATGAATAAAGTTAAATTTTAACCAAAAATTTGAAAAAATTTGAATTTTCAATGTTCCATAACTTTTTTATTTTTGAATAATTCGGTCTCAAACTCTAGGAACATTACTTTTTCATAAAAAAACTAGAAGTAAACCAATTTTCAGCGATTTTAAAATTTTGAGCTGCTCACTTCACCTGAAATATCCCACACACATATATATATATATATATATATATATATATATATATATATATATATATATATATATATATATATATATATATATATATATATATATATATATATATATATATAAAAACTTGTATAACGTTAGTTCCGAGGACCCCATGTTACTGTATACCTATACGTGACTAAAGAAATAATGTCTCTTATGGGGGCCGATGTCCTCAAAACTGACGTTAAACATATGTAGATTCAGGGACTGTCCCCAAAACTAACAAATGTCCCCGAAACCAACGTTAAACATCTGGAATGTCCTGGAAACTAACATAAAACATAAATAAATAAATAAATATATATATATATATATATGTATATACATCTGCTGCATTTTGAGGATTTTCGACGTCATATATACCGACTTTTGAGGATTTTTTGGCATTTTGAGGATCATCCTCAAAAGTCCACGGCATTCGATCATCATTTTGAGGATTTTCCAGCCGCTTTACACAATAATGTGTTAATACATAGATTTTGGAAATTCCGTAATATTTTTCCGTAAAAGCGGGCGCCGCAGGCGTCGTGGTGAAAGTCAATAACCTTAGGGTCATTATTTCTTTAGTCAAGGGCCGTATTCAGCGTGTATACTCGCTAGCTTTTACTGTGAATCACGCTATTGTACAAAACCTTTAGGATCTTGTTAATTGTAGCTAGTGGCCAAAATTACTACCAAAGTTTGTCGTGAGAAGGTGGCAAATAACAACAATATTTTTTTTACGACGTTTCGGACATCCTTTTTGATTATGTCCCTCTTCAGGCAGAAAGTCTGTATTTTTTCCTGAGTATTACGGAGAACTATCCGTTCGTCAATGTGATAGTACGGATAGCTCTCCGTAATACTCAGGAAAAAATACAGACTTTCTGCCTGAAGAGGGACATAATCAATAAAGGATGTCCGAAACGTCGTAAAAAACTATTGTTGTTATTTGCCACCTTCTCACGACAAACTTTGGTAGTAATTTTGGCCACTAGCTACAATTAACAAGATTATTAGACCACTACCATTAGCTGCTTTCACCAATAAAACGTTTATGAAATCCTCAAAAGAGCACATATATATATATATATATATATATATATATATATATATATATATATCATAACTATGGGAATTGGTATATTTGAAGAGATATCAACGTATAGATCGGTACTTTTGAAGAGATGTCAGCATTTTGAAGAGACTCCTCAAATTTCTCAAAGCAAGAATCGCGACTTTTGAGGAGAAATCTATACCCCCTTTTCCCAGAGTCGGTACCCTGAGGATCATTATTTCTTTAGTCACATTGTCCGAACTCTGAGCGAAAGGTTCACATCTCCTCAAAAGTACCAATTTACAAACATATATATGTATATATATATAATTATCCCCCCATCCGTTTATGGAGCCCATCCCTGTATATTAGTACCTACAGCCCAGAGATCCCTATGGCAAGTGACTAAAGAAATAATGGACCCTGGGGTTATAGACTCTAGATCGGGCTCCATAAACGCCCGAGAAAAATATTTTATGGGACCCGGGCTCCATAAAAGAAAACGGGCTCCATAAATATGCTCATGTGTATAAAAGGGCTCCATAAATCTGTTAAAATCAATATATATATATATATATATATATAGTATAATTGGGCACTTTGAGAAGCTAGGGTCTCGACGCCCAGAGTACAGTCAGCGTGGCTAAAGAAATCAACCCCTCTCTGGGTACCGAAACTCTCGCGCCTCCTCAAAGTGCTCAATTCGCATACTTATAGAACTCCTCAAAGTGCCCAATTGTTCAGCATATATATATATATATATATATATATATATATATCTGTTCGCCGCTATGTTTCAGGACATTTGCATGTTTTCAGGACTGTACTGAATTAGGAATATGTTTACCGCTACCTTTCAGGATATTTTTGTATTATTCAGGACATTTAGGGTTTCTTTCACAACGTTTTTTTCCGTAAAATTTTTCCGAAATCAACGTAAAATACTGCGGAACTGAAAGGGGGCGCCGCAGGCGTCGTGGTGTTAGTCAACACCCTGAGGGATATTATTTCTTTAGTCACTTATATACCGTTTAACGTTTTATACCTACTTCTATTGCAGAAAACCTGTAGGTGTCCTAGAAGGTAGCGATGTACTAAGTTATATATATGTATATATATATATATATAGAAAAAGTGAGAACTTGTTCTCCAATGACTTGGCGCATATGATGTTTCGCCGATTTAACTGTGGCTTCCCAAATGCCACCAAAATGAGGTGCACCGGGAGGATTGAAGATCCAAGAAGTTCCTTCTTGAGCGAGAGAGCTAACAACATGAGATGAGAAAGACGACGCAGCATCGACCATTCCTCTTAATTGAACGTCAGCACCTACGAAGTTTGTTCCCTGATCTGAGTATAATTCCCTGCAATGACCTCTACGAGCTGTAAATCGATGGAAGGCTGCGATAAAGGCTTCACTGGAAAAATCCTCCACTACTTCTATGTGGACGGCTCTAGCCATGCAGATGAATATAGCAATATACCTCTTCATTGTGCCTTTACCTCTAGTTTTTGTAAGTCGAACGTTGATAGGACCAGCGTAATCGACATCAGACCGCTCAAAGGGGGATGAAGGGTGCACGCGTGATTTGGGCATCTCACCCATTAATTGAGTAGACACTCGAGCAGCATAGCGTGAGCATGTGAGGCAGGCTCTGATGACTTTCTTAACCGCGAATCGTCCTTTCACTATCCAGTACTAACGTCTGAGTGTGACAAGAGTTAACTGAACACCTCCATGAAGAGTACGCTGATAAGCGTCCCTAATTATTAGAGTGCTGAAATAACATTTGGCAGGTAGAATAAGGGGATGCTTGGCATCTTCTGCTAAAAGAGAGTGAGAAAGACGACCGCCCACCCTAAGCAAATGATTTTTTATCATAGGGTTTAGTGGTAAAAGTGCGCTTTTAGACGAAAGTTTTCCTGTTCTAGATAGTCGTTGAAATTCAGGCTTAAAATAGGCTGTCTGAATTAAGTGGATCAAACAAAATTTAGTGTTTCCAATCTCATTAGCACTAACCTCCTTAGAAATTGGAGTGTGATGGCATAGTAGGGATTGAAAGACAGAAAGAAGACTAACGCCTGAATTTGAAGACGTCGTACGCTCTATTTTCGAGCTGACTCGATTAATAAATAGAAAGCAATACGAAGCCATTCGTAACAATTTATCCAATGAAGAGTACTCATTAATGAGACTCCAAACTTCTAGAGTACTCTCAACAGAATTTGGAGTGCTCTTACTAGCGACTAGAGTGTGACTAGGTTCAAGATTAAGACTATTAACTGTGAAATTGAGCTCGTCATGGGACCTCGACCAAGGTTCATGGCTATCAGAGAGCCAAGCGGGACCTTTCCACCACAGACTTTGCGAGGCTAGCTTTGAGGGCTCAATACCTCGTGATATGACATCGACGGGGTTGTCAGCTGATCGCACATGATGCCAATATGCGTCAGGCAATAGTGTGTGAATTTCCGAACACTTATTAGCCACGAAAACATCCCATCTTGAAGGGTCGTCTTTCAGCGAAAAAAGCACATCCGCTGAATCAGACCAAAGGTGCACACTTTCAACCTTTATTGGGATAGATTCGATAAATGTTTGAACGAGACGAGCTAGTAGCAATGCAGCGCAAAGTTCTAAGCGAGGCATGATTAGAGTCTTAAGTGGAGCTATTCGCGTTTTAGCCACTTGAAGTGTGACTAGAACATCTTGGTTTTGGATTAAGCGCAGGTAGATAACTGCACCATATGCAAATTTAGAAGAATCAGCGAAACCGTGAATTTCAATGAGTTCACAAAACCAGGTGTGAATCCACACCAGCGAGGGATTTTGTTCTCAAAAATAGATGGAAGATCATACAACCAATTTTGCTAACGATTAGCAATTTAATGAGAAAGCTCCTCATCCCAACCAACCTTAAGAATCCATAGAGACTGCATGATAATTTTTGCAGTGATCACAACCGGCGCTAACCATCCCATAGGATCGAAGATACGAGCAATTCTTGAAAGAACTGAAGGTTTGGTAAAAGGCAGTTCAAAGGAGGTATCCTCAATGTGAAAACTAAAATAGTCCGTGTTCGTTTGCCAATCTATACCTAAAATGGGTACGGAGGTTTCTGAGGCGAATAATGTAATGGAATCTGCAGCTAACATATTCGAGGGTAAACAAGAGAGAAATTCAACATTATTTGAGGTCCACTTTCGAAGATTCAGGTGACCTTGTTTAAAGAGTTGAATTAACTCATCTTGTTTCTGCAAAGCTTCCTCTGCAGAATGTGCACCAGAAAGCACATTATCCGAATACATCTCTGATCGAACAGCTTCAGCTGCGATTGGATAAAATTTGCCGTAGTCGTCGGCTACTTTCAAAAGTGTACGTATAGCTAGAAACAGCGAGCATGCCAATCCATACGTGACAATAGTCAGGCGATATTTTTGAACAGGTTCATCCCTATTGAAACGCCATCAAATCGACTGATAGGGTTGATCAAACGGTTCGACACCAATTTGTCGGAACATCTTTTCCACGTCAGCTGAATGGGCGATCTTATACCTACGCCAAGCACAGATCAAAGCAACGGGATTCTAAAGAAGATTAGGCCCAACGTGTAGGAGATCGTAGACCGAAACGCCTGATTTAGTTTTACTTGAACCATTGAACACAGTACGTAATTTGGTTGTGGTACTTGTTTTCTTCCACACACCATGATGTGGTAAGAAGGCTTGAGAGTTAGATTTTGAATCTAAATTCGAGGAGAGGGAGATATGACCTAAATCCATGTACTCTTTTATGAAATCTGTATAGGCTAATTTCAATTTTTCGTCCTTAGCGAAGTTTGCTTCGAGACGATTGAGTGCGCGTAATGCGCAGAATGAGAGCTCACGAGACGAGTAGACGTCAACTGGTCTCGACTTCTCCAGAGTAGACTTACTATATATTGCCTTGTTTTATCTTTACGAGTAGTTTTTTGATAAAAATCCTCGCATGCTTGTTCGTCAGGCGAGTAAGATTTTTTGACGATAGATATCTCCTCCGCCCTCCAAAAATCTTGTACGAGCTCCAAAAGTTTGGCTTCATGTTCACATTCGTTTGAACAATGAAGAGATACAAAATCTAGCCATCTTTCTGGGGGTGAAGAAGATAGGTTGCCTGTTAAGAGCCATCCGAGTTTAGAGTAGTTTTTTGATAAAAATCCTCGCATGCTTGTTCGTCAGGCGAGTAAGATTTTTTGACGATAGATATCTCCTCCGCCCTCCAAAAATCTTGTACGAGCTCCAAAAGTTTGGCTTCATGTTCACATTCGTTTGAACAATGAAGAGATACAAAATCTAGCCATCTTTCTGGGGGTGAAGAAGATAGGTTGCCTGTTAAGAGCCATCCGAGTTTAGAGTTTAACGCTATCGGTTGAAGACTTTGACCCTTAACGATTTGGCCTTGAA
This sequence comes from Torymus aiolomorphi, assembly GCA_036365515.1. Lineage (NCBI taxonomy): Eukaryota > Metazoa > Arthropoda > Insecta > Hymenoptera > Torymidae > Torymus > Torymus aiolomorphi. The sequence continues at coordinate 92,634,326 of CM070875.1, read as the reverse complement.
TGATTTGCGCATAAGCGCTTGCATCGAGAAGAATATCGATGCGTGAAGGTTCGAGATACAAGGTCTGCTAGCTGAAGCCCTCTTAAGTATCCGAGATTAAATATACCATCTACGAGGGGAGGTTTATAAGAAGATAGTCTTGACAAGACTATGGAATCAACTTCTAGAGAATAAGTTGAATCAAAATGAGATTGTATAGAAAGACGAGCTATACCTTGAATGTCCGTGTGATTGGTTCTACAATTTAGAGAAAGTAAGCTACATAAAGTCTGTGTAACAAGTGAGATTTGAGATCCAGTATCGATCAGCGCACGAACTTGAATTTTGGTTCCGTTAGGACCAAGGGCGTTAATCCTAGCGGTAGCTAAAAGTATTCCTGTACATTTAGTACTTACTCCACTATTAAGGGAGGCTGCCTTAGAAGCAGATTGAATGTCGTTAGAAACGACAACATTGCCACAATTTGAGCTTGAAGAGTCTGTAACTGAGGCTGTTTGAACAGGTGTTGATGAATTATTCGATAGATTATGCGAATAACCATCAAAGTGTACTAAAGTGTGATGCTTAGCTTTGCAAACAAAGCATCGATAAGAGGAATGACAATTCTTTATGGGGTGGTTACCTAAACAATTAAAACAAAGATTGTACGACTTAAGAAAGTCTCTCCTCTCCTGGTTCGTCTTATTGATGAATTGTTCACATCGATTTAAGTAATGCGGTTCATTACGTAGCAAACATTTCCTTTTTTGTTGATTTTTCGCGTTTTGAGGCGACGCTTGATGAGAATAAGCCGAGTGAGCATTGTCTTGCTCTGGTTTTCGAGATTTTGAATTAGATGACTGAGTTTTCGGGTTATTGTTCGAAGACGATTTAGTGCCAGCCTCGAGGGCCTCTAGAGTGAGGGTTTGACTTCGAAGAAAGGCTTGAAGTTGTTCCAATGTGGGTGGCTCAACACTGTCACCAAGATGTCTTTCCCATTCTTTACGAGTATTCAAATCAAGCTGCTTAAGCGAGAAATGTACCATCAGATCACTACCTAAAGAATCCGCTCTATTAAGGGGGCTAGACACCTTTTTTCTCTGAAATAAGAAGTCACATTTTAATACATAAATGTAAACTAATTATTTCATACTTTTTACATATAAAAGTGGGTATATTTACCTTACCTTAAAACTTTCTCCGATGGGCCTTTTATATGGTCCAGAACCATAGTCATCGATGAAACAAGTTTTTTCACTAACCGTAAGCTTTGAAATTTTCCTGAGGATGGATTGACTCCAGATTTGAACTAAATTACTCCTGAATAGCACAATTCTCATATGAGTGTAGGGATTTAGGATTAAATGTCGAAAAAAATTTTTACATCAGAAAAATTATGAAAAAATATAAAAAATTTTAAAAAATTAAAAAAAAAACTCTTGAAAAACAGCACAATTTTTTTTTCTCATTAGATCAAAAATCCCTACACTCATATGAGAATTATACTATTCAGGAGTAATTTAGTTCAAATCTGAAGTCAATCCATCCACAGGAAAATTTCAAAGCTTACGGTTAGTGAAAAAACTTGTTTCATCGATGACTATGGTTCTGGACCATATAAAAGACCCATCGAAGAAAGTTTTAAGGTAAGGTAAATATACCCACTTTTATATGTAAAAAGTATGAAATAATTAGTTTACATTTATGTATTAAAATGTGACTATTAAAAGGGATGTTAGACTAGCTACAGGGTTGTAAAGTTCCCTGTAAATACATTTAATTTCCGAAGAAGAGCCTGCCTTCATGGGTTTGACTGAGAAGATTTCTGAAATGTGAAAGCCAACAATACGACGTTTATTTTCGTATTATTCAATTAAAGTTGTCCAGGCTCGTTCATAATTATCACCCGAAATTGGAAGAGATTTAATTTTCTCACATAAGTCCTCACGACGGTGAATGACGGCGCGAAAGACGTCCCTAAAATTTTCCCAATCAGAGAATTTACCTGAAAATTTTGGTAAATCTATCTTAGACAGTGATTGAAATGAAACGTTAATGGAATGAGCAGGGCTTGGAATCACTGGCGCAGCATTCGAGTTAGAAGAGCCTTGATCAGCATCTCTAGTTTTAAAAGTTTCTAAGAAATCAAGAAAATCTCCTCTGTGGACATAAATGCTATCCTTAACCAGATCACAGAGATTAGTTATAAAATAGATATGACTTTTATCAAGATCCTAAATGAGCAGGATTTTCTCGTGATTTAACCGAAAGGTCGTATAATTTCCTTCAAGTCCAGTTAGACATGATTTTGCATAACCTTTCGTCAAGTTATCTTTACCCTTAGATTTGAAATTTTGAAAAGAATTTGCAATTTTAGCTTGGAGCGACATCTGCTTATGATGTAATTCCTCCATTTTGAAATCAAAGTAATTTGACTAGCAACCAATTTGACTACTTGAACTGAAGAAGTAAAACTTTTGAGATCAATAAGGAAGCGACTAGTGACGAATTTGACTACTTAACCTAGGTATTGCGTTAACTATGTTTACCCACTCGAAAGTAGAGTAACCATTAGTGAAAATTGTTACAATTAAGTCTGAACCTAGGTTATAATACTTATGCGTTTATGAACGTGACGATGTGCTTGAAGATGCAACGTAGGGCGCGTCTGCTAACGTTCCCACAGTGATTCAACTGTTTATGAGTGTTGACTGCTCGAAGAGAAGTAACTGCCAGCGTTGAATTCAGTAACCCCTGCAGCGTGTAATCAGCAACTGAATCAGGAAGGGTATCCAAATGTACATAAACAGCCGAAGTTTAGTCGCGATGTTGCATCCTTAGGCAGCAGTAAAACTGCAAGGTCCAATAGTATAAGTATATGCTAAGTCGATTGCATTCAATTTTCACAAGACTAATTAAATATTACAATTAAAATTATATAAACTCAAACTCAATTAAGCTTTATTAATCTCAAATTAATTTACTCAATTTTAATTAAAATAACATTGACTAAATAAAGATCAATAAATTTTCATTAAATAGAAAAGATGCACTAGTTTGACTATACGATAGCTGCAGTTTTTAATTTAACCAAATTGGACAACAAGTATTAGGACGTTCGATGTATCCGTTCATTTCCTGGAGCAGTCCGTGGATGGACTGGTGTAGACCCGTAGCGCGCACTCCATGTGGCTAGTCCTTGGTTTGACTTGTGTGAACCCCGTAGCTCAAGCTGCACGCGAGTACTCCTTGACTTGACTTGTGTGGACCCCGTAGCGCAAGCTGCACGCGGGTACTCCTTGACTTGACTTGTGTGGACCCCGTACCGTGCACGCTGAACGCGGGTGGTCCTTGACTTGACTTGTGTGGACCCCGTAGCGTGTACGCTGCACGCGGGTGGTCCGTGAATTGAGAGGCGTGAACACCGCTTCGACTCGTTGCACTAGCCGGCAACGATTAAATGATCATCGCACGATCGCGATGATTCTAGAGCTGGTTTACAACGCACGCTCTTCTATAGAAATTGCCACTTGTTGCTCTTGACTCCAACAAGATGGCTGCCGATCACCGTATGAACGCGGTGATTCTAAAGCTGATTTTACAGTGCACGCTCTTAACGACGTCTTGAAGTCGCTAGCGACGCACTCCAAGACGTTTAATAATGAGGGAAATAGCAATTGAATGTGCTATTTCTCATAGAAAGCCTTAGGGAATAGCTTCCGAGTGCGCGCGACGGCGTTGAACGAAAGAGAGAGACAGCAACGTACGCGCGAAGTTACCAAGCGAGCAAGCTAACTTTAATCGGCCTCACGACCACAAGCACTTTGATGCGTACCTGGAAGAGAAGAAATTAGTCCTATGCCACTCGAGGATAGACGTATGACGTAGAGATGAAGATTGTCCTCGCTGTGGCCATGCTGCAGATGTCCTACCACGATCCGGCTCGAAGGACCAAATGTTTAGTTTGATGATGATTGGGATCGTGGACTGGAGAGGTTCAATAATTGAAGGCGTTTCGTGTCCCCTATAGCACTGAATATTTGAGGTATATTCCCATTTTCGCAATTTTCGCTAATATTCCCTCAACGTTAATAAACGTGGAAGAAACTCATAGGGAATATTCCTGCAAACCTTGATGACCGTTTTTCCATTCCTTTTCTAAAATGATCAGGTAGGCTATCTATTATTGTAATATTGCAGCAATATTCGTACAAGATTAATTAATACTAGACGAATACATAATTAAGTTTCATCAATATTTCCTGGATTAAGCAGTATTGCAGCAATATTCGTACAAGATTCATCGACACGAGAGGAGCATTCAATATATTCCCCTATAACAAACAATATTGGAGCAATATTGCTTCGACATATTCGCCATATTCGACAATGTTCCCTTAACTTTAATATACAGATAACGTTAGTATTTAAGTAATTTATTTCACATAGATAAGGTGTAAAATTTTAAGTCCCCACTCCCCCATTGTAAACGGGATATCAAAAACAAGGCAAGCCTTGTAATTCGGACTCTTCGAAAAGAGTCATTTTAACGGTTGAATTATACGGCTTATATACTCTCGGCCATCCAGTGTAACCACAGAAAGCGATACCGGCGTGCCACATGGCGGATAAATAGCCGAAGCTTGCTTATCGAGAGCCGCCCATCACAAGTTCCCCTTTATCACCGCTATGCGGCGCGCTGATAGCGCTTTCTGTAGAGACACTGAATGACCGAGAGTATATAAGCCGTGTAATTCAACCGTTCAAATGACTCTTTACAAAGAGTCCGAATTACAATTCAAATGACTCTTTATAAAGAGTCCGAATTACAGGCTTGTCTTGTTTTTGATATCCCGTTTACAATGGGAGAATGGGGACCAAAATTTTACGCCTTATCTGTGTGAAATTACTTAAATACTATCTAACGTTACCTGTATAGTAACGTTAAGGGAACATTAGCGAATATGGCGAATATGTCGAAGCAACATTGAAGCAATATTGCTCCAATATTGTTTGTTATAGGGGAATATATTGAATGCTCCTCTCGTGTCGATGAATCTTGTACGAATATTGCTGCAATACTGCTTAATCCAGGAAATATTGATGAAACTTAATTATATATTCGTCTAGTATTAATTAATCTTGTACGAATATTGCTGCAATATTACAATAATAGATATCCTACCTGATCATTTTAGAAAAGGAATGGAAAAACGGCCATCAAGGTTTGCAGGAATATTCCCTATGGGTTTCTTCCATGTTTATTAACGTTGAGGGAATATTAGCGAAAATTGCGAAAATGGGAAATGAATATTGAGGGAATATTCTTCAAATATTCAGTGCTGTAGGGGGTGTAGATGAGTTGGCTTTATTAAAGCGCCGTTGTGCCTCTGTAGGCGTACAGGTGTTGCTGTCTCTCTTGCCGTCGCGAGCTGAACTGAAGATGGAGAGTCGGTAGCGAAGTAATTAGATCGCCTATAGAGCCAGTGGAGGGAGAAGTAGAAGGGCGCTCCCTAGCGGGCTCGCCTTGTTGAGTATCGAGCTCGGGCTTGCTCGCCTTGTGTCTCCAGCTCGAGCATGCTCTCCTTGATTCGAGCTCGAGCATGCTCTCCTTGATTCGAGCTCGAGCATGCTCTCCTTGATTCAAGCTCGAGCAGGCTCGCCTTGGTTCGAGCTCGAGCGAGCTCGCCTTGGGTAGAGCTCGAGCATGCTCGTTTCGGTCCGAGCTCGAGCGTGCTCGCCCTTGGAGAGGAATCCTGAACACTTGGCCTCGACTTTTCCTTTTTTTTTTTTTTTTCTTGTGGTTATATACACATTTATTACTTTAGTGGAGTTGAAATTTTAATATTTTGACAAATCATATTTTAGAATAGTTAAATTACATCAAATAATTTTTTAAATGAATATATTATAATATAAAATTGCATTCTGTCAGCATATTTGATTTTGCATAAATACATTATTCAAAAGTATATATATAAAATTATATTTAAAAACATTTACGGAGAAAAATCGTAATTATTAAATTGCAACTTAAAAATACAAAGGTTTATGCCAAAAGTCAAATTTACAAATTTTTTACATGGTTATTGGCACGGGAGTATATCGACGGCTGAGCGGAACAAGGTTGTATCTCGGCGTACAGTCGAAGAACTTCGTATCTCACCGCGTGGATGAAGAACATCGTATCTTGGCGAGCGGACGAAAAACGTCGTATCTCGCCGTATACTGGTCGTGTACGCCACGAGAGCGCCGAGATACGACGTTCTTCGTCCGCGTGGTGAGATACGGCGTTCTTCATCCGCGCGCTGAGATACGAAGTTCCTTGTCCGCGCGGTAGGATACGACGTTCTTCGTCCGCGCGGTGAGATACGACGTTCTTCGTCCACGCGATGAGATACGACGTTCTTCATCCGCGCGGTGAGATACAATCTTTTTCCGCTCAGCCGTCGATATATTGAATAAATAAATTCATTGAAATAGGATTCGTTATGAAAATATCTTTAAAACAAGAGTGATCATCGGGTGAGGAGAAGATTCTATCTCGGCGAAGCGCGTGAAAAGGCCCTATTCCAGACGAGCGCGTAAGAAAGTGGGACACTACTGAGATAGGACCTCTTCACGCGCTACGTTGAGATAGAACCTTCTTCTTCCCACCCGACGAAATATCCTAAAATTATAAAAAATTATATAAAAAATTATAAAAAAAATATAAATTCTTCTTTTTTCTACATTTATTTTCTACCTATTTACCGTGCTTTATGTGTGCCACGAAAAAATTATGATTTCTTCGACGGGGGGCGCATCGACATGACGTTCTTTAGAAATTATTTTTAGAAAATTATAAAAACTAAAAACTTTTTTATAACGGACAAATAGTATTTAATTTTAACTTTTATGAAAATGCAGCGTCACGGAGATAATATTTTTCTTAATAATAGGCACATCGTATCCGATCACATTTACCGAAAATTTAACAAGAGTTGATAGCCTAAAAAAATTGGTACAGCGTTTTTTTACCATATTCTAACAGTTTTTTTTAACAACGTTTAAAAGTATAAAATTGTCTTCTGTACGTCGGGGAAATATCTAAATTTAGGCCTCCTCTGATGTCCCATGAGCTTATCCTTGCATAACAGTGAGTTCTATGTAGTGGAACATGTTACTGGAAGTGGATTATATAAATATTTGCTTGACTTGGCTAAATATCTGGGAACCATAGATATGTCACAGTACTATAAAAGTTATTTCCCTCTTACGTCTCGAAAAATATAAAAAAATTTCTTTGAAGGTACATCTACAGGACAAAGTTTTTCTGAACATTCAAAAAAATATTTACAAGCTCAATTTAATAGTATCATTTTTCTTCGACACTTATAAGTCAATTTTGGATTGATAAAAAGATTCACTTTTTTCTTAAATGACGAAACTAGGAAAACATCTACAAGACAAAGTTTTCTTGTTCTTCAAGCCTTTCTGAATGTGACAAAAATTATTTACTTTTATATCGAAAAATTAAAGATAATTCCGTCTTTTTTCTGAACGACGACACTTATAAAAACTGGCATCTACCTATTTGATCTTTTCAAGAATAATTACCTACACTGAAATTATTACTTTAAAAGTTACAGTTTTCTAAGGAATAATCGTTATTACAATTATAATTTCCCATAATAATTTGTTACATGCGATAATTCAATAAATATCTAAAAATATAAAATATCAATCTTTTTTCAATTATCACATCAGCTTTACGTAATGCATTTTGTAATTGAAGTAACTAATTGAATAAAGAACATCAGCCATCCCATTTAATTTTTTATTTACTAATTATGAGAAATACGTAAAGCTGATGAGATGATTGAAACAAGACTGATATTTAATATTTTCAGATATTTATTGAATTATCGCTAGTAGCAAATTATTATGGAAAGTTATAATTGTAATAAAGATTATTCCTTAGAAAACTGTAAATTTTAAAGTAATAATTTCAGTGTAGATAATTATTCTTGCAAAGATCAAATAAGTAGATGCCAGTATTTATAAGGTGTCGTCGTTTAGAAAAAAGGCGAAATTATTCTTAATTTTAGATTTAAAAGTAAATAATTTTGTTGACATTCAGAAAGGCTTAAGGAACAAGAAAACTTTGTACTGTAGATATGCCTTTAAAAAAATTTTTTAATTTTTTTCGAGAGATAGGAAGGAAATAACTTTTATAGTACTGTGACACATTTATGGTTCTCACATATTTAGCAAACTATAAGTCAAGCAAATATTTATATAATCCACTTCCAGTAACAGATTCCACTACATAAAACTCACTGTTATGCAAGGATAAGCTCATCGTGCATCAGAAGAGGCCTAAATTTAGATACTTCCTTCGCGTCTTGAAGACGATTCTATACTTATAAACGTTAATAAAAAAACTGCCAGAATATGGTAAAAAACGTTGTACCAATTCTTTTAGGCTATCAACTCTTGATAAATTTTAGGTAAATGTGATTGGATACGTTGTGACTACTATTAACAAAAATATTATCTCCGCGACGCTGCATTTTTATAAAAATTAAAATTAAATACAATTTTTCAGTTATAAAAAAAAGAACTTTTTTGTTTGTAAGAAACTACTGCATCTTGTAGAAAAATATTGATTATATCAAATAAAAACAGTAAGCAAATTAATAAAACTTTTGCTTCCTCCTAGAGGAAGCTTTGTGATAGTAATTTTTTGAGTTGTTGTAAAAACATGTTATAATTGAAATTCGAGGTGTTAGGAACCAAAATACATGATTTTTGAAAAATGTCTGTATGGATGAGTGTGTGTGTGTGTGTGAGTGCGCGTGCGTGCGTGCGTGTGGGCGTGCGTGTGCGTGTGCGTGTGCGTGTGTGTGTGTGTGCGTGTGCGTATGCGTGTGTGTGTGTATGTATACGCCTGGATCTCAGCTTCTACTCGATCGATTTTAACCAGACAGGTCTCATTCTTTTTGTTTTTTTGTGTGATCGTGGGTCAAAAATCCGTTTTTTGATTGGGCCGATTCGTTTTTGTTTTATTTCGAATTTCCGATTTTCTCAAAATTGTTTTTGGCTTTTTTCAATGATAGAATCGAGATATTTAAATCTGATGGGTATCATTCGAAAGAGCGTAAAAAATCTATAATTTCCAAAAAAAAAATTTCTCTAGCTATCCCGGTTCTCTTGTTATTGACAAAAACTTTTTTTTTTTAAAAAGCTTATAACTCCGAAACTAAGCGGTCAATTTTTTTGAGAAAAATCACGATAATGCAGAATATGAATAGCTATAAGCTCTAAAAATTTGAATCCATTCTTTTGGTTAGTTTTTGAGAAAAAAATTGAAAATTGAAAAAAACGAGTTTTCTATGTCCAACGATTACGGAAGTAAAATGGACTTAATCGCTTTAAAATTCCTTATAGAGGTAGATTTTGTATAGTTCTCGGTCGAGTTCTTTGGGCAAAATGATTGGTCTAGACATTTCAGAGATATTTGAGGTTAAAGTTTTTTTAACCTTTTTTTCAAATCGTAACTTCTTGAGAACGGCTGTATGTATCTGGATCGGATGGGTAGCATTCGAAAGAGAATTAAAATATCTATATAGGGAAAAAAAATTTTATGTCTAGCTATCACAGTTCTTTTGTTATGAACAAAAACAGAAACGTGTTTTTTTTTTTCAAAAAAGCTTATAACTATTTAATCCTATCTCCTATCTTCAAAAAATGATGGATTAGTTATGATATCAATTTATTAGTGGTTTGGTTGGTGGGTGTAACGGGTTGCTAGGTCAGAAAAACAAAAGTGGTCTAGTTTCGATAAAATCACAGCGCTCACCGCGCGCTTCGAGAATACTAGTGATGTTATATATGTATATATGTATATATTATGTCAAACCTAGAACATTCTTGCCGGTAGATATAAATAAATAAATGAATGAATAAATTTAAAAATGAATAATTTTTAATCTTCAAAATAAATTAAATTATAATTATGGCATAATTCGTTGCAAAAATTATAAATTTTGTTATTAAAAGTTAATTACAGGAATCACAAAATTAATTGCGTGTGTGTGTGTTTGTGTGTGTGTGTGAGAGAGAGAGACAGAGAGAGAGAGAGAGAGAGTGTGTGTGTGTGTGTGTGTGTGCGTGTGTGTGTGCGTGTGCGTGTGTGTGTGTGTGTGTATACGCCTGGATCTCAGCTTCTACTCGATCGATTATAAGGACGTTCTCCGGCTCAACTTCATCAATATCGCAAAAATTGTGATCTAAAAATATTATTTATGATGGAAACCCTTCATGAGTCTCTATACACTGCTGTAAATATAATAAAAAATGGCGACGTAAGAGAAAAAATGTCAATACGATATTTTAAATAAATACCACTTACACGGTGTGATTATATATAGATATACAAATAACATGGTTGTTTTTCTTTATATCGCTATATCTCCAAAATTAATACCGCTTGCCATATTAAAAATTATACCATATTATTCCTTTCGATTTCTAGTTTTATATTCCATGGTTGAAAAAAAATCACAAAGAAAACTTCTTTTACAGTAAATTAAAATGTATTTTTCCAACGAGCTTAGATAGGGATCCCATGTTAACGCTGAAACTTTGAAATCAAATATTTTTATTTTGAATACCGCTTTGGACGTGGGGCTTTGAAGCATGTACTAAGGACTAAAAATCAAACATTTTCTGCAAGTTTCAGGAAAATCACAAGAAACTCGTTTTCTCCGAGAACGTCCTTAACCGGACAGGTCTCATTCTTTTTGTTTTTTTTTGTGTGATGGCGGGTCAAAAATCCGTTTTTTTATTGGGCCGATTCGTTTTTGTTTTATTTCGAATTTCCGATTTTCTCAAAATTGTTTTTGGCTTTTTTCAATGATAGAATCGAGATATTTAAATCTGATGGGTATCATTCGAAAGAGCGTAAAAAATCTATAATTTCCAAAAAAAAATTTCTCTAGCTATCCCGGTTCTTTGTTATTGACAAAAACTTTTTTTTTAAAAAAGCTTAGAACTCCGAAACTAAACGGTCAATATTTTGAGAAAAATCACGATAATGCAGAATATGAATAGCTATAAGCTCTAAAAATTTGAATCCATTCTTTTGGTTAGTTTTTGAGAAAAAAATTGAAAAATGAAAAAAACGAGTTTTCTATGTCCAACAATTACGCAAGTAAAATTGACTTAATCGCTTTAAAATTCCTTATAGAGGTAGATTTTGTATAGTTCTCGGTCGAGTTCTTTGGGCAAAATGATTGGTCTAGACATTTCAGAGATATTTGAGGTTAAAGTTTTTTTAACATTTTTTCAAATCGTAACTTCTTGAGAACGGCTCTATGTATCTGGATCGGATGGGTAGCATCCGAAAGAGAATTAAAATATCTATGTTTAGAAAAAAAAATTTATGTCTAGCTATCACAGTTCTTTTGTTATGAACAAAAACAGAAACGTGTTTTTTTTTTTCAAAAAAGCTTATAACTATTTAATCCTATCTCCTATCTTCAAAAAATGATGGATTAGTTATGATATCAATTTATTAGTGGTTTGGTTGGTGGGTGTAACGAGTTGCTAGGTCAGAAAAACAAAAGTGGTCTAGTTTCGATAAAGTCACAGCGCTCACCGCGCGCTTCGAGAATACTAGTGATGTTATATATGTATGTATGTATATATTATGTTAAACCTAGAACATTCTTGCCGGTAGATATAAATAAATAAATGAATGAATAAATTTAAAAATGAATACTTTTTAATCTTCAAAATAAACTAAATTATAATTATGGCATAATTCGTTGCAAAAATTATAAATTTTGTTATTAAAAATTAATTAAAGGAATCACAAAATTAATTGTGTTTGTGTGTGTGTGTGTGTGTGTGCGTGCGTGCGTGCGTGCGTGCGTGTGGGTGTGGGTGTGCGTGTGCGTGTGCGTGTGTGTGTGCGTGCGTGTACATATGCCTGTGTGTGTGTGTGTTTGTACGCCTGGATCTCAGCTTCTACTCGATCGATTTTAACTGGACAGGGCTCATTCTTTTTGTTTTTTTTTGTGTGATGGAGGGTCAAAAATCCGTTTTTTGATTGGGCCGATTCGTTTTTGTTCTATTTCAAATTTTCGATTTTCTCAAAATTGTTTTTGGCTTTTTTCAATGATAGAATCGAGATATTTAAATATGATGGGTATCATTCGAAAGAGCGTAAAAAACCTATAATTTCCATAAAAAAAATTTCTCTAGCTATCCTGGTTCTCTTGTTATTGACAAAAACTTTTTTTTTAAAAAAGCTTATAACTCCGAAACTAAACGGTCAATTTTATTGAGAAAAATCACGATAATGCAGAATATAAATAGCTATAAGATCTAAAAATTTGAATCCATTCTTTTGGTTAGTTTTTGAGAAAAAAATTAAAAATGAAAAAAACGAGTTTTCTATGTCCAACGATTACGGAAGTAAAATTGACTTAATCGCTTTAAAATTCCTTGTAGAGGTAGATTTTGTATAGTTCTCGGTCGAGTTCTTTGGGCAAAATGATTTGTCTAGACATTTCAGAGATATTTGAGGTTAAAGTTTTTTTAACGTTTTTTTCAAATCGTAATTTCTTGAGAACGGCTCTATGTATCTGGATCGGATGGGTAGCATTCGGAAGAGAATGAAAATATCTAAATTTGGAAAAAAAATTTTATGTCTAGCTATCACAGTTCTTTTCTTATGAACAGAAACAGAAACGTGTTTTTTTTTTTAAAAAAGCTTATAACTTTTTAATCCTATCTCCTATCTTCAAAAAATGATGGATTAATTATGATATCAATTTATTAGTGGTTTGGTTGGTGGGTGTAATGGATTGCTAGGTCAAAAAAACAAAAGTGGTCTAGTTTCGATAAAATCACAGCGTTCACCGCGCGCTTCGAGAATACTAGTGATGTTATATATGTATATATGTATATATTATGCTAAACCTAGAACATTCTTGACGGTAGATATAAATAAAGGAATGAATAAATTTAAAAATGAATAATTTTGAATCTTCAAAATAAATTAAATTATAATTATGGCATAATTCGTTGCAAAAATTATAAATTTTGTTATTAAAAGTTAATTAAAGGAATCACAAAATTAATTGCGTGTGTGTGTGTGTGTGTGTGTGTGTATGAGAGAGAGAGAGAGAGAGAGAGTGTGTGTGTGTGTGTGTGTGTGTGTAAAAAAAAAAAAAAAGTATCATATTACTTTGGTTCAAGAGCTACAGTTTCAGTATTTCCGACAGCGTATTGTGTTCTGCCAATGGGCTTTACAAATGATAGAAAATGATACAGACTTTTTTAACTTTGTTCTTTTTTCTGATGAGGCACAATTTCAAAGTGATGGGGAACTGATTAGGTATAATTGCCATTATTGGTCTGATGTGAATCCTCATTGGATCAGAACTGTAAACCATCAAAGCTGTTCATCAAAGTATTATGGTATGGTGCGGGATTATCAATGGATATTTGATTGGCCCTTATTTTTCTGATGCAAATGTAAATCAACGTACCTATTTGACGCTAATAAGAGATGAACTACCTGGATTGATGGAAGATGTTGATTTAGAAACGCGACGAAGAATGTGGCTCTATGGTAACAGATGGATTGGTCGAGGAGGTCCGGTTAACTGGCCTGCTTGCTCACCCGATCTTACATCACAAGATTTCTATTTATGGGGTATTTAAAAAATGCTGTTTTTGAGCAACAACCCACTACAAGAGCATATATGCAGGATAGGATTCGTCGAGCATGCGCTACCATTCGGAAACAAACTTTGCAGAACACAGTTCGCCATTTTCAAAGGCGTTTGACTATGTGCCTTGAAGCAAATGGTCGTCATTTCGAACACTTGCTTCGAGGTTAAACAAAAATTTATTTACATTCGTGAGAGGCGAGGGGATTCACTATAATCAAGCACCCCGAACAGTGAGAGGCAAGGGGACTCACTATAATCAAGCACCCCGACCAGTGAGAGGCAAGGGGACTCACTTTAATTAAGCACCCCAAAGGAAACAATCCTTACTATGTCCATGTCGTTGTTTCTAGGTTGCGCAAAAAGTAATGTTAATACATTTGTAACAGAAGCTTCAACGATCTTAAAGTTTCCGTTAAAAAATCATTTTGCCCTTGAGAAAAATTTTTCAGGGTTCAGGATGTGTGGGTTTGGGGTATATGGGATTAGCATGCGTGGGGTAGGGATGTCTAGGACTGGGGGGCGTGGGGTATGGTTGTGGGACCGGGGTGTAACAGTTCAGCATGTGAGGGCATGAAGTGTATGGGGTTAGGATGTGCGAATTTGAGTTTTGTTTACTAGGATGTGTGGGTTCCTCTTTTAAGCCTACGATCAACTTGAACCAGCTTAGCCTGTGGTTCATGAAAAAAAACGATATTAAACGGACTTTTCTGTGTTTGATTTAGATTTGACCTTGAAATGACCTTGAAAAAAATTTCTCAATATGATTTTGAACGTAAAATTTCCCGCTCTTTCCGAATCCGGGGTCAAAACTAGGTGTTTCCATATGAAAAAACCACTTTGACCTTGAAATAACCTCAAAGGTCAAGTTCAAGGTCAAAGACGTTAGCGCCATTATGTGGCCCCCTTTATCCCCTATAACTTTTGTCTGAACCATTTTTCTCTATCTGACTTAGGTTCCGAGAAATCCGGGTGCGGCGATTAAAATAGGTCATCGTGTATATAACGCGTGAAGGGATATCACGCGCGACCATGCGCACAACTATCACGAGAGAGAGGACAAGGCAGAGCGACTGGCATTCCCACTACTCCGCATGTGTGCGTGAGGAGGGGGGCGGCGCGCGGCTTCTCTGCGCGCTCCGCACGCATAGCCTATTCAGCTAGCGCTCCCCTCTCCTCGACTCTCTTTCTTCTCCTTCACGAGCGAGTGACCGATTGTACAGTGCGAGCTTGGAGAGGCACTCTCATTCTGGCAGTCCCCCGAGCCACTCCTCTTAACCCGCCGGTGCGCAACGCAAGGCGTGCGCCGAACGGTGGAGACATTTCCTTTCTTATTTTACCCGAGGTCGTTTGATTGGCACGGGTAGATAGGATTTGGTAGGAAAACGTCGAAAGTGTGTAAAAGAATGTTCTTCTCTCGCAATAAACGGAAAAAAATCCTATTTCGCGTATAAAAATAATGGTAACTCTAGTGATAAAGTTTCAATATAGAAAGTGAATATTTAGCAAATTCGGTTGCGAGTGAAAGGGAAAAACTCCTGTTGTGTAAATTAAAATGAGTAAAAAAACGATAAGTTTGGTGATAAAAAATAAAAAATGTAGAAAGTTAAATCTCGTTGGTAGGATCTGTTTTCCGTTACGCGTGAAAGTAAAAAATTAAATATTGCACGCAAATGGTCAAAAGAATTAAGTATAATTCACCTAAAAAATTAAATATTGTCCTAAAATTTAATGTAAGTAAGTGAAATAATGAACGTAAAACTTTCAAAGGAAAAAAGATTATTGTTTTATAGAAAAAAATTATTAAATAATGAAAGATCTACAATATAGCAAAAGGAAATTTAGGAGATGACAATTCAACGTGAAATAATATTCCGAAATAAGTAAATTCCTTTATTGTGGCACGTGTTGACCGGATTACCTAGCGTAGGTTAGGCAACACAACAAGCGCATGTTATTTCTTCCAAGTCTATAGGTGTTTATGAGCTTATAGCAGTATTCACCCTTATGAGACGTGTTATGTTTATTTCACATTGAAGTTTGTATTTACGTATTTGAATTTATTTTGCTAATTAGAATTTTCTTAATAAATTAAAATAATTAATGTAATGTATGGAAATTATAATGATTCCACTTTTACAAAATTATCGTAATAAAATAAAGTCATCAGAGAATTAAATATTAAATCTAGCAAATTTTTTTTTGATTGATTAAAAAATTTACAAAGTAAAATTTTTTTTTTCTTGTTGTTTTTGAGTTGAAGTTAACGTCAATTAAAATTCGTCAAAATGTCTATGTCTCGAAAATCCTTGTATTTGTCGCAACAATTACATAGCATATCTATGGACGAAGAGAAAGACAAATATTTATATAAACAGCAGGAATTAATTGACGCGTTAACGGATGAAATGACGGAACTATATAGGGATCAGAAGACACTGGAAACAAAGTTAGATAGAATTTTAGCGGTGATAAGCAATGAACCCGATAAAGTTGAGGAGATTAACAGGCATTTACAAGCATACCCAAGAAGGGACGAATTGGATGCCTTATCAGAAGGTATGAAATCGTGGACCACTAAAATTGAAAATGTGAGTCACGAACTTAAAGATTTAAAAGAATTTGTAGAAAATGACAACTTAATTATTGAAGTTAAGAATAATTTATTGGAAAAACTTAAAGAAAGTTGTGATAATTTACAATTACAAATTGAACAATTAAGAAAGACTAAAATTAATAATGATAATAGCAGTAATACAAATACTCCTATAACTTCAGAAAAACCAAAGATAAAGATACCGATTCCGTCTTTCAAGGGTACGGACCAAGAAAGGCCAGTTAAATTCCCAAACGATCTAGGTAAATATATTGCGTTTATGAAAATTAATTCTACAGAAAGTATTCAAATTGTTTCTCAAGCGTTAGATGCAATAGCCAAAGATTGGTGGTATATCCACGAATGTGACGTACGGGAATACGAGCAATTTAAAAATTTATTTAAAGATAGATTTTGGAATTCAACTATACAACGACAGACGCGTTGGAAAGTTGAATTTGGAACGTTTAACGTGGGGGGAAAATTAGTTAGAGTCACCTACGCAACAACCATATTTGGTTACGCTAAAGAACTAGCGTTAGCATATTCCGAAGAAGAATTAACGGAAAGGTTAGCAGAACATTTCTAAAAAGGGATCCGACGCTCTTTCACGGGTCAACAATTAAAATCAAAGAATACTCTTTTTCAAGTTCTAACGGATTATGATAAGATGATAAAAGATATCAAAATAGAAAAACTAATCGCGACAAAAATAAAAGTGAAATAAAAACGAATGAGAGAAGCGAAAAATATTCTCAAGAGCCAAATCAAAATCAAAACGAAAATAAAAATCAACAAAGAAAATCGTGGCAAACGAGAAATATAAATGCTACACAAATTTAAAATAAAAATGAAAGTTCGACACAAATATCTCGTGAGGAGATAGATAATTTCGGTATCGAGGTAGAAGCAACGACATCAACCCCGAAGTCGGAAAACTGAATGTAGTTGCATTTCCAAGCTCGGAAAATACGCAAATTGAAAATTATTGAGATGCAACTGCTCGTAAATTTCCTAATAAAATCGAATTACTGTCTGCTGATTTAATAAATGTTCGAGAGGACTTAACTTTTGATATAGATTCGATATTCGAAATTATTGAATACTCGCGATGTCCAAAGATAAATAAATGTCAAAATGGAAAAATAGTTAATTCATTAATTAATACTGGCAGCGAAGTTGCAGCTATATCAGAAAAATATTGCAACGATAATTTAGAATATTTTAAGTCATGTCCGACGTTACCGTCATGCGGAACATTTATTAAGGCAGCAACAGGAAATAAATCAAGGGGTTTAAAATTACAGGCGATGATACCTACTAAAATAAATAATCTAACGCTTAATCTCATTTACATTGTGGTACCTAAATTAATAAAAGATTGTATAATCGGGATTGATTCCCAAGAAAGACTAAAAATGTTAATACCGAGGCGAAAAACATAAAGATTACGATAAATGATATATCAGATTCGATATCGAATAATACAGTTAGCATGATTGATTTAAAACAATATTCTACTTTGAATATTATTGAATGTATTGATGGCGAAAATGATCATGAATCATTACATTCAAAGGCGGGTCTTGGGTTCTGGATTACTGAATGTCTTGATGGCGATAATGACCAAAAATCATTACATTCAAAGGCGAATCTTGAATTTCAGGATTACGTCGACAATGAGTTCGATGTCTCAATCGAAGCGATCGAAAAAAAAATCAATACAAGCGACATATTATCCATCGAACAGAAACAAATCTTGAAAAGATTGATAATCAAATATAAACCTGTATTTCTAAGCCGGGGTTAATTAACAATTATACTCACGTGTTGCGAATAAAAGATAACACAACATTTTTTTCAAAACCTTATCCGGTACCTATTCATTATAGGGAGAATGTAGAAAAAAAAATAAGTAAAATGCTAAAATTAGGTATCATCAGACCTTCTCAAAGTAAGTACATAAACTCGATGTTGATAGTTCCAAAGACTAAAAAACCTTTTATGTCAAGCTTAGATTTAAAGAGCTGTTATTGGCAAATCGATTTATCAGAAAAAAGTAAACAATATAACGCATTTATAATTTTAAATCGGGTGATGGAATTTAATGTGGCAAATCTAAAAGGAATTAGATCATTTTTAGATTTGGTAAATTTTTACACTAGACTTGTAAATAACTACGCTAAATTAACAATTACTTGGTTAAAATTAATAAGAAAACATGTCAGATTTAAATGGCAAGAATATAATTCACTAGCTTCTCATTCCTTACGAGAGAAGACTATTCTTGGCTAGAAATAAGATTGCCGAATATACTTATGTCACTATAAGCGACAAGGGAAAGAAAAAAGGTCAATTCCATATGAAAAATATGAAATCTTATTTCGAAAAAGATTGTAATTAGAATTTTAATGTAATTAGAATATTGTAATAAAAATAAAATGAAATGTAAAAAATAAAAAATAAAAAATTTAGAATTCCAAGCTCGCACTAATAAGAAACATAAGAAATGTACATAGTTAAATATAAGTATAGGAAAAAAAAATGACAAAGACAGTGAATAATGGGTGATGAGTTTGTAATGTGGTAAGGGTAAAAGTATTACTAAAGTAAACAGAGTTAAAAGCACGTATACACACATACAAACATGAACACACAAACACCTTAAAACAAAACTCGAAATACATCAATTCAAAATCCTGGAGCACTTGGAGATCAGTAGGCTGTCGTCTTTGGTGAGGTATACACCAATTTAAATTCACACCAAAATGTCCACGCGTAAGCGGAACAGGGTGTACAAACGTACAAATTTGGTGCAAAGACGCTACTGTGCTACACAAACCGGGTCCAACCCGTTTGAGGCAACTGTTATACCAAACGACATGAGCGTATAGGTACACTCTGCATAAACAAGAAGGTATAGGTACACAAACGTGTTCATGGACGGGCACGAAGTCCAAGACCACCTATACACCGAAAAATGAATAAATAAATAAATAAAATAGAGTCAAAATGGAAAAGACAAAAGCAACAAATGCGGTTGTGACAGCTCAAAGAGACGATTAGCTGAACACCCAAATAATCAAAGTAAAAAGACACAAACATGC
The DNA here is from genome assembly GCA_036365515.1 of Torymus aiolomorphi. NCBI lineage: Eukaryota > Metazoa > Arthropoda > Insecta > Hymenoptera > Torymidae > Torymus > Torymus aiolomorphi. The sequence continues at coordinate 92,614,917 of CM070875.1, read as the reverse complement.
ACAGACACATAAACGTAAACAACGGGAAAAAAGCAAATGAAAAAAAATAAGAAAAAATAAATAAAGTATATTTCAGCACAATTTCACCAGAGAAACCTATATACAGTTAAACATTACCTTCGTTGCAATTCCTATCCAGAACACATTATAAATAAATACATCAAGAAAAGACTAAAGGCCATTGACAATTACCATCCACCTAGCAACCACACCAACAAACGGTCCATTTTCCTTAAAGATAAAGTAGTACTTCCTTATATTAAACACCTCACTCCAAAAATCAATAATATCCTACATAAATATAACATAGTTCCGATAAATAAAAAGATTAACAAATTTAACAATATAATAGCCTTAGGTAAGGATCGCCTTGAAAAGTCAGATACTAATGGGATTGTCTATAAAATTGATTGCCAAGATTGTTCTTCTACTTATATCGGCATGAGCAAAAGAAAATTAAAAAAGCGGACTTGTGAACACATAAGAGCCGTAAACAATTGCTCTAACAACTCTGCATTAGCCGTACATGTGGAGAAAACTGGACATGCAATCGACTTTAAAAACATCAAAATTTTAGACAAAGAACCAAATTTTTACAAACGCTCTTTCTCGGAGATGCTAAATATCTACTTCCATAGTAATACTCTCAATCGTATAGAAGACACCCAATTCCTAAAAAACTCTTATAAAAAAACAATAGACTTGCAAAAAAGTTTTGCAATTTGTCTTAACAAATGTTAAGACAAATTGCGTATGTTTGGTATTTGCGTATGTTCGGTTGCACTCCTCCCCTTGTCCTCACACACGGCGTAGATTCGTTCGATTGTATCCGGGGAGTATGTGTTGGTGAAGAGCGTGGAGCGATGTCTGTATGTCGCTCCGCTCACTTCTTTCAATCGTGTTCTCCTGATCCACTCTAGCGAGAGCCCTGACTGTGTCTCCAACTTTGTCTCCTTCCCCCTCCTTTTCCTATCCTTCACAAAATTACTTATATGAATTCGCTATCTCTCGTTCAGTGTTGCTCCAAGTTCACGTAACCAACGTTCTTTTGGCGGCAATGAAGGTGAGACGAAAGGAAGGAAGTAAGTCTTTTGTAGTTTTTTATTTGTTTTTGAACAACAATTTTATTTTTGTTATGGCTTAATTGGGTGTTTTTCTAAAAATTTCATTCTAGCACTTTGGTCAAACAGATCATACAAAAATGTTCCTCGTGCGATTAAAATTTCGACCTTAACGATACCAAACGGTAGAATTTAACTTTATATGGTAACAAAAAAAATTTTTTCTGGAACTAAGTTAACATTCTTTTTATATTTTTTTATATTTTATTATATTAAATAATTGATTGTAGCCCTGAAGAGGAGAGTAACATTCACTCTCGAAACGTCGGCATACATAAAGTATTTTGCCTAATATCTCGTTCGTTGAGGTCCATTACTTTAACTAATACATTACTACGAAGGTCTCTCCAAATTATAAAGTATATTTCACATTACGAAATGTATTCGTCATTTTATCCTACAAAAATACCTAATATATAAAGGGAGCCCAAGCTCAAAACAAAATTTTTTTTAGAAATAATATAAATAAATTCGAAAAGTTTAAATTGCTTGCTAAATTTTGCTCAAATAGGGGGGCAAAGTTGTAATCTAACAATTAATTATTTAATGTTACATTCGATTTTATAGCTTAACGTAAAAAAGAATTAATAGTATTATAGTACGTTGTATATAAATTTAAGCTCAGCTGGACTTTACCGAATCGAACAAAATTTCTGACTTCATTCAATTTTGTTCGAGGGGGGCGATGTAACAGTCCAGCTCGTATATACAGGTTGTTAAAAATCAACCGCGTTGGGTATATATCACGTGAAAGAGCGGAAAATTCTAAGATAAAAAGTCCAATGAACCAACGCGATTGGATCGATAGATTTTCCGTAATCGATTAATGAAAATTGCTCGATTAGACCAATGAGAGCGCGGCGTTAGCGGCAAGAGGCGGCGGAGAGCGCGGAGTGGGGAAAGGTGCCGAGGAGCACTCATTGGTCTAATCGAGCAATTTTCATTAATCGATTACGGAAAATCTATCGATCCGATCGCGTTGGTTCATTGGACTTTTTATCTTAGAATTTTCCGCTCTTTCACGTGATATATACCCAATGCGGTTGTTTTTTAACAACCTGTATAACGCGTGAAGGGATATCACGCGTGAGCATGCGTACAACTATCACGAGAGAGAGGGCGAGGCAGAGCGACTGGCATTCCCACTACTCCGCATGGTGCGTGAGGAGAGGGGCAGCGCGCGGCTTCTCTGCACGTTCCGCACGCATAACCTATTCAGCTAGCGCTCCCCTCTCCTCGACTCTCTTTCTTCTTCTTCGCGAGCGAGCGACCGATTGCACAGTGCGAGCTTGGAGAGGCACTCTCATTCTGGCAGTCCCCCGAGCCACACGTCTTAACCCCCGGCGGTGCGCAACGCAAGGCGTAGACCGAACGGTGGAGACATTTCCTTTTGCCGAATTCGAGGCCGATAGGGAGTTGATAAGCCCCGCCATTACACAACGCAAGGCGTGTCGCGAACGGGCATATCACTCCAAATAACATAATATTCCTCCAACTTCCAACCCACGTGACCGAGTCTGCGGCGTATCCGTGCAAGGCGCACGTACGCGTAACGACGAAGCTCTTGAGATTATCCTTTCCACAAGCGAATCTAACCTCAGGTCCGCCAATTACCCGACTTGTCACCTACTATCAAAGTGACAGGTTACAAGTTGCTTAATGCGACCCGGTAATAAACAATTACAAAACTAAAAAAATATTAAAATATATTCGATGTTATCTGGCTATGTACAGATGCAAGAGCATCTTTGCAGAATACAGTCTTAATTTATCTGAACTCTAATTTAAGATCTTGCATTAGTTGCATAATGTAACCCGGTAATAAATAGTTGAGGAAATAAAAAAAATATTAAAATATGTTTTATGTTATCTGGCTGCGTACAGATGCAAGAGCATCTTTGCAGAATACAGTCTTACTTTAGCTGAATGCTAATTTAAGATATTGTATTAGTTGCTTAATGTAATCCAGTAATAAACAATTACAAAAATATAAAAAATATTAAAATATATTCGATGTTACTTGGCTGCGTGCCACAGCCGAATGACTAACAAATTTAGTTATTTTCCGGGAAACAATATTGTGTTTACTCTTAAACTGCTGTACCCACCAACGAGATGCTTTAAACCATGACATTTTCAACTCAATTTTTTTTGTAGAGCCCATTTCTTTAAGTCTATATCGTGGATAGCTATTTTAAAGGCAATTGCTTCTTGAAAATTATCTAAAGTATACTTCGAAATTTGGTATAATTTTTCGTGTCGATCACCTCCTGCTTCCACTTAATCTTTCCACCGATACAATTGCTGAATTGAAGTCACTTTTCTGACATTTTTTTACACTTTCGATCACCTCCTGCTTCCATTTGATCTTTCCACCGATACAATTGCTGAATTGGAGTCACTTTTCTGAAATTTTTTTACACTTTCTAATGATAAAGGCTTTGTTTTTCTACTCTGCCAAGATGCGACCGCTCGTTTCTTGTAATCGAAATTTATTGTTTCATCTCTATACAAACAAGCAGGAACTTCTGCATAATCTTGAGATGTGTCACTTTCATTAATAGCTTGTGCAAAGATATCACTATAATAGTCGTTAAAATGTAGTTTTATTTCTTGATCAATTCCAATAGTATTATCAATACTATGTCGTATTATATCTTCTACATGATCATGTAGAAGTTGTTTATCTTCGTTTACTTTTCAACGGTCAATTTCGATTTTATTTGGATTAAAAGTTAAAGATAATAATGTTACAACAGTTATTGGATTAATAATCATGGTAAAAAATCAAGAAATAGAAATAAAATTATAGAATATAATTTCAACAGTATTACGTTGGTTACAACTTTCTTCTATGTGCAAGCAGCATATATTGTAGTGGTTTTCGAATTATTGGTAATCTACTACATTTTTTGGTAATCTGCTATATTTTCAGATTATTTATGAAAAATTGAGAAATCTATAAAAACGGAGAAATATGTATAATTCCTCAATTCTGAAAGTAAAAATATTTTACAGTTGATTTTAAGAATTTTTTTTTTTTTTTTTTGTGTGTAGTGTGGCACCCTCCATTGTTTATTGATTAAATATAGGTAGGAATAATGGATCCTTTGAGGGCCAATGTCCAAGGTGAATATGAATTTCAGTCCATTTTTTCTTTTGCGACGTTTCGCCAGACGATTTTCTGGCCTCTTCAGGCTTTATTAAGAAAACATAGATAACAAACAACACAACGTTAAAAAACAGTTCAAAAAATATAATAACTTATACAGAGAATACAACAGAAAATAATTACCAAAGTTTTTTACATCAGCTGATAGAGCAAACATAGCTTCGACCAACTTTGTCAACAGATTATCGCACGTGAACGCATACGCTGAACATTTATACGGGAGCAGTTTTGTTTACATTTACACGCAGGTTTCGTAAGAGGCCTTTATATACGGAATTCAAATTTTGTGTACCTTCTATTTTATTGATTGTATTGTTAAATGTATTAATGTGTAGCATTTCGGAAATTATCCGTTTATTGTAATTACTTTCCTTATCTAAAATTTTAATGTTATTCCAGTCTATTGTGTGTGACGTGTTTTTTGCGTGTATTGCTATCATTGACTTATTGTTTTTATCCTTCTGATGTTCTTTTATCCTAGTTTTTAATGCTCTTTTTGTTTCGCCTATGTAGGTAGCTGGACAGGACGTACAATTAATTTTGTAGACTACTTCACAATTATCCATTTTTTCTAATTTATCTTTTCCTAGTTTAATAATATTGCCAAGCTTTCTGTTAATAAGTGGTACAGTACCGATGTTATGTTTTGACAAAATACATTTATATTTTGTATAGAAACTCTTTTCATATGGTATTGAAATAATGGTTTTGTGTGTATTTGAATTGTTAGTGATTATTGCCTTTGCTGAAAATTTTATTTTCCGTAATCTATTATTGATGCATGTGTTTATGAAGTTTTTCGGATAGTCATTTATTACTAAAAGTCGTTTGACTTTTTCCAGATTCTCACGATGAAAACCATTATCCGATAACATGACTGCTCTATCTACTAAATTTGAGATGATATTTCGTTTTTGTTGTAAAGTGTGGTTTGATTTGTAATTCAATAATCTTTCTGATGCCATAAGTTTTTGATACTAGTTTGTAATAATCTTATTGTTATGTTTTATAATTGAGATATCAAGAAAATTTATAGCATTGTTTGTTTCTATTTCGTGGGTGAATTTTAGGTGTTCGTTGTAATTGTTAAAAACTTGGAGAACCAAATCTATTTTATTTTTTTGTATGCAGAGTATCGTATCGTCCACGTATCTATAGTAGAAAAGAGGCGTGCAATTTGAATTCCGTATATAAAGGCCTCTTACGAAACCTGCGTGTAAATGTAAACAAAACTGCTCCCGTATAAATGTACAGCGTATGCGTCACGTGCGATAATCTGTTGACAAAGTTGGTCGAAGCTATGTTTGCTCCATCAGCTGATGTAAAAAACTTTGGTAATTATTTTCTGTTGTATTCTCTGTATAAGTCATTATATTTTTTGAACTGTTTTTTAACGTTGTGTTGTTTATTATCTATGTTTTCTTAATAAAGCCTGAAGAGGCCAGAAAATCGTCTGGCGAAACGTCGCAAAAGAAAAATGGACTGAAATTCATTTTCACCTTGGACATTGGCCCTCAAAGGATCCATTATTCCTACCCTGATTTTAAAAATTATTTTTAGATAGCAAGAATAAACTAGGGAGGCTGCGCCCCCCAGCGTGCCTTCGGCACGCCATCCTCCCGTCCCCACACACACCTGCTCCTCGCTTCGCTCGTCGCCCGCCCCCTCCCTATGTAAAAACTTCGTTTTTACATAATAGGCACGACCGCAGTGCTCAGAAGAACCTTATACTTTCATTATTGCAAAAATTGTAATACTTTATTTATCATTTTCATCATTAAAATAAACATAAATACATCTACAGTAAAGTTTAAATAAAAATTGTCCATTTACTTTTACACATTTATTTCTTCTATTTTGTAGACATATATGGTCCATATATGGACCAGCAGTCAGGTCAGCGACTCTATCTGAAATATCCAGTGATACTATGTATACATTTTACATATTCTGAGAGGTCAATTTGTACTGAAATTTCCCCGCAGCCTAAAGGTTAAGAACGAGCAAGCTTTTAACACAGTCAACCGTATCGATCCGGTGTAACTACACGTATTTAATTTCTTGTTATAATGGAAGGTAGAAAAAAAAGAAAAATTTTAAACGTCAGTGAAAAAGTTGAAATAATAAAAGATCTTGAAAAAGGTGTATCGAATGTTGAGTTGTGTAGAAAATATAATTTGCAATCGTCAACTATATCTGCAATATGGAAAAATAAAGATAAAATGCTTACGGCTTTTAGAGAAAACAGTATTCATTTTAAACGAATGAGAACATGCCAGAAACCTGATGTAGATGATGTTTTATTTCAATGGTTCACATCAGCAAGAAATCAAAATCTAGTGATCAATGGTCCAGTTTTAACAGTGCAGGCCGAGATAATAGCACATAAATTGGGGTACACTGATCTTACGTGTAGCCGGAGCTGGGTTTCGAGATTTTGTAAAAGGCACAACATAATTTTTGGCAAAATCACTGGAGAAATGGCCAGTGTTGATAATGCGCAAGTTCACGATTGGATAAATAATGTTTGGAACAAAGAAAAGCGTGGATATGATGCAGACAATATATTTAATATAGATGAGACAGGCGTATTTTATAATTTGATGCCGGATAAAACATTTCGAGTAAAAGGAGAAACGTGCGCAGGTGGAAAACTAAGTAAGGATGATGAAGATACAGAAATACATCCTGTATCTACTGCAGATGCATTATCTGCTTTAAATACTTTATCACAATTTGCTGAGACCAATTTAGTAGATGAGTCGTTTTTTCTTTACTGCGGAAAACTTAAAAATATTGTAACTGATTTCCATTTAAAAAATAAGAAGGCGCACAACCAATCGTCAATAACACAATATTTTAAAAAAGCATGATTAATTAATGAATAAAGTTAAGTGTCGCATCAACATATTTTACAATTTTTTTTCTCGGTCCGTTTAAGGCGAACTCCGGTTGTAACGAGCAAAATTGAACGGTCCTTTGAAACTCGTTATAACCGGTATCGACTGTATTTAGATAAATTTTTAAATATAGTCTATGATGTATATAAATTTAATATGTACTAATTGATATGATTAAAGTGTACATAGAAATATTGAATATAAGTATCATGATTGCAGGTATATTTAAAATTAAAAAACATTGTATTCATAATTTATATCGAAATTATAAAATTTTTTTATTTTTATTTATGAAAACGTTAAATAGAAAAAAAGTTTTTTTTCAATGTTATCCCCAACTTATGTATTTGAAATTTTTGTGTATAGTCAAATCCTGTTGAATTATATGAGGAAAACTATTGTTTTATTGCTCTCGATTAATAAAAAAACATTAAAGTTGAATTTCATACAGTTCTAACGAAAGGTGGGGACTCTTATAGCTGCTCGCGGGTGTTCCTAACTGCATATACCTTTACAATCTCAATTACGAAAAAATACTCGCGGCACATCATGCACACATACACTAATACCGCGAAAAGGAGAAAAACAGAAGAAAAAAGCTCAACAGTCATACATTCGGCAACGCCAGCCTGGCATATAGCGCTGCGTGCATGAGTACTATTGCAGCAGCCGTAACGGCTACCGCGACTATATAGGCTGCGCGACATTGGAAAAACGCATGCGACCCGCTTGACCGCGAGCGTTCCCTGTGTATATACCTAAGATATATATTGACATATTTATACCTATAGGTATAATGGATCGCGCGCGCTTTCTGCTACTGCTCTAGCCCTATAGTAAGTAGTGCGGACTGCGGCATGGCGCGTGCGTGCGTGTATCCATGGTACGTGTGTGATGTCAACAATCGCGTCGTTTAGCTCCCGGCGTTCCCAGCAATGACAGCGGCTGCTGTAGTATGCCGCCCTGGTGAATTTCGTCCCTTTCATCATGTTCGCCAATCGCCGGTTGGGGATAATTTGTCGGAGACAGGAATGCAGTGTGTCAACAGCCAGAGCAGATTTATTAGTAAGCCTTTTCTCGTTCCTAACCTCTCTGATGGGTGAGCTGATAGTACTTTCTCTTGTTGCAGGTATTATTGCAGGAGGAGTATAAACAACGAGCACTGCTACAGACTATTTCTTGGGTGTGGAAATGTTGTCTGGCTCATCTATTTATTAGCTATATGTGATTTTTAGGTGCTCAACTTTCCATGTTTGGCTTTTATTCGGATGACTATGTGTACAGTGAATTTGCTGCTTGTGTCTTCAGCAACTCTCAGGCTGGAGCTATTTCCAGCAGTGAAACGAGTGAAGGTTTCCACTATTCCTTCCCCTCTGGTTGTTACAGATAGCTGGTGCAGCGAGTGAACTACAACCATTTCTGCAGACTTTTCTTTTTTATGGTAATGTTTTATGGTAATGTGTCATCTATTTACTAGTCATATGTGGTTTTTAGGTGCCAACTCTTCTCACTTGCCTTTCAGAGTAGTGGCTGATCTGCTATTAATGTACTTCGTAGGCTGAGGCAGTCCCTGACATTGAGACGCAATTGACGGTCTCTGTCAGTACTTTCCTCCCAGATGGTGGAGTTACTGATATAGTGGATGGCCGTTAGTTAGATGATTCTCAGCAGACTGGCATCCGTGGAGTAGTGCCAGCCTAGACCGTCCAGTTATATGTTGCTACTTCTGCAGCTCTATCAGTGACCTTCGAGTGTTAGAGCTCTAGAGTGTGGAGGATATGTATAGGTAATAAGGAACTGGGGGATATCATGAAAGTGCTGGGTGTGGTTTAATGTGATAAATGTGTTAAATGTGTTAAATGTGTGATTAAATGTGATACGGGTAGCTAGTTGTCGCTGGTAATATTAGCTCATCTAGTTAATTTCTAAGTTTGGTCAGGGTGTAAGAACTCGCCTCAGGGTGTCTGTTGTATTAAAGTACATTATTATGTATTTCGCAGACTTCTCAGTGACACTTGCCTATTTAATAGTTTTCTACCACACTAAGACTGACAGAGTCAGCTAGATACATTGCATTCTTTATAGATTGAAATTTACCATATTACAAAATCTATAGCACATACATTACACAAGTTTTTTTTTGTAAATATGATATTACTTTAACATGTTCTTATATAATATTAGACAATTCTGATTCTTTTAGTTTAATCGCTTAAGTCCTGTGAACATAGTTAACAGGTTAAACTGTGTAATCTTATATCAAATTTCTCAAATTTGTTATCAAAACAGTAAGATAACATAATTATATATATTTACTAATCCAATTTTTATACATTTTTCTAATGTTAATTCTACTACATACTAAGTTCTCTAAATCATTTGACAAGGAATTATAAGTTCTGACAGCTTCTATGTAGAAGTTTTTGTTAGTTATTGTTTTATTTTTTTTTATTGATATCTGTATAATTTTATTTTTGATATTAATTATTATCTGATATCTTATACTTTTTATTTTTCATAATCATAGAAAACGGACTCATCGAAAATAATTATTCAATATTAGAGCATTTTTCAATCACAAAAGTATTTTTTTTTATTTAATTTTAAAGATTCTATATTTGTAAATTTTGTAATGGTCTTAGACTATTCATGTATAAACCACCCTACGCTATTGTCATATAATTTTTAATGTTATTCAAAAGAGTGTAATATAGTATCAAAAACGTTTTAGTTTGCATAATATTTCCCTTTTCTGTAAAACGAGGAAAGTAGATCTTTCGTTTCTTCAATTATTCTTCCAATGTGTTAATCCCATTTAATATTGTAATCAAATGTAATTTTGTATCTTATTATTATGTTTTTGTAATTATATTATCTTTGGAATGTCATGTCGATTTTTCCGATCTTATTTACAGCTATTGTGTCGAATATTTCCGTGACAAATCGAATTCTGTTAAATAATAAGCGAAAATTCACTATACTAGTTGTATTGAGGCCTTAGAAATCGTGTTTATAGTTTTGTTTAAACGTTATCTATATCCTTCGTATTTAACAGTTTTATTGAAAGTCAAATCCTTGTTTATTGTAGGAGTGATACTTCTTCCAGAGAGCATCCTCCTATTAGAATACTATTCAGAGGTTTATGTCTATACGGGATACAGGTGGTTCAATAAATTACAATCAGACACACGATCACATTCAAAACACTCCGAACCTCTTTATTAGAACATCTACACTCTGAAACTTAATATACGTATACACTGGGAAAGCGATCCGTTCGCGCCTACTGTCGCAGACAGACTGAGCGCAGCTCAGGACTTTGTCGGAGAGGGGGAATAGTCGCTCGCTCGCAGCGCCGTCGTTTCTGACCATCGACAAAGCTATTTCTTACACTCCCTCCCTTTGTCGATTTTGACTATTCTGCCATATCTTCTGGACATTATAATTTAATAATTTTAAAGAGCATAATTTTAAATAGAACTGAATTACATTAGCAAAGAGAAGCGTTTAAATACTAAGTACAAAAGTTAATCTAGAATTTAGGTAAATGAGAAATCTGTTAATAGTTCTTGACTTGATTGCATTGATTTCCTTCTACTTGCATAAAGTCTTTTCATCGTTGTTCTGTAAACATAAAATCATAAAAACAATTAATCTCATGTACAAATTATAAATTAAACTCTGAATGATTTCAACTCATGACATTCAAACTCATATTAGTGATTTGATCTCTTAGATAAGTAAATTCTTTTTCAGCCAAAGGCTTCGTCATAATATCAGCTAGATTCTCTTTAGTAGCTATCCACAGGACTTTGACCTTTTTATCATCGACACATTGTTTTATAAAACCACCATGAGATTCCGCCATGGGTTTTCTAGTTCCCGTTTCTACTCTGAATTTTAGATCTCTCTGAATATTTTCCAAGCTCTGGTCAAATCTTTTAAGTTTATGGCTCCCGTCCATTTCGGTGCAGTCTCTCGCAGACCTGTTGTCGCACCATACGTTTACAGGGAACAGAGTTTGACCAATTGTATACCTGACTGATTTGTCCAGCGATATCAACTCTTAACATGCATCGCTCATAACCAAATATTCTGTCTGGCAAGTGGACAGTGTTGTACATGATTGCTTATGACTTCTCCAGGCAATGACATCACCAAACAGTTTTATGATGTATCCACCAGTAGATGTTGAGTTTTCACAATCTCTGAAACTCGAGTCAGTCAATGCTTCTAGATGCTTAGAAGTAGAAGTAAATCTTATACCTAGATCAGTTGTTCCTCTTAAATATCTAAATACTCTTTTCACATCATTCCAGTCGTCCTCAGTAGGTTCTAATTGTTTTCTTGCTAGATAATTTACTGCAAAGGCTATATCTGGTCGTGTAGCATTTGCTAGTTACATCAAGCTTCCAATGGCTTCTCTATAAGGTACCTTTTTGATTTCATTAATTGACTCTGGATCTTCTGTATGTAGTTTGACCTTATTATTTCTGTTTTTCACTTGTCGAGTAACCATAGGTGTGCTCTGAGGCTTGCACTCTTTCATGTTAAATTTTTCTAAGACTTTCTCTGTGTAAGCAGCCTGATGAATTACAATTTTTCTTTCTTTTCTATTCCTCTGAATTGTCATTCCAAGAAAGTTTCTTGGTTCTCCTAGATCTTTCATTTGAAAGGCGCTACTCAAATGACACTTAATTTGGTTAAGCTTTTCTTTATCATTACTAGCAATGAATATGTCATCTACATATAATACGATCATTGCTAGTTTTCCTTTCTGTCTCCAAGTGAACAGACATGGATCGTGCAGATCATTCTCAAGACCTAGTTTCCGTGCTTCCTCTGAAAATTCTTATTCCATTAAAGTTGATAGAAGCACCCTCCATTGTTAATGTGAAAAATAGTAATATATATGGGATCCTGTGAGGGCCAATACGTAGAAAGAAAACACAATTGTAGCTTCTGCGACGTTTCGTCAGCTTGATTACTGACCTCTTCAGGCTTTATTAAAAAAATATACAAAATGGTTAGAATTTATTTTACAATTAAACAGAGATAATAAATTAACAATAATAATTAGACCAGGCTTACCACAACAAAAAATCTATGCTAATAAAAGATGACTTTATTAGCAACGTCGAACGAATAAAGTCAATGTTGTGGGAAACCATACGCATCTCTACTTATATATATATACGAGTCAGTTTGTTTACATATATAAAGTCATAATAGAAAGTTAAAGAGCGATTTGTATACATTATTTAAATTTTGTGTATCCTCTGTTTTGTTAACTGTATTTTTTGTACTATTGATGTAAATCATTTCTGAAATTTTTCGTTTTTTGTAATCAACTTCTTTATCCAATATTTGTGTATTCTCCCAATCTATAATGTGGGAATTGTTTTGAGCATGTACAGCTATCATGGATTTGTCTTTCTTATCTTTTTCATGTTCTTTGATTCGAATTTTTAAAGCTCTTTTAGTTTCTCCCACATATGTAGCAGGACAGGTCTTGCAGTTGATCTTATATACAATCCCACACGTATTCATTTTTTCAAGTTTATCCTTCCCAAGCTTAATAACGTTATTAAGTTTTTTATTGATGAGTGTCACCGAGCGTATATTGTGTTTGGAAAGAATTCTACTACATTTATGAAAAAATTCTTCTTGGAATGGAATAGAAACAATAGGTTGGAGATCCCTGTTGGACGATGTCTTTCTTTTTAAATATCCACTTTGAGTCAATTATGTTGGGCCTTTTACCATTTAATTTTTCCTTTGGTCTGTCAACTACTTCCCATACTCCATTCTGTTTCATGGAGTCTAACTCTGCTTTTATAGCCTGTTTCCACAGATCTTTATCCTCTGAATTCATTGCCTCTTCAAATGTAGTAGGATCTTTTTGAATTGATGCTAGGAGAATATGCCCTAGCTCATCTTCATCTATTTCTTCAACCTCTGAAACTTTTGTATAGCGAGCAAAACTGATATCATTTATTTTCTTAGCTTTACTTCTTGTAACAGGACCAGTATTTTGATTGATTTGATCAATCAACCTCATTTTATTTATCTCGGAATTTTGTTCGCCCTTTTTCGAACTGGTTTTCTTTGGTCTACCCCTTTTTCCTTGTTTAGTTTTGTTTAGCTCTGAATTCTCTGAATGAAGTTCTTGATTGATTTCAGACGAACTGTGTAGTTCGTTTGTTAGTTCATTTCCTGAAAATTCAATCAGCATATCAGATGTATTTTTATCATTTTGTTTTATTCCCTCTTTATTTTCAGTTATTCCTTTTTTATACACATCTTTATACACTACTTTCTCAAGAAATTTCACATGTCTTGACTCCAAGAACTTTCTTGAGCCTGGATGCCATAAAAGGTATCCTGTAGGTGTATGCCCAATCAAGACTGCTTTTATGGCTACCTTGCTAAATTTAGATTTAATTGTAGGTAGCTTGATATAAGCAATGCAACCAAATCTCCTGAACTGTTGTAAATGGCATTTGACTTTTGGTGAGAATTTCAATAATGAAACTTCATAATTAATTGATTTATGGGGAGTAATATTGTAAATATGGACGGCCGTTTCCGCTGTCAGTTCCCACATACTTTCTGGTAGACCTGAATCGCATATATTTGCTCTGATCGTTCTCTGAATCGTCTTATTGAATCTTTCCGCTACTCCATTAAGTTCTGGAGTATACGGTGGACCTCTATCTGGTTCGATCTTTTCTTTTCTCATAACCTCAGCAAATTTTCCCCCAGTGTATTCAGTACCTCTATCTGACCTAACATAGCAAACTTTTGCATCTGTACCTAATCGATTTCTACCAGAGACAAGATAACTTTCAAATGCTTGGCCTGCTTCATCTTTCGATTTTAAACAATATATTTTTGCGTATCGAGAGTAGTCGTCTACAAATGTCATAATGTACTTTTTTTGCCCCGGCCATGAAGTGGGTTTAATTGGACCCATTAAATCTGAATGTATTATCTGTAATGGCCTTTCTGCTCTACTTTTGTGTTGTTCGAACGGAAGTTTTTCCATTTTTGATAGTATACATACTTCACAATCTCTTATCGACTCTTCAAATTTTACATGCTGCAAACTCTTTTCTTTCTCTTGTAATTTTTTCAAATAGTTCAAAGATGCATGACCTAATCTGACGTGCCATAACATTGCTTCACTTTGTTTTACTTCTGAATTTGATACATTGGGTGGATTTTCAATAAGTATCTCTTGCAAATTCTCGATATTATTTAAGTCATCTACTTTGATTGTTTTATATGATGTCAGACTAGCGTCGTACTCTGCGGTTGTTTCCTCTGAATTTACAGTTTGAGCATTCGATTCAATGAGTTCTTCCGAATTCTCCCTCCCAATCACAGATTCTATATCTTTTGATAACTCTGTATTATACTCTGAATTCTCTCCCTCCGAATCTGACGGTCGTTTATCCGTAGAATTTGTCTGTGATTGTTTTGAAAACTCATTGTTTGTCGCAAAACACGCTACGCAACTATAATTATCATACTCATTTACAATAGTGTCATTTTTATTCATTACTTTTTTAACTTCAAACCTAACTACCCAATTAGGCTTTTCATATATACCTTCAAATATAGTTTTATTATTTTCTTTGTTGTATACTCGGAATATTCTATCATCTAAATTTATACTAAACCCTACATCTACTAGTTTTCGCAATGATAATAAATTCTCTGAAATATTTTTTGCTGCAATTACGTTTGTTAATTTGATAGAATTTTCATTAAAAGTATTGTTTTTAAGCAAAAGATTTCCTCTACCATCAATTACAATATCGGCAAAATCATTTTTATTAGCACTCTTAATAACCCTTTTCAGATATTTTAAAATCACTCAGAATGAAACTTTTATTAACGATGTGTTCGGTTGCTCCCAAATCTGCTATAAACTCTATGTACCTTTCATTATTATTGAGATTATTATTAATATATTCAATCTTACCTTCTTACTGCTCGTACTCATTATTTCCATATCCCGAATTAGCATCGTCATCTTCTTGTATGCGAGTCATGGCTTTTCTCAGAGCATCCATATTTATTTCTTTGCCGGTAGTTGTAATAACAGCAGAATCTGTACGTCGTATTTCGGGCATAACTGCAATGATCGCTTGATAGAAAGTAGAACGCTTCTCTTGCTCGGTTAGCTTCTGAGGATCATCGCTCAGATCATGCTCCCTTATGATTTGATCAAATCTCTCACAGAAGTCGTGAACTCTTTCTCCTTTGTTCATCCTTAGGTTATATAGTTTTGTTCTTATAGAAGTTGGCGTAGAGCTAACTTCACCTTTTCTACTATCTCTCAATTTCTGGAGAATTTCCATGGGCTCTGTCAGACCCAAGATCTTCTTATGATAATCCTCATCTATATGGCTAATGATTATATCTTTGACAGAATTTTTCCTCAGAGTAACCTCAATCTCTGAAAGTCCAGTCGGTTCCGGTATTTTCGGATCAATCATATAAAGTAACATCCAGCTAGTCAACTCTGTTTTTAAACAGTCCAACCAAACTTCAAAACTCGCTTTTGAGGTTAGTTTATAATTTCTCTGAATTTTTGGTCTCATTTTTATATTACTTGTACTCGACTCTCCGTACACTTCCTGGTTGTTATATGTTTTATGCTCTGAAGATTGTCTAGACCTCAATTTAGACTTTTCAGATTCAAGCACTTTGTTATGTGCCAGTGCTAGTTTGTCTACTGCTTCTTTCACTAAAGCTCGAGTAGCTTGGTCAACTGACACATTTGATGCCAAACTTTTAGCTAATTCTTGAGCCCGTGACATTAAAATCTGCAGTCCTTCAGCATCCTTTTAAGACTCAGAAGCATTTTTAGATAAGTTACTTAAGATTTTCTGAATGTCATTATGTGAGCTAGGGCTGGAGGGGGAGGAATTATTTTGTGCTCCGTTAACTTCTGAATTCATCTCTGAATGTTTCTCTGTTATCCCAGTTGTATGCTCTGAAGCTTTTTGTATTGTGGTTGTTGCTGTGAAATAAAATACTCAGTTATTACCTGGATTTAAGTTTAAGGTTGTCAGATCTGACCACTCACTCTTAAGTATTAAAATTGTCTCTCAAATTTGAACAGAGTTCAAACTTAAGAACCTCACATTCATCACAGTACTCTGAATTCTCAGTCAAACATAGACGACTAACATGCTTTATGCTTACGTTTGTTGTTCTGATCAGAATAAATCTCTTCAAATTCAGTCCTTCGCCTCATATACTCTGCATAATCTTGACTCAGATTGTCATTCTCTTGACTCGATCTCAAATCCTCAGCATTGTCAGTCATCTGTTCCAGGATTGTGAAACATTCTCAATTAGTATGATTTCTATTTAATTGAAGATATTTATATTTTACTCTGAATGTTCTTCCTCTCTCTTTCTCTTATTAACACTTAAGTTCCTCTTAAGTTAGTACCAGGTATTTCTTAATTTTACTAAATGAATAATGTTTCGTGCTTCAGAACCAATGCAGCTGCACTGCAACTACATTAATCCGAAACGAGAAATTAGGTTCTCTAACCATGCAGACCACACATACACACTACGCGCTGAGGTTTGACCCCGAGTGTTACCACAGAAGTCAGTCGGTTTTGGGTTGCGCAGGCACATGTATGGGTCACGGCTTCGATACTGCCAATCTCCCTAGTCAATGAACAGACTACTTATCGGACACAAATTTTCATCTGAACATTGATCCCAGAATTTTATGAATATGCTCGAAGAAAAAAAATTTCCTCAAATATAATCTCCGCAGTAAACAAAAATTCCCCCAAGAGCCAGTACTCCGAGTCCAACCGTAAGGCAAGTTAGAGAGGGACACCAAACTATGAGAAAAATTTCCAATACACTTATAGCAGTAGATATAAAACTTAATTCACTAAAAGCATTTATTCATATTCAACTTTGACCTAGTTCCTCTCTCATTTCATCGCCTCTGAATTTTAATTCACTCTTTATCACCTTTTTTTTTTTATTAAAGATATTACTTTGAAAACTTCACGATTCTCAAATCTAAAAAATTGGTGTTTTCTGCATATACTCAGATACACAAACTCTTAAATTTAATCGCCACGAAATGAGGAAGTTTTATCAACCACACATTGACTCACTCTTAACTCTTTACTCTGAATATGAATTAAACTTTCCAGCACGATAGCAAATGTGTGAACCTCTTTTTACATCTACGCGAGAGGTAAACATAGCTTGTAAGGAACAAAGGGCGTTTCACAAAGTACGTACCGGCCCGGGAAGTATTTAGAGAATTCGTCAAAACTCCCTCCGTTTTGTGCGAGCGCAAAACAATCCGCTTGTTCGCAGAACGGCAATCGTCGAGTGCTGCGCTGTGCATCAACTCAAGGAGTCACTGCGCGCGCGAGAGATGCCGCGACTTACCCGAACGCAAGACGCAAGAGCTCGTCAAGAAGCCCCCGTACCACACACACACACACACACACCCGCGAGAAAGAGATAGAGCAATGCAGCATCACACACACCGAGTCCCGACTTTAAGGATTTTCACCCTCGAGTATGCTCCAATCCGCGTCTCGCGAAATAAAAAACGCGTCACTACCCGAACTGCATGCAACGATGTACCGAGTCTGTCGAACAAAGAAAAGCCCGGCTGCCAGCCCGACCTCAGACTCGCGCGCCGCGCATGCGCCGGCAGGCCCTCTTCGGCATCTCTCCGCACACGATCGCCGCCCGATTCTCAGAACTCCCGTTTCGCCCGGCTCACGACAACATACGCGTTTTTCTTTTGCCCGATCTCGTATCGACGTTAATACGAATTTTTATGATTTTTGTTTTCACTTCACACTAATTTTTTGAGCGGTATTTCACTTTATTTCGAATTATTACGTTAGATTATAAACCTTTTCGTTTTGACTCTACTTTCGAAATATACGAGTTCGCATAGATTTTTTTTATTCGCATTCGTTTTCCCGTGCCCTCTGAATTTTATACCGACGAATATAAATCACTCTTTACACAAAAATTCATCAACTTACATTGCAAACCTCCGAAGCACTATTTGCCGGGCGCTCTGAAATGTGGAAGCGAAGCACGCCGCTCCGGCCTGTCGTCCAGACACACCGCTCTGCAGGTTCAAACCTGTTGCTCCCTGTCTCCGCTCGCCACTCGCTGTTTTATACTGGCGTTGCCTGAAACCGCCATCCTCCGGACTTCTCACAGCCTTTTCACCTCTTAATCAAGCTAAGCCACCTGTCTCTTTTCCGTAGACGAAACCACAGGTCTCAGCTACCATGTAGGAGTGATGCTTCTTCCAGAGAGCATCCTCCTATTAGAATACTATTCAGAGGTTTATGTCTATACGGGATACAGGTGGTTCAACAAATTACACTCAGACACACGATTACATTCAAAACACTCCGAACCTCTTTATTAGAACATCTACACTCTGAAGACTTAATATACGTATACACTCGGAAAGCGATCCGTTCGTGCCTACTGTCGCAGACAGACTGAGCGCAGCTCAGAACTTTGTCGGAGAGGGGGAATAGTCGCTCGCTCGCAGCGCCGTTGTTTCTGACCATCGACAAAGCTATTTCTTACATTTATAATTTTTGTTGTTGTTGTTTATTTTATTAACCAGAGTAATACAAAATTACATTACAAAAGTAGTCCAGCAGAGGAAGTCACTTCCTGTATGCTGGTCTGGTATATATAATAAACTTACAATCTAAACTTACAATCTAATACATTTATTTAGAGCGTATTTGAGCGTAGTCTCCTGTAACTTGGCTACAGGGAGAAACAAATTTTAACTAGAAATAAAACTATGTCACTAGCACTCTCACCAATATCTTATTAGCATAGATCTCGCAGTTGTAGGTGTTTCTGTTGTTGCATTCTTGTTTCTTGCATAAATTATCCTTTCATGTTTGTTGAGTCGAGCTGGGCATGTAAGCCCAACTGCACAAGTGACCCTATAATGAGGGAACATGTCCCTGTGTTGGTTACTCGAATCGCATTTACAGTTTGATGTGAAGACTATTTCATCTATTACTACTATATCCTTGTATTTTGGTTGTGCATCTAGTGGGTACATTGAATTAGTAAAAGTTTGCTTGCCTCTGATTCCTCTATCAAAATAAAAAAGTGCTTTCTTAGATATTAGGTACTTAATATCACATGTTATTCATTTGCGAGCCCATTTGGTCGTTTTGATAGCAGGTGGTCAGGTAGCGCAAGGAAGTATTCCAAATCACGCTCCCCCCCGTTGCTCTCCTCTCCTCTCCGAGTATACTTTCGGTCTGCTACGTAACCATCGCCTCGATCGCGCCTCTTTTTAAAATTTGTGAATATATACGCGTATTTAAATTTTCCGTTTATTTTTCTCCTCAACAGTATATAAAGCGCAATTTTCGCCGCTCTCACTTAGTCACGATGTGTCCAATGCTGAGAGTAATGGTAAGAATAGCGTTTTAATTTATTTTTTCATTCATTTTTTTATTTTTGGTTTACAATTTATTTTATTTTAATTTCCATATGTTTTTAGTCAGCTAATAGACATTCTCGATATAAATTCATGACTACTTTGTATTGACGAAGTAACGCCTAAGTTACTATGTATTTTTCGTAATTTTTTTAAGGTCAGTTTATCAATTTTGCACCGACTTAAATTATAATTTATAAAAAAGTTTTTGTTATATAATTTTATTGTTATTTCTATGTAGCCCTGAGGAAGACAGTCAAAAACACTGTCGAAACGTCGGATTTGAATTTTCAAATCAACAATAAATGGTTCGAAGTGATCGATCGAGTCAATTATTTACCTTAAATAGTTAATATCACCATATGTCATATGGATGTTGTTAGTAGTTGTTTTGTTTCCTGGTTCTGTTGTTACTGGTTTTTGTAGTAATTTAATGCTATTTTCATTGGCTATATTGTCAATCATATCATATATTTCTTCTATTCCATTATGTTCAATTTGGTGGGTTTTTTATTTTTTCCTTGATTTTCAGTTGTATCAGTGCTTTTTAAGAAATGGGTATGCTTAATTCTACGTGTTTTAGGATCATGGCAATAAGGACAATTTTTGTTATATGTTATTGTTTGTAGATTACTGTTCGAGTTGGTCCACTTAGTAAATTTCCTTATAAAAGAATATACTTTTTTTGGTTGTTTAATTTTTTCTTCCGTTTCTGTAGTAAATAACTGGATTATGCTGTCTGCGATTATGTTTATATTTTGCAAGTATCTATCATTATTGAATTTTTTTAATTTGATGAAGTTATAATTTGTCATTCCTTGGTGTGAGTGAAATTGGTGTCGTATGCATTTTGTTATCGAACATATGTATGTTCTAGTATCTAATAATAATGCGTCAAGCATAGTCATATCCACATGGACTTCCGATGTTAGACAGTCATACTTTCTAGTGTATTTTACTTCATGTAAGATTGTTCTGATTTTATTTCAGTCTATTCTAATTTCTTCTGTTGCTGTGTTTTCATAACTTGTTGATCTTAGTTTATTTTTATCCATTCTCTTAGTTTAATTTTTCTGTTGTTTTTGTTTGTTAGTGTTTTGAGATTGTTAGGCAGACTGTTATAACAAGTAATGGCCCTTAAATAACTGATCTTGTTACTTATTCTTTTGTTTTGTTTTTGAACTATGATGCATTTCTTTCTCGTGATGCTATTTGAATTTATAAAGTTTTCTTTTAAATCTTCCTAATGATATAATAGAGATTCGTAAGTGAATTGTTGATCTAAATTTAGTGGCTGTTTTTCATTTAAAAAGTTATTTTTGTTTATTATTTTTAGAATTCTGTACTGTAGAGTTTGAAGAGTTCTAGTTATGTTTATGTATACTCCTCCCCATGCAATTATGCCATAAGACATGATACTATGAAAAAGAGCGTAATAGAGCATCCTTAGATTTTGTTGCGATAGTATTTTAGTTAGTTTGTAAAAAATAAAGATTAAATATCTTGATTTATTGTAAATATTTGTGATGTGGTTTTCCCATCTCATGTTACTATCAATGGTTATTCCTAGGTATTTGGTACTGTCAACTCTTGTTATTTATTTTCCTTGTATACAGATATTTAAATTTCCCGGAGTACTGTTTCGTGTACTTCCAAATTCCATGTAAACTGTTTTATCAATGTTTAAGGATAGTTTGTTTAGAGCCAACCAGTTAGATACTTTATTGAGGTATAGGTTCATTTTTATTTCTATTACTAGCCATGGTTTTCCTTTTACAATTATTGCAGTGTCATCAGCAAAAGCGAATATTGAAAGTTCTGGTATAGTTTGAAACATGCCATTTATGTAGATAATAAATAATAATGGTCCCAATATTGTTCCTTGGGGGACTCCCATTTGTATTGTATCGAATGTGCTATTTGAATTGTTTACTTTTACTCTTTATTTTCTATTATCTAAGTAGCTTTTTAGTAGTTTGTAAACTTTACCTCTTATTCCATAGTTGTATAGTTTATTGAGAAGTATCTTATGATCCACTGTGTCAAATGCCTTGGCAAGATCAAGAAAGGTGGCTGCTATAGGTTCACTTTGATCTATTCAATTGTATAGTAAGCTTGTTAGAGCATTTAGTGCATCTTTAGTACTTTTATTTTTTCTGAAGCCGAATTGTTTCTGTGATATAATTTTGTTTTTATCTAGAAAGCTTAGTAACCGTTTGTGTAATAATTTTTCAAATATTTTTGCGATATTGGAGATAAGCGATATTGGTCTATAGTTGTTTGGTAAATGTTTTTCTTTTCCTTTGTATATCGGAAAGACTTCAGCTATTTTTAGTGCATGTGGCCAGACACCATGTTCTATGCATGTGTTGTAGATGTCTACAAGTGGTTTGCTGATGTGTTGTTTTCGTGTTTTTATAACTTGTGCATCTATTTCATCTATACTTCTTTTCTTGTTCTTTAAACTTGTGATAAAGTCATTCATTTCAATTTGGTTAGTTGGGAATAAATACATGGTTTTGGGATTCATGGGTGGCATTTGTAAATTTTCATTTTGAGTAGTTACTATCTTCTCACTCATTTTTCTTCCTATATTACAAAAGTATTCATTCATCTTTTCTGCTATTTGAGTTGAGTCAGTGATTTTTATATTGTTATTTTTTAGGTAGTTTATGTTATTATTAGTATTGGTTTATTTTCCAAGTTTTTTTATTAATTAATTAATAAATGAAGCTAATGGCTATTACGGGCAATCGATAAAGGATAAGGAAGGTGCCTAACTTATCAATCATCGATTTTATTCTTTTTACATGTGTATACTTACACATCTCTAATTATTCTAAGCTATTAGGGTAAAGCAGTCAAGGATATTAATGCCCAATTATTTTAATAATTTTAAAGTGCAGTCAAGAATTTTTAAAGGATGAGGAAAGGAAAGGTAAACATATAGGATGAAAAAATGAGAACGAAAAAAATAACGGCCCAGGTTGGGATCGAACCGACAACCTTCTGCATACCGGGCATCTACGCTACCATTTGCGCCACTGGGATGACGATTCTATCAGGACCCTAACCGGTTCTTCATCGTTCTCAATTTTTTATTTCCCCAACACCCCCCCGTCTGCGTTATTAAGCCAAAGCAGACAATGTTAATTTATCAATTGAAGCTAATGCCCGAATATTTTTTATGTTAATTAATAAATGAAGCTAATGGCTATTACGGGCAATCGATAAAGGATAAGGAAGGTGCCTAACTTATCAATCATCGATTTTATTCTTTTTACATGTGTATACTTACACATCTCTAATTATTCTAAGCTATTATTAATTATCTTCTAAATATTCTTTTGGTTATTTTGGTTCTTTTCTATTTGTTTTTTATCATAGCCATTATTTGCTTCGTTTATAGTTTGGTTTAATATTTTTACATAATTCTTGTAAGTATCTTTTTTTGATGTATTTTCTGGGTCTTTTTTCAATATGTTGTATAATTTTTCTTTCGTTTCACATGATGTAATTATGGCTTTGGTTATCCAGCATTTTCTGGGTGTAGATTTTATTTTTATATTGTTATTAGTTGATTCAGATTCATATATGCATTTTTTAATTTTGAGTATCAGCTGATCTAGTGCATTGTTTGGGTCTGTGGTTATGAACATACCTCCCCAGTTAATGTTATTACTTATAGTTTTTAATTTGTTATAATTTATTGTTTTGTAATTGGTTTTGTTATCATTTTTTTTATCTTCTTTATAGACATTAATATCGGGTAATGATCATTAAAAGGTATTGTTATCGTATAACTTTTGTGCGCAATTTTATCAAGTTTTAAGTAAATATTGGCTATGCAAGTTCCTTTACCAATGTCACTGTTTGCTGGTCTAGTTATTTGATTGAATCCTGGGTGATATCCATTTTCTAATAGGATCTGTAAAAACTCTTGATCTATCATTTCATTACTGTTTATGTCTATGTTAAAGTCACCGATTATTAGATTATTTTTAAATTTTTTGTTCATTATCAACAGTTCTTTGAAATATATTATAAATTCTGTTTTCTTTAAGCTATGACATCTGTATAATGCTGATATTAGTATTTGTTTGTTATTGTCCATTATTATTGTTGAATTTATTATTTTAAGTTTGTTTATTTCAGTTACCTCAGTTGTTTCAATTAATTTATTGTCTATGTACATAACGACCCCATCATTCTGATTTATTCTGCTATTATTGTAAAATATTTTGTATCCATTTATATTGAAGTATTCATGATGATCCGTATTCCAAGTTTCAGTGCAAATTATAATACATGGTTTTACTGTAAGGCTCTTTAAGAATATTAGTAATTTATTATAGTTGTGGTTCATGCTTCTTATATTTATGCATATAATGAGTTCTTTTTCAATATTCAGAAGTTTGTTAAGTTTAATTACTGTATCAACTATTATTTCATTGTTTATAATTTTCTCTGTTTCATTCATTTCTGCTTCTTGTATTTGTGAATGTTTGTCCAATTAGTGGTAGATCTCTGAAAGTGGATTGTCTAATTCTATTTATCATTGGCGTTGAAGTTGTCTAATTAGTTGGTACTGTAGGTTCCTCTTCATTTACTTTATCTGTATGTTTTGTGTTTTCTACTTTATCAAAGTATCTTTGATAAGTAGGTTGTAATGGATAATCTGTTGCTTCTATGTATCTTTTTATTTTCTTTTTTAAAATTTCACATTGTTCACTATCAATTGCACTATGATTTATCTTATAATTTGTTTTATATTTTTTATTACTATAGTCACAGTTTGTGCACTTTAAAGTGTTACAATTGCATTTACTTGCTTCATGTGGTCCTGCACATTTAAAGCACATAACCTTGTTCGTGCATTTTTTGCCACCGTGTCCATAACCAGCACATTTATTGCACGGATTTGTATTAATAATGTCATAGGCTCTGCAATTTTGATAGCCTATTAGAATTTTGCTTCTATTTTCCTTTATATGTTTATACATATATACTAGAAGTTACTTCTATTATTGCACTATTTGATGTTTGGTTTGTGAAAATATGTAGCACTTTGCACTTTTCATCCATGTTGCTGAAGTTTCTTTGGTTTATGTCAGTTTCTACTTCTTCTTTGGTTGAGAAATGCTTATCTATTCCTATTACTTTCATTGTAGGTTTATTTATTTGTTCTTTTCCAATTTTAAAGTTTTCATTTAGACTATTTTTTAAATTTAATTCTATTTTCTCTACACTTTCTACGTTCATACAGTTTATTATCACAGTGTCCTTGATTTTAGTATTAACATTTTTTGTTTGTGCTGTTTTGTCATTAGTTATGTAATTGCACACAGTTTTAACGATATTTGTTTCATCTTTGCTGTTGGTTTTCTTGATGATGAGCTTTGGCACTTTTTTGTTTTTTGGCTTAATATTGCTTTGTGTAAGAACATTTGCATATGTTGCCCATGTTTGGTTTTCATTTTTGTTATTTTTTTCTTTTTCTTGGATTAGTAGTTTATTAAGTAGTTCATTTTTTTTTGCAGTACCTGAACTATTTGTTTTAATAATTTGTTTTCTATTTTGTATTTTTCATTTTCACTTAGTTCTTCATAGATGGTATCATTTAGTGTTTTTCCTTTATTTGACTCTAGATCAATTTCATTTAATATCTCTTGCTTCTGTAGTTCTCTGTCTTAGCCTTTGTATTGAGCTATAAAAGCAGCAGCAGGTCCTTTCAGTTCACCATATGGTAATTTTGAGTTTAGTGCAAAGTTAGGGTGATCTTGGCAGATGATAAATGAGTTGCTTAGAAACTTCACAGGCACACCAGCGTTATATTTTGTAACTACTTCGTTTGTGTGTTGCAATTCACCACATAAAATACACACTACTGCACCAACTTTTTGAGTTGAGTGACATTTATAGAATTTATTTAACGTAGCATTGGGTGGCTCCTTGCTACCCGACGCCATGTTGGCGTATTTCGATTATATGAATTATATGAACTTTCGAATGTTTAATTGATTTTTTCGATCTTATTTACAGCTACTGTATTTAATATTTGTGTCAAATCGTATTCTGTTAAATAATAAGCGAAACTTGACTATATTAAGTGTATTGAAGCTTTAAAAAATCATGTTTATACGTTTAGATGATTCAGAAATAATTGTACATGAAAATTTTAAATGTAAAAAAGTTTTGTTTTACATTATAATTAACAATTTTTACATTTTTACATTACCATATTTCCGTTAAGTTACATCCTGAGACGCTATAGACGAAAATACTTCACCATGTTGATTTTATGTATATTTCGGCGTTTAAAATTGATTTTATCGTTTATCTCATTAGGAATTGATTGTACATGAAATGTTAAACAGGAAATCGTTTTGTTTTGTTATAGTCTACAATTGTTACATTTTTGTGTGAAGTACATAATTTGTGTGAAGAAAGATTCTGTCGAGTATAGCCGAAAATCGTCCATTTTATGTATATTTTAGCGTTTAAAATCGTGTTTATAAGTGTAACTCATGAGGAGTTGATTTTATATGAAAATGTTAAATGGGAAAAAGTTTTGTTTTATTATAATCTACAACTTTTATATTCAACATTTTTGTGTAAAATCAAATCCTGTCAAGTTATAGTCGAAAATCGTCCATTTTTGACCATTTTTGTCGTTTTTCGCAGTTATCTTTGCAAATATTGCTCGTAGAAAAAAGTGTCCAACAGAAAAAAGGTGTATTTTAATTAGTTTTAGCAGATAGACCTGTAGATATAAGCTTAAAATTAATTTTTCTAGTCATTAAGCTTAAAAATCGATATTTTGAAATATTTCTTTGTGCTTGCATTTTTTTAATTTTTCATCGATCTATCTCAATTGAGAACCAGCACTTAGGTATAATTAGAGGAGTATTTTCCCACCATCCCGATGGAATCGGTTGAAAATTCATTGAGATAATCGAGGGACTTGCGTACATACGGGCGTACAGACATACATACATCACAGAAAACGCTTAAAACGCACTCATTTTGACTGGAAAAGACTTTTCTTGTATCAAATTATTAGTTTTTGAAGTCAAACAATTTTCGCTCTGGTGAAATTATAAGGCTCTCCCGAGAAGCGGTCGTGCCTAAAAAAGCACGTGTCGAATATTTTTAGTATACACTTGGATAAACAAAAATCGAAATCAATTATAACTCGGTTCCAGTGTCAGCTGCTTACAAATAATATATCACAGCCGTATGATGTATGAATAGAAAAATCAATATTAACTAGTGAATAATGATTTTTTTGAAATGTCATACTTATAACACAAATACTAGTACATTATACGTGGGCTGTTCAATAAGTCCGGGACTTCTCGAAAGATGGTGCTGTTATCGTAAATATTGTAGGGACTGCGATCTTCCCTCTCGCTCTCTCTGCGAGAGTGGGGGAAGCGGCCATGTTGCGTGTGGCGAGAAACCACCTGCGAGCGGCAGTCGTTGCTCGAGTCTACGAGCGTGCGGACGTCCGTCCGCTGTACCTCTCCTCAGTACATCAATAAAGCCTCCTTGTTACTGTTGACTCCTCGACTCATTATTCTCTCTCCTCTCCCCTTCCTTTCCTGGAAGTAGGAGAGCCGTGGGGCTAGGATCCCCACATTGGTGACCCCGACTATCAGCCGAGGAGAAGGCAAGTCGGCGCCTGCCGCGGCGTGTTCTCGCCGCCACTGCTTTCGCCCGTGGCACGTGCATCCAGTGCCGCACCACAAGCCTCGGCGAGTCTTGCGGCATTTCGCCGCACAGCAGAATTTTTCTCTCGCCCCTATGCGTGCTGGCACGCCGGCGCATACGGGAAACCTCGACGTGTGCGTGCTGGCACGCCGGCGCACACGTGAAAAATCAACGGCCTAGAGCCTTTAGCGCAACTGCGCAATCATCGTGCCTCGTCAAGCCATCTCCGAGGCATCGCAGCTTTCTTCAGCAGATCTCCAGGTGCGTACTTGCGTGAAGCCACCGTCATCGGCGCCTTCAAACGCACCTGTTGAGCAACGTAAGGCAGATCTCCGGGTGCGGCCTTGCGTGAAGCCACCGTCACCGGCGCCTTTTATACTGCACCCGTCGAGCACCGGGAGGTGAGCACCTGCAGCCGTAGCACCTCGTCGAGTCTTCTCCGAGGCGGGCAATCTTCAGTCCTCAATCATTGCGTCAAGGTATGCGTGCGGGTAATTAGCGTACGTTTTTTCGATTTCCGGGAAGTGTTTACGCCCTATCGGCCTTCCGGGAACTCTCGTCGCGTGCCGCGTGTTTACTCGCGAGATTTCGAATTCCGCGAATTCGCGCGCAACGGTCTCGTATTCTGAGAACGGGCGGCCATCTTGGCGGCCATTTTGACTTTCGCGCGCTATCGTGTTTTCAAGCCCGCTCTCGCGTAAGGTGACACGAAAAACCTTTTAGTATTTTTGAGGCACGCGAATTATATTTTTTCGATTTTATTAAATTCATGCGTTTTTTAGTCACATACTTTAATAAAATTCCTTAAAATTTTTTTTTAAGCCGAAAAGTGATCCTTTAGCATATTACGCAGTTCATGAAAATTTTGATACCTAGTTTTAAGTTTTAGATTAGGTTAGTGTTAAAACTATTGTTTGTGCCTGCGAGCACTGCCTAGGGAGTTGTAATACGCATTGCGGCGTAAGGCAATTTAGGCACACTCTCTATTCTCCACGCGTACTTTCGAGTCGCGTGGGGATAGCTTTATACGCTCCACGTTTTAGGCTCGCGCACACTCTTATCGCCAAAATGCCTGTAGACGACGAAACCTTTGCAGCCCTGCAACAGCAGATGCAACAGCTGCAACAGCGTTTAGGCCGCCAAAACGAGCCGCCTGCGCAAGCGCCCAATCGCGTTGAAGGCGCGCGTATGCCGAAAATCCCGCCGTTCATTCAAACCGACCCCGACCTATGGTTCATGCAGGCAGAGGCTGCATTCCGCCATTCGCAGATCACTGCAGATACAACCAAAGTCGATTATCTCTGTTTATCGTTAGGTTCGGAAGGTATGTCAGCCATTAGGGACATTCTTAAAACTAATCCCACGCCACCGGACTATTACAAACTCATAAAAGACCGTCTTATCGCGACCTTTGCCAGTTCCGCGGAGCATAACTTGCACAAATTATTAAAGGGGGAAGTGTTGACCGATGGCAAGCCCACGAGAGTCCTTCAGAGGCTTCGTGCTCTTAACCAAGGCTCTTGTGACGACAAAATCATCGAGACTGTTTTTCTTGATCAACTTCCGCCACATCATCGTTCGATTCTTGTGGCCACTGGCGCCACTGACCTCAATAAATTAGCCGAAGCAGCTGATAGACTTGCTGAAACTTCTGGCGCGACTGACTTCCAAATTCACGCTGTTTCTTCAAATCAGTCGACTCCGGCTTCCCTTGAAGCTCTTGTCAAGCGTTTTAATCGCTTCGAAAAAAAGTTTGAGGCATTTGCTAGAAAGGTAGATGATATCTCAGGATCTTCAAAAGATTCACCCCGCTCTGAATCCAAGGGCAGGTCTAGGCGCGATCGCTCTTCCAGTCGTGATTCTTCAGGCTTATGCCTCGCGCATAGGAAATATCCCAACAGCCCGCGCTCATGCAGGGATTGGTGTTCCAAATTTTCTGATTGGCAAAAACAAAATCCAAAAAACTAACTCAACCTTCTGTTGAGGAGACGTCTTCAGAAGGCCCGCGTTTATCCAAACGTCTTTATGTGCGTGATCGTATCTCGGGCAAGTCGTTCCTTATCGACACTGGTGCGGACATATCGCTCGTTCCAGCAAATCCTAAGGCTTGCGGCAAGCCCAGCTCCTTCAAGCTTTTCGCAGCGAATAATTCGTTAATTAGTACTTATGGCGAATCGATGCTCACGCTTAATCTGGGCATTCGACGCCCCGTTCGCTGGAGCTTTTGTATCGCGGATGTTCCTCATCCCATCATCGGTGCCGATCTATTATCTCACTATGACCTTCTCGTCGACCTAAAGAGAAATCGTCTTGTCGATCCGGCCACGAATGTGTACTCTCTCGCGGTTGTAAAAGACGTTTCATTTGACTCTGTATTTGCAGTTGTTCCGGGCTCAGAGTGCGCAAAGATTCTCGCTGATTTCCCGGAGATCACGGGCGTCTCAAAACCAACAGTCCCCAGAAACAGCGACGTTTTTCATCATATCTTGACCTCTGGCCCCCCTGTTTCGGAGCGTCCACGTAGGCTGTCCCCGGACAAACTCAAAGCGGCAAAAGCCGAATTTGATGCTTGGATTGAGGCTGGCATCTGCCGCCCCTCCAGCAGCCCTTGGGCAAGTCCCCTCCATATGGAGTTGAAAAAGGACAACAGTTGGAGACCCTGTGGTGACTATAGGCGCTTAAACGCTGCCACAGTCCCAGATAAGTACCCAACTGCTCATATTCACGATTGTAACAGTAACCTTCATGGTAAGAAGATCTTCTCGGCGCTTGATCTTCACCAAGCGTTCAATCAAATTCCTGTTGCCCCTGAAGACATTCCGAAAACGGCCATTATAACCCCGTTCGGTCTTTTTGAATTTATGTATATGACCTTTGGTCTCCGCAATGCCAGTCAGACCTTTCAGCGTTACATCAATAGCGCGCTAGGCGACTTGGATTTTGTATATCTTTATATCGATGATATCCTCATTGCGTCGTCTTCTCTTGAAGAACACTATTCTCATCTTCGCATGGTCTTCGAACGACTTAAGAAGTTTCATCTTCGCTTGAACGTTGAAAAATGTACCTTTGCTGTTGAAGAATTAGAATTCTTAGGGTACCTAGTGAATGGTGAAGGCGTTCGCCCCATTCCTAGTAGGGTTGAAGCTATTTTAAGCTTCCCCAAACTCCAAACTATAGCAGAACTTCGTAGGTTTGTCGGCACCGTAAACTTTTACCGCCGTAACATGCCTCGCGCCGCGACTTCACAAGCCCCTCTCAACGCTCTTTTTAGCGATTCTCGCAAGAACGATAAACGTCCCGTTCCGTGGACGCCTGAAGCGGAGGAAGCCTTTGTCCGCGTAAAGGAGGAATTATCAGCAGCGGCTCTGCTTGTACACCCCCGCGTTGTTGCGGAAGTACGCATCGTCTCTGATGCTTCCGATTCCGGAATGGGTGCTGCTCTCGAACAGCTTTCCCTCACCGGAATTTGGGAACCTTTAGCTTTCTTTTCGAAAAAGTTCTCTCCTTCCCAGCGGAAGTACAGTGCATATGACCGCGAGCTCACGGCTATATGTGAAGCTGTAAAATACTTCTCGTTTTTTATTGAAGGCAGAGACTTCAAGATCTTAACAGATCATAAACCCCTCATTTATGCTTCCATACAAAAGTCCGATAAGGTGTCTCCGCGGCAAACTCGTCAGCTGTCCCTTACCGCACAATATACCACCCAAATTGAGTAAATCAAAGCCACTGAAAACACAGTTGCTGACTCACTCTCTCGGGTAGAGTCCATCCGACTCCCCGTAGAGATCAACCTTAATGAGCTTGCTGAGAAACAGGAAGCCGATGAGCAGCTCAAGGCCATTCGCGAGTCTTCAGACTACCCGCTCTCTTTGAAGCGTATTCAATGGGGCTCTGCTCATAATACCATCTTTTGCGAAATCACTGGTGAAGCCATTCGCCCGTACATCCCTGAGTCCCTTCGTGAAACGGTGTTTAACATGTTTCATAAGCCTGCTCATCCAGGCCCGAAAGTCACCGATCGACTCATTCGGCAACGTTACGTATGGCCAAACATGCACCGTGACATACCGCGTCTTTGTAAAAACTGTTTAGACTGTCAGCAGTCAAAAATTTCTCGTTATGTCAAACTTGTACCTGACAAATTCGTCGCACCTGATGGTCGCTTCGACCATGTGCACATTGATCTAGTCGGTCCTCTTCCCAATCGTGATGGTTTCGAGTATGTGCTCACCATGATCGATCGCTTTTCGCGCTGGATTGAGGCAGTTCCGCTACGCGAAATGTCAGCGCAGATAGTTGCCAGGGCATTTTATGACACCTGGGTCTCGCGCTATGGTGCCCCAAAGGTCATCACTTCCGATCAGGGTGCGCAATTTGAATCGCGCTTATTCACGGCTCTTTTGTCCCTAATAGGTTACGAGCGTATCCGCACTACCGCGTATCACCCTGCGGCGAATGGCCTTATCGAGCGTTGGCACCGTACACTTAAAGCGGCGATTATGTGTCACGTGGACAAGGACTGGACCCGTACCTTAAGTACAGTATTATTAGGATTGCGTTGTCATCTCCGTCAGCACACGAATGCGTCTCCTGCAGAATTTGTATTTGGCACTACCTTACGTCTCGCAGGTGAGTTTTTCCTCCCTGAAAACTTTACGCCTGATCCGAATTTTTTTATAGAAGAATTCCGTGAATATATGCGTCAAGTCCGTCCAGTCCCTGTCACACATAACTATAAGAAGCGTGCGTTTTGCTTCAAAGACTTATATAGTTGTACTCACATATTTATGCGCAATATGGCCAAAAAGTCTTTAGAAAGACCTTATACGGGCCCCTACAAAATATTGAAACGTCCGTCCGATCGCGTTTTTGATATAGAGATTAATGGCGTGGCACGCAGTGTATCTGTGGAACTTTTAAAGCCCGCGTATGTAATATCCGACAATCTTCCCGATGTGCCTCCCGGTGGTGATCCAATTGGCAATCAGCCCACCACCGTAGATCAACCAGTATTAAAGACCTATGCTAGGAAGAAAGTATCCTTTGCTCCTGTGATCAAACCGTAATCTAACTGTGATTACCTAGTTGTAAGTGCTATCGAGCACAGTATAATAATTAATATTTATTTTTATGTATTGCGTTGTCACTCGGGGGGGAGTGTGTAGGAACTGCGATCTTCCCTCTCGCTCTCTCTGCGAGAGTGGGGGAAGCGGCCATGTTGCTTGTGGCGAGAAGCCGCCTGCGAGCGGCAGTCGTTGCTCGAGTCTACGAGCGTGCGGACGTCCGTCCGCTGTACCTCTCCTCAGTACATCAATAAAGCCTCCTTGTTACTGTTGACTCCTCGACTCATTATTCTCTCTCCTCTCCCCTTCCTTTCCTGGAACTAGGAGAGCCGTGGGGCTAGGATCCCCACAATATGTTACTACTCTAAGAGAATACCATCTAATATCAGTGCGTATACAAAGTTTCAAGTCAGTACGTCGGTTAGAAAATTTTTTACAGTCATTTGAATTTAGTGTTTCATTGTTAAAATAAAACGATGGAAAAAAGCGAGTTTCGCGTGCTTATTAAACATTATTTTTTACGAAGAAAATCAATCAAGGAAACTGAAGAAAAGCTCGCAAAATATTATAAGCCGTCTACCCAGCGCCGGCGACGATGGTTAGTGTCTGCAGGCTCTCAGGCTGCGAGCGAAACTCTACATCGACGCGTGAGATAGAGAGCAACGAAGACGTGCCGTACACTACGTCTCCGCGCGTGTGTATGTGCGTCAGCCGCGACGCGTGCGTCTCGCGAGACTGCGTGACCTCGCGAGTGTAAACATGACAGCGCATTATTTGCTTTGCTTTTCCGAATCAAAATTCATTTTCTTTTGATTGCAATAAACGTGTGTCTTGTATTTCGTAATTATCGCACCTCATTTATTTCATTTCACCTTGTACCTCGGATACCGCCGCCTTCGCGGGGTCGCCGATATCATCGGCGATCATTTGAGTTCCGGGTACATACGCATTTCCCCATTACCCGCGTAACGTTTACATTACATATAAATCCCGGGTAACTTCTGAGCTACCCAGTTTTAACAGCGAACGGCATTGTACCGAACGCGCGCAGCACCAGCAATTCTGCCAGGACGCCGCTCGAGTGGCAACGCGGATTTGGTGGCATCGATGTTGTTTCATTATTGATTCAATAAGAAAACAAAATTTTGTGCTGTTTTTCAAGAATTTTTTTAATTTCATTAAAGTTTCTCGAATTTTTCAAAATTTTTCTGTTGTAAAAATTTTTTCTGATATTTAATGCTAAATCCCTACACTCATATGAGAATTATACTATTCAGGAGTAATTTAGTTCAAATCTGGAGTCAATCCATCCACAGAAAAACTTCAAAGCTTATGGATAGTGAATAAACTTGTTTCATTGATGACTATGGTTTTGGAAAATATAAGTGGCCCAGACTGATGTCTAAGCTGAAGTAAATATACCCACTTTTATATGTAAAAAGTATGAAATAATTAATTTACATTTATGTATTAAAGTATGACTTTTATTTCAGAAAAAAAGGTGTCTAGCCCCCTTAATTAATAATAAAAAGTAGTTTTGCTTCCTCCTAGAGGAAGCTTTCTGAAAGTCATTTTTTGAGTTGTTATAAAAGTATGTTATAATTGTTTTCCGAGGTGTTAGGAATCAAAATACATGGTTTTAGAAAAATGTCTGTATGGATGTGCGTGCGTGCGTACGTGTGTGTGTGTGTGTGTGTGTGTGTGTGTGTGTGTGTGTGTGTGTGTATACGCCTGTATCTCAGCTTCTACTCGGTCGATTTAAACCAGACGGGTCTCATTGTTTTTAGTTCCTTTTGTGTAATTGCTGGTCAAAAAACCAGTTTTTGATTGGGCCGATGCGTTTTTGTTTTGGAATTTTCGATTTTCTCAAAATTTATTCTTTTAATGATAGGATCGAGATATTTTAATTGAATGGGTAGCATTTGAAAGAGAATTACAGTACCTATATGTTTAAAGGAAAAAAAATTTTTAGCTATCACGGTTCTTTTGTTATTAAAAAAATTAAATTTTCGTTGTTAACGTAAAAACTGAAAAATGAAAAAAATGGCTTTGTATGTTCAACGATTACGGGAGTAGAGGTAGATATGGATACCTCTCGGCCGAGTTCTTTGGGCAAAATCATTGGTCCATAAATTTCAGAGATATTTGAGGTTAAAATTTTTTTAACCTTTTCTTCAAATCGTAATTTCTCGAGAACGGCTCCATATATCTGAATTGCGTATGAGTAGCATTCGAAAGACAATTATAATACCTATATTTTCTAAAGAAAAACAGATTTTCTAGCTATCACGGTTCGTTTGTTATTAACAAAAACGTGTTTTTTTTAAAAGCTTATAACTCACATAACGCCCAAACTGAACGGTCAATTTTTTTGAGAAAAATCATTATAATGCAGAATGCTTTCATAGTAATTTGTATTATTAATAAATTACTGCAATTGTCAATTGACTTTTCTCGTTACTGCTGCCTGTATGATCGTTTTTCCCACAGTCTTACAGCGAGTTTTAAAACATTATAAAAGCAAATAAGATGAATATAAAAAATTTATTTAAATAATATAGATGTTTGTTATTTCTTAAAGAACTAACTATTTTGAAATATTTGCGAAAACTTGTTTTTCAGAAAATATTTGATAAATTGACTCAAAATTTTTACCACTTATTACACTTCTTAAAAACTATATTTGGTTAGAAGTTCAATAAATTTTCTTTTTGTTTTTGAGAAAAAAATTATTTTATAAAAAAGTATAAAATAAAGATTTGATAAATTAGTTTGAAAAACATACATGTTTTGTAGAGACATAGGGTATATTATTTATTATACGATTTTTATGGTAAAAGAATTCGTTTATGAATTTCAGAGATATTTGAGGTTAAAACTGTTTTAATGCTCTTTTCAAATCATAATTTTTCGGGAACGACTTTATGTATAAACATGAAATTTATAGACAATTTTGTGGGTGATACCGGCAATATAGGGTAAGTGACCGTATTAGTGTGCTCTTAAAGTAGGCGACAGTCCGTATTAATGTCAGCTTTTAACTCACGATTATTAACAAATAATAAATCCAGCCGAGTAATTTATAGGATAAATCGTCTTTTTCTGTTTGTTGTTATAGCCATATATTATTTTTAAGGTTAGAACCTTTTTCTTACATCGGAAATTCTAAAAAGAGCACACTACTAAGGACAAGTACCCTATGTGTGAAATTTCACAATGAAAATATAATTTGAAGTGAAGGTTATTTAGGAATTTTAAAAGGTTTTGACGGTAATATTACTATCAATTATTTTATTTATTTTTCACACATAATTTAAAAAAAATACATATTACTTTATTCATATTTTATACATAATTTAAAATTAAGTACCTTTTAATCTTCATAAATGAATTTAATTATAAATATGTAATAAATTATTGTAAAAATTATAGATTTTTTTATTAAGAATTAATTAAAGGAATCAGCAAATTAAGTTTGATGAAGCCACAGGCCAATGAATTGGCAGCTGTTTTTCTTTATATAAGAGGAAAATTTTGATCCAAATTCGGTATTTTTTTAATTTTGTTACAATTAATTAGACACATGAATTATATTTTTCATTTACAAAGATAGAGATAAATTTTTGTTTTCTTTTAGAACAATAATTTTAATCCGAAATAAGAGGTTCTCTGCCGAAGAGATAAAGACAAATATAAAACCCTTTTTTATAATAAGCTGGGAAATCACTTTTCCAGCAAATTATCGTATTTCCGGTAAAAAAGGGGGGGGGGGGTACCGTCGCTAATAATAATATGCGAATTAGATGAACTTTTTCTCCAAATCATTTTTTTTTCAAGTTCTAATTTTTTTAAGTAATATTAAAATAATTGAAATTTTTCGTTTCTCTCTCTTTCGCGGTTTTTCCTCGATCCTCACATATTTTCGATTCGGCCTTTATCAATTAGTAAATTGAGCGTCGCCGTGTTTTCACAAGCGACGCAAATACCGAACGCGTTCCCTTTTCACAATTTTTATTATTTTGTGGTGAAAAGTGAAAGCGAACTTCTCTCAGACTAAAGTTTTGCGAGAAAATTTCGGCTTTGTTGAAAATTTTGTTTGATTAAAAATATAAACGGATTAGAGTGAGCTCACAAGCGCTACGGAATTTTTACGCACATCATTTCTGCTCGTGGACTTCACCCAGTGCTGCGGATTGAGAAAAAGTTAATTTTTTTTCTGTATCACATGATCGCAAGCGTCCGTAGTTTAGGGAAATACACGCGTTCAGTCCAAAGCCCTGAGAAATTGTATCTTATATATTACGAAGCCTGCGTGCTGTGAATTTTCTTGCGATTATTTTTTTTATTTTCATCGTATTTATAGCGTGGAATTACTTGATGAACACATGGCGTGGGTAGAAAGAGCAAATTTATTGTTTATAGTAGTTTTTCACAATTTTTAAGCACGGCAATTGAAAGAGCGATCTCAAAAATGGTAGAGAAAATATGTTATGATAAAAAAGAGACCGCCTTTTTAAATGGTATAATGAATAAACAGCGTGTGGCTATTTATTTAACTTCCAGAAAGAAATTGAAAAATTCTGTAAACAAGACGTTACAATTTTAAAATTAGCGCGTTTGACTTTTCGAAAAAATTTTATGAAAGTCAGTGTGGATCCTTTTGCTGAGCCAAACTATAGCTTCGGCTTGTATGCGTGTTTTTAGAAAAACATTTAAAAAAAAGAATCAAATAGGTATCATGCCACCTGGTGTATACAGATGGATTGATAATCAATCCAAGAAGGCTGTGTATTGGTTGTCCTGGATGGAGAAAAGAATTCTGGGATGACCCATTGAACATGCCAGACGGTGTCGCGAAAGAAGATTACGGGAAGGTATCATCGTCGACGGTTATAGTTCACCGCAAGATCAAGAAAATCACAGAGTTACATTAGTGTTACAATTTCACGGATGTTTTTGGCATGGTTGCCCTCTATGCTATAGAATAAATCGAGATATAGCTTTGTCAACCGGTGATTCAATGGACGATAGATTTGAAAGAACTTTAACAGTAAGTAGAAAGATAAAAGACAGTAATTACGAACTGATCGAAAAATGGGAGTGTGACTTTCAAAAAGAAGTTTCGCTAAACGAAGAGCTTCAGCATTTTATTCAAGAGAGTACGGATGACGAGAACCAAAAACCACTGGATCCCCGAGATGCATTTTTCGGAAGTGTATGATTGTCAGGAGCAAGAGAAGATCAAGTACGTGGATGTTTGTTCGTTATGCCTGTATATTTGCAAGCGCGGTAAATACCCTGTTGGTCATCCTAAAATATACGTTGGTTGGGAGGAATGTAGACGTGCAATAGGGGTAAACAACGACGTATTTCAAGTTAACGGTTTAATAAAGTGCGAAGTACTTCCACCGCAAAACCTGTATCACCCTTTATTACCGGTAAGAATGCACGGTAAACTAATATTTCCCCTATGTCGCACGTGTTGTGAATAAATGGTTCAAGGAGATTGCCCGCATCAAGACCCGAACGATCGAATTTTACAGGCAACGTGGGTATCTGAAGAGATTAAAGAGGCCGTCAAACTGGGATATACAATTCAACGCGTTTACGAGATCTGGCAATACGAGATGACGCAATATAATCAAAAAGAATGCAGAGGTGGAGTATTTTCCGAATATATGAAAGAGTTTTTCTCGCAAAAAATTATGGCGTCTGGGTTTCCACCTGGTCGTCTGACCGAACAAGATAAAGATGAATACGTAAAAGAATTGGAGATCACTGAAGGCATTAGTCTAAATCAAGACGCGATACAGTACAACGCTCGTCTAAGATCAGTCGCAAAACTATGTCTAAACTCCTTATGGGGTAAATTTGGTCAACGTGAAAACATGAAACAGACAGAAGTGATTACTAAACCAGAAAGATTGACAGAGTTACTTACCAGCCCAGAAATAGACGTTAACGGAATTACACCGGTCAATCACGAAACACTCTATGCCAACTGGTGTTACAACAACGAAGTTCTGATGTCATCTTGAACGACAAGTGTTGTAATTGCTGCCTTTACAACAGCACAGGACCGACTGGAGCTATTTAAGTATTTGCACGCGTTGGGCCCCCGAGCTCTCTACTACGACACGGATTCTGTTTTTTATGTTAGCAGAGAGTATTGCGTCGAACGCGATTTACCAACAGGTGTGGCTTTAGTAAGATGATTCTCTTACCGCAAGAGAGCCTTGAACGTTTGGAAACCACGCTCGGAAAAGATAAGATAAAGTCCGTGCAAACACCGGGATCGGTGACGAGTAGACTCGATGCTGAAATGAACGAAATATTGAACTCGCCAACATACAAGACGAGCGTGAAAAATGGACTCTCTACCGTCAAGTTTTACAGTGACATCTTCACTTTAAAGGAACCGAAGTAGGAGATAAGTATAAAAAAGAACAAGAGAATGACAGAGTCAGTGAGTCTA
Organism: Torymus aiolomorphi; assembly: GCA_036365515.1. Taxonomy (NCBI): domain Eukaryota; kingdom Metazoa; phylum Arthropoda; class Insecta; order Hymenoptera; family Torymidae; genus Torymus; species Torymus aiolomorphi. Next base: position 92,575,956 of record CM070875.1, on the reverse strand, counting down.
ATCAGTAGACGATAATGAGCGGGTGGAGGAGGAGGAGGAGGAGGAGGAAGAAACCGATGCACAGTGGGACAAAACAGCGGAAAAGTCTATTAAATTCGGCTTCACGCGAATTTTGCATAAAAAGTGTTCTGGTAAAGAGGATTCTCTTCGTTTTGAAATTGTCTAGGAATCACCGTTTCCCTCGGAATCGCATTATCATTTTTTAACATGATTGTGAGTGGGTTTTTCTGATCTGTCGGGAAAATAAATATAATTAAATAATGTAAAGTGCGATCACGTTAGGAAAATAGCAAAAACATTGTATATGTATATACAATTGCATTTATATATTATTATTACAATTTTTCTGATAGCTATATGCATTTCATGCATTTACAAGATATAAGATATATAAGATTATATATATAATATTTATTTCTTTAACATTTTATGATTAATTATGAGTACATAGAACCTATATAACACACACATACACCCACACAGCCACACACACACAAACACACACACACACACACACACACGCGCGCAGACACACACACACACATACACACACTCACACACACATAGATACACATACACGCGCGCGCGCGGAAAATGTTGCTATTTTCCTAACGCGATCGCACTTTACATTATTTAATTATATTTATTTTCCCGACAGATCAGAAAAACCCACTCACAATCAGGTTAAAAAATGATAATGCGATTCCGAGGGAAGCGGTGATTCCTAGACAATTTCAAAACGAAGAGAATCCTCTTTACCAGAACATTTTTTATGCAAAATTCACGTGAAGCCGAATTTAATAGACTTTTCCGCTGTTTTGTCCCACTGTGCGATGAGCTCACTGACACAAACATTATCTATACCGTCCCAGAAAAGTACAAAACTAAAGCCAAACAACTCATGCGACGCTTGCGAGCTGGTGGTAAAGAAGTTTGGGATGCCAACGGGGCTGTAACGATAGATGGCACGATTGTGCCCGGAGCCAACATTGTCGACTTGGTGAATGACGCAATGAGCGATAGAAAAAACAGCGCTCCGCCTGGTCATCTTCAGTTCGCTGTCGCTCTTCGCCAAACAACTGTGCCTCGAGAGTTTATAGGTAACAATCGTGTTTGGAATGACGTTACCAGACCCTCATCGACCAGTAAGCCTTCAGAAAACAGTGCTTTTGCTACACCACCTTCCGTTCCTATTTTGAGAGTTCAGAGTAGCGGCGACAGTGCCGCTGATGAAACAGATTCAACGCAACCCGGAAAAAGAAGAAAAAAGAAGTCAGCTGAAAAAAAAGAAGGTCTCACCACCACACTCTGAAATACTGTCATGGCGCGCAATGAGCAAGATATTCGGGCTGCGCTAATAAATTCTCAAGAAGAAGAACATGAGACAAGCAGCGTTCTAGATGCAGTCGTTGATTTATTACCGTTTGAAATGCATGCACCGCATTACAAATTTTGCGGACATGGACCTAAGCTAGCAGAGCGTATCGAACGTGACGACGTTGGAATCAATTCATTGGATGAGGCCTGCCGATAGCACGATACTCAAGCCGACCGAGTTTTACCACGATATGCCTTCTCTCACATGCTCGCCGAGGAAACGCCTTCTGATGGAAGAACAGTCGCGGTGATGACAGCTTGCTGCATGGTTAGCAAGATAACTTTTGAAAATTTTGTTTCGCGTATCAAGAATGTTATTAGAAAACGAGACAAGAAAGATAAAAAATCAAAGCGTGGGCAAATAAAAAAGGATAAGAAGAAGAAAGAACAGAAACCAAAGGATAAGAAAAAAATAGACAAAATAATAATTTCAAACAATGAATAAAACATTTGAAAAACTTTATTATGAAGCACATCGACCTTTGGCGTACGCTGGTGCTGATAAACTTTTGCGAGCTGCGCGTAAAAAATACGATCGTCAAAGTGTTATTGAATGGCTTGAGAGTCAAGACGCTTATAACTTGCATAGACTTGTTCGGCATTGTTTTCCTAGACGTAATTAGAATGTACGCAATTTCGGCGACGTGTGGAAAGCTGATTTGATGGACATGAAATCTATAAAATCTTACAACGATGGCTACAGCTACGTTTTAACTGTTATCGACGTTCTCAGTAAATACGCATGTGTTGAACCTGTCAAGGACAAAACTTCGAGAAATGTCGCGGATGCTTATGCACGTATTTTGTCGAGAAGTAACGGATGGAAACCAATATGTCTTCAAACTGATAAAGGTAAAGAATTTATGTGCGGGGCGCTGCAGAGGGATCTCTCAAAGCACGGTATAGCGTTTAGAGTGGTACGCAGTCCAGATGTAAAAGCTGCAATTGTGGAAAGATTCATAAGAACTATAAAAGAAAGAACATGGCGGTATTTTACTCATAAAAATACTCGAAGGTATGTTGATGTTTTGCAGAATATCGTGAAGGCGTACAATCATACCAAACATTCGGCCAAAAAAATGGTGCCAGCAGTCGTAACACTGTACAATGCAGCCAAAGCGCGTGAAAATACGTTTAATACTGCGTCGGTGACTTGGTGAGCGTCAGTCGTGCAAAGACTGTTTTCGCTAAAGGATATGAGAGTGGTTGGACACTAGAGATTTTCAAAATTATGCGAATCTCAACGTCGCGTCCGCTTGCAGTTTATTATTTAGAAGACTTCGCAGGTGAGGAAATTGACGGCTTTTTCTACGCCGAAGAATTGTGTAGAGTATGTAAAAATTTAACTACAGACGTTTTTGAAATTGATGAAATTTTGAAAACTAGAGACAAAGGTTTGTCTAAAGAATATTTTGTAAAGTGGAAAGGATACGGCGATAAGTTCAATTCCTGGATTAGAGCGAATAAGTTGACGAATATATAAGAAATTTTTAAAATGAAAGATCAGTTTTATATTGTATTGCCGAGCAACAGCAGCATGAATTATTTTGCGGAAAATCCCACGACACTTTTCATCACGCAGCTCCCTCAGCAGATACGTCTTCAAGGTTCATGGTCAGTCGCGCTTACGGAGGTTCAAATACGGCTGACGTTTCAACACGTGTCTTCCGAGCAACCGGATAGAACAATTTCGCTTAATCTCATTCCCACTTGACTCTAGAGACAAAGGCAAAAAATGTTAGTACTACACTGTCGTTGGTTCGTCCAGGAATTTACAGAGATGTAAACACTATAGTACAAGAGCTAAATAATTTAAAGTGTATAGAGTACCATTTGGAATTTGGTGTCGATCCCGGTGGTTACGTGATAGTCTAGAGAGTTTGTACAAAGATAACTTGCTCTGAATTCAGTCACCAGCTTTGTTTAGAAGTTGCGAAAAATTTTGGGATTCGAAAGCACGAATAGTATTTTTATAAGAAGAAGAATTAGTAGTAAGTGATAGACCTGCTCATCTCTCCAATGGGCTTCCGTCCATGCTTATGATTTATAGTGATATTTGAGAACCTTACGCAATAGGTGACGTTCAATCGCGATTATTGCGAGGAGTATCGTTAAACATCGACGACGATTACACGTACGGTAGTACGAGAATCAAGATTTTCTCCCAATACGTGTACATTTCTTTATTATTCAACTCATTTCAGACAATCGAAATCGATATAAGGGATCAAAGTGGCCGTGCGATCCCATTCGATTACGGTACTTTGACGGTGACACTTCATTTCAAGAAACTTGCCTAGAGCTCATTTTTAATACAGTGGTGGAACGTTACCAAGAATACTTCAATATGCAAGTTGGCGGTAGATATAGCGGAGGGGAGGTGCGTGGTGGGGGTCAACGGATTAATGGTGGGGTCGGACGTATTTACGTTGGATCCCTGTACCAAAGGGGTCACGGCGGTATCGGTTCATTTTTGGCTGGAATTTTCCGTCGCGTTCTCCCACTTTTCACTCGTGGAGTCAAGGCTGTTGGGAAGGAGGCTGTGCGTACTGGTACGAATATTATGTCTGATGTTACCACGCGAAACACTCCGTTTAAAGAGTCGATTCGCAAACGCTTTAAAGAATCTGGCGAAGTTCTCAAATGAAAAGTAGAGAAGAAATTAAATATACTAATGGAGAGGTCGGAACATAAATTACCACGCTACGGCTAACCACTTCAGTTGCGAATGGGCGCTGGCTCTCATACAAATCACAGAGGTAAAAAGAAGAAAGCAGCTCTAGACAAAGGAATACAAGAAAACGCAAGTCTAGTAGTTCGAAAAAAGGCAAGGCTAAGAGAATTTTGTGGATAGATAAGATGGCATTTTTACGTACCCATTCGTGCGTGTGTCTCAAGTCGGAGTTGTTTCTGTTTGAAATTCCTGCTACTCAAACAACGATAGAAAATGCACACTGGATACAATATAAACCAATGTCGTCTTTAACTGATGACTCACCTATAGAATTTGCGTTACCGGGCAATGGTGAAGAATATATTGATCTTGCTCACACGATGCTTAGTCTACGTATAAGTTTACAAACTACGGTAGACGTGCCACAAGCTGCTACAGTCCAGGTGACCAAAGTCGGTCCTGTCAATAATTTGATGAATTCTTTATTTAATCAAGTGGATGTATTTTTTAATTAAAAATCTGTATCACCGTACCTTGAAACTTTATTAAATTATGGACCTGCTGCAAAACATTCGCATTTGACGAGTGTGCTGTGGTACAACAATACTGCTGGAAAAATGAACGACGGTCAAGATGCAAATGCAGGCCTTGTGGAACGTCGTAAATTACTGTCGGCAACAAAATCAGTTGACATGATTGGCCATCTTCACTGCGACGTGTTCAATAGAAAAATTATTTATAAACGGTGTCGAGGTAAGAGTGGGATTAGTAAGGTCTCGCGATAGTTTTTGTCTCATGGATCCTACGGGCTGTTACTCTATACATATCGACGAAGCCAATCTCTTAGTCAGATGCGTAAAAATTATTCCGGGTGTTTTACTAGCGCACACCCAATCACTTTCAAAAACAACTGCCAAATATCCTCTTACGAGGGTTGAAGTTAACGCTGTAACAATGCATGGAGGTATTCACGTTGAAACTTTGGATAATATAACATTAGGTCAACTGCCAAAACGAATTATAATCGGGTTTGTTGACAATAAGGCTTTCAATGGCGATCGAGTTCTAAATCCATTTAACTTTGAACATTTTAATATAAATTTTCTATGCTTATACGTTGACGGCGTACAAATACCTTCTAAACCACTGCAACCTAATTTCGGAGCTAGCAAATTATACATTGATGCTTATCATACGTTATTTTCTGGAACAGTGAACGCCTGAATCGTATCCTAACGGCTATTGTCTTTTCGCATTTGATTTAACTCCCGATCTATCGGCCAACGAATGCACTCATTGGAATTTGATTAAGCATGGTAGCGTCAGAATAGATGTATGATTCGCTGAAGCATGAGCCAATACTATAAATTGTATTGCCTATGCTGAGTACGATAATATTTTGGAAGTAGATGCATCGCGTCAAGCTATTGTAAACTTTAGTGGTTAACGAAGTGCAGATGGCGCTGCTGTACTATATATACGTGGAAGATTTGTTTCTTGGTAGCCAGTACGTTTTGAGTTGTGATCGTCATTGCAAGCTACATAAAAACGATGGATTTAGTTATAGTATTCAGTGTCTCAAAGATACTGACAATAACAATGCACCAAAGGAAATAGCTGTTGTTGCTCTTAATGGTGATTTTCACGGTCATGGGTTAGTGGCTCCGACGGCTTGTGTTGGTGATTTGAGCGCTGAAATTAGAAGACAAAATAATTGGTTAACTCAGCATTGTCACGGCATTAATTACTAGGAAGGTGAAGTTGATTTGAAAGTGTTTCATATAACTCTGAAAGATTTATCAAAAAGTGCTCGAAAAATTTACGTTAGAGGCAGCGAAAAGTGGTTGAAGCTTCATAAAATTATAACAAACAAAATCATCAATTTGAAGTATGACGTAGATTGTCCTCCATTCGATAAGTTATCATCTAATGTATATTGTATGCATCACGCTTTAAAATTTTCGGTTCATAAATATCGATATGCGTTAAATCATGCTAATCGTTTGAAAGGCTTCTTATCTCCACACCTTGGTTATCTAAGTAAAAATTTAATCGATCTTCACAATGGACAGCCTTCAAATATTGAAGATCCTCCCACCAATCCTGTCGCATACTGTAGGTGTATTCCCAGCTGACTAAATTCCGCGGATGTGGACTAAACCGACGGCGTTCATCGTTAACACTGGCGACCATACCAAGCCTGGTATGCATTGGGTTGCTTTCTACGTCGATAGATCTTCTAACGGTGTATACTTTGATAGTTTTGGATTACCGCCTATTATACTCAATCACATAAACCGCTTGCTAAAAAATTGTAAAACATTTCGTTGGAACGCAATTCAGCTTCAAAATGACGAGTCAGATGTATGTGGTCAGTATTATATTATGTTTTTATATTATATGAGTCATGATTTAGGTTTGAAGAAGTTTCTCGATAATTTTTCTGTCAACTTGGAGAAAAATGATAAAGTAGTTAAACGCTATGTACGCTATAAAATGCTGACGGAAATTTCACTGGTAACGGCGGGTTCTTCGTCAGATGTTTACAAAACTGCCGCTCTAAAATTTCTTTGTTATAATATAGTTTGTCAGCACTTTTATTATCGCGCAAAAAATGTTTTGATGTAAGACGATACAAGACGTGTCATCGAGTTTTATAAAATCGTATTTGTAATTTAACCGCTTTATCGACAGATGTGTAATTTGTCAGCACGTTTATTATCACGCAAAAAATGTTTTGATGTAAGATGATACAATACGTGTCATCGAGTTTTATAAAATCGAAGTTGTAAGTTAACCGCTTTAGCTACAGATGTGTAATTGTTTAGTCATGATCGGCCCACGCTTTACTTCTTAAATGCTTGCACTGTTTAACTTCCCCCGTCAGTTGAAGAGTTGTATTTAAACGATTGCTCCAGAGCCTTTCTCATCAGTCACTTTCTGCCCGTAGAGATACGCGAATTGTCATGGCAAACATACGACTAGCTGCACATCCCTCACATCAATTCTTTTGTACATTATATGCTTTGAATAAATCGTTTACCAAGAAAATAATTGTCGGCTTGGAATACGACGAGATTGTCGACAAGTTCGACGACGAGTGCTACAAACCTGTGGTTCGACTAGTGTCAAAAGATTTTGAAGGTGTTGCGTTTTCATGCGACGATTGGGATGAATTTAAAACTAGTTTCGATGATATTGATAAATATTTTCGTGGACTAGATAATGGCTTAAAGGACCAGAAAATTTACGGCAATGGTTGGACCTTGAAATTCACTACAAGTCATCAGGATAAAGCAATCGAGATTGAAGAAGACAGAAGGCCCGAAATTGGTCGAATCAAACGATTTCGTCATAGCTTAATAATTAAAAAAGTAACTTTTGACTGTCTTCAAGAATTTATTGTAAAGTGTATCGACACGCGTCTCATATATTTAAGTTCTATTGCGAGTAGTGTGAGATGTATTACCTGCGAGATTATGGAATTCCTCACACATAAAAGTAGCCTCATGCACGAAGCACAAATACAACTTTATAACTTAATATTGTTAAAGATATTATAAATTTAGTTGACAATGATGTAATAAACGATATAACCACTAACGTAGAAAAACAGTGTAAAGAGGAAAAATTAGCGTCTCTATCTAAGTCCGATGTTACCAATGTATTGTATCAGTTTGTATCGTTGCATATGCCAAGAATTGTTAATGTATTAGATGTTGAATTATCTGACAATAAATAGAGAGTTTAATTGTATTTACCGTGCTCTTATTTTCCCTTTACCTTTCCTTGGTCCTCTTGAACAAGAATTATTATATTTTCAAAGAGATTGAGTTTTAATTTACATTTATAAAATTATAATCAAACGTATAAAAATTATGTTCTGTTTTATGCTTCTCAATTAAAAATTAAAATTAATTTTATTAATTATATTTTAATTAAATTATGTAGCACACACACGCACATGCAGGCACACATGCACACACACACACACACCCATACACGCACACGTACACACACGCACACACACACAGTATACGTCGCGCATATGCACTAACTTTTGCTATAGCAGCACTATGGCGAGAGCCAAACAATGACTCATCAAACATGATTCACTGTTTGGGTCTCGCCATAGTGCTGCTATAACTACTATCGTATAAAGCTTGTTGCCCAGTTCGCTTGTAGCGTCTGTAAAGCGTGTCACGTCTACGGAGAAGCTGGGCTAACTCTGCATCAATCTACGTCAGTCTGCCCTTTTTAGAAGCAACAGTTTTCTCCGGAGCCAGGGTGCCCAAAGCATGTCCAGTCACAGCAGCCCAACTGAGCCACGAGATATTCAGAGGCTACATTTTTGTAATCTCTATAAGTAAAGTTAGTCTTTTTTGGCACAACTGAGTTGAACTTGATGGTAATATCTATAAGGTTGTGACCACTGTGAAAGTTAGCTGGAATGTTTCGGCCGCTGATGATTGTCTCATTGTCGTCAACGAAGATGACACCAATCCAGGTGCCAGGTTTTCTTTTAAAATGCGTGGGGCCGTCCCCAAACCAGCTGCAATGACAGTTCGGACGCCAAATTGCAGACAAACTTCGCAGAGAGAGAGAGAGATTAGATTAGATTAGATCATTTATTGACACCTTGGGGTATGACCCTGTCTGGTGCTTAATATATAGTTATACAACAGCGAGTAATGAAAATAAAAATAAAATAAAAATACAAAGCATATACAAAGTGTTTGGGAATTCAATAATTTGAATTCCCGCGGTTACACTCAGCTCGGCACGACTCACGGCGCTGCCACGGCGCGGCAGCACCTCGCGGCCTCCCGGCGGAATAGCCGGGACGCTACACTGATTCACAAGGTGAATTCGCGCTGTTTCGGTCTCTCTCGCTCTCTCACATACAAATGTGAGAGAGATTGTGATTTGATTCGCGAAGTGAATCGTGAAGGCCAAGAAGACGGAAGCGTTCAAGGCCTCGCTCTCTCTCTCATCAGCCGTGCCACGAGGAACATCTCGCCATCTTGATCTCCTCAATTAGCAACGGTTTTCTCACGGATTTCACTGGTTCAACTCAACGAGGAATTTCAACACAGGCTACACTCAACTCTCATCAAGGGCTCATCACTCAAGCAACACTCAAGGCGCTTATACTGCGATTAGTATAATCAACGCTACAGCAAGGTAATCACTCACATACTTGAGGTTAAGTTGTCACCCACGTGGTGATACAGGTGGCATGTGCGCAGTGCAAAGTGAATCAAAGCTACAGCAAGGCAACTGATTCAATAATAATCAGTTGCACTTATTCATAAACAGCAAGCAAGCAAGCTTCAGTGTGCGGGAGCCAAGCAGGGAGTTATCTGGGTAAACTCTACCACCAACAACGGACAAACTCAACTCAGTGGAATTTCTTCAATCACTCAACAGGTTAGTAATCCCTTAGAAGGGATTTCTATACTCAAGCACCGTTATTATAGCTATCTACGAGGGGACGAAAACTCAACCAGTGCTCCTGTAAATTCATCGTGTAATTTAAACTCCCTTTTCAATTTATGTGAAATTAAAAACAAAATTTGTAATTTATTTAATAAGTGACTTTGTGAATATAGTTTCTATTTTCAATTTACTTCTGTGTGTGACTTCAATTAATTTAACACCCGCAGCATGTTTACTCATATAATTAAGGCTTACTCAAACATTTTGGTCCTTCGAGCCGGATTTACATGCTGTGGTGTGACTCGAGCCAGTGAATAAACACTCATTATGGAATTTACTCACAGATTATCATCATGGCACACTCAAACAAGGATGAACTCAAGGAGTTGGAACTAGAACAACGCTGCCACCTCACCAGGAAATGATAACAAAACGGATTATACTTTCTGAAGTATCTCAACTATACGATCCCATTGGAATAATCTCACCGGTCATACTCACATCAAAAATCCTCCTGCAAGAACTGTGGCTACACAAGCTGTCTTGGGACGAATCTCTGCCAAACTCAATCGTGAAGAAATGGCTGCACATCCGAGAAGATCTCACTCACCTGAAGACAATCGCCTTACCCAGGTGATTAGGAATTCAGGAAAACTCAATTGTAGAACTTTATGGCTTCTCGGATGCTTCACAACAAGCAATGGCTGCAGTTCTTTACATTAAATCTACAACACCAAACTCTCACTCAACATCATCATTTCTCATCTCTAAAACAAAGGTGGCACCACTCAAACGACTGTCAATCCCACGATTGGAATAGGGAGCGGCAGTACTACTCACTAAGCTGGCAAAACATGTTTTGGACTACTCACGATTGCCAATCTCACACATACATTTATGGACAGACGCAAAGGTAGCACTCACATGGATACGCTCACACCCCTCAAAATGGAAGGACTTTGTTGGAAATAGAGTTGCTTTAATTCAAGAACTCATTCCAACAGCACAATGGAGACATGTGCCTGGAGCAGATAATCCAGCGGATTGTGCCTCGCGCGGCTTACTCACTTCACAACTCAGAGAGCATCAATTATGGTGGCATGGGCCAAGTTGGCTCTGCCAGGAAGAATCAGCTTGGCCTTCTCAAGCATCCTCTATCCAAGAAACCAATCTTCCAGAAATGAGGGCTAAGGTCACACTCACCGCAGCCAAGTCAAACTCAAGCAAATTGTGGGACATCATCGATTATTACTCATCACTCACTCAACTCATAAGAATAACTGGATGGGTAATGCTCGCATGTGATAGATTCAAGGCAAAGGGAAAAACTCACCATGAATCGAAACTCACAACTGATCTACTCATTCAGGCAAAACTCTTCTGGGTCAAGAAAATTCAGCAGGTTCATTTTCAATCAGAACTTGTTATGCTGAAAAATTCTCAAGTCCCAAGAAACCATGTATTTAACCGATTGACTGCCTACATAGACTCAACAGGAATTGTTCGAGTAGGAGGGCGGCTTCAAAAAAAAACTCAACTCGATCATCACTCAAAACACCCAGCAATTATACCACGGAGCAGTCAACTCACCACACTGATCATTCGGAACGCTCATCTCTCAACTTTACACGGTGGCGCTCAACTCACTTTGGCACACACTCGGCAGGAATTTTGGATAATCGGAGGCAGAGCACCGGTCAAGTCACATATCTTAAAGTGTGTGACTTGTGCAAGGTATCGGGCTCAACGGGCTCAGCAACTCATGGGGCAATTACCCATGGCCAGGGTCACCCCATCACCACCTTTCACTCACACTGGGATCGATTACGCCGGGCCAATCACCATTAACTCATGGAAAGGTCGTGGATCCAAAACATACAAGGGCTGGATTTGTATCTTTGTGTGTTTCTCAACGTCAGCTGTTCACCTAGAACTGGTCAGTGACTACTCAACGGACGGATTCTTAGCGGCATACAGACGGTTCACCTCAAGGAGAGGGATACCCTCCAAACTATACTCAGACTGTGGAACGAACTTCATCGGAGCAGCAAGGGAACTGAAGACTCTATTTTCTCAACACCAACATGAAAACTCAATCTTGTACAACTCACTAGCGAACGAGGGAACCCAATGGATATTCAACCCACCTGCTGCACCTCATATGGGAGGCAAGTGGGAAGCAGTAGTGAAATCAGTCAAATTTCACCTGCGACGGACCATTGGGGACACTCAACTCACCTTTGAAGCTTCAGCTACCTTGCTCACTCAAATAGAAGCATTACTCAACTCAAGGCCGCTAGAACCACTCAGTGAAGATCCAGAAGACATAAATGCACTCACACCCGGACACTTTCTCATCGGCAAGGCATTGAACTCAGTGCCTGAACCAAGCTTACTCACCTTCAAGGAATCAAGGCTTTCCAAATGGCAACTCATTCAACGGATCACTCAGCAATTTTGGAAGCATTGGTCAACTCAATACCTTCAACGGCTTCAATCAATTTCAAAATGGCATCATCCCTCTCATGAGATAAAAGTGGGTTCCATGGTACTACTCACGGATGAACACTCACCCCCAAGCAAATGGCCACTCGCAAGAGTCACTCAACTTCACCCTGGAACTGACAATCTCACCAGAGTTGTAACAATAAAGACGGCCACCACTCAGCTCACCCGCCCAATTGCAAAACTCGCCATCTTGCCAGTGCCAATCGGAATTTAAATCAACCTGGCGGTTGATGGCGGGCGGAATGTTTGGGAATTCAATAATTTGAATTCCCGCGGTTACACTCAGCTCGGCACGACTCACGGCGCTGCCACGGCGCGGCAGCACCTCGCGGCCTCCCGGCGGAACAGCCGGGACGCTACACTGATTCACAAGGTGAATTCGCGCTGTTTCGGTCTCTCTCGCTCTCTCACATACAAATGTGAGAGAGATTGTGATTTGATTCGCGAAGTGAATCGTGAAGGCCAAGAAGACGGAAGCGTTCAAGGCCTCGCTCTCTCTCTCATCAGCCGTGCCACGAGGAACATCTCGCCATCTTGATCTCCTCAATTAGCAACGGTTTTCTCACGGATTTCACTGGTTCAACTCAACGAGGAATTTCAACACAGGCTACACTCAACTCTCATCAAGGGCTCATCACTCAAGCAACACTCAAGGCGCTTATACTGCGATTAGTATAATCAACGCTACAGCAAGGTAATCACTCACATACTTGAGGTTAAGTTGTCACCCACGTGGTGATACAGGTGGCATGTGCGCAGTGCAAAGTGAATCAAAGCTACAGCAAGGCAACTGATTCAATAATAATCAGTTGCACTTATTCATAAACAGCAAGCAAGCAAGCTTCAGTGTGCGGGAGCCAAGCAGGGAGTTATCTGGGTAAACTCTACCACCAACAACGGACAAACTCAACTCAGTGGAATTTCTTCAATCACTCAACAGGTTAGTAATCCCTTAGAAGGGATTTCTATACTCAAGCACCGTTATTATAGCTATCTACGAGGGGACGAAAACTCAACCAGTGCTCCTGTAAATTCATCGTGTAATTTAAACTCCCTTTTCAATTTATGTGAAATTAAAAACAAAATTTGTAATTTATTTAATAAGTGACTTTGTGAATATAGTTTCTATTTTCAATTTACTTCTGTGTGTGACTTCAATTTATTTTAACACCCGCAGCATGTTTACTCATATAATTAAGGCTTACTCAAACACAAAGTGATATGTAAAAATAGGCGCAATACGTGGTAAATTAATAAATAAATAAATAAATATATATATATATATATATATATATATATATATATATATATATATATATATACAGACAGATATGTACAAATTCGCAATATTTACAGTATAAATTCTAGAAATAGGCACTAGGATGCATTCAGCTTGATGACATCGACATAGGTAGGTAGAGTGTGGCTAGCGTTTTATACGATTTCTACAACCTCGCGCGTGGAAGGGCAATAGGCTGGGCGGCTGAAACGGATCGAGAAGCAAGAACAGCTGGTAGGCATTCGTTTCTGACTCGCTTGTTCCAGTCTGCGACATCTCTATCGAAGAGTGCAGAGCGGAGAGAGCGCTTAAATTACTGGACGCTTTCCGGGTTGTAATTGTTGATCCGGAGCGAGTTTAGGAGCGCTATTGATTCGAGTGCAAATGAATGCTTGTAGGCTTCTGTGCGTGGTGTGGGTGGATCAAATGGTTCGAATGGGCGGCGCTCGGAGCGGCGTACATTTCGCTCGACATTAACGCGACAGCTAAAGCGGTCAATGAGATATGAGGGGTACGCATTGGCGATGAGGGGTACACATTCGCGTCGCCTGAAGGCGGACAGCCACCCTAAGCCGAGCCTGTATGGCGTGACGTGGTCGTAAAAGGGAATGTTACCTATGACATAGCGAACACAGGCATTTAACGCTGTCTCAAGTTCTTTTATGCGCGTCTTATCAAGGTGGTGGTAGACAACGCACGCGTAGTCAAAGCTGGGAAGGACCAGACTTTCGACGAGGAGCCGGCGCACGTCCCTACTAACCACGTGACGATAGAAGCGCAGCGAGTGGAGGGCACCGACAACTTTTCGCGAGACGCTTTTCGCGTGATACTGCCAGTCGAGCGTGTGGGTGAAAGTTACACCCAAGCTTTTAGCCTCCGTGGTGTACGGTAGCGTGCGGCTGTCAATGGCGACGCGTGGCAGGGTCTGGAGGTCGAGTTTCGTTATGTAGAGCGCGCTACGTAGGATAACCACTTTGGTCTTATCTGTGTTTAGCAGTAGGCCATTTACGCGGGCCCACTCAGCGACAGCTTGGGCGTCGCGAGTGATTTGCTCGAGGGCTTGCACAAAGTTTTTCGGGAAGAAATGTAGGTAGAGCTGGGTGCCATCGGCAAAAATCATGACTTTGGCAAAGCGTATGGCAGAGGGGAGATCGTTGATAAAGATGGCGAAGAAGATACGTTGCCGCCGTCGTCAACGACAGCTTGAAGACGATCTGCGAGGTATGAGAAGAACCACCTCAGCACTCGATTCGAGACGTTGAGTTCTCTCAGCTTGGCGAGCAGAGTTTGGTGGGATATCGAATCGAAGGCCTTCGAGAAGTCGAAGAGGATGAGAAATGTAAGCATTCCCCGATCAATAGCATGACGCACGTCGTCAAACACACCTAAAAGCGCGGTTTGCGTGCTGTGCCCTCGGAGGAAGCCTGCCTGGCGTGGATGGAGGATGCCATTTACTTCAAGATACCCCTGGAGTTGATCGTGGCGTTCGAGGACTTTCGACAGCTCCGGCAGCTGGGCGATAGGCCTTGTATCGCTAGGTTGGTTTATGGCTCTACTTTTGGCCAGCGGTCGAATAAGGGTCTTTTTCCATTCGCTAGGGAAGCAGGCTTGCATAAGCGAAGAGTTAACGAGTGCCGTGAAGTGTTGGATACACGTCGCTGAGGACATCTGCAGCAGGGGCACTATTAACCCATCGTGACCAGCAGATTTTGACGAAGCAGCTCGAAGTGCGGTAGCCACCTCCTGCTCCGAGATCTGGTGGAAGTCGAAATGGCAGTTTATATGGGCACTATGCGATCTGTTTGCAACTGTATCGAAATCAAGTTCGTTTAACGGCCTGTGACGATTGATTGTGGCCGCGTAGTGCACGTTTAAGATCGCAGCGTCGAAGCGGAGGAGGGGAGACGGCAGGCTGGGAGCCGAGACTTTTAAGCGCCGGATTTCGCGCCATTTAGCTTCCGCTGTTGGCGCTTCCTGCAAACGCGCCATGATGTGATGGTTTTTTGGGCTGTCTAGAGTATTCGAGGCTTGAGACCCGAAGGATAGAAAGCGGGTGAGATGAGCTAGCAAACCTGTGGTGCGCACAGTCTTGTAGGCACGAGTATGTGCTTTCATAATTACCATAATCTGGGGATTGACCCACGGTTTTCGGCCAGAAGACAGCATAACAGAGCGAATAGGAGCAAGCAAGTCGAATGTCGCAGCGAAAGCCCCAGTGAGTCCGCGCTCAGCCGCGTTCACATCGACAGAGCAAGGCCCCAGGACGAGTTCAGAGGTGGATGTAGTGGCTATGAAAGTGTTAGGCGGTGATAGGGGGAGGAGATGTGGTAAGGGAAGTAGTTGAAGGAGGCGCTCGCTCAGCTCTATTACATCGATACTTTTGGTGCTCCAGAGTTTGATAGTTTTACATACTGCAGGTGGCTTAGAGCACGCGACCACGATCTCCAGGAAATCGTGCCCCGCGATAAACGGCTCATCGGATTGGGTGAAAGAGAGGACGTTATCGCTACTCTTTACTATAAAGAGATCAATGCAGGTGTGGGATCCACACCAGAGCTGATGGTGTGTGGGGTCGGAGGGCACGAGACGGAGGGAATTTGAGTGGATGTAATCCTGTAAACGGATAGCGGTAGGGTCAGTCGGGATAGCCATGTTTATGTTGAAATCGCCTGTGATGATAGAGGAGTTAAAATGAGGGAAACAAGTGGATAGGCAGTTGAAAAAGTGGTACGGATTAGCGTTGTTCGCTATTTCACAGATAATAAATTCGGGGTGCGGGTGGTCTCTGTCGAAGACCGGGTCGGAGGTTGCTAGGACCGTTACATGAAACGTGTTGCGGACGTAAACGCCGACACCTCCACCGCCCATTCCCTTTCGATCAATATGAAAAAAATTAAAGCCGTTGAGGGTCAGGTGAGAGTCTGACGTATCAGGTTTAATTTTTGTTTCAGAGATGGAAATCACGTCAAAATTAGACTCTGCAACTTTGGCCTCGAACAGTGCAAAATGTGAAGGAAATAGGCCGTTTACATTAATGTGCCCCGTGGTAATGGTACTCATGCGCGCCGGCGCTGTGGCGCTTATCTTTCGGCGTCACGCAGACAGGTTTTTTTGCAGGACCTCGAGGTTCGCTTCGGAACGAATCGGTATGAGCGGAGCAGTTTTATTTGGGCGCATGAAAACATTCAGGTTTCTAACTACAGGTCGTTGAAAACCGAGGCTATTGTAGATGGCAGTCGCACTCTTGAGCAATTTGTACATAGGCTCAGGCCAGAGCGCATTCACAGAGAGCTTGGCGGCGCCTCCCGCATCGAAAATTTCCTGACAATCGAGATTTTTCAAGCCTGGGGTTTTTCTGAGTATGTCATCTCGGGCCGTGACATGGTATAAACGAATGCTCGCAGTGGAGGTGTGCTGGGCTGCTCACTCTGAGACGGCCAGGCTTTGGCGGGATTCCATGGGCGAAAATCAACGGCGTGCGGGGAGAGCTGATGGAAGTTGAGTGACTCTAGCAACGCAGTCATTAGCGCCAGCGGCTCGAGTGTTACCGATGATGGGATGCCTGTAACAACGATTTCCCTAGTGTCGGTAATCGTATTCTTCTGGACAGCTTCCTGGTTTGCAGCTGACAGTAGGGCGATTTCGGAGCATACTGAGTTTAACTCAGGCTTATGCTGCGTGTCCATATCTGCTTGCTTCTGCTCTAGCGCATCGACGCGATCAGAGAGACCACGGATGGCGACGATATTCTCATGGACAGCTCTAGTATTTTCCGCGGGGGCGGTCACGTGATTGGCATTGGTTTTCATGAAGAGGTCAAGAAAGCCACGAAAGTACGGCGGGGCACCGTTGGTTGCCGTTCTAAACTCATCACTGACGCCACGTTCTAGATCTGCTGTGGCTGGACCACCGCCATTTTCCGTACTCATCGTTGATCCCTCTCGACTCGGTGTTTTAACAGGCAATAAAATGGAAAAGCTGGTCGATAAGTCCGAGAAGCTGCAGTTAGGATCAATTTTGCGTTCAGCGTCAAAGGTGTTTGCGCGCGAGCTTGTAGATGGTAGTGCGACGAGCGAGGCCGTGCACACGGTATCTGGGACTTTTCCACTTGCCAACAACGGGATTGATTTAATGCAGCAATCGTTGGCATTAGCGGACATCAAGTATCTTTGGGCGCAACCCGGATGCAATAAGATTTCGGATGTAGGACACCTAAGACGCTTATAGGCTATGCGCTTTTTACAACGGGTGCAGCTAGGCATGCTCTATAGACGCCAGCTTAGAGCCTTTACATTACGCTATACACGGACGATATAAAATACCATAAATACATAAATAAATAATTTTAAGAGCGCATCTCAAAAAAGGCCGCCAAAGATAATCGGTGGAGACATCTCGATTTAGACGAGTACTTACATACGAGCTGTAGCGCAGGGCGCGATCACGTCAAGCACATTCAAACACCAACTCACAGCCCGGGTCCAGACGCAAAATATAAATAGACGAAATACATACAAACGCTATAGCACAACAATAACATAAACAGCCGGCGGATCAAATTTGAATTTGGCGAGATTTTAGAAAGATAAAAATTTTGGCCAATATCTAGAAAGATAATTCATGACTCAAGTCACTGCGCAGTCCGGTCACGATGCACTACGGATACCTGGTGGAACACTGATCAGCAGGGAAGCTCAGCTGGTCGTTGGCAGTATTGCGGTCCGCTCTCCGATGATAGCACTAGCAGACAGTTCGGCGATAGACAGACCCACAACGGTGCATACCAAGATGCACCAGGTGATGACCAGCTGGGGACAGCAGAATGCACCATAAAGCCAGTGATGAGGCGGCAGGCACAACAGAGAGTGGTTCGTAGGTGCCCGGCAGCGCAAAGCAGCTGCAGGTGCTCGGCAGCGTCCAAGTAGCCAGTGAACGTGACGGTTTGTAGCTGGATACGTTTGTCGACAGGAAAATTGGCCCCAGGCTCATAAAATTGCATCGAAATTGTGCAATCTTTGGGCTGGGAGCTTAAGAGCCGACGGGGCACCTTTCCTAAAAGAATTGTCTCCGAAGAGTAAGGCAGAGTTGAGAAAAATGCTCAAATAGTGCGGAGCTCGAGACGAACGCTGTCTACTTATCCAGAGAGAGAGAGAGAGAGAGAGAGAGAGAGAGAGAGAGAGAGAGAGAGAGAGAGAGAGAGAGAGAGAGAGAGAGAGAGAGAGAGAGAGAGAGAGAGAGAGAGAGAGAGAGAGAGAGAGAGAGAGAGAGAGAGAGAGAGAGAGAGAGAGAGAGAGAGAGAGAGAGAGAGAGAGAGAGAGAGAGAGAGAGAGAGAGAGAGAGAGAGAGAGAGAGAGAGAGATTAGATTAGATAATGTTTATTGCTGTTCATTGTGTTGAACAATAGAGACAAGATTTACAATTAGCGTTATTACAAAGAGTGTTGTTACAAAGAGTTATTACAAATAGCAAAATATTACGAATATTACAAATAGTGAGTGGTTACGCAAAGTATACTGAAACTGCAAAAAATTAAAAATAAAAAAAAAATAAGACTAAAAAATAGAGCGCAAAAAATAAAAATAGAGCGCAAAATAAAAAGCAAAAGCATGACGATGGATGGAATGATCATGACATAGATGGGGCATAGTTTTTGTGCGTTTTACGCATCGGAATTGAAGAGATGTTGATGAAGACATGATTTGAAATGGGGAACAGAAATGATATTGCGGATGTTTGATGGTAATGAATTCCAGAGATATGCAGAACTGATATGAAATGAGTTTTTCAGTGTCACGGTACTAAAGCTACGAATATCTAAGGGCTTCATTTCACCCCTGACTGGTCGAGTAGCAACTGCAAAATCAAAAAAGGCCAGTAGATAGGACGGCGTAGCTGTATTGAAGATTTTGCGTAGTAAATTCGCAGCAAAATACTTCGCACGTGCAGTCGTAGTCAACCAGCCAACCTCACGCCTGTAGCGAGTTATATGCTCCCTCCGTTTCAAGCCATAGGTGTAACGGATACCTGAGTTGACAAGTGTCTGAAGTCTGTCGTTGACATCCTTCGAGAGATTGTTGTATACAACGCAGCAGTAGTCAATCACCGGAAAAAGAAGCATTTGGATAAGGTGCTTACGCAGACGTAGGTTGGTACTTTTTCTAAAATAATAGAGACGGTACATAAGAGCACGAACTCGGCGGCAAATATGCGCAATATGCTCATTCCAGTTGAGCTTAGAGTCAAGCACCACACCCAAATTGCGCAGTGAAGATTCATAGAGGACAGGGGTGCAACCAATATCGATAAAGTTTCTGGTTACAGAGGGGAGAGAATTGATATAGCGAGGAGAACCTATTACCATGGCTTTCGTCTTACCGACATTGAGCCGAAGTGCATTGCGAGTGGCCCAGCTCATGATGCGGTCTGCATTTGAGCTCATCTTAGCAGAAAAATTGTCGAGCTCCTCAAGAGGACAGCTGATATAGAGCTGAAGGTCATCAGCATACATGATGTGGGAAACATCATGATCAAGACATAGGGTCAGATCGTTAACATAAATGGCAAAGAGCAATGGCCCCAACACAGAGCCCTGAGGTACTCCGGTATTCAGCTCCAGAAACGATGAAAAGTTGCCTTTGTTGTCAACGACCGCTTGCTGACGACCAACCAAATACGACGCTATCCAATTGATTACTGATTTAGAGAAACCATGCTCGAGCAATTTCTGTAGGAGCTTGACGTGACAGACAGAGTCAAAAGCCTTACTAAAGTCAAATAGAAGAAGCAGAGTGACTCGTTTCCTATTTATTCCAAGCCTAATATCGTCAGTGAGCTTCAGTAGGGCTGTTTGAGTGCTGTGTCCAGATCGAAAACCAGTTTGAAGAGGATTGAGAAGAAGCCTAGATTCTAAGTAACAAGACATTTGCTGGTATACCAACCACTCAAGTGCTTTAGAGAGAAAACAAAGGAGAGATATTGGGCGAAAATCACTCAAGCTATTCGGGGTATTCACCTTGTTCAGGGCAATTACGGAAGATTTCTTCCATAGTTGCGGAAAGCATGCTTCGCGTAGAGTTTGGTTAAAAACTTTACAGATGATAGGCGCAAGAAAAGGTAGTGCAAGTAATATTATACGCTGCGGAATACCATCAGGTCCTCTAGCTTGTGTACTAAAGTGATTTACTGCATCACATATATCAGAGATTTGGAACTCCCTAAATGAGAAACACTCAGCGTTGTTTGATGGGGTCAGGGTACTGAGAAAGTCAGAAACAGAAGGAGTAGCCGGATCATAAGAAACGCTTCTAAAATGTGCATTGAGCTGGTCGATGGAGAACAACGATGAAGTTGATTTTTTCGGTCCTGTGATGCCTAAATACTGAAGCTCACGCCAGATATCCTTCGGATTAGTCAGCGTTGATAATCGATGATGGTAATAGTTATTTCTGGCTTCCTCAATTGAAGAATGTGCTGAATCTCGAGCTTCTCGGTATAAATACAGATCATGTTCTGTACGTGACCTAAGAAAACGCTTATACAAGCGATCTCTCTCTTTGATTAAGACACGATGTTCTGGCATAAACCATGGATGCCTGTTTTTTCCAGGAGTAACAGTTTTGACCGGGGCGAGATTATTGATAGCTGTAGCCACGTGGGATTGCAGGACAGAGACACATTCATGAAGGGGAGCCGACTCAGCGACAGACCAATCCAAACCTCTCAGAATGTCAATAAGAGACTCAGCGCTAATGGCATTATAGTCACGATAGGTGAATGATGTTAATGAGGGTTTGGGGGTTTGAAGCGCAAGTGTAGCAGCGATAAGATCATGACCGTTGATGAATGGTGACTCAGTCTTCGAGAAGTCGAATATGCGGTCTTGTTCATCTATTAAGCAGAGATCAAGCCAGGTGTCGGAGGTAAGTTTGTGGTGAGTCGCACCGTACGGAACATTGTGGAGTTCATTTTCTGCAATAAACTTGCGAATGAAAACCGCATCATCAGATAAGGAGAGCTGGTCGGCATTAAAATCGCCAAGAATAATCTTAGTGCTGTAGTCATGCATGTAGGTAGTGATTTTGTCTATAAAATCAGTATCTCTAAGAAAAGGCGCGTGTGGTGGTTGATAGACTACAGCGACGAAAAATGGCGGATGACCATTGCCTGTTACTTCACAGAAGAGATATTCTGGCTTGCCTGGTTTACCAGTCCAGACACCATCTGATGAGCAGAGAACAGTGGCAGAAATAGAGTTGTGGATGAAGAGCGCAACACCACCACCGTTCCTATTATGATCGCGCCGAAAAAGAATGTAGTCATGTAAGAAGACAATATTGCTATAATCTGCTACAGGATCAAGCCAGGTCTCAGTAACAGCTATTACATGGAAGAAGTTGTGAGTAGACAGATAGTGATTGATCATTCCCATGTGCGCTCGAATAGAGTTTGCATTAAAGTGGCATACTCTGAGGCCGTGGTTCCGAGACCCGGAAAAACTTGATGTGGATGAAGATGGAGGGTGAGTAGGGATGAGATTAACATGATTGAAAGAATAGTGATGATGAGATGAGTCTAAGCTAAAAAATGATTGAGCTCTTCAGTAGATGAAATGATAGTTGCGTGATCTTCTTTTTTCTTCTTGATGTAGAGACGACCACTACGTACATAAGTAATGAAACCTTTCTTTTTCGCCTCAATTCGTGCCTGCAAACGCAGTCTATGTAGGTCTGCAGGAAGCAACTCGTTTATGTTGATGAGTGAGGACGGTAAGGGAGTCGTTATTTTGGCTAATTCAAGCAGTTCGACATTGAGCTGCGACGAGTGCAGTTTTCCCATTTTTATTTTTGCATTAATGAGATTCAGCATCAGATCAGGCGATGACAGGCGTACAATGAGCGGTACAGAAATAGTTTTAGCAGGAGTGTGACTGTCAGACAGCTGAGTGTCAGCAGTAGCATCCGGGGAGGAAGTGGATGGTACATGCTCAGTTATTGTTTTGCTATACATTCGGCGTACATGCATAATATCACGTTCCAGGAAACCAGGATCGAGAACTTTAAGCGCTGCAAATACAAGGCCTTTCATGATCGACGTTTCTGTTGTTGTTGGAAGTCCTGTAATTATGAGCTCGTTGGCAACACTGCGTTGTAGGGTACAAAGATTTTGTACATCATTCTCCAGTTTCTTCAAACGGTTAGCAGCAGAAACATCAAGAGCAGGTGGAGCTTATTTAGCTGTGCTCAGAGCAGCAACCTGCTGACGAAGGCTCAGCTGCTCAGTCTGCACATGTGAAATGGCCTCTTCCGCAGCCGATAAACGCGTTACAAGACTTGGTAACACATCCAGAGATGATAGCCTCTCCTCGATGTTTGTGATCGCCGTTGAAAATTCCCCTAGTCTGGCATCAATGGTTGAGCTCAACGTGTTCATACTGCCTTCAAGGTTTTCTAGCCTGGTAAGTTTTTGAAGGATCTGTTGTAAAGGGTCAATTGACGGTGCACTATTGCTCCCATTGAGTGTCTCATCTCTCTGCTTATTAGTATTAGTATTTGCCGCAGAAATGCAAGCTCGACAGGCACTAATAAGCTTGTTTGCTTTGTTGTGAACCTGCTTGAAAGTCGTGCAATTAGGATGGAAGTTGCTATTGCAGTGTTCACATGTACTACATTTCGTTTTTATACTTTTGCTGCAGCCACGACAAATAATGTCCATTTTGTTTTGTGTATCGAGCGCACGAAAGATGTATGTTATGAGTAATGAGAGATAAAAAACTAGAATCTACAACACGAAAGTTAAAAATGACAAATGAGCTGAAACGCGAGAAATGGAAAATAAAAAATGAAATGCACGACGTAGTGTCAGTTTATGAAGGCGAGATGCAAGATACAATGATGAATATAAGTGCAAAAATTACAAAAAAATAAATAAATAAAATAAATAAATAAATAAATAAATAAATAAATAAATAAATAAATAAATAAATTAATTAAAAATAAAAAAAAAAAATAAATAAATTTTTAATAATCACTGGTATAAAAGGCCGCTGCAGTTTAACAGACACACAGTTGTGAATAAAAACAAGAAAAAAAACAAGAAAAACAAGAAAACAGCATTAAAAAGTGTTAAAAATAGCCTGCTGCTTATGATCTATGAAAGTAGTGATCAAGACCTTAACTAGGTCAGACAAGCCGGCAAAGCAGGGGCCTTTTACACCCGTTTACACAGTAGTATAAAACGCAAGCAGTCAGACTTAATAAAATATCAAACGTATAATCTATTCAGTTAAAAACTATAGATCGGCAGAGATGGTGGTTATTAAATAGAAAAAAAAATGAAATTTTTGTAAATGAAACAGTGAGCGGCCAGATAATTATTAAAAATTAGTTAATTAGAAAGATCAGAAACGCTATGCAATATATATATAAAAATAGAAAGAAAAATAAATAAAAGAAAATTAAAAATTGTACAATTAGTAAAAATGGCAGTTTCAGCTACTTTAGTATAATAAAATTAAATTAAAAAGAAAACGCAGGTCAAACAAATTAAAAGCAATTAAAATTAAAACAAGTTAAGTAGCAGTGGCCGGCAAGGTAGGTCGCGGGTAAATGATCAAGCTCACACTCGCGCTCGCACTCGCACTGCGCGAGGTGTGTTGCGCAGGATGACAGGCAAAACGCCGACTCACGCAAAAAAGAAGAATGCCTATGGGCATAAAACAGCTGATGAAAGCGGTGAGCAAGGCAGCATATGATGGCGTACACAGCCGGTCACGTCCTCTCAGCTGATTAAATGCAGGTAGCGGGACAACACAGCAGATAGTGAGGCAGCAAGCCAATAAGCCGGTCGGACAGCGACCGGTGCACTGCGCGTAATGCAGCCTATAGGTTGCGGCAGTGCAGCGGCACAGAGGCGGGCGCCGTCGCAGTGCGATGAAGCGGTGACAAAAAGGTGCGAAGCTGACGATGCTGTGAGCTGCAGCTGTGCAAATTGAGCGATTGAGTGAGTTGCGCGTGCCGAGTGCTTGACGTGTTGAGGTTAGGGCGTCTGCGTGTAGAGGAAAAGGTCCCCGGCACATAAAACTGGAGCGCGATGCCTTCAGTTTTTGGGCTGGGAGCTTGAGTGCCGCCTGGGGCTCCTTTTCCTGCAATGATTTGACTCCGAGGAGTAAAAACTTTATTAGTGATGCTGAATAATGCGAGAGCTCAAGCAGAACCCGTCTACACTTACCGCCAAAACTGGAGAGGGAGAGAGAGAGAGAGAGAGAGAGAGAGAGATTAGATTAGATAATGTTTATTGCTGTTCATTGTGTTGAACAATAGAGACAAGATTTACAATTAGCGTTATTACAAAGAGTGTTGTTACAAAGAGTTATTACAAATAGCGAAATATTACGAATATTACGAATAGTGAGTGGTTACGCAAAGTATACTGAAACTGCAAAAAATTAAAAATAAAAAAAATAAGACTAAAAAAATAGAGCGCAAAAAATAAAAATAGAGCGCAAAATAAAAAGCAAAAGCATGACGATGGATGGAATGATCATGACATAGATGGGGCATAGTTTTTGTGCGTTTTACGCATCGGAATTGAAGAGATGTTGATGAAGACATGATTTGAAATGGGGAACAGAAATGATATTGCGGATGTTTGATGGTAATGAATTCCAGAGATATGCAGAACTGATATGAAATGAGTTTTTCAGTGTCACGGTACTAAAGCTACGAATATCTAAGGGCTTCATTTCACCCCTGACTGGTCGAGTAGCAACTGCAAAATCAAAAAGGCCAGTAGATAGGACGGCGTAGCTGTATTGAAGATTTTGCGTAGTAAATTCGCAGCAAAATACTTCGCACGTGCAGTCGTAGTCAACCAGCCAAGCTCACGCCTGTAGCGAGTTATATGCTCCCTCCGTTTCAAGCCATAGATGTAACGGATACCTGAGTTGACAAGTGTCTGAAGTCTGTCGTTGACATCCTTCGAGAGATTGTTGTATACAACGCAGCAGTAGTCAATCACCGGAAAAAGAAGCATTTGGATAAGGTGCTTACGCAGACGTAGGTTGGTGCTTTTTCTAAAATAATAGAGACGGTACATAAGAGCACGAACTCGGCGGCAAATATGCGCAATATGCTCATTCCAGTTGAGCTTAGAGTCAAGCACCACACCCAAATTGCGCAATGAAGATTCATAGAGGACAGGGGTGCAACCAATATCGATGAAGTTTCTGGTTACAGAGGGGAGAGAATTGATATAGCGAGGAGAACCTATTACCATGGCTTTCGTCTTACCGACATTGAGCCGAAGTGCATTGCGAGTGGCCCAGCTCATGATGCGGTCTGCATTTGAGCTCATCTTAGCAGAAAAATTGTCGAGCTCCTCAAGAGGACAGCTGATATAGAGCTGAAGGTCATCAGCATACATGATGTGGGAAACATCATGATCAAGACATAGGGTCAGATCGTTAACATAAATGGCAAAGAGCAATGGCCCCAACACAGAGCCCTGAGGTACTCCGGTATTCAGCTCCAGAAACGATGAAAAGTTGCCTTTGTTGTCAACGACCGCTTGCTGACGACCAACCAAATACGACGCTATCCAATTGATTACTGATTTAGAGAAACCATGCTCGAGCAATTTCTGTAGGAGCTTGACGTGACAGACAGAGTCAAAAGCCTTACTAAAGTCAAATAGAAGAAGCAGAGTGACTCGTTTCCTATTTATTCCAAGCCTAATATCGTCAGTGAGCTTCAGTAGGGCTGTTTGAGTGCTGTGTCCAGATCGAAAACCAGTTTGAAGAGGATTGAGAAGAAGCCTAGATTCTAAGTAACAAGACATTTGCTGGTATACCAACCACTCAAGTACTTTAGAGAGAAAACAAAGGAGAGATATTGGGCGAAAATCACTCAAGCTATTCGGGGTATTCACCTTGTTCAGGGCAATTACGGAAGATTTCTTCCATAGTTGCGGAAAGCATGCTTCGCGTAGAGTTTGGTTAAAAACTTTACAGATGATAGGCGCAAGAAAAGGTAGTGCAAGTAATATTATACGCTGCGGAATACCATCAGGTCCTCTAGCTTGT
Source organism: Torymus aiolomorphi (assembly GCA_036365515.1). NCBI lineage: Eukaryota > Metazoa > Arthropoda > Insecta > Hymenoptera > Torymidae > Torymus > Torymus aiolomorphi. Next base: position 92,549,601 of record CM070875.1, on the reverse strand, counting down.
GTACTAAAGTGATTTACTGCATCACATATATCAGAGATTTGGAACTCCCTAAATGAGAAACACTCAGCGTTGTTTGATGGGGTCAGGGTACTGAGAAAGTCAGAAACAGAAGGAGTAGCCGGATCATAAGAAACGCTTCTAAAATGTGCATTGAGCTGGTCGATGGAGAACAACGATGAATTTGATTTTTTCGGTCCTGTGATGCCTAAATGCTGAAGCTCACGCCAGGTATCCTTCGGATTAGTCAGCGTTGATAATCGATGATGGTAATAGTTATTTCTGGCTTCCTCAATTGAAGAATGTGCTGAATCTCGAGCTTCTCGGTATAAATACAGATCATGTTCTGTACAAGACCTACGAAAACGCTTATACAAGCGATCTCTCTCTTTGATTAAGACACGATGTTCTGGCATAAACCATGGATGCCTGTTTTTTCCAGGAGTAACAGTTTTGACCGGGGCGAGATTATTGATAGCTGTAGCCACGTGGGATTGCAGGACAGAGACACATTCATGAAGGGGAGCCGACTCAGCGACAGACCAATCCAAACCTCTCAGAAAGTCAATAAGAGACTCAGCGCTAATGGCATTATAGTCACGATAGGTGAATGATGTTAATGAGGGTTTGGGGGTTTGAAGCGCAAGTGTAGCAGCGATAAGATCATGACCGTTGATGAATGGTGACTCAGTCTTCGAGAAGTCTAATATGCGGTCTTGTTCATCTATTAAGCAGAGATCAAGCCAGGTGTCGGAGGTAAGTTTGTGGTGAGTTGTACCGTACGGAACATTGTGGAGTCCATTTTCTGCAATAAACTTGCGAATGAAAACCGCATCATCAGATAAGGAGAGCTCGTCGGCATTAAAATCGCCAAGAATAATCTTAGTGCTGTAGTCATGCATGTAGGTAGTGATTTTGTCTATAAAATCAGTATCTCTAAGAAAAGGCGCGTGTGGTGGTCGATAGACTACAGCGACGAAAAATGGCGGATGACCATTGCCTGTTACTTCACAGAAGAGATATTCTGGCTTGCCTGGTTTACCAGTCCAGACACCATCTGATGAGCAGAGAACAGTGGCAGAAATAGAGTTGTGGATGAAGAGCGCAGCACCACCACCGTTCCTATTACGATCGCGCCGAAAAAGAATGTAGTCATGTAAGAAGACAATATTGCTATAATCTGCTACAGGATCAAGCCAGGTCTCAGTAACAGCTATTACATGGAAGAAGTTGTGAGTAGACAGATAGTGATTGATCATTTCCATGTGCGCTCGAATAGAGTTTGCATTAAAGTGGCATACTCTGAGGCCGTGGTTCCGAGACCCGGAAAAACTTGATGTGGATGAAGATGGAGGGTGAGTAGGGATGAGATTAACATGATTGAAAGAATAGTGATGATGAGATGAGTCTAAGCTAAAAAATGATTGAGCTCTTCAGTAGATGAAATGATAGTTGCGTGATCTTCTTTTTTCTTCTTGATGTAGAGACGACCACTACGTACATAAGTAATGAAACCTTTCTTTTTCGCCTCAGTTCGTGCCTGCAAACGCAGTCTATGTAGGTCTGCAGGAAGCAACTCGTTTATGTTGATGAGTGAGGACGGTAAGGGAGTCGTTATTTTGGCTAATTCAAGCAGTTCGACATTGAGCTGCGACGAGTGCAGTTTTCCCATTTTTATTTTTGCATTAATGAGATTCAGCATCAGATCAGGCGATGACAGGCGTACAATGAGCGGTACAGAGATAGTTTTAGCAGGAGTGTGACTGTCAGACAGCTGAGTGTCAGCAGTAGCATCCGGGGAGGAAGTGGATGGTACATGCTCAGTTATTGTTTTGCTATGCATTCGGCGTACATGCATAATATCACGTTCCAGGAAACCAGGATCGAGAACTTTAAGCGCTGCAAATACAAGGCCTTTCATGGTCGACGTTTCTGTTGTTGTTGGAAGTCCTGTAATTACGAGCTCGTTGGCAACACTGCGTTGTAGGGTACAAAGATTTTGTACATCAGTCTCCAGTTTCTTCAAACGGTTAGCAGCAGAAACATCAAGAGCAGGTGGAGCTTGTTTAGCTGTGACTCACGCAAAAAAGAAGAATGCCTATGGGCATAAAACAGCTGATGAAAGTGGTGAGCAAGGCAGCATATGATGGCGCACACAGCTGGTCACGTCCTCTCAGCTGATTAAATGCAGGTAGCGGGACAACACAGCAGATAGTGAGGCAGCAAGCCAATAAGCTGATCGGACAGCGACCGGTGCACTGCGCGTAATGCAGCCTATAGGTTGCGGCAGTGCAGCGGCACAGAGGCGGGTGCCGTCAAAGTGTGATGAAGCGGTGCCAAAAAGGTGCGAAGCTGACGATGCTGTGAGCTGCAGTTGTGTAAATTGAGTGATTGAGTGTGTTGCGTGTGCCGAGTGCTTGACGTGTTGAGGATAGGGCGTCTGCGTGTAGAGGAAAAGGTCCCCGGCACATAAAACTGGAGCGCGATGCCTCCAGTTTTTGGGCTGGGAGCTTGAGTGCCGTCTGGGGCTCCTTTTCCTGCAATGATTTGACTCCGAGGAGTAAAAACTTTATTAGTGATGCTGAATAATGCGAGAGCTCAAGCAGAACCCGTCTACACTTACCGCCAAAACTTAAGGAGAGAGAGAGAGAGAGAGAGAGAGAGAGTTGGGAAGGGCCATGTCGCCTGCGACGATGGTGGAAGGGAAATGGTGTAGGTAATTAATGAAAAAGTGAATAGGGTATGAAACGTGCGGTGGCGATAAACGGCGGCGAAAAGAAGTCTCAATAGGCCCTTATTCAGCTCGCAAATAATGTATTCGGGGATGTTATCAAATACCGGGTCAGAGGCAGCCAGGACTTCGACACTAAAAGTGTCACGGAATCTTCTTCGGAAACATAGAGGCCAACACCACCACCGCTCATTCCCTCTCTGTCCCCGTGAAAAAAATTGAAGCCGTGGAGGGCAAGGTGCGAGTCGTTCGTGAGAGAGCTAATCTTAGTTTCGCTAATCGCGATAGCGTCGAAACGGAACTCGGTCATGATGTCGGGGAAGGCAGGGGGATCAGCGCATCGATGTCAACCTCACAGGTGACCGGGAGTAGCGGGCCATTCCTCGTCGGTCGCATAAAAACTCTTAAGTTTTTGACGGGAGGCCGGAGATGGCCAAGCTGTTTATACCGCGCAGTCGCGCGCATTAGCTTGTGGACAGGGTCAGGCCACAGTGCGTTTACCGACAGTATGACTGTGCTGCCAGCTCCAAAAGTAGCCTGGCAGTCGAGGTTCTTAAGTCCTGCAGTTTAATGAAGGATATCGTCGCGAGCGGACGGGCAGGCGAGGGTGAATACAAACGCGCGGAGCGGGATGGCGGATGCGAGTGTAAGGAGCGCAGAGGGGGCAGCAGGCGGCGCGTGTTCAGCGCGGGCTGGCGGATTCCACGCGCGCCAGTCAACTACAAGTGACACATGCTGCAGCAGCTTGAGGGCGGTGAGAAGAGCGGCGACCATTTGTAGAGGCTCATGTTGTACGGTGAGGGGAATGCCTCGTACGATGAGCTCGCGCGAGTCTTCGAGCATGCGCTGACTTGACAATTCATTGTTAGTGGCTGTGATGCGCGAAATATCGGCTCGCACCGCGGCCAAATCAGCCTCATGCCTGGTACTCAGCGCTTGCTGGCTCTGCTCGACTACGTTGACGCGAGAAATGAAGTTGTCTAAGACTCGCCAATTATCGGCGAGGACGCGCGAATTTTCTGCGAGAGCTGCAGCGTTCGAATCGTGGGAGCTTTTGGGCAGATCATAGAAGTTCCGCATGTACGGAGGAGTATCTCGCAGTGAAGCCCCAATCGTAAAGTCTGCATCGAGCTGGAGGCTACGCAATCAGGCTACGCAAGTGGCAAGGGCGGGATCGTTGCGAACAATGCGGAGACAGCAGACTGGGCACTCTCTCGCGGCCATGCGAAAATTCAGATGGCAACGCAATTACCGGGCGCACGAGGCACAGCAACAGAACGCGGTCACGGATGAGTAGGACGAGTGCCAGCAATGCGCGATTTTGACAGCTACGCCCGATGATAAGTGGGCATGCGTGCGTGGTAAGTTGGCAGCAGGCGCTATGGTAGGTCGCGGGTACGCGTCCGAACGCAGGCGTGAGGCTCGTCCTCGAGCTGCGTGGAATGAGCTGCGCGTGGCAGAGCAGAAGAAACGCTGACTCACGCAAAAAGTTGGCTTGGTGGACATACCAGCAGATGACGATGCACAGTAAGTCTACTCCTCACGATTGACACTGACCGACCAGCAGACCAATGCGGCGGAGCAGAAAGGCTGGATGATAGCCGATGCAGGAGATGTAGTGCAAGTGAATGCAGGTGCTAGGCAGCGGTGCAGTGGTGCGGCAGAGAGGGGGGGGGGTGGCGAGAGAGGGGGAGAGAGGGAGAGAGAGAGATTGATAACAATTTTATTTGCCAAGGCAAAGGTCGAATGGCGCAGCAATAATTTCATACTACATTTTTACAAATTAATTAAATTAAAAAATAAAACATACATATAATAAAATAGGAAATGATGCATAGTAATATAACATTTCTACAACAATATAACGGTAATAAGACGAGCTTTCGATGCAAAAATATATGATAGACTAGATTTTCAAATTAACTATCGAAGACAGGGTATAATCTTATCACAAGAGCCCATTACTGTGATGCCACCAAATGCTTCAGAAGATTATTTGAAAAAATGCAAAAACTTGAAGCATTGATGACATCACTCGGGAGCTTAGACCATTGTTCTAGCGCAGTAATCAGAAATGAGTTCCTATAGGTCTCGGTCCACGCAATTGGGATATTAATGTACAAAGATTGTATGCGTTCGGATTGGCGTAAAGGCATAAATTATTCCGACAATGCTTGGTAAAAATACAAGGGACGTTGTGTGTTTAAGATGCGGAACGTAAAACACCCCTGGAAGTACTTATGCCGATCACGCGACTTCAACTATTCCAATTCTAATCTATATGGACTTATATGAGAATCACGCCGAAGATTATAAATATAATGAATGCCCGCATTCATAAGACGCTCGACTTTAAGCTTAATGTAACCTGGCATACTATCGTAAACAAGGCAACCATAATCGAAATGTGAAATGACTAGTTCCTGTACTAATAACTTTTTTGCATCACGCGGGATTAGCCACGCACGCTGTCTAAGCTTAAAAAGAGCATTATGAACCTTGGAAGATACAGAGCGAATGTGTGCATTCCAGGTCAGCTGTAGTCATAATTACACCCAGGTTTTTGATCTGATTGACGTACTGAACAGGATGGTTGTCGACGACAAGTGATGGTAATTGCTTGGTAGCCAGAAATGAAAGATTTGGAGCACTGCTGAAGATTATAGATTTAGTTTTGCCCGGGTTTAATTGCAGACCATGTTCACTAGCCCATCTTAAAACGTTATTCGCCTCCTCTATCATATGGGTGACTGCAGATGATATGAGATTTACTGGGCATTGGATAAAGAGTTGTAGATCGTCAGCAAAGAGAATATAAGAGAATTTACAGTACTTAAGACATCGTGGTAAAGAGTTTATTAGGATAGAGAAGAAAATAGGACCGGGGGATGAGCCCTGCGGGACTTCCGAGGTCACAGGCAGAAAGTCAAACTGTTCATCTTGACAAACAACAGCTTGTGTTCGCCCCGATGTACAGGTTGTTAAAAAACAACCGCATTGGATATATATCACTTAAAAGAGCGGAAAATTCTAAGATAAAAAGTCCAATGAACCAACGCGATCGGATAGATAGATTTTCCGTAATCGATTAATGAAAATTGCTCGATTAGACTAATGAGCGCGCGGCGTTAGCGGCAAGAGGCGGCGGAGAGCGTGGAGTGGGGGAAGGTGCCGCGCCGCGCGCTCATTGGTCTAATTGAGCAATTTTCATTAATCGATTACGGAAAATCTATCGATCCGATCGCGTTGGTTCATTGAACTTTTTATCTTAGAATTTTCCGCTCTTTCACGTGATATATACCCAATGCGGTTGTTTTTTAACAACCTGTATAAGAGTGCACCCATTTGATAGCGGCAGGCGAAAATTTCATATCCCTACACTCTCGCAAGAGAGACTCATGGTCAATCCAATCAAACGCTCTTCGGAAATCGAACAGAGTTGCTAGCGTGAACGCAGGTTCTTTTCTATACCATAATGAATCATATCGGTGATGTACAGAAGTGCTGACTGGGTATTATGTTCCGATCTAAATCCAAATTGAAATGGGAAAAGAAGAGAATTTGTTTCAAGATGTTGCGAGATCTGAGTAGCTATGATTTTATCAAATACTTTCGCTAAAAAGATTTTAACTAAAAAAGGTAAAAGTGGCAACAGTAGACTCTCGAGATATTTCCAAGGAAGACGATCTGGGCTTTGACCTTTAGATTTGCTAGAAAGCATTCACGCAGTTTCGTAGACGTTAGCAGTGGTTATCTCGTGAAAATATGTGTACTGTCGCCGATAACTTGGATAGATGCTATTATTTCATCCAGCGAATTTGGAGGACAAGGGGGGGGGGGGGTGTGCACACGCAACTGCACTATGGAACGAGTTTAACTCCTGCGCAGTAAAACTATTACAACTCAAATTATTTTTATCAACAGTTAGTCCCTCTTTCCTCAAAATACGCTAGATGCGACCACTATCATTAGTCGAGGCTAATTCGCTTCTCAAATACGCTTGTCTAGAAGATGACATAAGTACTTTTAATTCGCGACGCTTAGCACGATAGTCCATAAGTAGTTCAGCAGAACAGAGACGCCGCGCACGCTTGTATAGTATGTCTCTCTCTTTACAGAGCTTTTTTATATCCGCTGTTATTCATGGCGCTGAGCGTCTCGACATAGAACGAGTAACATACGAAGCCTGACGATCAAGGCTATGCTGGCGTAGCTCACTAAAATAATTAACAATACTAGATGGATCAGGATAAATATGATTTATAACAGGATTACATGATAACGCACTAACAATATCTTCAGACATCTTTTTTTTTTATCGCAGCTTCTAAAATTACGGTATGTTACAGTTTTATTACTAATCTTATCTGCTATAAACTTATAGACTAAATTAATCGCTAAATGCCCTGCTGGAATCGGAGAGTCGGTTTTATTGAAGAAAACGAGCTTAGATGAACTGTCCACAATCGCGAGGTCAATAGTCGTGGCAGCATTATTACTAAAGTTTGTAGCTCCATACGGAACTAAATATAGGGAACGTTTGTTAATAGCGTCTATAAGATGACGAGAATGAAAAGTATTCTTAAGTATATTATTAAAATCGCCTAAAATGATAATGTTTTTGTATGACTGAGCTAAATCATCCATCACATTAAAAAATTTAGTCAGTACATGGCCTTCTTCATGTCTATATACGACTGCTAGCAGTAATTTCGACGCACCGGGTGCAGATGAAGAAGCTATTTCCAATACTAGGAACTCTGTCTCGGTGATATTTGAAATTTTTGACATAAATAAGACTTTAGAAGTAAGGGACCTATGAATGTAACAAGCTACTTCGCCTGCTTGCATGTATCGAGTCTTGTTTTTGTTTTTCAGACCGCGATCGTTTCGTACTAGATTGTAACCATGGATTTGTACATGAGACGTAGGAAAGTTCGGGTCAAGCCACATTTCAGATATAGCGATTATAAGCGGTTTAACATCTTCAATGTATTTTATAACAACATCGCGCTTACGCCTTAGCGAATTTATATTCATATCCGAAACTATGAGGTGATCAGTGCTGGGCGTTGGAGAGGTTAACGAGGTTGACAACGAATCAACTTGCCGTCAGATTAACTTGTTCAAGTCTGACTCGGACGAAATTGATATAACTTCCGACTCAGCATTCATACGAACGAAAATCTGCTTCGTTTCTAAAGAAATTCGTTTAGAAAGACCTTACTTTCTGCAAGATCTGGCAGATTAGGGAAGATGCTAACGACAGGGAGGTTCCCTTTGAGAATCTTGAGCCTCATAACCTCATTGCGGACCTGTACAGATTTGAACCGCAATATGAGTGAAAACGACGTATGAACAGCAGAATCGCCATTTGGTGTGCTAGAGCTCTCATTCTCTTTAGTACTATTCAGCTTTCTAATACTAATTACATCGACTAGAAATCTAGTGGCTCCAATGAAATTGAAAATACGGGTGACTATATCTTCATGCGACAACTGACCTCGAGTTGGCAAGCCCGATACAACAATTTCCGCGGTTTACTCATGCGGTCGAACAATTTGTTCGCCTGCGCGCTGCTCGAGAGCCTGTAATCTAGTGTCAACTTGACTAAAACGCTCTGACGTATTTCTAGCAACCTCATTTAGCCTTGTTTCTAATCCCCTCATGTGCGTAAACATGAATTCGTACATACGCGACATCTTGGCGTCACTATCCAAATTATTAAATAGTGACATTTCATCTGAGACTGTTGCTGCCTGCGGATGCTGTTGTGGCACTGAGGACACGCTCTGCAGAATTGATGCTGCCTGCAGATGTTGGTGCGGCAACGTCAACTCGCCCGAAAATGAAAAAAGCGGTCCTGGGGTTCGGATGGCAAGCTACTGGCCGCGTTGTAGACCGGTTCTGTCATCGTCGTGAGGCTTGATCTCTGGTACGAGTTCGATAGCGACACTACGCAGCACCCCCGAGCTGACTTCGAACCCAGATACGCGCGTGCACAGCCCGGATGATATGTCCTGTTGCACGAGTTGCAAGTCGAAAAATCTTTCTTAATAATGCAATTACATTTTGCGCACTTGGGCATTTAGTAACTAAAATCTAAATTTCCTTAAAGCTACTAATACTGATAAAAACCGCTTCAATACGCTTAAAAACTACTCTTTGTTAAAGTTAAAAATACTCTTACTCTTGTTAAAGTTAAAAACACTCATGGGCAATACGAAGTTGATGCGTGCGAGTTTAAAAGTACGAGTTTAGAATACGAGTTTGCGTGCTTAAAAATATCGAGTTAAATGTACATATTTACAAATTTAAAAGTAGGAATTGACAACTACGAGTTTAAAATTACCACCGTGCCCGATGGTAATTGAGCACACTCACATGGTAAATTGTAGCAACCGGTAAGGTAGATCGCCGGTAAGAGACTGAGCGCAGGGGCGCTAGCGAGTCGTAGCGATGGGGACACCTAGCTTGCTCTCAAAGCTGCGCGAAATGAGCTGCGCGTGGCTTAAGCACTTAAAATCGCTCACTCACGCAAAAACTTCTTTACTAAAAAACAGCTGGACTTGGGCGATGTAGCAGACGACGGCGCAAGGCTGATCTTTCACGTTTTTCTCTCCTCTCAGCTGGCACTGGAAAGCGATCCGAAGCAACAAAGCAGATGATGGGCTGGATAGCCGCCGGTGCAGTGCAAGTAATGCAACTCGTAGGTGGAGGCGGTACGGCAGAGTACCAGTGGTGACTGATGATGGAAGCAGGCCGCTTTCCGTGACGCAGGGCTGCAGGCGGTGGCTAGTGAGCAGTGATCAGCGCTCAGCCTAAGTGCGGCAACGGAAAATAGTCCCAGGCTCATAAATATGCATCGCCAGGCATGCAATCTTGGGCGAAGAGCTTGAGAGCCAAGTGGGGCTATTTTCCTAAAAAAAATGCACTCCCTGGAGTGAAAATACAATCAGTACTAGCGAATAAACTACGGAGCACTAGCAGAGGACGTGTTCATTTACCGGTAGAGAGAGAGAGAGAGAGAGAGAGAGAGAGAGAGAGAGAGAGAGAGAGAGAGAGAGAGAGAGAGAGAGAGAGAGAGAGAGAGAGAGAGAGAGAGAGAGAGAGAGAGAGAGAGAGAGAGAGAGAGAGAGAGAGAGAGAGAGAGAGAGAGAGAGAGAGAGAGAGAGAGAGAGAGAGAGAGAGAGAGAGAGAGAGAGAGAGAGAGAGAGAGAGAGAGAGAGAGAGAGAGAGAGAGAGAGAGAGAGAGAGAACTACCGACCGTAGAAAATTACAATGAATTTAATTTTATATTGTATAATACTAAAATAATATAATATTGACTAATATTAATTAATTTGACACCCTTAAGGATATCATTGAAAATTTCATTACAGCCTTTTTTATACTATTACTTCGAAATCTTCTCAAGAAATATTTCTGGAATGTTTACGAAATGTTGTTCCTCCACTGATATGTGAATGATTTCTGGAAGACGACAGAAATATTAAGTAGAATCCTATATATTAAGATCCTTCCAACGTTTGGGTGGAACGTTGACGTAAAAAATAAAATAATATTGATTTATATTAATGATATAAACGATATAAATTATGATTTTCAGGTGTAAGCAATGTATATATCCAATAGAAGTATACTGGAATCTACTCCAAGGTTAAAAAAAAAAAGATTTATTGATTATTGTCCTGATTATTGACTATTGTCTATTGATTATTGAATATTGACTATTGAATATTGATTACACAGGCCCACAAAAAAAAGTATATTGCTCTGGGGTTGAGATAACGTTATTCCTATGTATTTTGTCCCACTGAATACGAATCTGCAATAAAAAAATGGGGTTTGCTCAGTGAATTTCGAAGAAAACCTCAAAAAATCGTAAAAAAACACGTTTTCTAGAGGTAAAGGCTTAAAAACAAAGAATATGATTTGTCTCAAGTTGAGACGACATTGTGAAGGCTTAAAAAAGAAGAATTTAATATGTCTTAACCTGATATTTAGACTTGAAGAAAAACTGAAGATAATAGCAGGCTGAAGGCGAATCTGAAGATGTCATGATTATACCTCTGAGCGGGGGAAAATTTGGTAATATTCGCATAGTTGTCGTCTTTAAGTTCAGTATGGTGATCAGAAGATTACTGTAACAGAATTTAGTGACGAAAAACCTGCATGAGGCCTTAAATGAAGGTGGTCTTATGAACAAGAACTAAATTGGTTTACGCTTGTGTATGCGTTTGTCATCGAATGACCTATGTAGAGGATTTCTATGTCGTTTTTTGTCTCTGGGTTGTGTTTCTCTTTTCAGCATCCAGCAATAGTCTGCCACCATATTTACGCTCTAGTTTCCTTGTTATCTACGTTCAAATTCCTTCAGATCCTGAAGAAATCTTTCATCTTGCTCTTCACTGAAATCCCCAAGATTCCGTGGAAATTCATCAAGGTGCGCATCAAGAAAGTGGAGCTTCAAATTCATTAAGCAACCTAAGTTTTTAAAGTTTTCTACCATATTGTCTACGATGCCCTTATAGTTTTCATCTTTGTTATTCCCCAAAAATTTTGTTGCGACATCTTTGAAGCTCAACCAGGCTGCCTTCTCTGTATCATTCATGCTTTTGACAAACTCTTCGTCTCTCAACATTTTGCGAATTTGAGATCCGTCGAAATTACCTTCCTTCAATTTAGCTGCAGTTACAGTTGTAAAGACGCTTTCCAAGTACTTAAAGCATCGACTTTCTTTATCGAGAGCTTTAACAAATTTTTTCATCAATCCAAGTTTGATATGCAGAGGAGGTAGAAAAAACGAAACCAATTAAACCAATTTAGTTCTTGTTCATAAGATCACCTTCATTTAAGGCCTCATGCAGGTTTTTCGTCACTAAATTCTGTTACGGTAATCTTCTGATCACCATAATGGACTTACAGACCATGCCATCTTTAGATTCGCCTTCAGCCTGCTATTGTCTTCAGTTTTTCTCCAAGTCTAAATATTAGGTTAAGACATATTAAATTCTCTTTTAAGCCTTCACGATGTCGTTTCAACCTGAAACAAATCATATTCTTTGTTTTTAAGTCTTTACCTCTAGAAAACGTGTTTTTTTACGATTTTTTGAGGTTATCTTCGAAATTCGCTGAGCAACCCCCCCTTTTTATTGCAGCTTCATATTCAGTGGGTCAAAACACATAGGAATAACGTTGTCTCAACCCCAGAGCAATATACTTTTTTTGTGGGCCTGTGTTATTGACTATTGACATCACTATTGAGTATTGACCGTTACTGATAAGAACTAATTGTTACTGATTGTTACTATTGAACTTTGGCAGTTAGTATTGAACATTTGCCGTCTTGATTAAAAATTAAGCTACCTCTTTATTATTATTGAACATTTACAACAAAAATATTGTGCTATCATTATTAAAAATTTATTATGATAACATTTAATTATTATTATTGACAACTTATTCTGACTGTTAAATATTTATAAAATTTTAATTAGATTTATGATTAATTTCTTATATTTAATATTATTTATCATTATTTATTATTAGTTATTATTTTATTTTGTTTATGAATGCAGTTTGATGGTTAAATAATGAAACACGATTATCTGTTTAGATAAATTGGAGGCTCTTTATTTCGAGTGTGTATTACACTTTTGACTGTGTGTGTGTAATTTTCGCGCGTGCTTAATTGAAGCGAAGCGTGCGTCTTGTTTGGGTCTCCAAGCAATACTGAATAAACTTTCTTGGGGGATGGCGGTGTATGAACGAGTGCCATGGTACGAGCGCCCTCATTGGCTCGTAGGTGTCGGAAGATACAGTAAGACGAGAAACAAAGTGCCCATGATTTAGACCAAAAAAAGAGGGGCAGAAGCCCAAACACATTTGAAAAGTCATTAGAGTAATTTAAATAATAGTAGAAAAATGAAGCATGAAAATATAGAGCACATAATTTATGAAAATAGTCATCGTGGTAGATCCCGAATTAGACGTACTTCTGAGGAGGAAAGGGATTATTGGGAACTGCAACTGATTTCAGTAAATGAAAGAAAAAGATGATACAGGGAAAGTACCAGTGATAATATCAATAATAATTCAAATACATCCGAACCTCATAATAATCCGTTAAATACAACTGAAAGAAGTAGACAATGTAGGAAAAGATATCATAATAGAGAGAATGGGAACGAGGAAAGAGAATTCCAAAATCGTCGACGTGAACAAAATGCAGAGAATCGAAGATTTCTGGAAAAAATTGTAATATTAATGAACATTATTTACGTAAAATTTATGTTTATGTAGTTATTGTAACGCAAAATATTTTATAAAGAATGTATTCAACAACGGTAATTCATTTAATGAATGTTGTGGTCATGGGTCTGTCAAATTGGAAGCAATCCCAGATTTTCCAGATAATTTACGTTCATTATTCGAAAATAATCATCAAAAAAGTAAACCATTTTTCGTACTTATTTGGAATTATTTATTTTCGTTTGCATCGTTTAATGTCAATGTAGTTAATAGACCTACAATGGGAAGAGCAGAGTATTGTTTCAAGATACAAGGGCCAATTTATTACCAAATAAATGAGACTTTATATCCATCGGAAAATGATGATCCTAAATCTGTGGCTTATAGGAATAACGACCTAATCCACTTGTACGTGTTTTCGGAAAATTGCCGTTCTAAAATTTCTTTCACGATACTTCATATGTAAGATCGAAATGCGCGAGATGAGTCATCACAATGTAGACATTTACAATGATATCGAATATCTTTCGAACCCCACTATCAGCAGCTAGAATACATTTTTATTCTTTGTATAAACAAACAAAACAATGCAGTTAAGTCGTTATTCCGGTAACTGTACAGTTGAGCGGTTTAGGGAAATTGTTCAAATAAGATAAATAGCATAGTTATTTCTACACTTAAATATAGAATACAAATTCCTTTTTAAATATTCATTCCCACGCATGTGTCTCCCAACGGAATATGCGTGAAGTCAACGGAATTCGGTAAACCGAATACCGAACGTTACTCGGTTACTGTTTATGCACACTCGCCCTATCGCCCGGCAATCAAAGCTGTTGTGTTACCTTCTATTATCTATTGCCTTTGATCTTTGTTGCTATAAAAATAGGTATGACATAATCTATTTATTGCATAGTATTAACAAAACGGTGCTTTTAATTAAATATAAATATTCAGTTAAGTGGTTTTTCAGGGCACAAGTGCAGTTAAGTGGTTATGCACTTAGCTGATATTTGCTCTTTGAACGCGTTTCAGATTTCCGGACCAAATCTACATGAAAAAGTGTAGTTAGAAGGTATAAATTCCGGTGCTAACTGAATTTTGACCCTTAAGTGGGTTAAGTCGTTATTCCTGGAAGCCACAGAAATATGGTCATCTTTTTATTGTAGATAGCTCGTTATGTCCTCAAGCAGCTATCGATTATAGATTTTCGGCTAACTTAGGAATTGATAGAGAAACAATATATAGTTTAGAGTAAATGATAAAACAATATAACTTATTTTCCAAGTTATATGTAATGATAAAGGAAGAAATTGAGTAACAACGTGAATTACTGGGTAATGATGCGGAACCTGAATTATAATTATTATTATTTAGTTTAAAACCTGGCTATGATCGAAATAAGTATAATTTGCAAAGAACAGATGAGGTTTTTGCTGTGTGTGAAGTTGCTGTGGTTTTTGTTACCACAGCCGATGGTGACATTCCCGAATCACATGTGACTATCCGTAATAACCATGTATTGCGATCAGTAAGTTCGATGGATCCAAATATAGAATCTATGGTATATCCACTGTTTTATCATCATGGATCACAGGTTGGCACACAAAATATAGCGAAAATAAATAATAATAAATAATAAAATTCGTAGTAGATAATGATAATAGACAAGAAGAACAAAGTAATCGTCGAGTAACTAGGGGTTCCTATGTTAAATATAGAATAGGGATAAGACCTAATTCATTCAATGTATTTTTGTTAGGTCGTAGATTATTCCAACAATGACACGTTGATAGTTACGTTAAAATTGAGAGGGATCAAATTGAATATATTCGGCGCAATTAAAAACAACTGCGTGTGGAATCATACCGGGGATTAGTTCATCATTTAAGGAATACTCCTAATGATATGAATTTTCAAGTAGGTAAAATGGTTATATTGTCATGAAACTTTGTCGGTTCTCCTAGATATATCATGCAAAATTATCAAGATGCCATGGTTATAGTTCGTATTAAAGGAAAACGTTATCTGTTTATAACGATGAGGTGTAATCCTAACTGGCTTGAAATTAGAGATAATTTATTTCAGGGTCAACAGACTTCAGATCGTCCTGACTTTAGTGCGCGTGTTTTTCATTTAAAAAAAGAGTATCTAATCTCGCTAATAACAAAAGAGAAATATTTTAGCGAAGTTTCAGTTCACATACATGTAGTAGAATTTCAAAAACGAGGTTTACCTTAACCACACATTTAGTTACTTTAAGAGATGGTTACAAATTGTGTACCGTGAATGATATCGATAAATTTATTTCTGCTGAAATTACTGATTCTGAAACCGATTTAATATTGCATAAAACTGTGGTTAATAATATGATTAATGTTTCTTGTAATAGCAGATGTATCATTGACGGTAAATATTCGAAACAGTACCAAAAAGAATTTCTAGAGGAAACTATAATATCATCTGATGGATATCCGAAATATAAACGAAGAAATGATGGAAAAAAAATTATGCGTGGAAATCTAACTCTAGATAATCGATTTGTAGTACCATATTGTCGCTGGGTTGTTACGCATATTCTATTGCCACATAAACATTGAAGTAGTATTCAGCGTAAAGTCCGTGAAATATTCGTATAAATATGTTTATAAAGGTTACGATGCTGCAATTATCATAGTTGAAGAGTCAAATAATGAGAGGGCAGTTAATCATGATGAAGTTCATAGTTTTCTAGAAACACGATATGTTAGTCCAGTTGAAGCATGTCTCTTAAGTAATCCATTATAGTGTAAAAGCCATAGTATCATACGTTTAGCAGTTCATTTACCTCAATAACAGTCAATTATAATTCATGATATTAATGATGATGTAATAGCGAAGGCTACATTAAATCGAAGCAGTACATCATTAGCTTATTTTGATTTAAATAAACAAGATTTTTCAGCAAGACAACACACGTATACTGAAATTCTGGGACATTATGTTTTCAAAACAATATAATGAAAATGGTGAACGGCTGTAAATAAAAAAAAATAATATTTTTTAAAGAAGAATGTGGTAAAACTGTACAGGAAATAAAACAAAAAAACAAATAGAAAAGTGGTCCCAGTTAACCCCTATAGCACCGAATATTTGACGAATATTCCCTCAATATTTATTTGCCATTTTCACAATTTTCGCTAATATTACCTGACCGTTTATAAACATGGAAGAAACCCTGAGGGAATATTCCTGCAAACCTTGATGACCGTTTTTCCATTCCTTTTAATAATATCCTAAAAATATATTAAATGTGTGATAAAATGAGACCCAAACAAAAATTTTGATCGAAATTTTGAACCGTATACATGGCCATTTTAAAATTTTTGCTCTATCGTCGATTCCAGATTCAGGAACAGCATATATCGACTGAAAGTTGTATGTATCTCATTTATTTGATTAAATAATTTTTTACAGTCAACAATTATTTAATCAAGTAAATTGGATACATACAACTCTTCAGTCAATAGACATATAAAATATTAAAATTTTAGGACCTCTCCCACTAAAATATATGCAGTTCTTGAATCTGGAGTCGACCGCAGAGCCCAAAATTTTAGATTATGTAGAAAACAGCTTTAAAGATAAAATTACTAAAATATTTTTTTATTTCTTCTTCTTTATTTCTTAACTCCATCTCTTCCCTGAAATACAAAAAAGTATTGTTTTTAGCTCAAAATATTTTACATTTAGAACAAATATTCTGGTACCTCAGTATACGATCCATCAAACTTGTAAGCTATATGAGCACGTGTAACAGTCAGTCAAGTTTGTTAAGTCGTTTACCATGTAGATCCTTTGGTGCTTTTAAATCTGTAAGTTTTTAATAATCTTTATCACATATATTAGATTCTTATATAGTGAGGTAAATAAAGAATGTGTTCAGAAATCCAAAATCCTTCATGCATGTTATGAAGACAGTATGGCCATAGCCAAATGCTAAAAAAAATGTTCATAGCAGCAACACTCCTATATTGATCTTCTTTTAATGTCTGACAGGGTGAACTTCTTTATTTGTCCTTTCTTTATTCTTTTTCACATATAATATTATTACTTAATAAAGAGAAGATGACTAATATATATTTATTGCAGTGCATAACTGTTTTGACTTCAGAAAATAAAATGTCAATTATATCATAGTAAGATTCAGGCAATGGTTGATAATGGTAGCTTTCTGGCAGAAGCGAAGGTTCCATAATGTTTTTCTGCACAATATCATATCTCTCGCTTCCTTTAAAAGTTGATTTAAATCTGTACACTAAATGTTTTTTGTAATAGTCATTATAGACTTAATTTTTCTTTAGTATCAATCCCTGTTATTTTAAGTATAAAGTTTCTAATAAAAGTTCAAGTACTAAAAAGCTATTTCTAAAACTTTAATTAAAGTGTAACTCATATTATTCAAACACTTTTAAAAACTTATTTCAAATATCTTTACGTATTATAATACCCTAAATATTTATTCCCAAATCTGTTGGAAACAATGAAAACTAAGAACAACACTTTGTATAAAAAGGTGCTGATGCTGATAGGTTTATGATGTGTTTATATGAAATGACAGCTATGCATGTTTACATTGCTTGCGGGCTTTTACATAGATTAAAATCAGCTCTGTTACAATAAAGGAGTGAGCTATGAGAGGCTGTCAGTGATAAGTCAGGTTGTTACAGTGCCAACTTATCTGCTATAAGTTTTAAATTCAAATTTTTATTTTTGTCAAAAATACCGTCCATAAATTATATTATTTATTTTTTATCTTTATATTAATGTTTAAAATATTATTATTGGATTTTTTAAAGTATATATATAGATATGTAGGAGAGGTGGTGAAAGGTGAGGTGGAGAGTGAAGAGATGTCCTTCCTACTTAAACTGTTTATTGGCTCGTCTCTCTCTCTCTCTCTGGCGTGACTAACTCGTGTCGTGGTCAGAGCGGAACTGAGCGGCGGTGTCGGCTTCACTCGCTCGCAGCATGGCTGCTCTCTTTCTCTCCGACACTATATAGTACCGCCACCTACCGGCAGGAGCCTACAGTACTCTCCCCGAAAGGAGATAAATGAGTAACATTTTTAAGAGTGCTTACAAGAGTAAAGATTGGCGGGTGAGAGAGATTACAAAAGAATGAATACTAATTACAGAAATGAGAGTACAGTCACAGCACAGAGAGTTATAACATTTTTTACACTAGGTAACGAGATTACATGCTTTTGGAAAAATGAGCGCAGCTTAAGATCTAGAATCACAGAATGATGATTGTACAAGTGTTTTCTTGTAATAGGAACAATACAGATTTTTTATTTTGACTCCGAAGGACTAGCGTAGTCTTTGATGGCGTAACGTCGCAAAAATGGTACGTTAATTTTTGAGAAATAGCGTATGCGAGTCGCTCGTGATTTACTTAAGCTAAAATTACGTATTTACAACAGGTCGCGTGGCGTGATAGATTGAGATGACATGAGCTTAGCTACTGCACCATCTCGCAAAATGAGCAATTTTATCTGCGAAAATGCGTCTACTCAGTTGTTCCTGTTCCGTTTGAGGATATTAGGAACGAACTTATCTCGCTTCGGTTTGGGCGAAGGAGGTTGGGTAGGAGGGACGGGATGAGTTGTATATCCGTTGGCGGAGGGGGTGTGAAGTGTGAGTATCCTAGCTGGCGTTGGTGGCCGCGAAGGCTTGAGAATGCCAGTGAGTTTTGCAGTGTTATGCTCGGAAATTGGGATGGGAGCAGTGATCGGTTCCGGAACGTCATCCTTGGCGTCGTCGGGGTCCTCTTGTAGGATGAAGGCGGGCTTTCAGCGTTCGATGTTTACGGTCTTGTTTCTGTTGTTAACGTCTACATCGAAGGTATGATTCTCTTGATTGCGAGAAATCACCTTGTGTGGGCCAGTATAAGACCGAGTTAAAGCCGGTCTGATAGGCTTTTCTTGTAGCCAGACGTGGGTGCATGTGTCTAGGCCTTGATGAAGAAATAGTAGTTTTCGTCACTAGGGCGTAAAGTTGAACTTCACGTACCGAGTGATCAATACGCACGGGGGTCGGCGCAGCCGGCCCGAGTGTTGGATGATCACGAGGTCGTAAAGATTTCACCTGCTTGGCGAACAATATTTTTTTTTATAGTATGAGTAAAGCACGTCGTCGCATCGTTTGAGTGTGTAAAGTTGAATTTTACGCATAGTAGTGAGTAAAGCGAAGCGAAGCGAAGCTTTACGCATACTATGTGTGAAATTCAACTTGACGCACTGAAAACGATGTGAATCGACGTACTTTACGCATACTATGCAAAAAATGCCTTATTGCGGTTTTATGACTAACTGGTACTGGTTTCAGTTGTTGCATAAATTTGCGAAATTCATTGTAGAAGGAACGAACGTCTGGTTCTTCCGCTGTAAAGGGTGAGAAATCGCCAGGGATTCTCATTGCCTAGCATGACTGTTGGTAAAAGAGAGGTCCACTTCTGATAGTTGCCGTGACACGTGAGGGCTGTCTTGATGTCCCTGTGGAGGCGCTCGACCATGCCGTTGGATGCAGGCTGGTAGGAAGTGGTTCTGACTCTATTGATGCCCAAAATTGACAGAAGTTCTGTGAAAAATCTAGATTCGAATTGGGCGCCCTGATCCGTTGTGATCGTGGTTGGTGCACCATAGCGACAAATCCAATTGTTGTAAAATGCATGAGCTACTGTATGAGCTGTGGTGCCTGAAATGGGGCACGCCTCAGGCCATCTCGAGTAGCGATCGAGGATGGTAAGGACGTGGGTAAAACCTTGGCTGTTGGCAAACGGTCTAATGAGGTTCAAGTGCAAGTGGTCGAATCTTGCATCTGGAGTAACAAAGTGCCTAGGCAGGAACTTGTTGTGCCTTGTGACTTTTGATTGTTGACAAGCGACACACGTTTTGCACCAAGCAGCGATATCGCGGCTCATATTCGGTCACACGTATTACCGGTGGATGAGGCGAGTCGTGACCTTTGCTCCAGGGTCTGACTGTGAGTGGAAACTGTCGAAGATTGTTCTACGCAGTTTTCCTGGCACATAAGGCCGTATAGAGTCTTCGTAGAAGTCGCAGTAGAACGGTGTGTGAGCAGGACCCCATGTAAGCCAGTGAAGCTTGAGAGGGTGATCTGGAGTGCTTAAGATCTCCTTGAGTTGCTCATCATTCGCTTGTTCTTGACCGAGCTGCGTCGGGTCGAAGAACGTGGGAAGTTTGAAGGCGTTTATATTTGCAAGAATCTTCTTGTCTTGAGGGTCCGCTTGCAATTCGGGGTCGCTCCAGTCGAAGAATGTAGGGGAAGTGAAAGTGTTAATTCTGGATAGAGCATCCGCAACATCATTCTCTCCACCTGGGATTTAGCAAATCTCCACGTTGAACTGGGCGATGTAGGATAGCCTGCGTGAACGAATGGCAGGAATTTTGTCCGAATTTTGCTGAAGGGCATAGACTAAAGATTTATGATCTTTGTAGATCTTGAATTCCACGCCTTCTAAGTAATAGTGAAAGTGGCGAATCGCTTCGTAGATAGCCGTGAGCTCCCTATCGTAAGTGGAGTACTTTTTTGCGCAGGTGTGAAAACTTGCGAAAAGAATCCTAACGGTTGCTAAGTGTTACCGGAGCGCTGCTCTAGGGCTGCTCCCATTTGTGTATCTGAGGCGTCCGTCTTGAGGCGCAGTTCTGCGTTTTCGCTTGGGAAGGCGAAGAACGCGAGGGTGGTAATGTCCTCTTTGCACTTGTGGAACGCCGTCTTGGCTTCCTCGGTTCAGGGAACTGGGCGTTTATCCTTTTTCTTGGCACCTCTTAAGAATTCGTTGAGAGGACGCTGCGTGTCAGCTGCATTAGCTAGCAGACGCCTGTAACTATTCACAAGACCTAGGAATCTACGTACTTCTTGTATGGTCTGTGGTGGAGGGAATTCTCGAATGGCCTTGACCTTTTCTGGTTTGGCTTGAAGCCATTAGGAGTGATGAGGTGGCCCAGGAAGACCAATTCCGAGACGCCGAATTTTCATTTCTCCAAATTGGCTTGCAGCTCGTATTCATTGAGTCGCGACAGCACTAGGTCTAAGTGTTGCGTGTGTTCTTCTTCTGAAGAGGAAGCGATGAGGATGTCGTCTAAATAGACGAACACGAAGTCTAGGTCGCCTAGTGCTGAGTTGATGTAGCGCTGAAACGTCTGCGAAGCGTTCCCTGCTAAAAATAATCTTATGCTTTATCCCGAGATTAGTCACGTATCAAATCACATGCCTAGTCATATATCTATCAGCATGATAAAATAGGGCTGATTAATCACCTTCCCGTCACTTGATTAAGCATGTACTTGATTACATGATTGCGGAAAAAAAAGTTAGTTCTGTATTATTCGTTACAGGATTTAGCATATTATTTAGCACGTGAAATAGAATGTATTAAGACAGATGATTGCGCACGTGATTTCACTTATGACTTCGTATGTGACTTACTAAAAAAAAATTATACTTTATTGCTCGTCACGACGTTAGACATATAATTTAGCCTATGTTTTAGTATGTATACAGGCAGATAATAAGCAAGTGTGTTTGCATATGATTTTGTACATGATTACAGAAAAATGGTGGGTCTGCATTATACATTCCGTGATTCAGTATATTATTTAACATGTGTAATAGAACGTATTTAGACACATGATATGCATATGATTTCACACGTGATTTTGTATGTGACTTACAAAAAAAATGTTATACTTCATTGCTCATCATGTCGTTAAGTACATGATTTTGAACATGATTACGGAAAAATTTTGTGCTGAATCATTGAAGAACGTGATTCAGCATGTTATTTAAAAATGAAGTAGAACATTTTTTTTGCTAAGTCACGTACATAATCATGTATGAAATCACGTGCATAATCATTTGCCTAAATACGAATTATTTGACATGCTTAATAATATGCTGAATCATGTAACGATTAATGCAAACGTAACATTTTTCCGAAATCATCTATCAAATCACATTATAATCACATGCTTAATGATGTGCCAGAACACATATTGAAACACAGACTACATCATATGCCTAACGACGTGACGAGCAATGAAGTAGAACATATTTTTTTGGTAAGTCACATACATAATCATGTGTGAAATCACGTGCATAATCATTTGTCTAAATACGTACTATTTTATATGCTTAATAATATGCTGAATCACATACTGAGTAATTGAGAAACAAAATTTTTCCGTAATTATGTAATAAAGCATATGCAAAATCACTTGCTTAATCATGTGCGTGAACCCATTCTAAACCGGTTATGAATCACATACTTAATCAAGTGACGGGAAGGCGATTAATCAGCCCTATTTTATCATGCTGATAGATATATGACTAGGCATGTGATTTGATACGTGACTAATCTCGGGATAAAGCATAAAATTATTTTTCGCAGGGTTGCGAAAGCCAAACGTCATGACCGGGAACTCATAGAGTCCGAAGGGCGTGAGGACCGCCTTCTTGGTCACGTCCTCTAGTGCTACCGGTATCTGGTGATAGACTTGACGTAAATCTAGGGCTGAGAAGATGCACTTGCCATGAAGCAGGGTCATGCAGTCGTGCATGTGTGGAATTGGGTAGCAGTCTGGGACTGTAACCATGTTTAATTTGCGGTAGTCACCGCAAGGACGCCAATCGCCGTTCTTCTTAGGTTCCATGTGTAATGGACTAGCCCAAGGACTGTTTGAGGGGCGGCAGATGCCCAGCTCGCACTATTTGCGAAATTTGGCTTTTGCTGCCTTTAGCTTCGCGGGTGAGAGGCGGCGGGCGCTCTGTGAGACTGATGGCCCTGTCGTTAGTATGTGGTGAAAAACTTCCCGTTTCTTGACAGCTCGAAATTGAGCTGGTCCGAAAACGCTGGGAAATTTGTTGATGACGTGAGCGAATTTATGGTTCGGTGCCAGAAATGAAATCTGGAAAGATTGTACTGCTTTGATAAACGCAGGTGCATAGGTGAACTGGTTACCGTCTACCAATCTCTTGAGTCTGAGATCGAGTAAGAGGTGGTAATGGGTGAGAAGGTCCGCTCCAATTATGGATTGGGGAATGTCCTTTACGGTGAAATTCCACTTGAGCCTGTAAGAAAAGCCTACGTCAATTTGAAGGCGTGCGACGCCGAAGAAATGTTGGAACCGATGTCGGTCGGAAAAGGTTGTGTCCGGACGATGGATCATTCGCTGGGGGCCCTTTTGGCCAGGTGGACTGAGCGCTGTAGCTGGAGTTTGTTGTCGTGGTGAAGACAGGGGCCATGGCTGCCATTTGCGTTGTTTCAGGAAGAAAGGTGGACATGGAGGTTGTGGTGGGAGAGGCTAAGTTCTCTACAACCTGAGTTGCATGCTGTGTTGGAGAAGAGGAGGTGAAGCACTTTTCCATGACCTTCATGAGTTCTTCTAGTTTGCGGTCGATTAGCTCATCAACGGACTTCATTAGATTTTCAATGTCGTCTACCGTGACGAAACTGCTAGAGCATGGCGAATGCGTGCTCTTATTCGCTGAGAGCTGTTTGTGGAGGGCACCAGTGTTTGGAGTGGCGAGAACCGCTTCTGTCCGGCTGTTATGTCGGTGACATTAGGTACACCAAAGGTGAACATCGAGGAAGTGTTTGGCGTCGTTGGCTGGTTCCCTAAAGTCGGAAGGAGAAGCGCTCCGGTCGTTGTGTTGGAGGGCGAGGTTTACGTGGACGTGGCTTCGCTAGTAGTGAAGACGTGGCTGCCCTCGTTTGGAGATTGCCCGGTTGACTGGTTTTGTTAATGGGAGAGTGTTGCATCATGTTAGCGGCTAAAAGAGCTCTTCTTGAGCTACGGGCAGTGTGGGAGGCTAGGTTAGGGTCCTACACGAGTGAATCCTGTAGAGCTTTTAATTCCCGTTCGCTCATTTACGAGAAAAAATGCAGAGACTCATGTAACGATAATTAGTCGGGACAACTTACAAAATTGTTAAAAAGATTAAAGAAAGGTGTACTCGCAGGTACATAGATAAATGCAAAACAATGTTTGTTCGACTCGTAAATAACAACCGTAAAAGGAATTAAGGTAAAAAAAAAAGAATTAAAAGGAAGTATTATCTCCCAGCGGGTGATAATTACCCCTACGTGACTCGAGAGTACGCGTAAAGGGTAAGGAAATCAAAATGTCTGATCTCTCCCAAGAGGTCTCAGAGTGCGCCTAGATTACCTTACGCCGTTGCGTATTACAAGCTCTCTGGTTAGCGCTCGCAGGCACAAACAATAATTACAAAGTCTAAGGCCTATGCTAAAACTTAAATCTATAAGGTTACTAGCGGCGCGTAAATTTTCGATGTCACAAAAATGTGGGCCGCGTGTGTCACGAAAAGTTAAATGTTAGATACGTAACCTTGCGCAGGAACGAGGTCAGAAACAACAGCGCGCGGAAGTAAAAATGGTCGCCAAGATGGCCGTCGATTTCTTAGAACGCGTGACCATTGCGCGCGAATTCGCGGAACTTGAAGTCTCGCGAGTGAGCGTGCGCCGAACGACAACAACTTTTTAAGACACGAGAGGCGAAACGAAGGTTCACGAGAAATGCGCGCGGGGCAATATGAATTCCCGGAAAGCTGAGAGAGAGAGTAAACACATCCCGGAAAGTTGAGAGAGAGAGTAAACACATCCCGGAAATCGCTCTTTAGAACGACTCGACGATTACCGCGTACCAAGTACGTGAGTTTAATGCGCGCTCGCTGGATTTTTATGTACCGCACGTATACCTTGACGCGATGAAGAGATCATTGCTGTGTGACGAGGTGTCTCGTAGATAATGTTCAGGCTGCTGCTGAAGACCTTACGTTGCTCGAGGGGTGCGTTAGAAAGGCCCCGATGACGGTGGCTTCACGCAGGGACGCACCTGGAGATCTGCTTCGAAAAGATGTGCTGAGAGGCTGATGTCCACGCGGTGCTCGAAAGGTGCGTTTGAAGGCGCCGGTGACGGTGGCTTCACGCGAGTACGCACCTGGAGATCTGTAGCAGTCGCCGAAGTGCCTCCAAGAAACTCGACGAGTGTTGGCCGCAGTGGCGAAGAATAAGTTGGTGGCGGTGTGCCAGTATAGTTATGGCGGATTCTTGGAATCGCGCGTGTGCACCGGCGTGCCAGCACGCACACCGCGTAAGTTCAGCGAAAGTCAAAGTCTTCCGTTATGCGCCGGCGTGCCTGCATGCATACGGAAGGTAGGAGGCTTCGCGCAAAAAGTCCTTGCTGCTCTCCGTTGAATTCGGAAAGATGCAATGTCTTCGAAGACAACTTACTTGTGAAGCGTCTCGAATATCCCTCACGTTTCTCGAAAGAAGACGTGCGGGATAAAGAAACGGTTTGTGTGCGCCGGCGTGTCAGCACGCACACAAAAACGCTGCTCGACCGGAACGAACCCGTATACAGCCGGATTGTTCTGCCGCTGCCAGGAGAGCTGCCGAGAAGGTCCAGAAGCCGCCCTCGGAGGAGCCGGGGTCACCAATGTAGGAGAGGTGATGAAAGGTGAGGTAGAGAGTGAAGAGATGTCCTTCCTACTTAAACTGTTTATTGGCTTGTCTCTCTGGCGTGACTGACTCGTGCCGTGGTCAGAGCGGAACTGAGCGGCAGCGTCGGCGGCGCTCGCTCGCAGCATGGCTGCTCTCTCTCTGTCCGACACTATATAGTACCGCCACCTACCGATGGGGGCCTGCAGATATGTAGAGTGAGAATTTCAAATATATTAAGAACAGGGAAATGAAAAAATAATTAGTAGAAATAATATACGATTATATAAATATGTATACAAAATGAAAAATTTAATTTGAACAAAAAACAAATGAAAAGCTTTATCAGTGTTTTGTGTATATTCTTAAAAAAGTAGATAATGCTTTGAAACTAATTTGGATATATTCTATAAGTGTTTTTTTTTTTAGTAAAATATATAATAAAAAAAAATAATTTTTCGACATTTTAAAGGTGTCCGACCTTAATTGTAGATAATGAATAATTGACTCTTAATTGTAGATTTAATAGATTACATCGGATAAATAAAATACATTAATTGTAAATAGCACACAGTGCACCCGTGCTAGAGCCCTCACCACTTTTGTCTCTCTTCCAAATCTATGATTTTTACTTTCTGTGCTTTCCTCTTTCGTCCGTATTCGAGATCTATTTGTATCTATTTCTACGTTATAGCGAAATCAGAGTATAGTTACATCATGGATAGCTACATAAACATGGAATAACCGATTTGTTGTAGCATGTATCCAGAATTATGAACACGTTAACAAAATTGTAGTCGAATTAAGGTAGCTTGGGAGCGAGAATCGGTCACATTACTAAAGTTTGTTTGCAATCGATTGTTCACATGTAATAATCTAAGAAACGATATCATATAAAAATATGGATCTTAAAGTAACAAAAAAATTTGGCTGATGCTATTTGTACGACAGATTTTCTAACCTCAAAATATATCAATAGGCGAAAGGAGTAGACTAGAAAATTTTGAAAATTAGACAAACTTTGATAGATGACTAAAGAAATACTTTGGCGAAAAAATCATGTGATTAATCATATGATTTATCACTTGATTTCTCACGTGATGTCTCACCTGACGATTTGGCGCGATTTCTCACGTGACAAAACAAACATAAATAAATTATATATAACGCTTATTCTTTAATGAAACTTGTTTCTTCAATGAATAGCAAATACATTATCGCAGAAAAAACGATACATTAAATTTCCGACCCAACCGAGAATCGAACTCACGAACTTTGGGTTCCTGCGCAGGCACCCTACCCATTACGCTATCACTCGCTTGAAAGATTGTGGTCATTTTCGCCTACATAAGCTCCATTCTCGATATTTATTGCTATTTTAGTTAGATTATTTATGTAACATATCAATGATTTGTAAAAATGATTTATTTATACACTATTTTAATAAAATGCGTAACTTACATTGAAACATTAATTAATTAAATTCGAATAACTTAAGAATGTATTACCGGTAAAGCAGAAATCAGGTAACTAGAAAATTAATTTTTTTTTTCTTTTTAAACAAAATACCGAATTATTTATATAAAATGTTATGTATGTAAAATTATAAATAAAAATCATTATGTTTTTAAAAATTTGTATTACTTTTAAAAAAATTATTCGAATTTAATTAATTAATATTTTGATGTAAGTTACTCATTTTCTTTAAATAGTGTATAAATAAATAATTATTAGAAATCATTGATATTCTATATAAATAATCGTCCTTCATATTTATTTAATTGCTGTTTAATTTCGATTATTTAATTTGTTACTTAAGTTTGATAATTTTGAAAATAATTTATATTGAGATATTAACTAATTAAATTCGAATAACTTTTTCAAAAGCAATAAAAATTTTTAAAAACTTTATGATCATTATTTACAATTTTATATACATAACATTTTATAAAAAGTAATTCGATATTTTGTTTAAAAAAAAAATTAATTTTGTACTTACCTGATTTCTATTTTACCGGCACTACATTCTTAAGTTATTCGAATTTAATGAATTAATTTTTTAATGTAAGTTACAAATTTTATTAAAATAGTGTATAAATAAATAATTTTTACAAACCATTGATATTTTACATAAATAATCAAATTGAAATAGCAATAACTATGGAGAATGCAGCTTATGTAGGTGAAAATAACCACAATCTTTCAAGCAAGTGATAGCGTAATGGATAGCGTGCCTGCGCAGGAATCCAAAGTTTGTGAGTTCGATTCTTGGTTGAGTTAGAAATTTTATGTATCGTTTTTTTCTACTATAATGAACTTGCTGTCTATTCAAGAAACAAGTTTCATTAACGAATAAGCGTTATATATTATTTTTTTATGTTTGTATTGCCACGTGATTTTTCCCGTGATTAATCACGTGAGAAATCGCGCCAAATCGTCACGTAAGAAATCACGTGAGAAATCACGTGAGAAATCAAGTGATAAATCATATGATTAATCACGTGATTTTTTCGCCAGGGTAGTATTCCTTATTGTGTGGTAACTATTTTCTTACCTGCTCTATCAAAATTCCGCACTCAAACGATAAGCATTTCTGTCGTATCTCTATATAGATATACCGCGAATACAATCTGTCGTACAAATAGCCGCGCCGAAAAAAAAATTTTTCGACGAAATTTCAACATTGCAAAAGGCATTGTCTGGTCAACTACCTTAAATTTAATTATCCCTTGCTATCAGTTTTACCCAAGTAAACTTTTAGATTTACTCACATTATCATAAAATGAAAAATTACAACAATTTTACTCCAGTTATTTACACCCGAGGGATGTTGATTCTTTCCGACCGCGCCTAGTCAATTTTAAAATCCTGCAATCTCATTGGACGATTCCAATTTACTTTCTCAATGATTTAATAATTTATTAATATTTGTAAATTCCATATTTTTCCTTAATTTTTTGTTATTTCACACTTATATTATTCAATTTGTTTAAGACACAAATAATTGATTTTTAACATTAATGATTTTGACATGTTCAGCCGATAAAACAGGATTAATGATAAAGTATGAGTATTACAACATCTTCATAAAAAACAAAAAACCAAATAAAATCTTATGTAAACACAAATACCAGTGGTAGCTAATAAAAACATTTACATAAATTTCTAAAGACAAAATGAGTTTATATAAAATTATATGTCCATGAACCATGACCGAGTCAACTTTAAAATTTTTATCTTTATTTATTTTCTAAAAGTGACAGAGGATAATTTTTACTATATTCACTTCAAATCGCGATTATTAAAAAAATGAGTTCCAACTCAAAATAATTGGCCAGCGTATCTGCATAATTTCATGTTTCTGCACAGCTCCGTATAAATTAACCTCAATAGAAAACAAAATCAAATAGACAACACGCGCGCGTATCGCGCGTCATTTCCATTTTCTAGTAACATATACATAAAACAGGTCCAGAGAAATTACGATTTGAAAAAAGGCTAAAACAGTTTTAACAGTTTTAATCTCAAATATCTCTGAAATTTATAAACTAATTCTTTTACCCTAACAATTCATGTAATAAATAATATACAAACTCTACACCTCCATCAAATCTACATCTCCATCAAATTTCGAAGTAATTAAATTTTACTCTAGTTATTGTGCGACATAGAAAGTCATTTCCAGAAATACAAAAATTTAAATATCAAATATCTCAAAAACTAACCATATAATCTGGATGAAATTTTACATAGGTATTACCTATATCGTATACAAAATAGTCTATAAATTTCAAATTGATACATTAAGTCGTCATTGAGAAATTACGAATTTGAAAAATACGTAAAAAACTTTTAATATCAAATATATCTAAAAATTATGAGACAATTCTTTTACTTAAAGCACTTATACGATAAACATGTAAACTCTGCATCTCCACAAAATTTCAACATGATGAAACCAATTCTTTTTACTCTACTTATCATGCGACAAAAAAATGACTTTCCAAAATATACTGAGGGATGTTTCCAGTGTAGAAAATGGCGCGCGCCCTTACCTCCTATATTATGGGAATTATCTACTATTGTACAAATTCTTTAGGAAATCCCCAAAATACTGTACAGATATAAGTATATATATATATATATATATATTGTAACGCGTGCCTAGCCACGATTCGAATCTACCACGCCAAGGTAGTGAGCGCGCGCGCGCAACTCCCGCGCAGGCGAATCGAGGCGCGCCGCGCGTAGCGAATCGGTCTCGCGACGCGTAAAATGCCCGCGATCCGTCGCGAAGCTGCTAACTTTTTCCGGCGAGAAAGAGGAGCCATCTTCGTGTCTGCCATCGCGCGTGAAACATCTCCTTCGTGTCTCTCGTGAGTTAACTTGTCCGCGCCGTCATATCGTTTTTTGTTAGACCCCGCGAGTGTAGAGTGGAGGCGCTGACTAGCGAGCGAGCGAAAGAAAGAGAGCGAGAGAGCGATACCGCGTCGCGTGTGCCACGAGCAGACAGAGACAGCGAGCGAGGAGCCGGCAGCCAGCCCGCCTGCCGACCCCATTACAGCAGGCAAGAGAGAGAGAGAGAGAGAGAGAGAGAGAGAGAGAGAGAAAAAGAGCGCAACTGCGGTGCGAGCGAGAGGGAGCGAGAGGGTCGAGTGCACCGGCTGCTCCTTCCTAACGTAAGTTTTCTACTCTCCTCTCGCGGGTTTATTGTAAAGGCTCGCACGGAAATCGCCCCGTGCAAGCTTTCTGTGCCGTTTACGTGCGGATGTGTGTCAGCCCGCCGTACTTTAACACCGCGCGCGAGAATAGCAGCTTCGCCGCGCGCCGTATCGTTCGCGCGTTTGAATCTTAACGGTCGCGCGCGAACTAACTCATTTGTTCTAATCAGCACGTGCGTTGTGCTTGTAGTTATTAGTGATTTTAATATACGGTGATATCTAGTTACTCGT
This sequence comes from Torymus aiolomorphi, assembly GCA_036365515.1. Lineage (NCBI taxonomy): Eukaryota > Metazoa > Arthropoda > Insecta > Hymenoptera > Torymidae > Torymus > Torymus aiolomorphi. The sequence goes on along the minus strand of CM070875.1, from coordinate 92,519,145 downwards.
CGCGTTGTTCATTACAACCTGTCCTTCTCCCGGATACCGCCGCCTCCGCAGGAAAACGACTCCGTCGGTCGTTTTCATATCTGAGTATAGCGGCCGCGCGCTTTTCTCTTCGAGCGCGCGCTTTTCACTCAACGATCCAATTAGTTGGAAAGCGAAGTTCATGTGCGATCTTCGCATTGTTTTCGGGATTCCAGGAGCAGATCCCCGGGCAAGTCATTTTAGTCTGACACCCGCGGCACCGTGTTCTAGGGCATCGGTGGCCTGTGGCTTGTTGGGATTTTCCCCCACTAGCCATCCTGTTACAACTGGCGCCACAACGTTTTGGGGGTGGAGAAGGACCCGCGGCGCGTACGTGATACGCGGCAAAGCTTGGCGCGAAGAAGCTCAGCAGCGTAGCTGAGTATAAGCTGCAAAAAAAGGCTCTTCGTGCCGCAGCTGGTAGGCGCGTGTGTGCGTGTGCGTGACACAGCCGTGCTGTGTTGCGAGAGTGCGGTCGAGAGGTTAGGCAAGCGATAGCCAATAACCCTCGACCTAGAGTGCCGACGAGGAGAGATCTTGATCACGAAATTTTTGTACGTGAGTAATTGTTTTTAACAATTAAAAATTTTTTTTAATAGCAATTAATTTTTTTTAACGACAAAAATTTTTTTTTAAGCAATAATTAATTTTTTTAATTAATTTTTTTCTCAACCCGAAAATTTTTTATTCTCCTCTCGTATTTTCGATACGAATTATTCTTTAGTGGACGAAAAATAAAATTTTTTTTTCTTTGCTCGTGCTGTTAGTAGAAAAACGAGAGAAAGTCGGCAGGCACTCTCGGAACAAAAAGTTGACTGTGCGCCCGAGTAAAAACTCGAGCGCAAAAATCCCCTCGAACTTTAAAATTGTTTTTTATTTTTTTAGGGGAAAATTGTATTTATATTTTTTGTGTTTTTTGGTAATATTGTTCGTTTTGACACACATATATATATATATATATATATATATATATATATATATATATATATATATATATATATATATATATATATATATATATATATATATATACAGGGTGTGTCAAAAGTTCCGGGACGGCCAGTTATCTCAGCGGGAATGCATTTTCGGAAAAAATGTTTCATACAAAAGATGTAGGATTTTTCCCTGGCTATCTGATGGTGACCTTGAATTTGACCTTGGGCTTGACCTTCAAGATCATTTGAAGGTCAAGTCGAATTTTTTAAATGGGAAGCCCCCTTTTTTATTGCGGAAACCGAAAGAGGGAAAAATTCTCTTTCCACCGATATAAGATATATACGGGGTCAAATGTGATCTAGAGGTCGTTTCAAGGTCAAGTCGGTAAAATGAGGTCAAATTGATCTTTGGCAGTCTATAGCATGGAAACTAAGGGCGTTGGGAAAAAACTTTCCATACGAAAGTTTCCGCAAATCGAATGGAGCATCTGATGGTGACCTTGAATTTGACCTTGGGCTTGACCTTCAAGGTCATTTGAATGTCAAGTCGAATTTTTTGAATGGGAACCCTCTTTTTGTTGCAGAAATGCGGGCCACGGACCCATGGGTTTTCGGGGTCGCTGAACCCGTATCTGGGGTCGATTTGCCCCGTTGGGTCGACCCAAGGTCGTTCCAAGGTCAGCGGTGATTAGCCAGGTCCCAGGTCTCGGTTTTGATCCAGAAACGTTTGCACAAAAAATGTTTTTTAACGCCTTGATACACGAAATTCGATGGGGTGTCCAGATGATCGGAGTATAAGAACGTTGACCTTCAAATGACCTTCGGCTCACTTTTAACCCCGTATGTATCTTACACCCCTGGAAAGGTAAGTTTTCCCGCATTTCTGCAACAAAAAGAGGGTTCCCATTCAAAAAATTCGACTTGACCTTTAAATGACCTTGAAAGTCAAACCCAAGGTCAAATTTATGGTCACCATCAGATGCTCCATTCGATTTGCGGAAACTTTCGTATGGAAAGTTTTTTCCCAACGCCCTTAGTTTCCATGCTTTGGACTGCCCAAGATCAATTTGACCTCATTTTACCGACTTGACCTTGAAACGACCTCTAGATCACATTTGACCGCGTATGTGTCTTATATCGTTGGAAAGAGAATTTTTCCCTCTTTCGGTTTCCGCAATAAAAAAGGAGGGTTCCCATTTAAAAAATTCGACTTGACCTTCAAATGACCTTGAAGGTCAAGCCCAAGGTCAAATTCAAGGTCACCATCAGATAGCCCGGGAAAAATCCTACATCTTTTGTATGAAACATTTTTTCCGAAAATGCATTCCCGCTGAGATAACTGGCCGTCCCGGAACTTTTGACACACCCTGTATATATATTTTCACATATATTTATTTTAAAATTACAAGTGCGAGTAGTTGAGCGTAATTAATTACAAATAGTAATTAATTACAAAAATAGCTTTTGTTCTTTTAGAGCCGCGTACGGGAAACCCTCGTGCGTTATCGAGGTTAAGAGCAACCGCCGTAGCTCTTAGAAAATAACACGGGTTCGCGTAGAAAAAGCTAGCTCACGGGTTGAATAGGCAAACTCTCTCTGCCATCAATACAGATACTACTCGCGCTAGTAAAATAAGTTCGTGGGGAAGCGCACAGCCAATTGACACCATAGCCCGATCATCGCAATTTTTGCGGAATCTGCGATACTCAATTGGGCCTATACACAGCCCGAAGAGGAAATAAACGAGGCCATGCAAGTCCTTGGTCTACAGCAGTCAGATCTGCAGTCAGTAAATATGCTGACAGCGATCAAGTGGCTTATGAGCGATTGTAGTGCCGCCGATTTCATGCCAGAGCCGGAGCTGTCGGAACAGCAAGCGTTTGCTAAACGCGAGCAGTCCCGAAGAGCGTTCATCGACTTAACGTTGATGAACAAGTCTGGCTCGACTATTGTGGATCCCAATACTGACCCAGACCTTCCGCACCCGTTCATAACGCTCCTTGATGACCCGATAGTGATGCAGAAACTCTCGGAGTCTCGGAGGATGAACGCTCCACAACAAGCACATAATGCAGGGGTGGAGCCAGCGGAAGAGGCAAACGACCAGGAGGGTTCCGGGACAGAGATATTGAGCTCTGCAGCACCCACCGGGACATCTTCAGCCGAAGCTGAGGGAAGGCTTCAACAGCAACAGCTCCAACAGCAACAACTGCAGCAGCAGCAAATGCAGCAGCAGCAGCAAATACAGCAGCAGCAAATGCAGCAACAGCAGTTGGAGCAACAGCGACGGCAGCAACAGCAACAACAGCAGGAGCAACAGCAGCGGCAGCAAGACAATGCCAGTGCAACTACGAAGAAGAGTCGTTGTTGGCACGAAATGGGCAGCACGGGTTCTGGCAGCAATCGCGAAACCCGCCGCAGTCGCAAAACCTAGAGTGGTCGCGATAGCGTGAGTCGCGAACTGCCGGGATAGCAGTCGGAGACAATATATTATCGGAGCAGCTACTGGCGGTGATCAAAGCACTCGTCGAAGAGGTTGAACAGCTTAAAGAGATTGTACGAATACTTCAAGGAGCTCGACATCCAACCTCAAGTACGCAATTGGAGGGAGTCCAACCCCCAAGCACGGGCCGTAGACGAGGATCACCGCATGTGAACTTCCAAGACACGTTCACGTATGCGGAGTTTAACAGCAGCAGCCCAAGTCTCCAGTCCCCAACAGAGGCTGGGAGGAATAATACCAGAAATTCTTCCCAGCGCCAGACTAGGAATGGTGTGACCCAGGACCCGTCTGAGAGGCATACGTATTTGCCTCAGCAGACGAACCGTGATGTGGGCCAGATAGTCCGAAAATGGTATCAGGTTCTCAGGGTCCTCAAAGGAGCAGAGCGTCGAGTTATTCCTAACAAGAATAGAGGAATGCAGAACTCTAGCTAATCTGACACACGACGAGGTGCTTTTGTAGTTGTCAGAGCTCCTAACTGGGGTAGCAGCCACCTGGTACCGGAGTAACCGCCACACATGGCGATCGTGGCCAGATTTCATAGAGGCCATAACGCACATGTATGGCGGGGACAGGGACATCAGCAGCGCGTCATGGCGGAAATAAACGCGAGGACTCAAGGCAGAAACGAACTTACGCATGATTACGTGGTAAATCTACAAGCCATGATCCTAAAGTTGGTTCCGGTGCCTAGCATCGCTCAACAGTTAGACATGTTGCACCGGAACATGCGGCCAGAACTGCAAAAGATGGTAATGCGAAATCAAATTACGGATTACCGAGGGCTCCTGGACCTGGCCCGGGAAGCCGAATTAGCGCTCGCGGCAGATAAGGTGTATCACTCGCCACCACCGCCCGAGCGCACGTACATGCCAGAATTTGCCTACGTGCCAACTGAGCCGTCCACGGATCAGCGGAAAAAGCAGAGTCCAAGCGTGGCGGCGATGGGGCACCAACAGCACGAGCCTCGAGAGAGCTCGAATGCTTATCGGCCTTGACAAAAAAAGGCACCGACGAGAACAAAGGGCAAAAGCCTAACCCGCCGCCAGCCAGAAAACCTAAGAAGAAGGGTAACTGGGAAAATAGGCGGCGGGAGGGCGGGCAAATTACAAACCAGCCTAGTGGGGGTAGTAGCTCGACCCACCAGGCTAGGCCGCAAAGTCCAAGAAATAACGGACCTCCACGAAGGCAAGAGTACCGAAGGGAACCCGGATATGAGCAAAAGGGAGGCAACAAGCCCAATGCTGCCGGAAACCAACAGGGAAACGGCCAGGGGGGCAGGTAAACACGACCACATACCCGCCCCCAGCTCTCTCACCAGAGACCGAGGGTAACTCGGTCCAATCGTCTGGAGTGGAGAGCGAAGAAGTGCCCGTGATTCAACCGAATGAAGTCAACCAAGAAACTTGCTCGCGATGGTGGCTTCAAGTAGGTGTAGCCGGTTACAGCTTACGAGCACTCTTCGATACAGGAGCTTCCTGGACTGGGATGAATTCTATAGTCCTACAGCTCGCTACGGCCTGTGCAAAAGAGTTAATCCCAGCTAGCGGCCTAACGGCACGGGTGGCAAACGGGCAAAGCATAGCAGTGGTTGGCTATGTGTATCTGCCCATGGTCGTGGCTGGCGTGTGCAAAGAAGTGCGAGTCGCAATAATGCCAGATCTAGATACGGAGTGCTACTTGGGGGTAAACTTCATTAAGAAGTTTAGCGCTGTCTTAGACCTCACTGATAACACGCTGCATTTCAAGGATGACGATGCAAGCGTAAAGTTAGAAGTAGCAGCCATAACCGCAAACAACACCGTGTGCGTATCAGCTATAGGGTTGGCGGACCCAACAGAAGAACAGGGCAAAGAGGTAGAAGCTTTAGTAGCTCAGCTGATCGGTAGCAGCCTGGCACCACTAGGGTGTACTTCGTGGATCGAGCATGCAATAGACGTCGGGTCTACAAGACCCATTAAACAGAAGTACTACCCTGTATCTCAGAAACTCGTGAAAGAGATGCACAAACAGGTGGAGGAAATACTAGTCGCGGGAATAATAGAACCCTCGACAAGTGGCTGGTCAAGTCCAGTGGTAATGGTGCGCAAGTCAAACGGGAAGTTCCGTTTCTGCGTGGATTTCAGAAAACTGAACGCAGCGTCAAGGCCAGACGCGTACCCGTTACCATACATGGAAAGCATCTTGCGCAAACTGCAGAAAGTGCGATACCTCTCCACGTTGGATTTAAGCAGTGCGTACCACCAGATACCACTTAGTCCGGAGTCCAAAGAGACTACGGCCTTCACCGTGCCAGGCAAAGGGCTTTTCCAATTTACGAGAAAGCCCTACGGTCTTTCGTATGCCGGAGCGTCCTTCCAGAGGCTGATTGACAAAGTCATCGACCCCGAACTCGAACCTTTTGCTTACTCGTATCTCGACGATATAATAATAGTCACAGAGACATTCGAGGAGCATAAAGAGGTTCTAAAAAGAGTTCTGGACAGGATACAGGACGCGGGCCTCACAATAAATCTCGAGAAGAGCGTCTTCTGTCGCGATGAGGTCCAATATCTCGGAGTCATAGTAAATAGAGATGGTTTTAAGCCAGACCCCGAGAAAATAAAGCCCATTATGGAGTATCCAGTACCAAAAAACCTCCGTCAGCTGAGACGCTTCTTAGGAATGCATGAAAATTGTTACAATAAAAGTATATTTTTTTATAATATAATACATATTTTGTAAAATTAAATTTAATAATTATATGATTTGAAAATTACCTGATAATAATTTAAATTCTTCGAAATGTTTGTTTTCAATTGTATTTTTGAATTTTTATGTATTTTTTTTTTTATATTTAATATTTTTTGATTGACTATTTAAAATTTTATGACATTTAAAATTTTACAAACGTTATTTATATATTCCATTACCCTAAATGAAAGAAAAAATATTATTGTTTTAATTAACTAAAAATTAATTAAAAAAATTAATTAATTAATAATTATATAAAAATGTACCTAAAAAATAAAATTTCAATTATTATAAAGAAAGATTTTTAAATCTTTCTAAAATTTTTTCAACTTTAACTTTTCCAATTTTGAGTTTTGTATTTTTATTGTTCTGTTGTTTTCTTTTTTGTTTTGACTGATGATTTAGTTTCCTTAATTTATCTTTTTCAATAATTTGATCTGATTCTAAATTAATCATGTATTCCATAAAATTTTGTTCATTTCTAAGTAGTCTAAAACTAATAATTTATTATGTATTTATTATTATTATTGAATAATAAAAAAATATAGTGTTGTCATTTATAATTTACTTCCGTTATATGTAGCCGACATGTTCTAAAATGAAAAATGTTCGTAAATTAAATACTTTCAATTTAATGATTTTTTTTTTGTCTAGTGACTGAAAGTATTGCTTTAACCTGATCGCAAATTGTGTATTTTCTGTTAAGTAAAAAAATATATATATACACATTACGGGTGAAAATAAAGAATGTCTCAGACTTAAATTATTTCTTTAGTTAAAGGTAAAGACATTTTTTATTTTTATTCTCTAATAGTAATATATTTTTTTATAATAGTTATATTGTTTTTAATTAATTTTATGTAATTTTAAAAAATATATTAATTATCAAAAGTTTCTTTCCAAACGATATTTATAATTTCTTCTTTATTTTCTGAATTATTTTCAATAAAATTTTTATCTGGGTTTCTACATCTTGATAATGCTACATATAATTGACAATTAGAAAATAAAGGTCTTCTAATATATATTCCAAAACTACCAAAACTTTGACCTTGTGGTTTATTAATAGTCATAGTAAACGCTAATATTAAAGGAAATTGTTTTCTATATAAAATAAACGGTAATGATGATGAATTGACAGTGTTTAATCTAATCCGAGGGATAAAAACTATATTTCCAGATTTTTCACCTGTTATTATTTTTGCTTCTATGTTGTATTTAAATAATTTAGTAATTTTTAATCGTGTTCCATTACATAATCCATCGTTAATACTTAAATTTCTTATTAACATTACAATAGTATTTATTTTAAGTTTTAATTTATGTGGTGGTAGTCCTTCACGTATATTGTTTAAAGTTTCAATCGGGTAATTAATATGGATGTTATCATCAGATAAATCTACATCTTTATGTGTAGCATAATCTAAACTATAATACGTATTTTTTCAGTATTTAATATTTTTAAAATTTTATTATTTAAAATATTTGCATCTTCATTATGTGATGTTAATATAACACTATTTATTGATATACTACAATTTATATTTTCATATATTTTAAAACAAACATCGTTTGTTTTAAAACTATCAGGTACAACAAATGAATTAAATTTACCTTCTCCAATATCTAATAAAAATGAAGCAAACATGATATCTTTTGAACGGATATTTTTTCAAATACATTATATTAAATAATGACCAAAGATTTGAATATTTTATTGTTTCTTGAATTATTGTGTTCCTACAACCATTTTTAACAACTGGGAGAGTTAGTCTAAAATCACCTCCTAAAATTAATAATTTTCCTCCAAATGGTAGATTATTATTACAAACATCTTGTAAAGTTTTATCAACAATTTCTAAAGCTTTACGTGGAATCATTGACGCGTCATCCCAAATAATCGCAAAAACTTCACGAAATTTTTTTTTATCTGATTCAAATTTTAAAAATGCACTTTCAATATTGTTTAAATCTAAAAGTAATCTAAAAGTTTTATGACTGATCATACCTTTTGGTAATAGTATAGATGCTATAGCAGTCCAAGCCATTGATATAATTTTTTGTTCTATTGACAAAAAATAATAAATTAAAGTTTTATATAAAAACGTTTTACCTGAACCTTCAGGACCATCAATAAAGTTAATTTTATGTTCATTATTTAATATTTGTGTAAAAATTGTTTTTTGATCTGTGTTTAATTGACTATAGAAATTATTAAACATTTGTTTACAGAATAAAATATTTTCTTTATTATTTTCATTATTTGTATCGAAAATTTCGTCAGGTTCAGGTAACCCAAAATCTTTACAAGACATTTCTTCAACTTTTAAAATTTCGTTTATATATATCTGTAAAATATTTATTAACTTTTGTCCAAATAGTATTACCATTAATGTTATCTGTTATTAAGAACCAAGTAAAAAATTTACGCAATTGAACATGTAACATTATATCAAGGAGCGCGGGAGCGCTCCGAAGGCAAGTATAGAAGAAGCCTAAAAGGAGCGACCCGTGCAACATATACATTGAAATGGATGTACGAGAAATTCAATCCGCTTATATACCTATGCGTTAGTTTTAACTATATAACGTATCCCTCTTAATCGAAAGCTATTTCATTGCTCCACTCAAATCAAAAGATTTTATTTAAAAAGATTATCTCGTTCAAAAGATATAGACAACTGAATATTTTTATGTTCGTTTTCCTTTCCGAACATTTCTTCTTGTTATTCCGATGTCCGGTTTGCAGCTCTTACGACACTTCCGCTTGTCGTCTATCTTACGCTTGTATATCTATATAAATCTGATCGACCTAACCTTACGCATAATAACATATTAGTTGATAATAATATTTCAAAAAGTATATTTCAAAAAGATCTGAAAAAGTAAATATATACTCGAGGAGAGAGAGAGAGAGAGAGAGAGAGAGAGAGAGAGAGAGAGAGAGAGAGAGAGAGAGAGAGAGAGAGAGAGAGAGAGAGAAAGAGACAGTATATATATATATATATATATATATATATATATATATATAAATATAATAACAACAACATATATAACAACAACAAAACTGTGACTACAAAATAGCCTCAAAATATCGTATGTCGTACGTATATGGTATTTTTTTACGTAATTAGGTATAAAAAAACCGGCGCGGCTATTTGTACGACAAATTGTATATGAATTTCAATCAGCTGATGGCATGAACACACTTTTATTCATAGATAAGTATTACTCTCTGGCTCTTTCTCTATCTCTCCCTCTCTCTCAACATCCGGCAAACTGAGTACCAAAAACTTTAATGAGTGCTTAAATATTTTTTTAGAAGAATCAACACGTTTTTTAAAAGCTAATTTTTTAATAAAACTTTCTACGAAAGTATAAAATAAGGCAAGTATAGACGTCTTTTCTGGATAATCTATAAAAAAACAACACAATTTATCTAGTCCTTTTATTTCTTCGAATCTCATCTATTCAATAAATACTCTCTACAAATGGTAATAATTTTTTTCATCACTGTACAAATAATCTATAAAATAATAATATTTATGATTTTGTAAAAGAAATCAAATAAATACGAATGAAAAAGTCTTTTAATTCTTTGAGTCATTGTATGCTGAACAAATTATATGTAAGTACATTAAAAAAATTGTTCACTGCAAATCAAACAAACGAAAGTTGTGAAATCAATTATCGATAGTCAAGTAATGCAAACAACTCTTGGAAACTACTGTACGACTGTTCTCAGAAATATATTCAAATTTTTTCATCTTTCTGAGCTATAGAAATTAAACACAAGAAAGTACTAAAATCAATTTATTGTAGTCAAGTACCGACCATAAGTTAACTTGACTGACACAATAGAACTTTTCGTATCTAGCGTGTAAAATTACATTTTACGCCCACGTTGTAACTTCAAAATTATTCAGCCAGCGGGCATAAAATACTACTTAGCGTCCAAGAGGCCCAATAGCTCACATACTCTTACAAAACATTATAGAACCTACGCACTTTACGCCCGTGTGGGCGAAAATTATTTTAATTATATAACTATAATGCCTTCTCTTTATTTCTAAAATTCATAAGAATTTTTTTAGATATTTAGGAAAAGTCAAACCCTATATAAAAAAATTACACAGTTACAAACACATCACTATTTTTCATGATTCTTTCGCAATTTTGAACTTCCTATAATATTACGCACCTTGAGAGGAAAAGAGAAGTCTATAGCTGCTCTAGCAGGGGTGGTCCTTCGATCTCCCATACATACTTGGCGGGCCCGACGATTTGCAGTTCAAGGTGTAAGACATGGTCATTTTCATATAACTATTCATATGTTTAAAAATCAGATAAAATGTATAAATGGGTTGCTTCTAGATATTAACTACTCATCCGTGAATATATCACTCTGTTTTTAAATAGAAAGTGCAAACCCGCCTGAAAGTATCATATGAGATCCCATAATATATAAAATTGCAGATGACATCTCATATGAGATCTGATACGAGATATGCGATGCCTGAAATTCTCATATGAGATCTTATATGATATTTACACGCGGGAAAAGGATACACAATAGGTTGCTTATAAAACGGTTAGTAAAATGTAAAGCACTTTTAAGTAGACTATAAATTTATATGAATTTTTTATTTTATTCTCGTTTAAAAAGGACGGACACAAAGAAAAATATTGTGGGTAAAAAAAGTAAATCATGATTCTGCACATATAGGGATGTTGTACTTAACGGTACCAATTAAAAATTAAAGCCAATGTAATTGTTTACAGTAGACTTATAGGTATAAATATTGTTAATGAATTTATGCAAAAATTTTGTATTCTATTATTTAAGTAGCCCACCGGTAAACTGCAAATCGTCGGGCCCGCCAAGTATGTATGGGAGATGGGAGGACCACCCCTGCTAGAGCAGCTCTAGACTTCTCTTTTCCTCCCAAGGTGCGTAATATTATAGAAAGTTCAAAATTGAGAAAGAATCACGAAAAATAGTGATGCGTTTGTAACTATGTAACTTTTTTATATAGGCTTTGACTTTTCGTAAATATCTAAAAGAATTCTTATGAATTTTAGAAATAAAGAGAAGGTATTATAGTTATATAATTAAAATAATTTTCGCCCACACGGGCGTAAAGTGCGTAGGTTCTATAAAGTTTTGTAAGAGTATGTGAGTTATTGGGCCTCTTGGGCGCTAAGTAGTATTTTATGCTAGCTGGCTGAATAATTTTGAAGTTACAACGTGGGCGTAAAATGTAATTTTACACGCTAGATACGAAAAGTTCTATTATGTCAGTCAAGTTAACTTATGGTCGGTACTTGACTACAATAAATTGATTTCAGTACTTTCTTGTGTTTAATTTCTATAACTCAGAAAGATGAAAAAATTTGAATATATTTCTGAGAACAGTCGTACAGTAGTTTCCGAGAGTTGTTTGCATTACTTGACTATCGATAATTGATTTCACAACTTTCGTTTGTTTGATTTGCAGTGAACAATTTTTTGAATGTACTTACATATAATTTGTTCAGCATACAATGACTCAAAGAATTAAAAGACTTTTTCATTCGTATTTATTTGATTTCTTTTACAAAATCATAAATATTATTATTTTATAGATTATTTGTACAGTGATGAAAAAAATTATTACCATTTGTAGAGAGTGTTTATTGAATAGATGAGATTCGAAGAAATAAAAGGACTAGATAAATTGTGTTGTTTTTTATAGATTATCCAGAAAAGACGTCTATACTTGCCTTATTTTATACTTTCGTAGAAAGTTTTATTAAAAAATTAGCTTTTAAAAAACGTGTTGATTCTTCTAAAAAAATATTTAAGCACTCATTAAAGTTTTTGGTACTCAGTTGGCCGGATGTTGAGGGAGAGGGAGAGATAGAGAGAGAGCCAGAGAGAGAGAGACAGAGAGAGCGAGAGATAGAGGTCGGAAAGAGAGGGAGGGAGAGATAGGGTAGGAGAGAGACTAGTAGGTACTTGCCTTAGTTTAAACTTTTGTAATATGTTTTTTTAGATAGATTTCATAACTTTTTAAGAGAAAATAATAATTACATAATGTGATAACGTTATGAGAGTTTATTATAGTATATTTTTAATATCATTATTAAATGGCTGCATTGTTATTCATAAAAGTTTTAAATTTGAAGAAACAGTCAAATTTTTCTTCAAGGAGCTCTATAAAATGATTATATTAGTTAAATTTTTTGAAATAATTTAATCTATTTTTTTTTTTAGGTATGATGATAAATTAACAATATTATTAATTGTAAAATCATATGAAAAAAAAAACATAATTCTTTTTAGAATTATTATCAAATAGATGAGATTAGAAGAAATTAAAGGACTAGATAAATTGTGTTGTTTAAACGTAAATAATTTTTTTTTTTTTTTAAACGTGTTGATTATTTAAAAAAAATTTTTTAAACTCTTATTAAAGTTTTTGGTACAGAGTTTGACGGATGTTGAGAGAGAAAGAGAGAGGGAAGAGAGCGGAAGAAATAAAGGGCGAGAGAGAGGGGAGAAGAGACGGAGGGAGAGTAGATTATACAGAAAAAATGTCTGTATTTGCCTTATTTTATGACTTCGCAGAAAGTTTTATATGAACAATATTATTATTTGTCAGTTAATAATTACATAATGTGATAACGTTATGACAGTTTATTACAGTATATTTTTAATATCATTATTAAATAGTAGTATTGGTATTAACAAAAGTTTTAAATTCGAATGTTCTTTTAAGCTGATTTTTCTATAGAATGTCTTGTGGGTTCTTTAAATTTGACAGACGTGTAATGTATGTATTTGTTAACAGTTCTACTTATAAACTGTTCAATCAAGATCTTCTTAATCCATATGATTCATACGTTTTGATACTCTGTAAAAATAAAAACAAAATTTCACAAAGTAACAATACTTATTATTATATTAATAACACTTTTCTACTATATAAAAGTTTGCTACTTATCTGAATATTTATATTTTCATTTCCAAGTACAAATATACTTTTGATCTTGCATGTAATAACCACTGTCGAAGAAAATGAATCTACTATGGAGCACACCACCTAGACCTCGTCAAAGGCTACCTCGAACACCTGGACCTACTATTACATGCGCCCTGACATCTAAATGCAAAAAACTACGGAGCGCAACACCTAGACATCGTCATCGGCTACCTCGAACACCTGGACCTCCTATTACATTTGCCCTGACATCTAAATGCAAAAAACTACGGAGCACACCACCTAGACATCGTCATCGGCTACCTGGAACACCTGGACTTCCTATAAAATGCGCCCTGACATATAAATGCAAAAAGCTACGGTGCGCACCTCATCGACTACCCCGAACACCTGGACCACGTATTAGATGCACCCTGAGATCTAATCGCAAAAAATTACGGAGCGCACAACCTAGACTCTATTATCGGCCACCCCAAAGACCTAGACCACGCATTCGATGCGTTCCAATACCTAGAGGTAAAAAACTACGAAGCGCACCACCTAGACATCGTCATCGGCTACCTCGAACACCTGGACCTCCTATAAAATGCGCCCTGACATATAAACGCAAAAAACTACGGTGCGCACCACCTAGACATCATCCTCGGCTACCCCGAACACCTGGACTTCCTGTAAAATGCGCGCTGACATATAAATGCAAAAAACTACGGTGCGCACTACCTAGACATCATCCTCGGCTACCCCGAACACCTGGACCTCCTAAGTAACAATACTTATTATTATATTAATAACAGTTTTCTACTATATAAAAGTTTGCTACTTATCTGAATATTTATATTTTCATTTCAAAGTACAAATATACTTCTGATCTTGCATGTAATAACCACTGTCGAAGAAAATGAACCTACTATGGAGCGCACCACCTAGACATCGTCATCGGCTACCTCGAACATCTGGACCTCCTATAAAATGCGCCCTGACATATAAATGCAAAAAGCTACGGTGCGCACAACCTAGACATCATCATCGGCTACCCCGAACACCTGGACCACGTATTAGATGCACCCTGAGATCTAATCGCAAAAACCTACGGAGCGCACAATCTAGACTCCATTATCGGCCACCCCAAAGACCTAGACCACGGATTTGATGCGTTCCAATACCTATAGGTAAAAAACTACGAAGCGCACCACCTAGACATCGTCATCGGCTACCTCGAACACCTAGACTTCCTGTAAAATGCGCGCTGACATATAAATGCAAAAAACTACGGTGCTCACCACCTGGACATCATCCTCGGCTACCCCGAACACCTGGACTTCCTGTAAAATGCGCTGTGACATCTAAATGCAAAAAACTACGGAGCGCACCACATAGACATCGTCATTGGCTACCTCAAACACCTGGGCTTCCTATAAAATGCGCCCTGACATGTAAATGCAAAAAGCTACGGTGCGCACCACCTAGACATCATCATCGGCTACCCCGAATACCTGGACCACGTATTAGATGCACCCTGAGATCTAATCGCTAAAAACTACGGAGCGCACAACCTAGACTCCGTCATCGGCCACCCCAAAGACCTAGACCATGCATTCGATGCGTTCCAATACCTAGAGGTAAAAAACTACGAAGCGCACCACCTGGACATCGTCATCTGCTACCTCGAACACCTAGAATTCCTGTAAAATGCGCACTGACATATAAATGCAAAAAACTACGGTGCGCACCACCTAGACATCATCCTCGGCTACCCCGAATACCTGGACCTCCTATTAGATGCACCGTGACATCTAAATGCAAAAAACTACGGAGCGCACCACCTAGACATCGTCATCGGCTACCTCGAATACCTGGATCTCCTATTACATTCGCCCTGACATCTAAATTCAAAAAACTACGGAGCGCACCACCTAGACGTCGTCATCGGCTACCTCGAACATCTGGACTTCCTGTAAAATGCGCCCTGACATATAAATGCAAAAAGCTACTGTGCGCACCACCTAGACATCATCATCGGCTACCCTGAACACCTGGACCACGTATTAGATGCACCCTGAGATCTAATCGCAAAAAACTACGGAGCGCACAACCTAGACTCCATCATCGGCCACCCCGCAGGCTTTACCTCGAGTTCCTCGGGTACAGTTCGGATGAGCCTCGAATTCACCTGAAGCTAGCCGCGGCTGTGGCTCGGATTAGCCTCGGCAGCACCTCTGCTGTACCTCGGCTCTAGCCGCGGTAAATCCGGGGCTGGAGCCGAGGTCCGAGCCGAGGTAAAGCCGAGGTCCGAGCCGAGGTAAAGCCGAGGTCCGAGCCGAGGTAAAGCCGAGGTCCGAGCCGAGTTCTAGCCGAGGCTCGACCGAGGTCCAACCGAGGTAAAGCCGAGGCTCGACCGAGGTCCAACCGAGGTAAAGCCGAGGTCCGAGCCGAGGTAAAGCCGAGGTCCAAGCCGAGTACTCTATACCTTTGTAAAAGTCTACATTGTTATGACTCATCTCGCGCAATTTGATCTTACATATGAAGTTTCATGACAGAAATTTTAAAACGTCGATTTCTCGAAAACACGTACAAGTGGGTTAGGTCGTTATTCCGGGAAGCCACAGATATTATGTTCATGTTTATAGAGAGGTTATGTACTAATAAACATATATACTGTATATAATAAAAAATATACATATGTTTATGACTCTTCTTCTCTCCCTCTCTCTCTATCTATATTTTTATCTTTCTCTTTCTCTTGTCTTCCTTTATTATTATACGGCCATTATCACTGCTTAACTCACCCTACTGAAATAGATCAACTGATTTTCAGGTGAAAATCATAATTTTTATTTAGATGGTATTATTGCATTAATAGGTGAATTTTATGTATATTATTATTATTTTTTTCAGATAAAGAATATTATACTATGCCCCTAGAGAGAAAAGTAGGCCATTATTGTCTCCCGCGAGGGACACTTGCTGCCAGAGGGCAACGAGGGAAGCCACTCGCCAATAGCCCTCATCACTTCTGAGTGCAATATGCAAATTCTTCGTATACCCAGCGGAAAGTTTTTTGTGTTTAATCCCTGATTTCATGGCAAAGAATAAACACAATACTATATGCCAAGGTATGCTAAAAATAAAATAAACATTTAAATATTGTAAGCTGTTGTAATATCAGTAATGGGAAATTTACATATTTAGTTTATAAAAAAAAACATCTATAATTTATAACTTAATTTATTTATTATTTAGCAGTTTAACACTGCTTATAAATAAAAAATAACAGTTTAAAGAAACATTTGTGCGATAATATATAGAATTTATATAATAATTATAATTATTTGAAAGTATTACATTTTTAAAAATGATCAATTTAATTGAAGATATATAACTTTATTTTTATAAGTAACAATTATAATGTTCCGATACAAGTGTAAGTAAGTAATAGAGACATGTAACATACTTGCAAAATTAGAATTAGATCATTGATGATAGTTTGCTTAATGTAGAAAAAGAAGAAACGATGTTCAACGAGCCTCGTACTCGCGCTCTCGACGCCGACCCGTGATAGCAAATTCACACGAAGCCGGCGCCGAGCGCGCCCACGTGTACTCGATTTTAGCAGCTAGGAGAACAGTTGCAACGACGACGGTGACAGTTCGTCAAGGAGATATCTTGGCGATGATGACCCTGTTGAAAGTACTGAGAATCTTATGAAATTTCAGACAGAACCTCAAATCCAACCAAAAAATCCCATTCCTCTTACAAAATTGCTAAGGAGTGACAAAAAAAGTAACTTACTTAATGATAATTATAATATGTTTGAAAAATTATACATTCTCACACTCTTTTTATACATGAAATTCTTTAAAATAATAGTTTTTATTATTTAACACACAATACTTGTAATAACCAATATCACTATCAGTTATAAAAGTATTTGTTTACTCTATAGTATAAAAATGTATGTTTTAAAATACTGTAGACTATAAGAAGGTGATTATTAGTATACATGGAGAAAAATGTTCTATTAAAAATTACTATGTTTTATTAGAACCGGGGACAAACTTGCATTCTCAAAAAAATTACTATGTACTCTAGTAAAAATTGCTATCTTTATAGTAATTTTAACTACATTTATAGCAATTAATTTTTGCTAGAAAACAGTAATTTTTTTTTAAGAATTCAAGTTTGTCCCCCGCTTACAATAAAACATAGTAATTTGATATAGAACAGCTTTCTCACTGTCCTAACACAAGTTCACTTCTTCGACCATAAGTCCTAAATTAAAAGAGGCATGAATGAATTGTTATAATACCAGACTCAAATATGACAATGTTCTATTATGCTGAAAGATATTCTATAAAAGTGTGCGAATTGACATAAGTTATGTCTGCTTTTAATTTTCTTGTAATGAGAACTTATATTTATCCTTTTCCTTTAAAATCAATCTCTTTATTATTTATAATCATCTATCTTAGCAAAATAAGTCCAAAAATCCCATTGATTTAATCACTAGAAAATAAGGAGCATTCTGGACTGTACTCAACTCAATGTATAAAAAGAGTGTGAGAATGTATAATTTTTCAAACATATTATAATTATCATTAAGTAAGTTACTTTTTTTTGTCACTCCTTAGCAATTTTGTAAGAGGATTGGGATTTTTTGGTTGGATTTGAGGTTCAGTCTGAAATTTCACAAGATTCTCAGTACTTTCAACAGGGTCATCATCGCCAAGATATCGCCTTGATGAACTGTCGCCGTCGTCGTTGCAACTGTTCTCCTAGCTGCTAAAATCGAGTACACGTGGGCGCGCTCGGCGCCGGCTTCGTGTGAATTTGCTATCACGGGTCGGCGTCGAGAGCGCGAGCACGAGGATCGTTGAACATCGTTTCTTCTTTTTCTACATTAAGCAAACTATCATCAATGATCTAATTCTAATTTTGCAAGTATGTTACATGTCTCTATTACTTACTTACACTTGTATCGGAACATTATAATTGTTACTTATAAAAATAAAGTTATCTATCTTCAATTAAATTGATCATTTTTAAAAATGTAATACTTTCCAATAATTATAATTATTATATAAATTCTATATATTATCGCACAAATGTTTCTTTAAACTGTTATTTTTTATTTATAAGAAGTGTTAAACTGCTAAATAATAAATAAATTAAGTTATAAATTATAGATGTTTTTTTTTATAAACTAAATATGGAAATTTCCCATTACTGATATTACAACAGCTTACAATATTTAAATGTTTATTTTATTTTTAGCATACCTTGGCATATAGTATTGTGTTTATTCTTTGCCATGAAATCAGGGATTAAACACAAAAAACTTTCCGCTGGGTATACGAAGAATTTGCATATTGCACTCAGAAGTGATGAGGGCTATTGGCGAGTGGCTTCCCTCGCGGGAGACAATAATGGCCTACTTTTCACGCTAGGGGCAGAGTATAATATTCTTTATCTGAAAGAAATAATAATAATATACATAAAATTCACCTGTTAATGCAATAATACCATCTAAATAAAAATTATGATTTTTAGGTGAAAATCAGCTGAAAATCAGCTGATAATCAGGTGACGTTTTGGAATGATTTTCAGCTGATTTTCACCTGAAAATCAGTTGATCTTTTTCAGTAGGGCATGGCCATTAATTCCTGTTGATTTTATGTGTGTATATATACATAACATATATGACGTCATAGGAAGTCGGGAAAAACCGGATGCGACGCTGAATACCATGGAGAAAGTTAAGAAATCGGAAAGCCGACAAAAAAAAAATTCAGTCCCTTATATCTTTTGAATGAGATCATCTTTTTAAATAAAATCTTTTGATTTGAGTAGAGCAATGAAATGGCTTTCGATTAAGGACGTTCTCCGGGTCGAAACAGCAATTTTAGTTTTTATATTTTTATATAATGTTTTATTAATTTGATAATCCAAGAGTAAGTACATGTAACAAATATATACTTGAAAGAACATAAGACAATTTTTTTTAGACAAATTCAGGCAATAGTCACTATGGTATTGTTACAATTAAAGACAAAAACTTCAATAAGTTCTTTAAATTTTTTTATTTTTTATCCGATCTTAACGAAATAGAGCTTATTTTGTTCGTTAAGAAATTTCAGGGAGAGTATCGATGGGAAAATTTCTGATACGAATTACCAGTACGGCGCAATATGAATTTATTTAAGAAAAACAAGTCAAGTTTTCATCAAAACTTTCTTAAACAAATTGATATTGCACCGTACTGGTAATTCGTATCAGAAATTTTCCCATCGATACTCTCCCTGAAATTTCTTAACGAACAAAATAAGCTCTATTTCGTTAAGATCGGATAAAAAATAAAAAAATTTAAAGAACTTATTGAAGTTTTTGTCTTTAATTGTAACAATAGCATAGTGACTATTGCCTGAATTTGTCTGAAAAAAATTGTCTTATGTTCTTTCAGGTATATATTTGTTACATGTACTTACTCTTGGATTATCAAATTAATAAAACATTATTTAAAAATATAAAAACTAAGAGTGCTGTTTCGACCCGGAGAACGTCCTTAAGAGGGATATGTTATATAGTTAAAACTAGCGCAATAGGTGTATAAGCTCATAGAATTTCTCGTACATGTATTTCAATGTATATCATCACGCGGTCGTCCTAAGGCTCTTCTATATACTTGCCTTTGGAACGCTCCCGCGTTTCTTGATATATATATATATATATATATATATATATATATATATATATATATATATATATATATATATATATATATATATATATATATATATATATATATCATATGTAAAAAAATCATATGTAAAAATAAATATAACTTAAAAAAACATAAAGAATAGATATTTTGTGAAAATTTTTTTCATTTTCGGGTTATAGAATTTTCTCGTAGACTTTGAGCTCTGGAACAGATTCTTATCGGAGCAGCACCAGTAATAATGGCAGTAACTTCTCATGACATCAGTGGGGATAGTGTACTTGAGAATGTTGCAACTGCCCGTGCATACAACTCTGACCACCAAACTCAGTTTTTGATAAAAGCCAGTGTTATGATGTCAGAATCTAGATATGGGCTACTGATAGTAGACAGTGCTACTGCATTATACAGGACAGATTTTGCTGGAAGAGGAGAATTGGCAGCTCACCAAATGCATTTAGTAGCCAGATTTCTTCGATTATTTCTTAGATTAGCTGATGAATTTGGCTGCGCAATGATTATCACTAATCAAGTAGTAACTCAAGTGGATGGTGCAGCTAGTATGTTTGAAGGTGATCAAAAGAAACCTATTAGCGGCAATATTATTTTTCTCATACAACTACATACAACTAGACTTTATTTACGTAAAGGAAGAGGTGAAATTCATATATCAATCAACGGGGGTTTATATTACATTATTAATATTTATATTTACAGATTATACAAGATTTGTTTACAGTCATTGAAATTCGATTTTGAATTAACTTGGATGGTTGTACAACGTTGACAAATGCTGAAAGCCTTATTCATTCTATTTTGAATATGTAATATAGCCAATAATGTTGAGAAGTTCTAATTGTGTACTGTCTGAAAAATCTAATTTTGAATTAGCAAAAATGAACGAGTGCCCTCATGCCCCTGCTGGTTATTTTATTATTAATGGACAAGAAAAAGTTATTTTAATACAAGAACAGACGCTTAGGAATAGAATTATATTAAAGAAGATAGTAAGAATATAGTACTACTCAAGAAAGAAAAACAAAACCAATATTAACCTATGGAAGAGCAGGCAAATACTATTTTTACAATACAATATTTACAAGGTGTATCTATATATTCTCAACATGAAAATTTTTCATGAGATATAATTTTAGAAGAATATTAAAAATATGTCTTCGTATTTGACAGGACGAATAGAGGACTTGGATGTCCATGAAGAAAATGACAGTTTCATTGCTTTCAATGAATAACACATAAAACAAACAAAAACTAAGAAGTTTATTTAGACAGTATTGGATTCAAAGTACGAAAAGAGTATTATGTTTTGAAGTAAGTTTTTAAAAATAGGAAAAAAAAAATTGTGATTTTCATAGTTCGTCTATCTAGTTGAAAATTATATTCATAATAAAATTGTTGCGATTATTAAAAAATGACATCTAATCAGTGTTTTGTGTAATAAATAAAATAAAATACCGGTATGATGTGTTGCATGAAGTGCATATATAATCAAATGACATGATAACAAATAACATAGTGATTAAAAAATAAATCAGTGTTTTGTGTAATATAAAAAAAATAAAATCCTAATAAAATGTGTTGCACGAAGTGTTATATCAAGTTTAAAACTTGTACTTAAAATCAGTTTTAAATGTTTTGAGAATAGAACATGTGTGTATTAATAAATAATTATGTGTTATGAGGTTCATAAACTTCATAATAAGCTTTTGCATAGAAGAAAATATTGCTGAGTGACATGCGAGGTTATAAATATACAATATAATTTTCAGTGTTTTGTCTAATAATAAATAAAATATAGTACTGGTATGACGTGTTTATGATCAAATTTTAAAACTTCTATTAAAAATCAGTTTCAAATGTTTTGAAAATAGCTCAAGTGTGTATTAATGAATAATTACGCGTTATGAGGTTCATACACTTCATAATAAGCTTCGGCATAGAAGAAAATATTGCTGAGTGACAAGTGAGGATATAAATATACAATATAATTTATCATGCCTATTTGAAATATGGGTCTGAGCCTTGATTTAAAAAGCATCTGTCATCTTTAAAAAACTTAGTCGATATCAGTGCTGTGCTGTTGTATATATTTATTCAAGTGCCAATGAAAAGATTATGTCTAATGAACATGGAAGTACTGAAAAGAGCAAAAATGATGTGTTATTGCGAAAATTTCAAGGAATGAAAGTGCTCAGTAATTTATTTTATGATTTTCTCACGTAGGCGATGTCAAAATTTTTCAGAGAAGTTTTTAGTACATATTTTTCTATACAAGATTCAGGTGATAGTAATGTTTAATTCATCAACTGGTTGTGTTTTTAATTTTACAAGATTATGAGTATGATGAAAAAAAAATATTATAAAAAAGAAATATGTGGTTACCAAAATAATGAAACGAATTACAGCTTTAGAATGTGCAATAGAAGGCTAGAGGTAAATTTTAGCACAAATTTAATAATGTAATAATAATTTGTCAAAAAAACAAGAGCAAATGGATGCATAAGAGTGTTTTAGACTACAGGATTAGGTAATTTCAGAGAAATAGATGCGAAAGAGTAGTTTTTAAAAAACGTTGTACCACCTGCTGTTATGGAAATTGCATTTGACATGCGAACTCAACTTTTTAGCCAAATTTAAGCTTCGAGTTTTATAAAAGCAAGAGAATCAGCTGGTGACACAGAGATTTGAATTGTAATTATGATAACTTGTACTTTTTTCTTTTATTCCTTGCAATAGCTACAAAGAAAAAATATATTATTGTTATCTTTTTTAACAACCTTAAATTCTCTGTTGAAATACTAATATAAGTTTAATGTTTTTATCCAAACAATCTTGCTCTCAACAACAGTCCAATTCTCTACAAAGAACTTGATGGAAGCTTAAATGTTTTTTTGAAACAATTATATAATAAAAACTTTTAAAAAATATTATTTAAACTATTTTCTATAATTCCTATAAAAATATTTTCTATTACTCACAAAACTGATTTTTGCTATTTAAATTATCTCTTTATCTCTTTACAATATTTGTTGTATGTATTTGCTATGAAAATGTTTCCTTCTTCTTCCAAAAATCATTTTTCTTATCTGTAGTATTGCTCATTAAATTAAAGTAGTACTTTCAATGACAGAACCATTTCTGTAAATTATTCATTATTACATTTACTCTACAAAATATCTCCAAAAATGGACCATTTCTACATCTTTTAAAAAATCCTTTAATAAATTATTTTACAAAACTTCTACAATCCTTTAATAGTATATTACGCACCAAGGGAAGAAAAAACTTGGACAGCCCACAGCTGGTGTAAATTGCCACCCGAGCCGAAGGCGAGCCGAAAACAAACACGAGCTGTGGGCTGGCCAATTTTACTCCCGTGGAGCGTATCCTATTTTTTTGTCTAGCGAGGTCGAAAATACAACCTTCGCGATCGGGCGCCGGGAGCGAAAGTGGTACTTTCGGCCTGCTAGGCAAAAAGAACTTTTGCAAGGAAAGAGAAATTCTTTTCCAAAACCTTTACAATCACTTTACAAAAACTTTTACAAACGATAAGAATTTTTTCGGAAACCATAGGAATTATTTTCCGAAACCTATACAATATCCTAAAAAATTATTTACGTTTTATTTTATGAAAAGGAATTCTACAAATCAATAATAAATTTTTGCGTTCAAAAGTCGAACTAAATTTCTTTCACGTGGATACTGAAAGTCAAACCCAAAAAAGTTGTGAAATCAATTAAAGTATAGTTCTATACTTAACAAACATTATTTATAATGTACTTTTACTCTTAAAAAGTTGTGAAATCTCTCTAAATAATTTGTTTACAAAAGTAAAAACTTATAGGCAAGAATAAGTTTGGTTACTATTCCATGTAGTTTTATACTTAATACACATTATTTATAATGTACTTTTACTCTTAATTAAAAAGTTGTGAATTCTCGATCTCTAAAAAATTTTTTTAAAAAGGCAAAAACTAATTTAAAACTTTTGTGAATAACAATACTACCATTTGATAATGATATTAAAAATATACCTTAATGAACTCTCATAACGTTATCACACAATCTAATTATCATTTTCTCTTAAAAAGTTGCGAAATCTATCTCAAAAAACATTTTACAGAAGTTTAAACTAAGGCAAGTATTAGTCTCTCGCTCATCCTCCCTCTCTCTCGCTCCCTCTCTTTCTCTCCGTCTCTCTCGCCCTCTCTATATCTTCCTCTCTTTCCCACCCCTCTCTATCACCCTCTCTCCCTCTCTCTCTCTCAACATCCGTCAAACTGAGTACCAAAAACTTTAATGAGGGCTTCAATATTTTTTTAAAACAATCAACACGTTTTTTAAAAGCTAATTTTTTAAGTATGTTCTAACAACACAATTTCTCTAGTCCTTTTAATTCTTGTAGTCTCGTCTATTCAATAAGCACTCTTTACAAATGGGAATAATTTTTTTCATGACTGTACAAATAATAATATTGTTAATATAAAATTTTCTACGAAAGTATAAAATAAGGCAAGTATAGACGTTTTTTCTACATAATCTATAAAAAAACAACCCAATCTGTCTAGATCTTTTATTTATTTGAATCTCATCTATTCAATAAGCACTCCCCACATAGCACGAAATATTGCACTGAAACATTTCATGAAATATTTCAAAGCAAGATTGCCACAACATTGCTTCAATAATACAGAAAGGATGCCAAAATATTTCCTGTAATAGAACAAGAAATATTGTAGAAAACTTTCAGAAACATTTCGTGAAAGATTCATGATGCAAACGCTGTGAAAATTTCACGAAATGTTTTGGCAAGTTTGCGGCAACCTTTCCTGAAATATTTCACGCAAGCTTTCTGTTAAGATACATGAAAAATTACACGAAATCTTGCTGAAGCTTTTATGAAAAGTTTCACGAAATATTCATGTCATGGTCACAAACTTTGCGAATCAATATTTCCACAACCTTGCAGAAATATTTTCCGTAAGATTACAAGAAATGTTACGTAAACATTCCGAGTATCATTAGACGGAAGGTTTCTGAAACTTTTCTGAAATATTTTGTGAAGTGTTTGGCCAGAGAACACAAACATTACACGACATGTTTTTGCAAGTTTGCGGAAACCATTTCTGAAATATTTCACACAAGCTTTCTGTAAAGATACTTTAAAAATTACACCAAATCTTGCTGAAACTTTTCTGAAAAGTTTCACGAAATATTCAAATCATAGTCACAAACTTTCCGAACCAATATTTCCACAAACTTGTAGAAATATTTTTCGTAAGATTACGAGAAATGTTGCATAAACATTCCAAATATCATTACACGAAAGGTTTCTGAAACTTTTCTGAAATATTTTGTGAATGGTTGGGACAGAGGATACAAACATTTCACGAAATGTGTTGGCAAGATTGCGGCAACCTTTCCTGAAATATTTCACATAAGCGTTCTGTTAAGATACTTGAATAATTACATAAAATCTTGCTGACACTATTCTGAAAAGTTTCACGAAATATTCATATCATGGTCACAAACTTTTTGAACCAATATTTCCACAACCTTACAGAAATATTTTCTGCAAGATTACAAGAAATGTTGTATAAACATTCTGAGTCTCATTACACGGAAGGTTTCTGATACTTTTCTGAAATATTTCGTGAAGTGTTTGGCCAGAGAATACAAACATTTCACGAAATATTTTGGCAAGTTTGCGGAAACCTTTCCTGTAATACTTCACACAAGCGTTCTGTTAAGGTACTTGAATAATTACATAAAATCTTGCTGACACTATTCTGAAAAGTTTCACGAAATATTCATATCATGGTCACAAACTTTTCGGTCCAATATTTCCACAACTTTGCAGAAATATTTTCCGTAGGATTACGAGAAATGTTGGTAAAAATTCAAAATATCATTATACGAAAAGTTTCTGAAACTTTTTTGAATTATTTTTGGAAGTGTTCGGCCAGAGAATACAAACATTTTACGAAAAAATTTGGCAGGTTTGCAGAAACCTTTCCTGCAATATTTCACATAAGCGTTCTGTTAAGATACTTGAATAATTACATAAAATCTTGCTGAAACTATTCTGAAAAGTTTCACGAAATATTTATATCGTGGTCACAAACGTTTTGAACCAATATTTCCACAACCTTACAGAAATATTTTCTGTAAGATTAGAAGAAATGTTGTGTAAACATTCTGAGTCTCATTACACGGAAGGTTTCTGATACTTTTCTGAAATATTTCGTGAAGTGTTTGGCCAGAGAATACAAACATTGCACGAAATATTTTGGCAAGTTTGCGAAAACCTTTCCTGTAATATTTCTCGCAAGGTTTCTGTTAAGATACTTGAATAATTAAATAAAATTTTGCTGAAACTATTCTGAAAAGTTTCACGAAATATTCATAACATGCACGTAGAGAAATTCCTTGAAATTATAGTATGAAAGACGTTGCTATTTTCTTATCAACTTCTATATTGCGATTGTAGCACACGGCTGCTGTTATCTTGCCTTGAGGTTGATGCTACGAAAGCATTGTTTCCTCTATACCGAATTAACATGGAACTGTTGCCATAAGAGCAAGAGTTCCATGTGAATAGAGCACGGCACGCACCGACTCGCACGCCTCGCTTCTCTCATTGGTTGCGGGAGTCGGCGCGTACGTCATCGACGACCAATGATAGAATGTGCTCACGACCTGGTGCGGGCGGTGTAAACAGAGCCTCGTTGTCATGGAATTGGTGCTAAAATAGTAATAGTTTCATGTGGATAAGGTATGCTCGTCTTGAGATTTTTAGATGCATCAAGAGCATACGAATATCTCTAAGATTGTTACTTTTATAGTAAATGAGCACGATACAAAATACGCATGATCAAAGTCCATGCGTTGATTGTAACGAATTTCTCTCCGTGTGTTCACAAACTTTTCGAACCAATATTTCCACAACCTTGCAGAAATATTTTACGCAAGATTTCAAGAAAGTTCGCGTAAACATTCCAACTATCATTACACCGAAGTATCTAAAACTTTTCTGAAATATTTTGGGAATGGTTTGGACAGAGGACATAAACATTTCACGAAATGTTCTGGCAAGTTTGCGGCAACATTTATTGAAATATTTCACGCAAGCCTCTTGTTAAGATACTTCAAACATTATGCAAAATCTTGCAGAAACTTTTCGGAAAAGTTTTTCAAAATATTCATACTTTAATGATCAGGAACTTTTTCAAGCAATATTCTGGGAAGTTTTCTGAAACATTTATTGAAATATTTCACGCAAGCTTCTTGTTAAGATACTCAAAACAATCTCGGTCAAAAAATTTTAATCCAATATTTTCACAACCTTGAAGAAATATTTATCGTAAGATTACAACAAATATTGCGTAATTATTTCAACTATCATTGCACGGTAGGTTTCTGAAACTACTCTCAAATATTTTGTGAAGGGTTTGGACAGCGGGCACAAACATTTCATGAAATGTTTTGGCAAGTTTGCGGCGACATTTATTGAAATATTTCACGCCAGCTTTTTGTAAAGACTCGAAACAGTACACAAAATCTTGCAGAAACTTTTCTGTAAAGTTTCTCAAAATATTCATACTTTGATGATCGGGAACTTTTCCAAGCAATATTGTGTCAAATTTTCTAGAACATTTATTGATATATTTTATGCAAGCTTCCTGTTAAGATACTTAACAGGTTCAGGACGGTACGAGTAAAAAATGACTCGTGAATATCTTTCCAGTGGTACGTCACGAGTCATCTTTGACTCGGGCGATATTTCTCAGTTTATGGTTTTGCGCTGTTTTAAAAGTTAATAAAGTTAATAAAATCATTTTATCCTACTACTTTCTTATTCTATATGATACTAGCATCAATTATAATATCTAACAGGATCCAAATCCGAAAAGCTTTAATTAATTTTTCATGTATAAATTGAAAAATATAAAAAATTTAACGTTTTTTTACGAGGACCTGAGGGTAGAAAAAGCTTATACATTGCCAGTGATGAACCTGTTAAAACATTACACAGAATCTTGCTGAAACTTGTGCGCAAAGTTTCTCGAAATATTCATATCTCGGTCATAAACTTTTTGAACCAATATTTCCATAAACTTGCAGAAATATTTTCTGTAAGATTACGAGAAATGTCGCGTAAACATTTCCACAATTATTACAGGGAAGGTTTCTGAAATTTTTCTGAAATATTTTGTGAATGGTTTGGACAGAGGACATTTTACGAATGTTTCCGGAAGTTTGCGGCAATATTTGTTGAAATATTTCGCGCAAGCTTCTTGTTAAAATACTCGAAAAATTACACGAAATCTTGCTGAAACTTTTCTGATAATTTTCTCAAAATTTCATTACTTTGATGATCCGGAACTTTTTCAAGCAATATTGTGTCAAGTTTTCTGGAACATTTATTGAAATATTTCACGCAAGCTTCCTGTTAAGATACTTAAAACATTACACAAAATCTTGCAGAAACTTTTTGCGAAGTTTCTCGAAATATTCATATCTCGGCGATAACCTTTTTGAACGAATATTTCCATAAACTTGCCGAAATATTTTCTGTAAGATTACGAGAAACATTGTGTAAAAATTCCTACAATTATTACATGGAAGGTTTCTGAAACTTTTCTGAAATATTTGTGAATGGCTTGGACAGAGACACAAACATTTCACGAAATGTTTCGGCAAGTTTGCGGCAACATTTATTGAAATATTTCATGCAAGCTTCTTGTTAAGCTACTCGAAACAATACACAAAATCTTGCAGAAACTTTTCTGAAAAGTTTTTCGAAATATCCATATCTCGGTCACAAACTTTTTGAACAAATATTTCCACAAACTTGCAGAAATATTTTCGGTAAGATTACAAAAAATGTTGCGTAAACATTCCCACTATTATTACAGAAAAGGTTGCGGAAACTCTTCTGAAATATTTTTTGTATGGATTCAACAAAGGACACAAACATTTCACGAAATGTTTTGAAACGTTTTCTACAAAATTTATTGAAATATTTCACTTCCTGTAAAGATACTTCAAACATTATACAAAATTTTGCAGAAACTTTTCTGAAAATTTTCTCGAAATATTTATATCTCCGTCACCAACTTTTTGAACCAATATTTCCACAAACTTGCAGAAACATTTTCCGTAAGATTACAAGAAATGTTGCGTAAACATTCCGAGTCTCATTACACGGTAGGTTTCTGAAACTTTTCTGAAATATTTTGTGAAGTGTTTGGCCAGAGAACACAATCATTCACGAAATGTTTTGGCAAGTTTGCGGCAACATTAATGGAAATATTTCACGCAACCTTCCTGTTAAGATACTCGGAACATTCCACAAAATCGTGCAGAAACTTTTATGAAAAGTTTTTCGAAATATTCATGTCTCGTTCACTAACTTTTAGAACTAATTTTTATAATTCAGCCTTCTGGCCAATAGCTTTCCGGCTCACTAGCCGAATTAACACTCGCCCGCACTTGGGTTTATTTAGTTAGGCGAAATAACGTGAAAAGTCAAAGTCGTTGTAATAAAAGATCAATTTATTAAAAAGAAGAATGATTAAAATTACAGGATAGGTTTTGGATTCGCGGAATTCGCTACATGGCCAACACGCCACACTGTCTCTCGGTACAATGTAATGATGGCTCTGTGGCCTTACTCTGGAACTAGGAAGCTCCAAAACCGCGACAACTCGCTATACACGCTCTACGCGCTCGTTCTACCCTTGCGGTCAGAGACGTTCTGAATATTCGCGCTCTCGCAACTCTCTCTCTCTCACGGCATCCGCACTGCCGCCAACCTAACTAACTAAACTATAGGTATGTTCTCTGGCAGTCGATTTACTGCGACTATCGCTCAAACGCCTTACAAACTAAAAGTATGTAGTATAATCAAATTACTTTCTTACATAAACTTTCCACAATCTTGCAGAAATATTTTCTGTAACATTACGAGAAATGTTGCTTAAACATTCTCACTATCATTACAGAAAAGGTTTCTGAAAATTTTCTGAAATATTTATGAATGGTTTGGACGGAGGACACAAACATTTCACTAAATGTTTTGGCAAGTTTGCGGCATCATTTATTGTAATATTTCACGCAAGCTTCTTGTTTAGATACTCAAAACATTACACAAAATCTTGCAAAAACTTTTCTGAAGAGTTTCTCGAAATATTCATATCTCCGTCACAAACTTTTTGAACAAATATTTCCAGAACCTTGCAGAAATATTTTCCGTAAAATCTCTTAATTTTAATTGAAAATTTAAAGAATTTTTTAAATAAATTTAAAACTAAAAAAAAAATTTAATATTTTGTATAATAAATTTAAAATTTAAGAATACCTTTAAAAATTTTTTTAAATAAATTTAAAATAAAAAAAAAATCTAAATAATCTGAAGAATTTTTATTTAATTTTAAATCAAAATCTTAAATTTAATTTTTCGTAATTACGAGTAATGTTGCGTTAAAAGTTCCCACTATCATTACAGGAAGGGTTTCTCAAACTTTTCTGAAATATTTTGTGTAGAGACTGAGCAGAGGACACAAAAATTTCACGAAATGTTTTGACAAGTTTGCCGCAAGATTTATTTAAAAATGGCAAAAA
Organism: Torymus aiolomorphi; assembly: GCA_036365515.1. NCBI lineage: Eukaryota > Metazoa > Arthropoda > Insecta > Hymenoptera > Torymidae > Torymus > Torymus aiolomorphi. The sequence continues at coordinate 92,488,614 of CM070875.1, read as the reverse complement.
GGCAGATCCCTACTTATCGACATCGCAATTTTTCTTTGAATTGAAAAATTTTTAAACAGTTTTTTGGAAAAACACAATTTTGACGCTCACCGTATATTTATGTTACGTCTGTGACGTATCCTTAAATTTAAATTTAATACTCATATTCTCATCAGTAATTTTCTTGACATATAAAATTATGTGATTGCGAATTTAAACGACGCAGCATTTCGATAACACAACAGCGTGACGTAGCGGGCGTCCGACTTCGCGAAAGCAAACGCTCGTCGAAGTTTTTTTGTACGCACAGCACTTTTCAAATTTCAAATTGAAAGACTTTACGTAAAATTTTTTATTAAACTTGTTTAACAAGATGATCTTGACTCAGCATCAAGATCATCTTTAATCCAATTTAACCATGTAATAAATACGGCGACGTACGCCACACACGTTAGTATTCGCGCACAGATCGCGAGCTCCGTACCCTCCAGCGGACAATAGGAGAAACGAATATTTGTACAGGCCAATACGAGCCCATAACAGTAAAGCAATTATATCTATTTAATACGTTATTGGTATTATATATTGCTTAACAAAGTGAATATGTTATAAATCGCATTGTCTTATTTATAAAACTTATATTAGCCAATAAATAGTGCATCTAATTAATCACCTGTTTATAATTTACGAGAGCCTACGCCCAGAGTAAAGGTAATATAAAACAAATATCTTCCAAATATAAAAATATACTTAATTCAACCATTCAATATAAATTAAAATATAAGAGTATATTCTCGAATTATCAAGACTTAACATTTAAATACTATACTCAAAATTTTTTTAAAACCATTCTATTAGTATTTTATACAAACGTGTTTATTCAGAGTAATAATTTAAGTTAATATTTTCTTTATTTAGAAAAATCTATTCAGTATACTGGTTTGATTTCTACCTTACCGACACTATATTCTTTAATTTAACGAATTAAATAAATCATTTTTTAAAACCATAATTATTTTAAATAAAAATAATCAAAATTATAACAATTAAATAATCGTGGGAAGTGCACCTTATTTAGATGAAAATGTCCGAAGTCCTTCAAGCGAGCGATAGCGTAACGGATAGCGTGCGTGCGTAGTAACCCAAAGATCGTGGGTTCGATTCCCGGTCAGGTCAAAAAATTTTATGTAAAATATTTTCTGCGATTATAACATTGCGACTAATATAGAATAATTAAGTTCTGTAAAACATGCGAAAATTGTAATATTCATAGAGATTTCTACTATATATTCATCATAGCTTTAAAGGTTACTTCTTTCAAGAACTTGAAGAAAAGGTTCCTGAAAGGTTTCTGAAAGGTTTCTTAAAAGATATACTTAAAATCATTCCGGAAAATTTTCTGCCAGTAATTTGTCCAGACATTTGGATCTTCCAGAAAACTTTCATGAAAGGTTTCTATGAATCTTTCTAAAAAGTGAACAATGTACATTCTTTTTGAAATTTTTCTGCAATATTCCATGGCAAGTTGACGGATTATACAAATACTTTGTGAAAGATTTTTGCAATATTTCAGAAACATTTCGTATAAGTTTCAAGAAATTTTGCACTAATATTTCATGAAATATTGCTGAACGAAAAAAGATGCGGACATAAAAATATTTCTGCAATCTTTCTGTGAAATATTTCTGTAAGGTTTACAGTAATATTACGAAAAATAATACCACAACATTTCTGAAATATTTCATGTCAGGTTTTCAGATTATTCAAACTATTCATGAAAGTTCTCTGCAATATTTCAGAAACATTTCTTACAAATTTTCACGAAACTTTGCAGAAATATTTCATGAAATATTGCTGAACGAAAAAAGATGCGGACATAAAAACATTTCGGCAATCTTTCTGTGAAATATTTCTGTAAGGTTTACAGTAATATTACGAAAAATAATACCACAACATTGCTGAAATATTTCATGTCAGGTTTTCAGATTATTCAAACTATTCATGAAAGTTTTCTGCAATATTTCAGAAACATTTCTTACAGGTTTTCACGAAACTTTGCAGAAATATTTCATGAAATATTGCTGAACGAAAAAAGATGGGGGCATAAAAATATTTCTGCAATCTTTCTGTGAAATATTTCTGCAAGGTTGTAAACATTTCATGAAACCTTGCAGAAACATTTCAGCAATATTTCGTGCTATGTGGGTCTCTACAAATGGTAATCATTTTTTTCATGATTGTACAAATAATAATAATATTGATAATATAAAACTTTCTGCGAAAGTATAAAATAAGGCAAGTATAGACGTTTTTTCTGTATAATATCTATAAAAAAAAATATAAAACTTTCTACGAAAGTATAAAATAAGGCAAGTATAGACGTTTTTTCTGTATAATCTATAAAATAATAATATTTATGATTTTTTAAAAGAAATCAAATAAATACCAGTCAAAAAGTCTTTCACTTCTTTGAGTCATTATATGCTGAACAAATTATATGTAAGCATTCAAATTATTTACTGCAAATCAAGCAAACGAAAGTTGTGAAATCAATTATCGATAGTCAAGTAATGCAAACATCTCTCGGAAACAACTGTATGACTGTTTTCAGAAATGTATTCAAATTTGTTCATCCTTATATACAAATTAAACACAAGAAAGTACTGAAATCAATTTATTGTAGTCAAGTACCCATAAGATAACTTGACTGACATAATAGAACTCTTCGTACCTTGCGTGTAAAATTACATTTTATGTCCACGTTGTAACTTCAAAGATATTCAGCCAGTGGGCATAAAGTATTACTTAACGCCTAAGAGGCGCAATAGCTCACATACTCCTATACAAAACCTTATAGAACCTACGCACTTTACGCCCGTATAGGTGAAAATTATTTTATAACTATTATGCTTTCTTTTCATTTTTAAAATTCATAAGAATTTTTTCAGATATTTACGAAAAGTCAAAGTTTTGAAATTTCTATAACATTACGCATCTTGGGAGGACAAGAGAAGTCTAGAGCTGCTCTAGCAGGGGTGGTTCTCCAATCTCCCACACACATACTTGGCGGAACCGACGGTTTGCAATTCAAGGTGTAGACATGGTCATTTGCATATAATATAAAGATCAGATAAAATGTATAAATGGGTTGCATTTACATATTAAATACGTACTGATCAATGAATGTATCACACTGTTTTTAAATAGAAATTGCAAACCGGCGTGAAAATATCATATGAGATCTCATATATGTGAATATCGAACATCAGATCTCATATGAGATTTCATTTGAGATACCATAATATATAAAATTGCAGATAACATTTTATATATACATATAAACTCATATGAGATCTGATGGCTGAAATACTCACATGAGATCTTATATGATATTTACACGCGGGAAAAGGATAAAAAATAGGTGGCTTATAAAATCGTTAGTAAAATCTAAAGCACTTTTGAGTAGATTTTTTAGTACAATTTATATGCATTTTTATTTCATTCCTGTTTAAAAACGACGGACACAAGGAAAAATATTTACAACATTTACAAAGCCCACCGGTAAACTGCAAACCGTCGGGCCCGCCAAGTATGTGTGTGGGAGATTGAAGAACCACCCCTGATAGAGCAGCTCTAGACTTCTCTTGTCCTCCCAAGATGCGTAATATTATAGAGAGTTCAAAACTTTGACTTTTCGTAAATATCTGAAAAAATTCTTATGAATTTTAGAAATGAAAAGAAAGCATAATAGTTATAAAATAATTTTCACCTATACGGGCGTAAAGTGCGTAGGTTCTATAAGGTTTTGTATAGGAGTATGTGAGCTATTGCGCCTCTTAGGCGTTAAGTAATACTTTATGCCCAGTGGCTGAATATCTTTGAAGTTACAACGTGGACATAAAATGTAATTTTACATGCAAGATACGAAAAGTTCTATTATGTCAGTCAAGTTATCTTATGGGTACTTGACTACAATAAATTGATTTCAGTACTTTCTTGCGTTTAATTTGTATATAAGGATGAACAAATTTGAATACATTTCTGAAAACAGTCATACAGTTGTTTCCGAGAGATGTTTGCATTACTTGACTATCGATAATTGATTTCACAACTTTCGTTTGTTTGATTTGCAGTAAACAATTTGAATGCTTACATATAATTTGTTCAGCATACAATGACCCAAAGAAGTGAAAGACTTTTTGTCTGGTATTTACTTGATTTCTTTTAAAAAATTATAAATATTATTATTTTATAGATTATACAGAAAAAACGTCTATACTTGCCTTATTTTATACTTTCGTAGAAAGTTTTATATTTTATTTTATAGATATTATACAGAAAAAACGTCTATACTTGCCTTATTTTATACTTTCGCAGAAAGTTTTATATTAACAATATTATTATTATTTGTACAATCATGAAAAAAACGATTACCATTTGTAGAGAGTGCTTATTGAATAGATGAGATTCGAATAAATAAAAGGTCTAGACAAATTGGGTTGTTTTTTTATAGATTATGTAGAAAAAACGTCTATACTTGCCTTATTTTATACTTTCGTAGAAAATTTTATATTAACAATATTATTATTTGTACAGTCATGAAAAAAATTATTCCCATTTGTAAAGAATTCTTATTGAATAGACGAGACTAGAAGAATTAAAAGGACTAGAGAAATTGTGTTGTTAGAACGTACTTAAAAAATTAGCTTTTAAAAAACATGTTGATTGTTTTAAAAAATATTGAAGCCTTCATTAAAGTTTTTGGTACTCAATTTGACGGATGTTGAGAGAGAGAGGGAGAGACGGTGATAGAGAGGGGAGGGAAAGAGAGGAAGAGATAGAGAGGGCGAGAGAGACGGAGAGAAAGAGAGGGAGCGAGAGAGAGGGAGGATGAGCGAGAGACTAATACTTGCCTTAGTTTAAACTTTTGTAAAATGTTTTTTGAGATAGATTTCACAACTTTTTAAGAGAAAATAATAATTAGATTGTGTGATAACGTTATGAGAGCATTAAGGTATATTTTTAATATCATTATCAAATGGTAGTATTGTTATTCACAAAAGTGTTAAGTTAGTTTTTGCTTTTGTAAAAAAAAATTTTAGAGATCGAGATTTCACAACTTTTTAATTAAGAGTAAAAGTACATTATAAATAATGTGTATTAAGTATAAAACTACATGGAATAGTAACCAAACTTATTCTTGCCTATAAGTTTTTACTTTTGTAAACAAATTTTTTAGAGAGATTTCACAACTTTTTAAGAGTAAAAGTACATTACTAATAATGTTTGTTAAATATAGAACTATACTTTAATTGATTTCATACCTTTTTTGGGTTTGACTTTCAGTATCCGCGTGAAAGAAATTTAGTTCGACTTTAGAACGCAAAAATTTATTATTGATTTGTAGAATTCCTTTTCATAAAATAAAACGTAAATAATTTTTTAGGATATTGTATAGGTTTGGGAAAATAATTCCTATGGTTTCCGAAAAAATTCTTATCGTTTGTAAAAGTTTTTGTAAAGTGATTGTAAAGGTTTTGGAAAAGAATTTCTCGTTGGTTGCAAAAGTTTTTTTTGCCTAGCGAGCCAAAAGTACCACTTTTGCTCCCGGCGCCCGATCGCGAAGGTTGTATTTTCGACCTCGCTAGACAAAAAAGTAGGATACGCTCCACGGGAGTAAAATTGGCCAGCCCACAGCTCGTGTTTGTTTTCGGCTCGCCTTCGGCTCGGGTGGCAATTTACACGAGGTGTGGAATGTCCAAGTTTTTTCCTCCCTTGGTGCGTAATATACTATTAAAGGATTGTAGAAGTTTTGTAAAATAATTTATTAAACGATTTTTTAAAAGATGTAGAAATGGTCCATTTTTGGAGATATTTTGTAGAGTAAATGTAATAATGAATAATTTACAGAAATGGTTCTGTTATTGAAAACTTAACTACTACTACTTTAATTTAATGAGCAATACTACAGATAAGAAAAATGATTTTTGGAAGAAAAAGGAAACATTTTCATAGCAAATACATACAACAAATATTGTAAAGAGATAAAGAGATAATTTAAATAGCAAGAATCAGTTTTGTGAGAAATAGAAAATGTTTTTATAGGAATTATAGAAAATAGTTTAAAAAATATTTTTTAAGAGTGTTTATTATATAATTGTTTCAAAAAAACATTTAATCATTAATTAAATGATTTGAAGTGATAGGTCGAGTCAATTGTTTACCTAAAATATTGTAAATACAAATAAGTTTCCGCCGTCTTTTTATAAAAATTATCAATTTATTGTAAAATAATATACGTTACATTTTATTCAAAATGTTGTCCGTCATTGGCTACTACTTTTTGCCATCTTTCTGGTAGCATTCGGATGCCACGTCGAAAAAACTCTTCATCTTTTGAGGCTACCCATGAATCGACTCAATTTTTGGCTTCTTCGTAAGAAGTGAAGCGCTGCTTGATCAGGGCGTGAGCCATCGACCAGAACAAGTGGTAGTCCGAAGGAGCAATGTCTGGTGAATACGGCGGGTGGGGTAAGACATCCCATTGTAAAGCTTCCAAAGTATCCTTGACGACTTTTGCAACATGTGGCCAAGCGTTGTCGTACTGAAAAATCACTTTGTCATGTTTTTTGGCATATTCGGGGCGTTTAAGTTTCAATTCTCTGCTCAATTGCAACAGTTGCTGTTGATAACGTTCTCCAGTGATAGTTCCGTTAGGCTGGAGTAGCTCGTAATAGATTACTCTGAGCTTATCCCACCAAATGCACAACATTAACTTTTTACCATAAATATTCGGTATGGCCGTTGAAGTTGGTACATGGCCGGGCTTATCCCATGATTTCCTATGCTTTGGGTTATCGTAGTAGATCCACTTTTCATCCCCCGTCACTATTCGATGCAAAAAACCCTTTCGACTTTGTCTTTGGAAAAGTTGTTCGCACGTGAAAAGACGGGGTTCTGTGGTGGAGGGACCCGTTAGCCTCACTCTATGCATCCCGCTTTTATCGACGGCGACGCATACATAAAGAGTACGGACTTTGGCGCGTATCTGGAAGGCGTATACGCCTCATGCACCGCGTCCGCCCGCACTGTCTCTCGATACGTGATGAGTACAGACTTTGGTGCATATCTGGAAGACGTATACGACTCATGCACCGAGTCCGCACACACTGCCTCTCGTTGTCTGGCCAGGCTCCCAGGAGTACCGCTATATCCGCTGTTAGGCGGTCGTACACTTCTTGAGCGTCTTGATTATATTTTCGCTCGTTCTACAAACGCTGCGTGGCACAATTCAAATAGCGGACACTCTTATTTTCTATGCGTTCGGTCATCTGCTCGAGGTCTCTGTTGGATGCGGCTATCTTCTTATACACTCGGTATTGCTCATTGAAAACAGCTTGCAAAATGTTTTCGATGAATTTAAAATTTTCTAGCGATTCCATGGCGATAATGATGATGACGATGACGATGACGACGACGATGGCGACGACGATGGCGATGGCGACGATGTGTCCGTCTAAGCTTGGTTGGTACTGTGGTAGTGCAGTGCGCACACCGCTCTTTTAAGTGCACGGCCGTGGAGGGTAGAGTGGGGAGAAACTGGCCAGGGCGAGGGAGTAAGTACGAGCGTTTTCTACAGAAACTCTCAGTTTTATAGTAGTGTTATAAAATTCTCGGGGAATAGTGTAAGCGGTGAAAAAGTACCAGATTAAGCGGAGGCGTTTATGGTGGATAAAGCGATGAGAATCTGTCCAGGGGGGTCAGAGTAAGGACACCCATTTCCTACAGAAACTCTCGGTTTTACGATTTGTATTAAGCCGAGAAAATTCTCAGGGAACAGCGCGGGTTGCGAAAAAAAAGTACCAGAGTCTTAGGGCCACTTTTCAAGTGTTCTTAAGGCAAGAAAATTTTCAGCTGTTGGTGCGCGCTCCGAAGAAAGTGACCTGCTCGGGAAAAGCCTGTACATTTTTGCCGTTGTGAGGTATTTACGACGTACTTATGAGCGATAAACGAACTAGCAGACTCACAATGCTAGTCTGTATTTAGAGTTTTCTCTAATTTCGGCAGGCCGGGTGAGTAATGCTTTGTAAAACAATACCCCCGACTGGGGCGACACAACGCGCTGTATAGTTTTTATCTCAAGTGCGCTTCTCGGCTTTCTCGCATCAATAGGATCGTATTTTTACGGTGCTGGCCCTACGCACGTACGTTTGAGGAAGTGTTGTTCCTTTTTCTCAGCTGGAGTACCTGTATAGCGCTGCTATTTTTTTCGATGTCCACACTTTTTTCATAAGATGTTTATTTTGACTCTCGAGAATGTTTCGAAGAAAATGTGCTAATGGGGTAGGGCGCTGTCGTCAACTTCTTCGAGATGACTAGATGACTAATTTTTTTTATCATACGTTTGTTGGGGTGCGTTTCAAAGATGACGTGTGTGTGTGTATAAGAAGTTCAAGCTCGCATGCGACGCGCTCAGTCTATTCAGAAGTTTCGAGATGGATAATCAGGCAAATAGTTCGTTGCGGAAAGCTGTGTTACGGCTCGCGGCTAGAGCCCGTCACGGCAGAAATCCCGTGTGGCTGCGGCGTTTACGACGTATGTCGTGTGAAAACTTATCAGTGCAATTACGGCTACTACTAACAAGGAAGGTACCCCAAGTGTAAGTCGCCGATTTGGACGATATTGCAATATGTTGTAGTACATTAAAAAATAAGAGACACGTATTTTTTTTACGTGCTGATAGACACTTTAAGGGGGTGAAATCTATCCCTAAAGTTCACCCTCAAAAACAGTTTTTTTCAAATATTTCAAAAACGAATAAAGCTAGTTTAATGAAACCGACGCCAAAAGTTGTAGAATAAAAAAGCCTTCAAAACAGCATTACTTTCAATTTTAAGGGTAGCAACCCCTATTTTTTTTTTCAAGAAAACTAAGCTTTTCTCATCAATTTTCAGCTATAAAAATTACAATAAATTATATATCGCCTCAAAACAGATTTCATTTAAAAGAAAATTAAAAAATAAAGTTGCCCTGTCTCGTGGTTTTGGCCAAAATTATTTTTTAGGGGGTAACTACCCCTTATTTATATTTTGTTCATTATTTCAGAAATAAATAAAGACATCTTAATAAAACCAACGCTAAAAATTTTAAAATAGAAAGGCTTCAAAACAGCATTATTTTCAATTTTAAGGATAGCAACCCCTATTTTTTTTTCAAGACAACTAAGCTTTTTTCATCATTTTTCAGCTATAAAAATTATAATAAATTATATATCGCCTTAAAACTGATTCCATTTAAAAAAAAATTAAAAAATAAAGTTCACCTGTCCCGTGGTTTTAACCAAAATTATTTTTTAGGGGTAACTACCCCTTATTTTGATTTTGTTCATTATTTCAGAAATAAATAAAGATACCTTAATAAAACTAACTCTAAAAATCTTAAAATTAAAAAGGCCATAAATCTGCATAACTTTCAATTTTAAGGGTAGCAACCCCTATTTTTTTAAAGGAAATTAAGTTTTTTATCAATTTTCAGCTATAAAAATTACAACAAATATCTCTTTAAAAGCCATTCCATTGAAAAGACTGACCATAAAATTTTGACCAATAACACAGGCAAACGCTATGTAATTTTAGCGCTTTCGGGCAATACGAAATACTAATTTATCATTAATTTTGCAAAACTAGTTTGGTTAAACTACTTGTTTAAACGAATTATTGTAAAGCTTTTTCGAAAAACTAATTTTGACTTGAATTCCACAAGAAAAGTAACATGTTTATTTAAACTTTTATATGTTGTAGTAAACCAAAAAACGAAAAATATTTATATTTTTTATCTGTGAATAATACATTTTAAAGGGGGTGCAAATCATCCCCGGAAGTTCATTATGTTCTTACTTCCCTTTATTATATTTTATGTATTATTATAAATACTTCGTCAAAGGCAATCGTACCGTTTAGATACGTGATAAATAAAGCATTAAAAAAAAATTAATGTCTGTGTGCGTGTGTGTACGTGGATGTAAGTGATTTTTATGCAGTAAATAAGAGTAATCGCTGATTGTGAATGAGAAAATAATATGTTATTTTTATGTTATTATGAGGCGGATATTTATAGATTGGTGATTTAACTCGTAGTTTCATATATTGCTGGCAAATATTCTAAATCGGTAGAGTACTAGTCGTGCAGTGTTGTTTTGTGAAAGTGGTTATTTCTACAATATTGTGGCTGTAATATTGCATCAATTCATTTTTTTTAATGTCAGCAGCACTACAAAGCTACAGGTAAATGTCTATTTATATATCAGATCTAATGCATTAATTGTAAGAATTTCGTATCTGTCTATAGGCTTTAATAAAATTATAACAGCTTCTCAAAATTATATTTTGCGTTATTTTTAATGAACATATTAGAAAGTATGCAATTTCGTAAATTGTTACATTTTTTAGAGATACATTTGACGTTATAGAGCACAAATAGTTTAAATTGATTTTTCTTTAATTTTAAAGATTTAAAAAATCCTGATTTATAAGTGCATAAAGTATTTTTAATATTTTTACGAAAATTAAAAATGTATCAAAATATACTTTATTGTGTATACTGTATTGTTTACTTTCTGTTATTAACAAAATTATAGACTCCTGATTCAATTTTTAGCCAAAATTGTATACGGTTCCTTTACTATTAGATGTTTTACAAATAATAAATTTTACATACAAATAATAATTTTAAATAACTAAATCTTAATTTTAATAAATCTAAATTAACAGGCATTGTGCAATAAATCTTATCGATTACTATTTACAAATTAAAAAAAAACTCGAGATTACCTTCTTTTCATTTTAATCAAGCGCTTTAGTAAAGAAATATACAGATACGATATTCTTAATAGATTCTTAACAGGATGGTCCAAAGTATAAATATTTGTTTTATTTGTATGTGTCGCCTTTTTAAATGCAACATTATTATCTTGTGAAAATATGGTATTTTTTTAATATTTAAACAAATATTTCCCGGTAAAATGACATTGGTCGCATGATGGCGTACATCAGTAAAAGCGTGCAACGTACAACGTACAAAGCTTCCTCATTGAGAAATAGCTATGTTCTCGCAACATAGTAATGTAACGTTTAGAGGGGTGACGCATACAAATTAAAAAAATGTTTTTATTTTCAGCATTCTATATATGTGTGTTGTAAAGATACTATTTCTGTATGCAATTATTCTTATAAATGTTTGATTATTTTAGCACTCAAAATGAAAATTAATCCTCTGAATGTTATTAATTTGCTGCTTGCCTATTTCCAAACACTTTATATTGAAGACAGCCCTTATAATATTAAAGAAATAGAAATAAAAGACCAAAAAAGAAAGAAAAAAAGAAATAAAAGACCCAAATGATACTGTTAGATTTAATGGAATCGTCTAATAGCATAGATGTTATAATGGAAAAATCGTTGTATTTTCAAGAAAAATATAAAGAAACAGATGCACGTATTGTGGAAGATGTTGATTTACATACACTTCCTTACTATCCTGAATTACCTACGGATCAATGTACGGGACAAGAAGAACCATTGAGTTTTGAATACAAAAAAAGGGCTGTAGAATATTGGAGAAGTGAAAAAAACAAGAAAGAATTTATCGCTTAAAACAGTTCAAAATAGATTCAGAAAAATCAGTTCTGAAACACAGTTACATCGCTGGGCTCACCAAATCAATCAAGGTGGAACATACCGAAAAAAAATTGCAAGAATTTGCGATTTCACACTAGAAAATTTTAAAGCTGCTACTGAAGCTGGATTAATAATTCATGACAACTATTTAAGAAGATGGGCTCTACAAGCACGAAAATTAATCGGAAATGAGGACGTAAGATTTACAGCTTCAAAACATTGGCTTTCAAAATTTAAAAACACCCATAGAATTGTTTCTCGAAAAATTAATAAATTTATCACAAAAAAAAGTATAGAAAATAGAAATGATTTGCATAAAAAAGAAGTAGAATTCGTAACAGAAGTCAAACAATTGATTAATCAAATAGGCGCTGACAATACATATAATTCAGACCAGTCTGGTTTTCAGTTGGAAATGCATTCTGGTCGATCTCTTGCTTTTGAAGGAGAAAAGAAATTACAGTGCCTTGTACAGTCGATCATATCAACAACTCATAGCTATACTGTAAAGCCGACAATTTCAGCCACAGGAAAGTTACTATCACCATTATTTTTAGTATTAAAGGAACGAAGTGGAGAATTTGGACCAATTGGCTCACAAAATTTGTTTGTGCCTACAAACGTATATGTTACATCCTCGACATCTGGAAAAGTTAATTCAGGTAAAATCACGTTCTATTAATTTCTAAAAATAAAACGTTAATTATTTCGGAAGACACATTTAAATAAAATCAAAATTTGTAGAACTCTTTAAGGGGTGTTTAAAAGAGGTATATTTTCCTCAAGTTGGACCTAGAAGCATGCTGCTAATTGATTCGTGGAGTGGTCATTGTCCAACGATTGTACAGGAAGTTACGCCACACGATAAAACACTACATTTCAAAATGATACCTACAGGAACGACTGGAAACATACAGCCGTTAGATGTATATGGATTCCGCACATGGAAGAACTATGTTAAACATTTTTCAGACCATGTTTTGCTCATAGACGAAGACTTAAATTTACATTTGAGAAATAATATAATTAAATTACAGTCTTTGGTTCATAACCAATTTTCATCTCCACGATATGAAAATCTATTTAATTATTCGTGGTATAAAAGTGGGTATCTTGTGAATCGACCAGGAGATTTCGATGACCCCGTAAGTTTCAGTTTCGGAGATTCCTGTGCAACGCATTGTGAGATCAATGGTTGTAATAATGTTGCAATTGTTAGATGTTCGTGGTGTAAAAAATCTTTATGCTTAAAACACTTTTTTGAAGAATATCATTATTGTACAACTTACAATCCATAATGCCTCGAGCTATTCGACAAACAATTACTTTTTTGAGAATACTTTAAATTTTTTGTAGTAATAGTAATAATAAAACTTGTGTTGTTAAAACAAAAACCATATTTACATTAGTTATCATTTCATTTTGTATTTTTCTGCAACACGTAACTTTAATTTTTATTATTTTTTTGAAAAAAAATTAATCTCACTAAATTTTGATTATTTACGCAATTTTTTCAGAAAAAAATAATAAACACATTTACCCTCCCTGCTAGAAAAAGTTAGTAGAAGTCGATAAAAATCGATAAGTTTCACCATTGAAGTCAATAAAGTCTCTTAATTTCCTTAAAAAGAGAAAAATAGGGGTTTCAACCCTTAAAATTGAAAATGATACAGATTTGTGGCCTTTTTAATTTTAGGATTTTTAGCGTTAGTTTTATTAAGGTAGTTACCCCCTAAAAAATAATTTTGGTTAAAACCACGGGATAGGTCAACTTAATTTTTTTAATTTTGCTTTTAAATGGAATCAGTTTTAAGGCGATATATAATTTATTATAATTTTTATAGCTGAAAATTGATGAAAAAAGCTTAGTTTTCTTGAAAAAAAAATAGGGGTTGCTACCATTAAAATTGAAAATAATGCTGTTTTGAAGGCTTTTTTATTCTACAACTTTTGGCGTCGGTTTCATTAAACTAGCTTTATTCGTTTTTGAAATATTTGAAAAAAACTGTTTTTGAGGGTGAACTTTAGGGATAGATTTCACCCCCTTAAAGTGTCTATCAGCACGGAAAAAAAAACACGTGTCTCTTATTTTTTAATGTACTACAACATATTGCAATATCGTCCAAATCGGCGACTTACACTTGGGGTACCTTCCTTGTAAGAATGGCAGGGTATCGCGCAATAGTGCGACTTTACAACGCATTCGCTTGTTCGCGCGAAGTACAGACCGTCATTGAAGATGATGTCTTCGAGCGCCGATTAAGTGGATTGCCTGTGTTGCGCAGTATTGCGAATGCACGCGCGGAACGTTTAGGTAAGTCCAAAACTTTTTTTCAAAATAATTTTCCTTTACTTTATTTATTTACATATTTTTATTTACAGCTTACGAGAGCCTCATTCGCGATGATTCGGACACGGAACTATCCGATAGCTCGAGTGCGGTCAGCGATGAGACGCATTTCGAGCCAAGTGTGCCAGCCATGTCGCCGCAGCACTCGGCGCGCACGGCAGGCGTATTTAATCCTGTAGCGCAGCAACTCAACTTTGACTACAGTGATACGGAGAGCGAAGGTGCGGGCGAGCAGCTGGTTGTCGCGGTCGACGTAGATAGGTCCGAAGATGACCACCCCGAAGACGCCCAGCCCGAAAGCCCGTCGCTCATCGCGTGGGAGCGTTTCGACGACGACGACGACGAGGATGAGGTGGGGGAGTCGGAGACGGAAGAGGAGCGAGTGGCGCGAATCGAGGTTGATAGGCGCCTAGAAGAGATGATGCACAGGGACCTCGAGATTGCCGACGCGCTTGAGATGTACGATCGTTCGCTAGTGACAGAAGCAGAACGACGTCTTATGGCGAGCCATCCATCGTGAATGTCGAAGATAACAGCACAGCTGCAAACACTGTGCGCGCCGATCGTGAACGACTGTTGACGAGCTTGCAAGGCGTCGCAAACATGGTTAGCGCCGACTACAATCACAATTACCCGTCGCATCGTCGCACACTGGGGCCATACGGATTTTTTGGTTCAAAACCACCTAGAGGTCGCAATTCTCAACGGAATCTCAAAATTTTTGCTTAGGAACATTAGTTATCAAATATCGAAGAGCCCTACGAAGCCTGATTTTCCAAAAAATTAACCTATAAATCTAAGGAGTCATATAATCCTATCACATCAACCAATCAATTCAATTTTTGACCTGCAAATCCCAAAAATACGATAAACCTTTAATTTGTAAGCCCTTTACTCGTGAACTCTTGACCTTTGATCCAGTAAGCCATGCACTCATAAACTCTAAACCTATAAGCCCTAACCTCATAAGTCTTAAGGGGGTCTTACACCTAGTGGCTTCTGAGGCCAAAATCAGCTATAAAAAAGAGAAAAATGTTATTTAAACCACATACGATGTATATCCTAAAAATATACACTATTTCTGACAGAATGGCCCATGATTTAATCTGTAGACCAATTTTATGAATCAAGGTTAAGAGAGCATGTGTCAAGGACTTATAAATTGAAGTTTTATAGCATTTTTGGGAATCACAAGTGTAAATTTTGGGGTTATAGGTTATAAATTAGGTTTATAGGTTCATATTTTCAAAATTAGGCTTCGTAGCGGTCTTTGGTATTTTGTCACAAAAGTTCCTGTTTTTGAATTTTCAAATTCGGTTGAGAATTATGACCTCTAGGTGGTTTTGAACCTTTCGGCCCCAGTGTGCGTCGTGTCAACGAATGTAAGTAAAAATATATTTATTTAAGAGTGTTTCTGATTTTGTTTTTAAAAGTCAAATATTTTTTATTATAGTTATCCGCACGCGCGATCTGATGTATCGGGAAATTCGTTCGTCACTCCCCGATGTCGATGGTTTGCCGGAGTTATATGAGCAAATAGCGCATAATCCGCAGGCAACCATTCAGCGCTGGTTCCGCGACCTAGCGCAAGACGAGGCTTCGGCGTTATATACCGACGGAAACGTCACAGATCTTGTAGCGCGAATACTCGAAAGTTTTGCCGGTTATTCTGAGCCTTAAATGTAAAAAAAAAATCAGAAACGTTTAAAAATAAAAAAAGTTAAAAAATATAATTTGTTTTTGACTTTTTTTATTTAGCGAGTCCCGAGTCCCATTCCCTGCCACCGCAGGTAGGTGGTGGTGTTTATAGCAGCAACAGCAGCAGCAGCAGCAGCAGCAGCGACAGAGTCGTGGCGGCCAGCCCCGAGTCCGAAAACAATGAAGTTATACAGCCCGTCGGCGAGCGCTTCATCGTTGCAGCCGAGGGGCAACAGTACCTGCGGCGGTTTGGTGTCCAAGGGCGCACGATTAGTTTTAGAATAGGTGAACTGCGTGAGGGAGAAAATGTTGTATTATGGATGGAAGCGGCGGTTAGCGATATCCATAACTACATAACGGAGCATGTTCCGGGTAATAATTTAATCAGTGTGAGCGTACGAAGCGAGCGGTTTGCGCAAGGTCCCGGTGGGCTCTCGTTCAGGCCGATCGAAAATTTCACCATCGCTGATTTATGGAATCTAATTAGTTCCATATGTCAGAGTAATGAGATTATAGGCATTGACGACACATTCATTTTACAAGCTTATTACGTTGAAATGCCCGTTGGTGCAGGTAGAATGCGCGGGAAAGGAGCTCTGACGGCGACCAGCCTTCAGAAGCTCTCAATAGTGACTATACAAAATGACGCCGATAATCTCTGTTTACCGCGCGCGCTCGTAGTGGCGAAAGCCCACTTGGTGCTTAAGGGGCGGGATTGCGCGGAGGCCCGTAAAGAGTAGAAAAACATACGCGATTCACGTCGCGCCCTGCAGAAACAACGCGCGGAAAAACTCGTGGGTGACGCTGGTGTCTTTTTACCACGCGAGGGGTGCGGGTTTCGCGAGCTGTTAGCGTTTCAAAATTTGTTTGTCGCGTCGGGAATGGTTACCTGCCGGCCGCCGCCGCCGCCGCCGCACCAAACAAAGGAATTATTTTCGAATTTCAAGGCTGCTATTGGCACGGTTATCCGCGGTGTTTTCCAAATATGCGCGATTCGACAAAAACCCGTTTCCATCAAACTTTTGCGCAAGCTTACGAGAGCACATGTGAAAAAATTATTGTTATACATTGACGAGTACGAGCGCGACGAAGGGATCAGATTAGATGCTGATAAAATTGAAAAAAATTCCGGTTTGCGCTCGCTCGCCAAGTACTGCTTAAATTCACTCTGGGGCAAGTTTGGGTAGCGCTCTAATTTAAAGCAACCGAAAATTGTAAAAACGCGCGAAGACCTGTTGAAACTGTTAGCGGCGCCGGAAAAAGAGGTTTTCGATGTACTGCCAGTGAGCGAAAATCCCTTGTACGCGAATTGGTGCTACGTTGATGACGCTGTAGAATCTGCCCGCAGCACATATGTTGTATTAGCCGCGTACACGACAGAGCAGGCACGACTAGAACTTTACAATTACATGGAAAAGCTGACAGTGCGCGAGTTCTCTACATGGACACCGATTTGTGTATATTTAAATGCAGCCGAAATAATCCAGACGAATACAGGCCTGCTCTGGGAAGTTTACTCGGCAATATGACAGACGAGCTCAAGGTTTATGGCGAGGGCTCATTCATCACGGACTTTATCTCCGGAGGCCAACATTTTATGCCTTTCGGGCCTTTATCCCTTCGAGCGGCGAGACTGTCGAGTGTTGTAAGGTGAAAGGCGTCTCGTTAAATAGTTCAAATTTGCGTAAAATTAATTTTGACAGCGTGGAGCGCTTGATCGCGACGTACTTTGAGGGCGACGCCGCACCTATCGTTCTCAATTACAATGCCATCAGACGCACGCGCACACACGAAGTCATCACGTGCGCCGAAAAAAAGTCCTGCTCTGTAGTGCTGAGGAAGCGAAGGTACTTTGCAAATGGTACTTCGCACCCTTTCGGCTACAAAGCGGAATAATATTAATAATAATTTATATATTTGTATGCGACGTTCTTACTGTAAAATAAATGTAAAAATGTATTTATTCTTTTGGAAAAAATTCATTCATTTCTCCTTGTCCCCCCATCTGCTACAGATAAAAAAAAAAGTTCTAATTGTTGTTGTATTTTAACCGCTTGAAAACGCGCTCGTGGTGTTTATCGGCGGTAATGTGCTTGTCCCCACGGTAATGTGCTCGTCCCCGCGGTAATGTGCTCGTCCCCGCGGCCATGAGCTGGCCACCGCGTCCAAGCGACCACCACGATGATTCGCTCACCCCCACGGTCGACTAGCGGTCCTGCCGCCGCCGCCCGCCGCTGCCGCTAATGTTCTTTGGCCCCGCGGCTCTGCACAGGCGAGTATTATAAAAACGTCGGGCTGTCGAGTAGCCGTGGTACTCTTTGTCTTTCTCGTCGCGCGCGAGGTCCTCGTGAAAAAAACATGGACATTCGTTAGAAGCATCCGTTTACCTGCTGCGTGTGCGGGCCCACAGGCTGCGGGAAAACCCTGTTCGTGCAGCGCTTTCTCGCACAGCTCCCGGCAGTGTGCGATGCTAGCTTTCACCGTATATTATTTTATTACGCCGAATGGCAGGAGTCATACCGAACAGCCTTTAAGCCCCAAGCGCCCACAACCATCGAGTTTCGAGAGGGACTGCCGCAGGTAGTCGACTATTCACGGGACAATGACAAAAAAAAATTACTAATCCTCGACGATCTCATGCGCGAGTCTTCGAGTGATGTTATTTTGTATTTATTCACGAAAGGCAGTCACCACAAAAATATACGCGTCATATTCATCACGCAAAATGTTTTTCACAAAGGAAAGGCACAGCGCGACATAAGTTTAAATACCAAATATCTCGTGCTGTTCAAAAACCCGCGCGACAAAGCACAGATACAAGATCTGTCGCGACAAATTCACCCGGAGGACTCGCTTTTTTTACGCGACGCGTACGTCGATGCGACGCGCTTGCCACATTCTTATCTCTTTATCGATCCACTCGACAAATTTTATCGGATTTCAGTGCCTAAATGCTGACGTCAGCACTACAGGTGGCGCCAGTCTCGGCGGGGCGTGAAAGTGGGGGACAAAAGTGGAGGGAGCGCTAACGTCGTACGCTCTATGCCATCTCGCGTCACTTCGTTTTTTCTCTCGCACCCGTCAGCATACCCGCACTTTTGTGTGCGTCCCAAACAGCATGAACTACGTAATAGATATTCAAGGCTTCCGTGATGCCGAAAAAAAATTTTTGCCAAAGGAGGTGGCAATCATTTGTCTGCAGAAAAAAATTATGGATCACTGGATAGTACAGCCGCCATGCAGCTTCTATGACTTGCCTGATGAGATTAAACAGACCAATACTTACTGCGCGATTGACATTCACGGACTTCATTGGTTCGAGGGGGAAGTGAGCCTTCGCCAGTTGCATCGACATCTCTACAATATCGCCCGAGGGGCGAGAAGAATTTACGTACTCGGTGAGGAGAAGGCCCGCTACATCGAAACACTATTTGGACGCTGCATATGTAACTTGGAGAAATACGCTTCTCCAACATTTGGAAAGTTCAACAGTAGTTTTCCAAAAAACACCGTGTGCGCCACGTATTCGCAGAAAAAGAAAAAAGAATTTTGTGCCTTATACAAGGCTAATCAAATAAAGAAATGGCTACTACCCGAAGAATTGCAGCATGCTTGGATGGAAAAGGTGAATAGTGAAATGTATTTTTCAGCGCTTCACGAGTACCACAGCAAGGAGAAGAAAAAAACTCTGCGGATTGCAGAGAAATCGGACGATGATGACTACGAGGCAAAAGATACAAATAGCAGCGATTCGAATAGTTACAACATATACTTGACAGCTGGCGGAGACTCTGCATCATTGTCTCAAGAATGAACACCCGAGAAATAACACGAGCCATCAGCGGACTCGCTGCTAATTCGATCGGAGTCTACGCCGCCGACCATATACCATGGCGCTTGAGCCTTCCCGCAGCTATTGATTTAGATTTCTTATAATATCGTTTAAACAATTCCTCATTTATTTTATACTATTATTGAGTATATTTTATACAAGGTGTCCCATTTTAATCGCCCCAGGCAAATATCTTGAAAAGTATGAGAGATGGAAAAAAACTTTAAAAACAAAAGTTGTAGGGTGCAAAGGGGGTCAGCTAATGGTAACAACGACGTTGACCTTGAACTCTATTTTCAAGGTTATTTCAAGGTCAAAGTGATTTTTTTAAATGAGAATCCCTACTTTCGACCCCGGAAATGGAAAGATCAGAAAATTTTACGTTCAGAAAGGTCTGATATGTTGGGGTTTCAAGGTCAACCAGCTAATTTAATGAGGTCGACCTGGGAATACCTCTAGGAAGGACAAAATTGACCTTGACGTTCAAGGTCATTTTAAGGTAAGTTGATTTTATAAAATGGAACCCCTTATTTTTGACCCTGGAAATGGAAAGAGCGGAAGAATTTACGTCCGAATATGACCTTGACCTCGACCTTGACTTTAACCGTGATCTGGAAGGTTAATTTAAGGTCAAGTCGATTTTTTTAAAATCCCCTTATTGTTGACCTCGGAAATGGAAAGAGAAGAAAATTTTACGTTCAGATATGTACCGTCATATGGTGTCAAAGTTGGCTCTCTGGGGTCAATTAAGGGTCAAATCGTGCTTGAGGTCAATTGGGGTCAAATTAATTTTTTTAATCTGATGTGTTCTTACTTTTGTCAGCGTAACTCTGAAGGATTTTTGGGATTAATTTTCGGTATGAAAAGGTACTTTTCTTCTTGTTCTTCCTTGGTTAGGTTGGCACCATTGAAATGTACGGCTACGTCAAATGATATTTTTTAAGTACGAGTGACCGATTACTTTAAGGTAGTTATGAGGCGAAGATTTAATGGTTTTGTTATGACTCAATTATAAATATTCGAATTCTTTAGTTTGGTCAATTTGGGAATATTTTCATTTTTTTAAAGAGTAATAACAATACTGCACTCGAAAATAGGTAGAGTTAGTTATATTTAGTGGTGCGACTGTGCACAGTACAAATAAAGAAAACCTTTTGATTTCTTATTATTGAATAGCATACGGTAATGATTTCATGTGTTTATTAGAATAAATAACTTTTTCGCTCATTTCCGAAAATTACCTTCTTAATTTCTTTTTATACATACAATTGAAGTGGAAAACCAAATTTCTTTTGTGGTACCATATTCCTTTTTAAGATGGCTAATTACACGCCCCAGGAGATTGTGAATATGATAAAAGTTGTTGGTGAATGTCATGATAATTATAGGGCTGCAGAAAGACGCTATGCCGAGAAATATCCCAATGCCCGTCACCCAGATAGGAAAGCCATCAAAAGATTATTAGCGCGAGCTGCACAACGCTCCATCGTTCGTAAGAGGCGCAAAACTGGAACGAAACAGCACATTGCGCTGGATGTGCGAGCTATTATTGGTGAAAATACCCACATTTCAACACGAGATTTGCAACGAATGCATGGTGTTCCAAAATCAACAGTAAATCGCCTGTTGAAAACATCTAAATTTCACTCCTACCACGTTCGCCTTACACAAACACTAGAGGATGGAGATTATGCACGGCGTTTAAATTTTTGTCAATGGGCAAATAATCAGATACGTAGGGACCCTTTTTTGATCGAGTGCTATTCTCAGATGAAGCAAAATTTGATAATATGGGTGGTGTCAATCTTCATAATGCCCACTATTACGCAGAACAAAATCCTCATTGGCAACGAGATCATCGAATCCAGAGACGTTGGTCAATAAACGTGTGGGCAGGTATAATTGGAGATCATGTGCTGGGACCTATCTTTTACAATCAAAATTTGAATGGACAATTGTATTTGGATATTTTGCAAAACCAGCTACCTCCTCTATTAGAAGATATCCCACTTATCTTACGGCGGGATATGTGGTTTCATCAAGATGGAGCTCCTGCACATCGCGTTCGATCAGTCAAGAATTTTCTCAATGATATGTATCGTAATCGTTGGATTGGCATCGGCAGCCAAGTACACGAGTGGCCGCCTAGATCCCCAGACCTCACACCTCTTGACTTTTTTTGTGGGGAGTAGTTAAAGGCAAAGTTTTTGCACATGCTCCAACAACCTTAGAGAACATGAGAGGAAGAATTATGGAAGCTTTCCAATCCATTTCAGTGGAAACATTGAGGAATGTTCAAGCAAGCTTCCGAAGAAGGATGCAAATGTGTTTCAGAGAGAACGGACACTTGATCGAGCATTTGCTGCCTTAGATCTTCAAATGACAGTCCGTTAATCAATCGGCCCTTTTCAGGGCCAATGATGTGCGAAATCCTTTCGGCAACCTCCACGCGGTGCACATTGGGTAATGCTAATGTCGAGGGTAGTCTTTCTAATTTTCGATTCATTTGAGGGAGAAAAAATACTTTTAGATTCCTAAGTAACTCATAAAAACAGTGAAATCCACTTCAAAAAAATTAATTTATTTATTATTACTCTTAATTCACCCCAGAGGGCCAACTTTGACTCCATATGACGGTACATATCTGAACGTAAAATTTTCTTCTCTTTCCATTTCCGAGGTCAAAAATAAGGGGATTTTTAAAAAATCGACTTGACCTTAAAATAACCTTCCAGATCACGGTTAAAGTCAAGGTCGAGGTCAAGGTCATATTCGGACATAAATTCTTCCGCTCTTTCCGTTTCCGGGGTCAAAAATAAGGGGTTCCATTTTATAAAATCAACTTACCTTAAAATGACCTTGAACGTCAAGGTCAATTTTGTCCTTCCTAGAGGTATTCCCAGGTCGACCTCATTAAATTAGCTGGTTGACCTTGAAACCCGAACATATCAGACCTTTTTGAACGTAAAATTTTCTGCTCTTTCCATTTCCGGGGTCGAAAGTAGGGGTCCTCATTCAAAAAAATCACTTTGACCTTGAAATAACCTTGAAAATAGAGTTCAAGGTCAAAGTCGTTCTTACCATTAGCTGACCCCCTTTGCACCCTACAACTTTTGTATTTAAAGTTTTTTTCCATCTCCCATACTTTTCAAGATATTTGCCTGGGACGATTAAAATGGGACACCTTGTATTGTGGAATTTGTTTTTTGAAAATATAAGAGCATAATCACTTTAAAAATTTTGATTTAAAAATCTTTTCTTTGATTTTATTTGTATTTTTATATGGATCAAATTGAAACTTAATTAAATTTTATATACAATTTTCATTTAGCTAATTATTAAAATCTCTTATCATTCAAATAATTTCTCCTTTATTTTATACTTTTATTGCGAATATTTTATATTGAGAAATGTGGTTTTTGAATATATATGAACATATTTTTTAATAAATATATGCAATAAATATATATACATATTTACTTATATAACTAATTGTTTTTTTTTTTAATTATCAAGAATTTCTTCCCAAACAATATTTTCAATTTCTAATGAATTTTCTAAATTATTTTGTATATATATGTTATAATTGACCGTGTGAGAATAATTTTGATGTATAACCCTACATAATCAAAACTTTGTCTCTGAGATTTATTAATGGTCATGCAAAATGCTAATGTTAATGGAAACTGTTTTTTATAAAGAATAAACGGCAATGAAGAAGATTCTTCTGTATTTAATGTAATTCTTGGAATAAAAAATCTATTACCTACTTTTTCTCCTGTTAATATTTCTGCTTCAATATTATATCTAAATAATATGGTTATTTTAAGTCTAGGACCGTTACACAAACCTTCGTGTATACTCAAATTTCTAATTAACATAAAAATAGCATTAACTTTTAAATCTAATTTATGAAGTGGCAAACCTTCATAAATATTGTTTAATGTTTCTATTGGAAAAAGTAGATGAATGTTGTCATCACTTTGATCAACACCTTTATGAGTCGCATAATCGGTACTATAATAAGTCTTCTTATCACCATTTAATAACTTTAAAATTTTTTTATTCAAAAATTTAATGTCTTCATTATGAGGTGCTAAAATAACACGATCATAATCATTTATTTTATTCATATTTTTATAAATTTGTAAGCAAACATCGTTAGTTCTTCAATTATTAGGTATTATAAAAGGATTTATATTATCGTCTCCAATTTGTAATAATAATTTTGAGAATTCATTGTTCTAAGAACGAATATTGTGTTTTAATTTGAAAATTTTAAATAAATGCCAAAGTTCAGAATATTTAATAGTATCTTCAATTATAGCACTTCTAAATCCGTTTTTCATTACTGGGAGTATTTGTCGAAAATCACTTCCTAAAATTATTAATTTTCCCCCAAAAGGTAAATCAAGGAGCGCGGGAGCACTCCGAAGGCAAGTATAGAAGAAGCCTAAACGGAGCGACCCGTGCTACATATACATTGAAATGGATGTCCAAGGAGCGCGGGAGCACTCCGAAGGCAAGTATAGAAGAAGCCTAAAAGGAGCGACCCGTGCTACATATACATTGAAATGGATGTACGAGAAATTCAATCCGCTTATATACCTATGCGTTAGTTTTAACTATATAACGTATCCCTGTTAATATTCGAGGTATGGAGATGGGACACAGGGCTTCTTCAATAAGCACACACCGGCTAACAAGAACAATAACTTACTTTATTAACTCCTGACTTCTCTTTGGTACAGCTCTCTCTCTCTCTCTACAACCGCTCTCTGCGGAGGATGACGGACGAGTGAGCTCCCGCTTCGGTCGCTCGCTCTCGCTAGCTTGCTACTCCCTATACGCGAGATGGCGCTGCCTATTCATTCTCTCTCATGCGCCGACATAAATGTACCTTATATTCTAACACGCCTCCTTACATTTATGTTTCTCGCAATTACAATATTCTTTACATTAAATTCAATAGTTCTCGCAAATTTTCGAATCTTACTCGTCCAAGAGCTTTTGTTAATATATCTACTAAATTTTTTTTTTCCTGAACTTACTTTCACAATATCAATCTTTTATGTAATTCAAATTTTGTCTATTCTTACAACATATTAACAAATCATCCACAAATATAATTAAATATATAATCTCATCTCTTTCTCTCAAAGTATACAAACAATAATCGTGTTCGCTTCTTACAAGTCCTAAAAAATTTAAATAATCATCCAGACACTCATACCAAGCTCTGGGACTCTCACGCAAACCATACAACGCTTTATTTAATTTACACATTTTCTGCTTTCTTAGTATAAATCCACTTTAAATCTAATACTTTTTCATTCTTTGGCTTTTCAACTAATTGCCAAGTTTTATTTTTCTTTAAACTCTTCATCCTTTTATTCATAATATCTTTCCAAAAACTAGGCTCATCACATTTAATAGCCTTATCAAAATTTTCAGAACTATCTGCACTGCAATAACTTACATAAATACAACCGTGATATACATAATTATCATCAAATCTACTAGGCTTTTTAATCGTTCTTTGTGACCTTCTTAAATCAGGTACTTCTTTTTCAACATTTTCTAAATTTTCATTAAACCCTTGTTTACAGTTTTCATTTTCATTTTCATTTATAGCTTGTGTTTCCGAATTAGTTTTACTTCCCCTACTTGACTCGAGAGTCGAAGTAGGCGGAAGGATTAAGTCAATTTTGTTTTCAATTCCTTCATCAATATCATCAAATCCAATGCATTTTACATTTTCTTCTATAATATCAACGTGTCTAGCTACAATAACTCTATTTCCTATCAAAACTCTATACCCCGTTACATCATAACCTATCAACGTTCTTAAATCCGCTTTTCTATCCCATTTCGAATTTCTTTTGCTTTCAGGTACCCTAACAAATACTTTACTTCCGTATAATTTTAATTAAATACTTTGTGTCTGGTTTTTCATTTAAAAATATCTCATAAGGAGATTTGTTTTTTACTAATGTGTTTGCAATTGTTCTATTCTTAAGATATGCCGCGGCACAAACTACTTCTGGCCAAAACCTTCTCTCTATTTTGGACTCAGCTAGCAAACACCTAGTACTATCCATAATTGTCCTATTGTATCTTTCTGCTGTACCGTTAAGGGGGTCCCAAAGTCAATTAAAAATTCAAATTTCGCGCCACAATATAGCAGACGAAAAAATAAGTAATTTGCCTATAACAAATAGTAAAAACGATATTACGGAAAACCAGGACTGCATTGCCCTCCGTAACATTATTATCTATCATTTTACAAAGTTTGAAGTTTCTATATAAATATTTCGCTGAATGGCATTTGAATAATGTCTCAAAATCAAGTAATTCAAATGCCATTCAGCGAAATATTTATATAGAAACTTCAGACTTTGTAAAATGATAGATAATAATGTAACGGAGGGCAATGCAGTCCTGGTTTTCCGTAATATTGTTTTTACTATTTGTTATAGGCAAATTACTTATTTTTTCGTCTGCTATAATGTGGCGCGAAATTTGAATTTTTAATTGACTTTCGGACCCCCTTAAGCTCATGTACATAAGGTGGACATGTTTCTAATTCAATTCCCTTTTGTCTACACAATTTATACATATCTTTATTTAAATATTCAGTTCCATTATCACATCTTAATTTCTTTATTTTCTTTCCAGTTTTATTCTCAACTAAATTTATATACTCAATAAAACGATCATAAACTTCGTC
Organism: Torymus aiolomorphi; assembly: GCA_036365515.1. NCBI lineage: Eukaryota > Metazoa > Arthropoda > Insecta > Hymenoptera > Torymidae > Torymus > Torymus aiolomorphi. The sequence goes on along the minus strand of CM070875.1, from coordinate 92,462,350 downwards.
TTTAGACTTAATTGCATAAATTTTTGCTAATTTACTAAAATCATCAATAAAGGTTAAGAAATACTTTTCACCTTTATAACCTACTGTATTGTGTGGCCCATTCAAATCTGTATGTACTATTTCTAATATATCTTTCGCTCTTTTTCTATTATTATCAAAAGGAATATTGTGCATTTTGTTTTCAATACACGTAGCACACTTAAAATAGTCAGATTCTATTTCACTAGATAAACCTTCCAATACATGATTTCTACACATAGTATTCAAATAATTAAAATTAACATGCCCGAGAGTTCTATGCCATCTTTCTTTCATAGTCATTTTTTCATTTCTTATTGACATTCGTTTCACTACTTTGATCTATATAACCTGTCATTTTATAAACTCTATTACTTTTCCAAGCTATTCCAACTAAGTTATTTCTATTATGAATCTTTGAGCTATTTCCAATTGAGACAATTTTATTTTTATCAGTTACTTTTGCAAAACTCATTAAATTTCTATCCATCTCTTTTACATAGAAAACATTTTCAATATTAAAGTCAATTAAATCATTAAATACTTTAAATTTCCCTTTAACTCGTCCTATTTTAGTCGCCTTTAAAATCCTACCATCTCCTACTTTAACATCTATTGGCTCTTTTAATACAATCGAATCATAATAATACCTGTCATTATTAATAACGTGGTCAGTACAGCCACTGTCCAAAATCCACTCTATTTTACCATCATTCACATTACCGCATACTGTATTTGCGGACCTAACCTCTACTGACGCGCTAAATGCATCGCTCTTCTCCGTGCCTCGCTCAGCTTGGCTGCCGTCATCGCCGGTTCTCGCGCCTCGACCGCGTTGTCGGTAGCCGCTTCTTCCACGCCGGTTGGAACTCGTTCCTCGCTGCTGGCTGGCTCCTCGGCCGCTCGCGCCTCCTCGCTGTTGCGAGTAGCCTCTGCCGGTTCCCCCACCGCTCCGTGGCGCGCGGCTTCCTCTGCCGCCTCCTTGTTGTGGCGTGCGATTCCCGGAATTGTTTTTCGTCGGGCAATCGTATTGTATGTGTCCTACACCACCACATACATAACATGTCCTTTTGTCCTGGTGTTTGTTCTTTTCAAACGTGAACGCGTTTGATCTTGAATTTTCACTTTCACCATGTCTTTTCTTAAATTCAAATTCTAGTTTTGACTTCACAAATTCCACTGTTTTGTCCTTTTCCGGTAATGCGTCCACAATATCAACCATGTGCGACATACTTTCTGGTAGCGTTAATAAGAAGTAATTCAATTTATCTTCTTTTGTCACGTTTTCTCCTGCATTTTTTAACTCGTTCACTAATTTTTCAAAGTTATTATAGAAGTCTGTCGGGTTCTCACTTTCATTCATTTTCAAATCAAGTAACTTTCTTTTACACAGCAGTTTCACAGCACTGCTTTTCACCAAATAATGTTCATCCAATTTAGCAACCATTTTCTTTGCAGTTTCTTCTGAAATAATTAATTCTAATTGTGTATTCGTCATACTGTTCACTATATAATTTTTTGCTTTTATCTCTTTCTTCTTCCACTCCATTTCTGTTATTTCTGCCGGTCTTTCATTATGCTCGATAACTTCACTGCACTCTTTAAATTCCAAGAATAATTTCAATTTGTACTTCCATTTATCATAATGTGTCCCATCAAATACTTGTAACGTAAATCCTTTGTTTTCCGATGCCATCTCGCTTTCAACAGGAACTTCCTTTTTCTCTTCTTTAATTTCTGTATCGTAAAACTCTTCTTCACTTTCAGTTTCACTTGACTTTTCACTTTTTACTTCCCGAGGCTCTGTCTTTACGCTCATGTGTTTTTCTTTGTTCTTGCGGCAAGCTGCCACAATACTCACCGAGGTTTGTATTGAGTCAGGATCAAACAACCACGAACACTGCTACCATGTTAATATTCGAGGTATGGAGATGGGACACAGGGCTTCTTCAATAAGCACACACCGGCTAACAAGAACAATAACTTACTTTATTAACTCCCGACTTCTCTTTGGTACAGCTCTCTCTCTCTACAACCGCTCTCTGCGGAGGATGACGGACGAGTGAGCTCCCGCTTCGGTCGCTCGCTCTCGCTAGCTTGCTACTCCCTATACGCGAGATGGCGCTGCCTATTCATTCTCTCTCATGCGCCGACATAAATGTACCTTATATTCTAACAATCCCTCTTAATCGAAAGCTATTTCATTGCTCAACTCAAATCAAAAGATTTTATTTAAAAAGATTATCTCGTTCAAAAGATATAGACTGTTACGACCCGAGTCGGGGTCTGGGAGTAGAAAATCGTTTCTACAATGGTCGCCGGGTTGACCAACTGGAACGTGGAATTCGTTGCTCAATTAAGCGCTAAAGCACACAGAGTTGCGGGAGATTCAAATAAAACTCGAACTCAAGAGATAAACTTAACTTGGAGTTTATTAAATAATTAAACACTTATTAATTATTTACAAAGAACTTATGACGTGACTCTATATAAATTCAATTGTTATAGCTTTTCAATGGCGCAACATACACAGTGGCAAGCACTAGTGCAGCAAAGTATCAAACTAGTTGATAACGACCAAAGCTCTGACTACGAAGCGTCTCATGTGCTCGGTAGCGACTGACTCCGGCGACTCGGCGCTCTCCTTTTATATTCTTGGCGCGGACCTTGGGCCGTTGACGGTGGAACGCTATTGGTTGGCGGCTTCCCCTCTCTTCGCTGGAAGCGCGTTATTGATCGATGACTAAGATGGTAGGGGTAACCCGACCTTGGCCGATCTGGTTCAATCCGGTTTGGTCCTCGATTCTCGGCTTAATGGATTCTCAGAATTGTTTACCCGATTTAATCCCTTCGCTAATGCATTCCTGGAATTGTTGACCTTGAAGTGGTTTGAGCCTGTCGTTAATTGATTCTCGAAAGTTTTACATGTTGGACTCTCGAGTTATTTACGCGTTGACCCCTTTGACCTTGGGTGTGTTTTCTCTCTTAAGTGCTTTTTGACCGTTGGCCCTAATGGAGTCCTGGAACTCTTGACCTTGAAGTGGATCGAGTGAGCTCTTCGCTAATGGATTCTCGGAAGTGTTTACTCCGGTGGGTCGCGCTCGCTAATGCGTTCTTGGAATTATTGACCTTGAGGTGGCTAATTGATTCTCGGAAGTGTGTACATGTTGAACTCTCGAGTTGTCGACCCTTTTGACCTTGGATGTGCTTTCTCTCTTAAGTGCCTTTTGACCGTTGGAATTTGACTTCTTGGTATTGTTGACATCCAGAATATTTCCTAGAAGTGTTTTCATCTTTTCGCTTGTCCTTGGTAATTTCCACGAAGGCAGTTCCTGTAACAGAGTTATTCCCTACCCGAGCGAGCTTTTCTAAATAATCATTATTATTACGAGCGCCGTTATTATTTATTGAATTGTTAATCATGAATTGTTTCTAATACTAGTCACGTGATTGTTCCTTCTTGGATTAATTATCGAATAATCGTGAATCATTAAATTACGGTAATGGTTTAATAATTTTGTTATCGCTTGTTTTATTAATTCCTATTCGGGTTATCGGGAATTAGTTATTTATTCATTAGAATTATTTATCTGGTTGATTAAGTGAAGTTAAATACCCATCGAAATTATTTTATTGTTTATTCTAAAATTAATCTTTTAAATCGAAAACGTTATTGTAGAATCGGCCTAAATACTACGTCAGTCGTTCGCGAGAACGTAGTTCATAACAGTTCCCCCCCTCTTTTAAAACACGAACCCATGGTTCGGGCTTTTAAATCTGAGATAGGGGTTTTAAATCTGGAAGTCATGCTGAAGCTGTTTGATGAGTGAACTAGGGTACTAGGGTTTTTTTTGTTTTTTTTTTTTTTTTGAAATTACATCCCTCAAAGAGGGAAGATCTAATGGATTTTTAGAGGCTTGCGCGCCCCCTTATATATATTGTTATTTAATTTAAAAGGATTGAGGAAAAAAACCCTTACCAAAAGTTCATAATAGCCGCGAGGCGTGTCGAAAGTAGCTAGATATGAGGAGATTCAACCTTCAACCTTTAGCATATTTTACATACAACTTCAGGTATTCTTCCAGAAGTTGATCAATCTCTGCAGAGCAACCTTGGAAAATTCAGCCCATCGTGACCTTGGCGCCTTAATATTGGATGGTAATAAAATAAAAAAAAAAAAATATTCAACCCTCGTACAGATAATTGGTTTAAGAGAAAATCTTTATTATAAAAGAAAAATGGGGAATACAAAATTAACAGGTCAGAGCAGAAAATTTTTACATGAATGAATTTACATGGATTTAAAAATGACCCCGGCCTCTACATCATCTCTATGGGTTAAATACACGCGGGTGCAAGCCCTGCACAAATCTATTTTGTACAGGTCATGGGGATTTCTTCCACACCTGCAGGCAGGTGTCTTAAGAGCCGTCATGATCCCCACGACGTGATTCTTCCTGACCGTCCAACCCGGGCCTGTATCAGCGTAGCAGTCCAGGCAACGCCAATTATTGCCTTGTTCATTAATAAAATATTCCACGCTGAGATGGCCCACGCGACTAGCCTTATGATTACGGCCATCCACATGCCCGTTCAAGATTTTCTTCAATTTCTTGAGTTCCCTCTCGTTCCTGGGCAACGGGGCCGATAGATAGGGAAGTAAGCCTTCCACCGGCATTTGCATAATTTCCCCAGTGATAATAAAAAGAGGGCGTAGCTCAGGCGCGGCTTGCTGCTGCTCAGGTGGCTTACATAATTGCTGCTCAGGCATGGCTTGTGGGAGAGCCAAGTCAGGTTCCGAGCCTTCATCCTCCACCTTAATTTCGACATCAAGGTCGCCCTCCTCTAACGCGTTCAAGTTATTCGGATTCATTTCCTGTAAGGGAAAAATGGTAAGGAACGACGGAGGAACTGGAAGAGAGAGAGAGAGAGAGAGAAAGAAAAGGAAAGGCGCGAAAATTCGTGCCCGGCGATTATGGTGCGAGAGGAAAAAGAAAATGGAAATGCGCGGTAGCGAGAGAAAGAAAACCCGCAGCCGATATATATAAAACCTGTATTTGAGAGAGACGACGTATGAGCACGTCGGGGCCTGCTTCACAAAGGAAAAAGTTTTCTCCTAAAAATGCGACGCGGAAACGAAAGAAAACGCGCACTTGGCGAAAGCAAGAGAGAGAGAGAAAGAGGAAAAGAGACGAGGAGACGTACTACAATTTTACGCGGCGGAAAGGAAATGCGCACGGGCGGCAGAACACACGCTGGCGTCCTTCGTCATTGCGAAAGCACAAAAGGTGCTCTCTATGCAAGGAGGACGAAGAAACGCGGAGAAAAGTAAATCCGAGTCCATAATAAGAGAGAGAGAGAAGAGAGGAAGGTGAGAAAGGGATCACTACTCACGCTTGTCCTCGTCCCTCGTCAGATTTCCAGAAACTCTCACTCCCCTGCCTTTTCGTCTTCAAAGCTGCTGTCTACGCGCCGATTGAAGAAAGAATGACGACCCGCGGTCTCCCGCGCTCGGCAATGAAGGACAGAGGCGCCGCCGCGCCGCGCGACCTATGATTTCCATGAGAGCCCGGGCAGTGGCGCCATCCCGCGCCGCGCGAGCGAGCACGAAGCATGGCGCCAGCCCGGGAGGATTTGAGTTTTCAACCACGCTTGTTTCAAATAATTCGCGTCGGACGGATAATTAGAGCAGCAATCACTCTCATGGGTACAACTTCTATTCCTTTTTTTTTTTTTTTTTTTTTTTTTTTTTTTTTTTTTTCTTTTTTTTTTTTTTTTTACAATGAAAAGCGGGTTTTAATTTAAATAATTTAATTTAAATAATTTAATTTTATAAGGGTGAAGGTGTAATGAAAAACGGGTTTAAATTTAAATAATCAGGATGAAAAATGCGGGTCTAATAATTATGTTTGAGGGTGAATCTACAATAAAACGCGGGTTTAAGTTAAATAATTATATTTAAGGGTGGATCCTTTAATAAGAAATTTCGGGTTTTAAGTGTAAATTTTAATTTTTAAGGGTGGAGCTTTTAATAGGAAATTTCGGATTTTAAGTGTAAATTTCAACAAATAATTTTAATTTTTAAGGGTGAATTTATAATGAAACGCGGGTTGAAGTTAAATAATTTAATTTTATAAGGGTGAATTTATAATAAAACGCGGGTTTAATCTAAATAATTAGGATGAAAAATGCGGGTTTAATAATTATGTTTGAGGGTGAATCTACAATAAAACGCGGGTTTAAGTTAAATAATTATATTTAAGGGTGAAGCCTTGAATAAGAAATTTCGGGTTTTAAGTGTAAATTTCAACAAATAATTTTAATTTTTAAGGGTGAATTTATAATGAAACGCGGATTTAAGTTAAATAATTTAATTTTATAAGGGTGAATTTATAATAAAACGCGGGATTAATCTAAATAATTAGGATGAAAAATGCGGGTCTAATAATTATGTTTGAGGGTGAATCTACAATAAAACGCGGGTTTAAGTTAAATAATTATATTTAAGGGTGGATCCTTTAATAAGAAATTTCGGGTTTTAAGTGTAAATTTTAATTTTTAAGGGTGGAGCTTTTAATAGGAAATTTCGGATTTTAAGTGTAAATTTCAACAAATAATTTTAATTTTTAAGGGTGAATTTATAATGAAACGCGGGTTTAAGTTAAATAATTTAATTTTATAATGGTGAATTTATAATAAAACGCGGGTTTAATCTAAATAATTAGGATGAAAAATGCGGGTTTAATAATTATGTTTGAGGGTGAATCTACAATAAAACGCGGGTTTAAGTTAAATAATTATATTTAAGGGTGAAGCCTTGAATAAGAAATTTCGGGTTTTAAGTGTAAATTTCAACAAATAATTTTAATTTTTAAGGGTGAATTTATAATGAAACGCGGGTTTAAGTTAAATAATTTAATTTTATAAGGGTGAATTTATAATAAAACGCGGGATTAATCTAAATAATTAGGATGAAAAATGCGGGTTTAATAATTATGTTTGAGGGTGAATCTACAATAAAACGCGGGTTTAAGTTAAATAATTATATTTAAGGGTGGATCCTTTAATAAGAAATTTCGGGTTTTAAGTGTAAATTTTAATTTTTAAGGGTGGAGCTTTTAATAGGAAATTTCGGATTTTAAGTGTAAATTTCAACAAATAATTTTAATTTTTAAGGGTGAATTTATAATGAAACGCGGGTTTAAGTTAAATAATTTAATTTTATAAGGGTGAATTTATAATAAAACGCGGGTTTAATCTAAATAATTAGGATGAAAAATGCGGGTTTAATAATTATGTTTGAGGGTGAATCTACAATAAAACGCGGGTTTAAGTTAAATAATTATATTTAAGGGTGAAGCCTTAAATAAGAAATTTCGGGTTTTAAGTGTAAATTTCAACAAATAATTTTAATTTTTAAGGGTGAATTTTATTATGGAGAGCGGTTATTTACTCATTTATTCGCGGATTTTCTTTTAAATAATTTAATTTTTCAGGGTGAAGGGAGCCCCTGCCATCGCTCCCTTCTGTGAGATGCTACCTATGGCTCGCCGGGACTCATCCTGATACAATATATCAGGAGTACTTCCGGTTTCCCATCTCCAGGGCAAAAAGGAACAAACATTCAGTTCTTTAACCTTAAGGCGAGCCCTGGCCATCTCTCCTATAACCCTTATTATTTTATCATTTATTAATTTAATTACAAATAGGATACATGAAATTACAATTAGATCGCACGTGGAATTTATAAAAATATAAATATCGCAATAAGGTAACATATCAAGTATCGTATAAAGAAGTAAACAATGAATAAATTTAGTTAGGTCGTAAACACGCGTGTTTTAATTTATCTACATGGACTATTTTGGTTTTATTATTTCCTAAATCTATTTTTGCGTTTCTATCGCCTATTAATTCAGTTATTTTATATCGGCCCGCGTACTGTTCGTCGAATTTCCCTACTTGTGGTTCTTTTAATAAATATACTTCTTCTCCGACTTTAAAATCTTTTGTATTTAATTTCTGATCATAATATCGCTTTGATCGTTCTTTCGCTTCTAGTAATCGCGCTTTTGCCATTTTTTGAGTATCATTCAATTTAAATATTAATTCATCTAAATACATCTCATACGTTTTCTCAACAGCTCGTGACTCGAATTCCGAGGGCAACCGCGCCTTTTGTCCGAAAATTAATTCATGGGGAGTGAAACCGTGCGCTGAGTGGATCGATGTATTATACGAGAACATAGCCATCTTAATCCAGGTATCCCAATCGGTGTTATCCGTATACATTTTTAAATATTCAACCAACGAGTGATGACTTCTTTCTAATGAACCCATGGTTTGCGGATGGAAGGAGGTAGATCGCAATTGTTTAATTTTAAATATTTTTGCCACTTTCTGCATTAAACTACTCTGAAAATTACTACCCTGATCGGTTTTTATGGCTTCGGGACAACCAAACCTAGTAATGAAATCGTGAACTAACGCGGTGGCAACCATTTCTGCGGTCATGTCAGGGATTGGAAGGGCATCGGAATATTTCGTTAGGTTACACTGGAGGGTTAGTATATACTTATTCCCGGCTACAGTTACGGGTAGAGGGTCTACTATATCCATTTCTAAAACCTCGAAAGCTCTACTAGGGGTGGTAGTAATTTTCATAGGTTTCTTGGTTTTAACGCGGACTAATTTCTTTCTTTGGCAATTTTCGCAAGTTCGCACGTACTCAGAAACGTCTTCCTTTATCCCTGGCCAGAAAAATCTTTCTCGGATGCGATGATAGGTTTTTGCAATTCCCTTATGCCCTCCTACTGTGGAATCATGAGCCTCGCTAATTATTCCTAATCTATCCGCGGGGGGTGGTACCGTAACTTCACCTGTGCAAATCGTGAGCTTAGGAATTCCGTCTTTCCACTGGGAACGTAACGCGAATTCTATCGGTAGCCAGTGAATCTGTTCTAACCCGTCCCCGATTTTGGAAATGCTTACGGATTTTATTTTGTCTTGTATCATAACCGTTCGGAGAGAAGTTAAACAATTTATTATCATGGTTGTTTTCGTGATCTCGTTGAATTTTTCCTTAATGAACAATGAATAGATTATTTTACCGTTAGACAAGTTAGTTTGAGTGACCGCACCGACCCCTATTGGTTCATTTTTGAGTTTTTCAAGATCTATCATTCGTGATTCTACTAGCTGTTGGCAAATGGGGGAGCTTGGGTTACAATCTACGGATAAAAAATGTGCAATGTTATCATGTCTCATTAAAAGGTGATCTCGCGAATATTCTACAGCGGATATTATAAGGAGGGGCTCTATTTTGTCTAGGTGGGAGGGTTCTGTCCACACAGTATTTTCCTTTTCCACACAGTAATTCAGTTCGTTCCACACAGATTTTTCTGATTCAATACAGGGGTTTGGGCTACACACATTGGTGTTCACTATTTGGGGCCTATCGTCATCATTGGAAGCGTCGGACGCACTCTCATCATAGGATTCAAGTAGGGTTGGATTACTGTCAGTTGTGGGTTCTTGGAGAGCAATTACCCCTTGAACCATTGTCGGTGGATTATCGTTAGCCCTATTTTTGCCAGACGGGATTTCTTGATAGGAACTAACCTGTTGGTCCCCGGCCCTAACCTTCTCGTGCGCGGAAGTACTACGCTCTAAGGCCGCATGGTCCTTGAGCCCCCCGACACACACGAGAACTTCAGTTGTAGCGGTCGTAGCCGGAAAAGTTTCACTTGCCAGGGTTTCTTGATAGGAACTAACCTGTTGGCCCTGGGTCCTACTCTCCTCAATACGTTCGGGAGTACTCCGGCCCGTCGGAATTTCTTGATAGGAACTAACCTGTTGGTCCCCGGCCCCCCCGACACGCATGAGGGCATCGGTCATGTTTCCCACGACCGGACCTTTCCGAACTCCTCTTGCGAGGGCATCAGTCATGTTTCCCACAACTGGACTTTCCCTAACTCTACTCTCCTCTTCTTCGAGGGCATCAGCCACGACCCCCCAACCGGCACTTCTCTAAAGCTACCTCGGTCATGTTTCCCACAACCGCTGCTCTCTCCTAATGAAGAGGCAGAGCTAAACCTATGTATGTCAGTTAGTCCATTGTCCATGCTAATGAGGGTGTGAGAACTGTCATGGCGCTCAGCTGTTTTGGGACTAGATTCAGATTTATTGATTATAAATAGCTTTTCTGCGTTAATTTCAGCTGACAGTTCCGCCGCACTGAGGTCTTGAAGATTTGTGGTCAGGGAAGAAGTAGGGATAGGATTTCTAGACAGTGCGTCCGCGTTCATGTTAATCTTACCGGGCTTATGTATAATTTCATACTCATATTCTCTCAATAAAATCTTCGAACGGGCTAAACGCGTAATGGGGTCTCTTAATTTATGAAGCCATAGAAGGGATCGATGATCGGTCACTAGTACGAATTTCCTACCATATAAGTATGGTTTAAATTGTTTAACTGCGTGAACAATTGCTAATAATTCCTTTTCGGTTGTAGTATATCGTATTTCAGCATCGTTCAAAGCCCTAGAAGTATACGCAATGGGAGGTCTCTCCCGATTTGACCCTGGCTCAAAACGCCACCTAATGCGTAATCGGACGCGTCAGTGGTAACCACAAATGGTTTAGAAAAATCAGGATATTGCAGGAGGGGCTCTGAACAAAGTATTCGTTTAAAGGGGATAAATGACTCTTCCTGGGGTTCTCCCAAATAAAAGGCTGCCCCTTCTTCAAAAGGGAAAAAAGTGGTTTGGCAATCTTTGCAAAATTGGGAATGAACTTCCTATAGTACCCGGCCAAACCTAAGAATTGTTTAATATTTTTCGCGGTTTTGGGTCGCGGGAATTCCGAGACAGCTTCGATTTTCCGAGGATCGGGTTTAACTCCCTTTTCTGAGATAATGTGCCCTAGATACGCGACTTCTTTTTTCAAAAATAGACATTTATCGGGCTGCAAGGTTAGGCCTGAAGTTTTTAATCTACCGAAAAGTTTTCGTAGTTTCCGCGCGTGTTCTTCCAATGATTCGGCGTATACAACGATATCATCCATATATACAAAAGCTCGATTCCTTGCAAACCGCTAAGAACTTTATCCATAAGGGATTGAAATGTTGAGGGGGCGCCTTTTAATCCCATGGGCATTCTTTTATATTGGAGATGATTAAATGGGGTGGAAAACGCGGTTTTTGGGGCATCTACAGGATCGATGGGCACCTGATGGAAACCGGACGCTAGATCGAGGGTGGAAAAATATTTACTGCGGCCTAATTGATCCAGGATCTCGGTGATATTAGGGAGTGGATATGCTGACGCGATTGTTTTTTCATTTAACGCCCGGAAGTCTATAACAAGCCGCCAACGCTTATTTCCTTGGGAGTCTGGTTTTTAGGCACTATCCACAATGGTGAATTATATGGCGATTCCGATTCCTCTACTATATCGTTATTGATTAGCTCTTGAACGTGTTTGTTAACTACATCACGTAATTGGGGTGGATACCGATATTGTTTTACGTTTATTGGAATATCGTCAGTGGTCGGAATTTTATGATTAATCATTGATGTTTTACTCAAAATGTCGCCTGGTAGATGGAACTGACAAGGGAATTGGCTAACTAGTTTTTCTACACTTTCCCGTTCTTTTGGCTCAAGATCCGCTATATCTAATAGATCCATTATTCTATCTACCCTATATTGACATTCGGTCTCAGAATTAGTTATAATCTTGACGGACCGTACGGGCTTGATAGTACTATCATATAATTCTAAGGTCAGGGGTGGAATTATAACATGAATATCTTCCGCAGTAGTATTTATCGCGAACAGGTGTGCCCTACCACCTTTGTTTTTGACTAGACACTCGCCTATAAAGAGTCCGGGTCCGGCATTTATTCTAGGAATATAACCAGCGGGGCGCGTAGGGTTTTGAATCCTAATTTGGACGAGAGTTTTTGTCCTAGCGGGTAAGTAAAAGGAATCATGGTTCATAAAGGTCGTGGTTTCGTGTGGGTTTCCGAAAGAGATTAATCCACTCTTAAAAGATAGGGTAGCTTCTTGTTCTCTCAGAAATTCTATGCCAAGAATTCCGTCCGTGTTTATTGGGAAACTATCCGGTACAATGTTGAGTCGACATTTAATATCCCCCAGATTTATATTTGCACAACCCAAGGTATCTATTAAACCGTCATTTATTCCGGCTAGGCGATAAAGAATATTTGATTGAATAGTAACGTAGGGTTTTAATAACGATTCCTTGATAATATTTAATTCTGACCCGGTGTCGATAAGAAACCGCGGTAGGGGTTTGGTTAAGTCCTTACTTTTGAATATTACCACCGGGGAGTTTGACTCATTAGAGGTGGTGGAAACGAGGATGGCGCGGGTCGGGGCGCTAAGGTCGTTGGGTTCATCATGGCGCCCGTATGCTGAACCACGTGGGAGTTTAAAGGTTTTCCATTGCTATTAGAGGAGAATTGTCGCACGGGTTGGTTCGAGGTGAAGTTTACGGAATTATTGATTCCTAATCGCTTCCTGCATGTCTCGTATGTATGCCCTTTTATCCTACAGTAGTTACAATATAAACCCGAACGATTTCTTATTGTACAATCTCGCGCAATATGGCCGGGTTCATTACATTGGTAGCATACACGGCGTCTTTTTCCGGCATACCCTCATCTTGGGGTTCAGTAATATGACAATTTACTCGTTTCCGGCTATCGTCCATTTTATCATTATGCAATTCTCTACGTTGTTGAACATACTTTTCGCAAATTATCGCAGTACTTATGGCTTGCTCGAGGGTGTTTGATGTCTTCCCGATCATGCGCGTGGCTATTTCTGAATTTAACCCCAGGGTAAAACATTCTATGGCTGTGTTAGTGGTCCCTTCGATCATTCCGCGTGCTATGACAGAGTTAAAATTTTCATCAATTAATTCGCGCGCTTTTTGCAGGATTTTAGTTACTCGTAATCCGTACTCTGATACTTTTTCGTTTGAATTTTGTTTAACGCGTGCCAAGTCTGTTTGAACCTGGGGCAAATTTTGGCTGGGTTGAAAGACTCGTTTTAACTCTAACAGAAGCTGATCTAGATTATCAAACGATTTAAATTGCAAATAGTCGTTGGCGTCACCGGTGACTCGTGATTTTACCAATTTTAAAAAGAAACTTTGATCGCTCGGACTTACAAAACTCTCGGCCTCTTTGCATTCTCTTATGAACCGATTTACAGAGATATTCTTTCCGTTAAATTCGGGGAGTATTCTTACTATTTCATTTATTTTTTTATATCCTAGGAACCTGATTTAACGGACTTAAAACTGTTATCTGAATCAGCACGCGTAATTAAATCGTCCCTCATGTTCCGGAAATCCGGAGCAGGATTAAGCGGCGACCTAATTAATGGTATACTTGATCCGCCACGATTATTTACCGTTAAATCTAGCGCAACAATGCCTTCAGGTAGCCTACTTTTCTCCGTTAGATCGGAATTTTCCGAAATTGACCATGATCCGGACGCTTGCTCGCTATTTATCGACATTTTTGTTTAACCCTACTTGCTCGCTCGGATTACTTAGCTTTAAATTTCGCAGGTGTCCTTGATGCTGGGGCTGGCGACTCGTAACGGACGCTGGTGATTTGGGGCCAGAGCTGATGACTCGTGATAGGTGCTGATGATCTGTGGCTGACGTTGTTGACTCGTAGAAAAGGTGTTAATGGCCTGGGCAATGTTTGCAATGCGGGGGCGTGGATAGACAGTGGAGAGATCGCAGATGACGTCCTGAACGTAGTTGATAATACCGACGTCCTGGCGTAATTGTTTTGCGTCTGTTGATGGGCCTTGGAACTTCTTCGTTGATGTCGCTCCCGTAGCCCGAATCAGGACTTCCTTCTCGTGAGTTCGGAGGAGTTCTGTGCTCGTTGATTGGCTGAGGATTTCTTCCTTGTCTCTGCCGTGGACTCAGATGCCCAATCGGGTGTTCCGGCATTCGCCCAGGTCCCAAGGGAAACCACGGCTTAAAACCTTGGGCGGAACACAATTCTCGAGCTTCTCCGGAAATGTCTTTTTTTCTTTGCAACTCTTTGAGGAATCCCACCGCTGTCACCAAAAATTGTTACGACCCGAGTCGGGGTCTGGGAGTAGAAAATCGTTTCTACAATGGTCGCCGGGTTGACCAACTGGAACGTGGAATTCGTTGCTCAATTAAGCGCTAAAGCACACAGAGTTGCGGGAGATTCAAATAAAACTCGAACTCAAGAGATAAACTTAACTTGGAGTTTATTAAATAATTAAACACTTATTAATTATTTACAAAGAACTTATGACGTGACTCTATATAAATTCAATTGTTATAGCTTTTCAATGGCGCAACATACACAGTGGCAAGCACTAGTGCAGCAAAGTATCAAACTAGTTGATAACGACCAAAGCTCTGACTACGAAGCGTCTCATGTGCTCGGTAGCGACTGACTCCGGCGACTCGGCGCTCTCCTTTTATATTCTTGGCGCGGACCTTGGGCCGTTGACGGTGGAACGCTATTGGTTGGCGGCTTCCCCTCTCTTCGCTGGAAGCGCGTTATTGATCGATGACTAAGATGGTAGGGGTAACCCGACCTTGGCCGATCTGGTTCAATCCGGTTTGGTCCTCGATTCTCGGCTTAATGGATTCTCAGAATTGTTTACCCGATTTAATCCCTTCGCTAATGCATTCCTGGAATTGTTGACCTTGAAGTGGTTTGAGCCTGTCGTTAATTGATTCTCGAAAGTTTTACATGTTGGACTCTCGAGTTATTTACGCGTTGACCCCTTTGACCTTGGGTGTGTTTTCTCTCTTAAGTGCTTTTTGACCGTTGGCCCTAATGGAGTCCTGGAACTCTTGACCTTGAAGTGGATCGAGTGAGCTCTTCGCTAATGGATTCTCGGAAGTGTTTACTCCGGTGGGTCGCGCTCGCTAATGCGTTCTTGGAATTATTGACCTTGAGGTGGCTAATTGATTCTCGGAAGTGTGTACATGTTGAACTCTCGAGTTGTCGACCCTTTTGACCTTGGATGTGCTTTCTCTCTTAAGTGCCTTTTGACCGTTGGAATTTGACTTCTTGGTATTGTTGACATCCAGAATATTTCCTAGAAGTGTTTTCATCTTTTCGCTTGTCCTTGGTAATTTCCACGAAGGCAGTTCCTGTAACAGAGTTATTCCCTACCCGAGCGAGCTTTTCTAAATAATCATTATTATTACGAGCGCCGTTATTATTTATTGAATTGTTAATCATGAATTGTTTCTAATACTAGTCACGTGATTGTTCCTTCTTGGATTAATTATCGAATAATCGTGAATCATTAAATTACGGTAATGGTTTAATAATTTTGTTATCGCTTGTTTTATTAATTCCTATTCGGGTTATCGGGAATTAGTTATTTATTCATTAGAATTATTTATCTGGTTGATTAAGTGAAGTTAAATACCCATCGAAATTATTTTATTGTTTATTCTAAAATTAATCTTTTAAATCGAAAACGTTATTGTAGAATCGGCCTAAATACTACGTCAGTCGTTCGCGAGAACGTAGTTCATAACAAGACAACTGAATATTTTTATGTTCGTTTTCCTTTCCGAACTTTTCTTCTTGTTATTCCGATATCCGGTTTGCAGCTCTTACGACACTTCCGCTAGTCGTCTATCTTACGCTTGTATATCTATATAAATCTGGTCGACCTAACCTTACGCATAATAACATATTGGTTGATAATATTTCAAAAAGTATATTTGAAAAAGATGTGAAAAAGTAAAAATATACTCGAAGAGAGAGAGAGAGAGAGAGAGAGAGAGAGAGAGAGAGAGAGAGAGAGAGAGAGAGAGAGAGAGAAAGTATATATATAATAACAACAACATATATAACAAAAACAAATCTGTGATTACAAAATAGCTTCAAAATATCGTATATCGTACGTATATGGTATTTTTTTACGTAATTAGGTATAAAAAACCGGCGCGGCTATTTGTAAGACAGATTGTATATGAATTTCAATCAGCTGATGGCATGAACACACTTTTATACATAGATAAGTATTATATATATATATATATATATTTATATATATATATATCATATGTAAAAAAATCATATGTAAAAATAAATATAACTTAAAAAAAAATAAAGAATAGATACTTTGTGAAAATTTTTTTCATTTTCAGGTTATAGAATTTTCTCATAGACTTTGAGCTCTGGAACAGATTCTTATCGGAGCAGCACCAGTAATAATGGCAGTAACTTCTCATGACATCAGTGGGGATAGTGTACTTGACAATGTTGCAACTGCCTGTGCATACAACTCTGACCACCAAACTCAGTTTTTGATAAAAGCCAGTGTTATGATGTCAGAATCTAGATATGGGCTACTGATAGTAGACAGTGCTACTGCATTATACAGAACAGATTTTGCTGGAAGAGGAGAATTGGCAGCTCACCAAATGCATTTAGTAGCCAGATTTCTTCGATTATTTCTTAGATTAGCTGATGAATTTGGCTGCGTAATGATTATCACTAATCAAGTAGTAACTCAAGTGGATGGTGCAGCTAGTATGTTTGAAGGTGATCAAAAGAAACCTATTAGCGGCAATATTATTTTTCTCATACAACTACATACAACTAGACTTTATTTACGTAAAGGAAGAGGTGAAATTCATATATCAATCAACGGGGTTTTATTAGATAAGTATTGAACAGCAAAATGTTAAATGGCTACAATCATTTTAAAAAAATTGATACTTTGTGTTAATTCATTTTCATATTTACAGATTATCCAAGATTTGTTTACAGTCATTGAAATTCGATTTTGAATTAACTTGGATGGTTGTACAACGTTGACAAATGCTGAAAGCCTTATTCATTCTATTTTGAATATGTAATATAGCCAATAATGTTGAGAAGTTCTAATTGTGTACTGTCTGAAAAATCTAATTTTGAATTAGCAAAAATGAACGAGTGCCCTCATGACCCTGCTGGTTATTTTATTATTAATGGACAAAAAAAAGTTATTTTAATACAAGAACAGACGCTTAGGAATAGAATTATATTAAAGAAGATAGTAAGAATATAGTACTACTCATAGTACTACTCAAGAAAGAAAACCAAAACCAATATTAACCTATGGAAGAGCAGGCAAATACTATTTTTACAATACAATATTTTTCAAGGTGTATCTATATATTCTTAACATGAAAATTTTTCATGAGATATAATTTTAGAAGAATATTAAAAATTTGTCTTCGTATTTGACAGGACGAATAGAGGACTTGGATGTCCATGAAGAAAATGACAGTTTCATTGCTTACAATGAATAACACATAAAACAAACAACAACTAAGAAGTTTATTTAGACAGTATTGGATGCAAAGTACGAAAAGAGTATTATGTTTTGAAGTAAGTTTTTAAAAATAGGAAAAAAAAATTGTGATTTTCATAGTTCGTCTATTTAGTTGAAAATTATATTCATAATAAAATTGTTGCGATTATTAAAAAATGACATCTAATCAGTGTTTTGCGTAATAAATAAAATAAAATACCGGTAAAATGTGTTGCACGAAGTGTTATATCAAATTTTAAAACTTGTACTTAAAATCAGTTTAAAATGTTTTGAGAATAGAACATGTGTGTATTAATAAATAATTATTTGTTATGAGGTTCATAAACTTCATAATAAGCTTTTGCATAGAAGAAAATATTGCAGAGTGACACGCGAGGTTGTAAATACACAATATAATTTTCAGTGCTTTGTCTAATAATAAATAAAATATAGTACTTGTATGACGTGTTACGTGAAGTGTTTATAATCAAATTTTAAAATTTCTATTAAAAATCAGTTTCAAATGTTTTGAAAATAGCTCAAGTGTGTATTAATAAATAATTACGCGTTATGAGGTTCATAAACTTCATAATAAGCTTTGGCATAGAAGAAAATATTGCTGAGTGACACGTGAGGATATAAATATACAATATAATTTATCATGCCTATTTGAAATATGGGTCTGAGCCTTGATTTAAAAAGCATCTGTCATCTTTAAAAAACTTAGTCGATATCAGTGCTGTGCTGTTGTATATATTTATTCAAGTGCCAATGAAAAGATTATGTCTAATGAACATGGAAGTACTGAAAAGAGCAAGAATGATGTGTTATTGCGAAAATTTCAAGGAATGAAAGTGCTCAGTAATTTATTTTATGATTTTCTCACGTAGGCGATGTCAAAATTTTTCAGAGAAGTTTTTAGTACATATTTTTCTATACAAGATTCAGGTAATAGTAATGTTTAATTCATCAACTGGTTGTGTTTTTAATTTTACAAGATTATGAGTATGATGAAAAAAAAATATTATGAAAAAGAAATATGTGGTTACCAAAATAATGAAACGAATTCCAGCTTTAGAATGTGCAATAGAAGGCTAGAGGTAAATTTTAGCACAAATTTAATAATGTAATAATAATTTGTCAAAAAAACAAGAGCAAATGGATGCATAAGAGTGTTTTGTCAAAAAACTTAGTATCAGAGGTGCTGTTACATAATGGTAGTTAACTTGGCAAACTTTGAGCTTCGCATTTTTAGGCTAGAGGATTAGGTGATTTCAGAGAAATAGATGCTAAAGAGTAGTTTTTAAAAAACGTTGTACCACCTGCTGCTATGGAAATTGCATTTGACATGCGAACTCAACTTTTTAGCCAACTTTGAGCTTCGAGTTTCATAAAAGCAAGAGAATCAGCTGGTGATGCAGAGATTTGAATTGTAATTATGATAACTTGTACTTTTTTCTTTTATTCCTGGCAATAGCTACAAAGAAAAAAAATATATTATTGTTATCTTTTTTAACAACTTTAAATTCTCTGTTGAAATACTAATATAAGTTTAATGTTTTTATCCAAACAATCTTGCTCTCAACAACTGTCCAACTCTCTACAAAGAACTTGATGGAAGCTTAAATGTTTTTTTGAAACAATTATATAATAAACACTTTTAAAAAACATTTTTTAAACTATTTTCTATAATTCCTATAAAAACATTTTCCATTTCTCAGAAAACTGATTTTTGCTATTTAAATTATCTCTTTATCTCTTTACAATATTTGTTGTATGTATTTGCTATGAAAATGTTTCCTTTTTCTTCCAAAAATCATTTTTCTTATCTGTAGTATTGCTCATTAAATTAAAGTAGTACTTTCAATAACAGAACCATTTCTGTAAATTATTCATTATTACATTTACTCTACAAAATATCTCCAAAAATGATCTATTTCTACATCTTTTAAAAAATCCTTTAATAAATTATTTTTCAAAACTTCTACAATCCTTTAATAGTATATTACGCACCAAGGGAGGAAAAAACTTGGACAGTCCACAGCTCGTGTAAATTGCCACCCGAGCCGAAGGTGAGCCGAAGGCGAGCCGAAAACAAACACGAGCTGTGGGATGGCCAATTTTACTCCCGTGTGGAGCGTATCCTATTTTTTTGTCTAGCGAGATCGAAAATACAACCTTCGCGATCGGGCGCCGGGAGCGAAAGTGGTACTTTCGGCCCGCCAGGCAAAAAAAACTTTTCCAACAAAACTGACTGATAACCCGGTCAAAAATATCCAGTTGGGAAATCCAACTGGATTTTCCAAGAGGGAAATCCAGCTGGGGAAGAGTGGATTCCAGCTGGATTTTGGTGGATTTCCAGTCGGATTCCCAGTTGATGATATCAAATATTCCCACCCATTTTTAACTGGATTAAATGGAAATCCACTTATAATAAATGGGAATTCCTGGGCGAAGGCGGAAATCCATATAAAAATCCAGTTAAATGTTGGTGGGAATCCACCTAACTTTCGCATTTCTATTAAATGGGAATCCACTCAAAATTCTACTTAATAATAAATGGGAATCCCATCGTGACGGCGGAAATCCATGTAAAAATCCAGTTTAATATAGATGGGAATCCATCTAACTTTCGCTTTTCTATTCAATGGAAATCCAGTTAATAATGCATAGGAATCCTGTTATATCTAGGTGGGAATCCACTTAAATATCCAGTTAAAAATGGGTGGGAATATTTGGTATCATCAACTGGGAATCCGACGGGAAATCCACCAAAATCCAGCTGGAATCCACTCTTCCCCAGCTGGATTTCCCTCTTGGAAAATCCAGTTGGATTTCCCAACTGGATATTTTTGACCGGGAAAATCTAGCTGATGCAATTGGCCTGGCTCAACGCCTTCACCAAGGGTTTGTGGTCCGTTTTTACCACAAACTGCCGTCCCTCGAGTAGGTGCCGGAAGCGCTTCAATGCATCGTAGACCGCCAAAAGCTCCCTGTCGTAAGAGCTATATTTTTTCTCTGCTGATGTCAGCTTTCTCGAGTGGAACCCTAATGGATGCCAACTGCCATCTTTGAGTTGATTGAGCGCTGCGCCGAGGTCGGTGGACGAAGCATCTGTTGCTAGGACCAAAGGCGCTTCTGGCGCTAAAAAACTCATGTGCGTGACATCAGCTAGACTTTTCTTACATGACTCGAAAGCTCGAGTGCGCTCCTCGATCCACTCGATACGGCGCCTATCCTTCTTTCTTGCTCCCTGCATGAGATTTGTGAGAGGTACCTGAATGGCTGCCAAATTTGGTATTAATGCATGATAAAAATTAATTAAACCTAAGAAACGCCGTAATCCCGAAATGTCTGAAGGCCTCGGAAATTTTAGAATGGCTTCCACCTTCTTCGGAGGTGGCCGAAAACCATTCTTGTCTAATATAAAACCCAGAAAGCGGGCCTCTTCCTCTGCAAACTCACATTTATTAAGGTTGAGTGACAGCTTGGCCTTGGCCAGTACTTCGAAGACTGCTTCCAAATGGTGCACGTGCTCCTCCATATTCTTAGATGCAATCAGCAGGTCGTCAACATAGTTGCGCACGAAGGGCATGTCTCGAAAGAGATTGTCCATATGTCTTTGGAACGTTTGCATCGCGTTTCTGAGTCCTAATGGCATTCCTACAAACTCGAAGAGTCCAAACGGCGTAGTGACTGCTGTCTTGGGGATATCCTCCGGGGCTACCGGCACTTGAAAATACGCTCTATTGAGGTCTAGTTTTGTAAATACCTCATTTCTATGAAGGCTGATCAGTAAGTCCTCGATACGAGGAATCGGGTAACGATCCGGCACAGTCATTCCGTTCAGTCTTCTATAATCTCCAGTTGATCTCCATCCGCCGCTTGGCTTCGCTACCAAATGTAGTGGGCTAGCCCATTGACTGCTTGATGGGCGAATAATGCCCTGAAAAAGCAGTAAGTCAACGTTTGGCAGCTTCCAACTTCTTTCCCATGAGACGACGCGGTCTGGAGAAAACTGGTGGGCCGGTCGTGACAATATGATGATTCACGTTCGCCGAAGGGCCTGCGCTGGGTGCTGAGCTGGGCTGAAGAAGGCTGCTGAATTTCGTGACGAGTTCCACAATGCGAGGCTGAAGCTGCTTAACCAACCGCGTTTTTGGCGAAATGACATTAACGCCAACAATGTCTGCTCCCTGGAAAATACCTTCTATAAACAAAGCCGATGAAGATTCAGCAAGACGTTGCTGCTTTACATTAATCACAAGCCCGTAATGGGCCAGAAAGTCTGCGCCCAAAATGGCTGACTTGACATCAGCGACAGTAAATGCCCACGGCAGATCGAGGCCGAAACCCAAATCAATAGCGAGCAACCGCTGTCCAAATGTTGAGATACTCGATCCATTAGCAGCACTCAGCTTCAGCGCTCTCGGGAATGGCTTCCTCGTCGCAAACGCACTAGGTAGCAGCGACACTGTGGACCCCGAATCTATTAAAAATCTGATATCTGTTCTGCGGTCAATGACGTGAAGACGCAGCCCTCCGCGAGGGGTCGAGTTGCAGGTTGAATCCGGAAAAGTTGCGCTGCTCCCAGCTGCCTGCCCAGATGGGAGCGTTACTCGTTTCCCTGACGATTCACCGAAGATAAGTCTTCGAAACTGCATGGATGCCTGCATTTGAACGACCTGGATCCAAATAGCTGATGATAATAGCATAGGCCGCTGCTCGGGTGTGGAGACTGCTGACGACCACGAGACGAACGTCCATAACTGGGGCTCCTGCTGCGGTCAGAGCTAGGGCTCCTGCTCCGATTTCTCCGAAATTTTCCGTTGTCGTTGCCTCTTCTCCCAATACTTTCTTTCGTAAGCGTTATCAGCTGTGACAAAAGTACCTTAATATCCGTCTAGACCCGAAACATCTGAACCTGAACTACTAAGTGATGCAGCTTCATGAACTGCATAAACACCAGGCACAATGGGACTCTCCATAAGCTGGTCCGCCGTGTTTAAAAGTTCCTCCGTCGATATCGTCTTAAAAATTCTTAAAATACTTTGCGCATGGTTTGGCAACAGCGTTAACCACCGTGCTTTAATCACGTCTTCCGATGCGTGATTTCCTGCCAATGCGCGCATATGTCTAAAAAGCTGGGAAGGCTTACGCCCCTCCAGCTGCACTTCGCTAAAAACTCTCTGAAGTCGTCTATCTGTAGAATCCGTCAACCGCTCTAGGATACGCGTCTTCAACGCCTCATATTTGTCTGCCTGCGGTGGATTGATTAAAATGTCTGCGACGTCCGCTAAAGTGTCCGGGTCAAGAGCACCAATGACTAGATTATATTTTGATTTGTCTAAAACTACGTTATATTCTTCTAAAACCGATTCTACTTGGCAAAACCAAATTTTTGGCTGCTCTCGCCAAATTCGCGGAAGTCGGCACGTAGCACCGGACGTCGCTCTAGGTTGAGCGTCGGTTTCCATTATGGCGTCTGTAAGGGGGCTGACTTGCACTTTTGACGAAGTAATGAGCGTGGCCTCTCGAAGCGAAAATGGCTGATACAGCACCAACGAAGCGTGAGGAAGCTGTGGCTGCGCAGCGTCGAACGCAGAATGCTGCTGATGCTGTCCGCTGCGCTGCGATTGAAACTGCGGGGCGTCTACCAGCTCCTCAAAATTAGGTAGCTGTCGTGTCGCATCGAGAGAGACAGAAATGCCTTGCAAAACGCCCGACTTACCTTGCGTTAGATCGAAAAGATTTTTCTGCGCAAACGCCACAAGGTTCTGTTGCTCATCCACAATCGCCGCAGGCAAGGCGGAGACGTCTTCGGGAACCGTTTCGTTTTCCAGGCTGGAAGGGAGTCTCTCTGCGGGTTCTACTTCAACTTGCCTCGAACTCTTCTTGCTTCTTATGTTCTTCGGCTGAACTCGAGGCGTAGAGTTTACTTCTGCTGAGTATTTCCGCTTTCTCAGACTGCGCATTCCCAAAGCAGCATGGGGCAACTGTTTACTAGGCAGCAGCCATCTTGAAAAAGAAAATTTCACTTGCACTATGGTTCACGTACCTTCACTGAGTGTTTCTGCACTCAAGGTCATCACTGTTCGGGCGCTCTCGCGGCCGCCGTTTTTGCCGGGGCCGCGGCGGCTCCGAAATGTATGTATTGCTAGCGAGTGCCTCCCGGCACTCTTGACTCCGACTGGGAAAAGGCTAATGTGAAGGGAAACAGGTGCGGGTTTCTCGCCAATAAATAACACTCCTGAATACCGAAATCGCCTTTTCTCCTTTTATTCGCGTATCAAGGTACATTTTAGTGCGTTGCAATAATCGTGCGCGGGAGCAAGAAGTGAACTCTGTTCTCACCACAGCTGCGGCGCGGTCTATGCCTCTTGAGGCGTGCTGCGCTTGCTCCCGTGGCTGCTGGCTGACTAAAACTCTCGCTCGTGGCAAATACCGGCCTCGGCACAAGACGCTGCTTGCGCGGGTGCGTGCGTCGATCGACGCTTGGGCCCGCGTCTTGACTTCCCCCTTCTTACCTGAGCCGGGGCGCCACAAGTTTGTACAGAATCTTTCAGCAAGACTTTAGTAAGGTAGCTGTACAGATCCTTGTAAGGTTTTTGATAGATTTATTGAAATCTTTCAGAAAGCTAACATGAAAGATTCCTGTAAGCTTAAAATTCCGCCCAATTTACTGGCAAAAGCTTTAAAAAAATCTATTAATATTTCCGGAAAACTTTCCAGGACCTTTCATCAAGTTTTTAAAAGAGTAACTGGAAGCTTTGTGAAAGATTTGTCAATCTTTCAGAAAGATTCTACGAAACATTCTAGTAATCTTTCAAGAAATCTTTCACGAACCTTTTTTCAAGTTCTTGAAAGATTACTTTGGAACTTAAAGCTATACATATCACATACAATACTTTAAAGTATAACTATTACAATTCTCGCATATTATTTAGAATTTATTACTATATTAATCGCAATTTTTTCATCGCAGAAAAAATTTTACATAAAATTTTTTTACCTAACCGGGAATCGAACCTACAACACTTGGGTTACTACGCACGCATGCTATCCGTTACGCTATCGCTCGCTTGAAGGAGTTGGAACATTTTCATCCAAATAAGGTGCACTATCTACGATTATTCAATTGTTATTAAATAATATCATACATACATACCTAACATACATGTTATTATTTCGATTATTCATCTAAAATATTAATGGCTTTAAAATGGCCATGTAAAATACCGAAACGATACCTACCTTACCGGCACCTAAGTTTTATTTTTTTTATCGTATTTAAACAAAAATTTCAGAGAAAAGCGCTCTTTTACGGAAATCCAACGCTTTTTCCTAAAGTTTGTGTTTAGATGTAATAAAAAAAATAAAATTTTGGTGCCGATAAGCTAGGGATCTACGTTTGAGTTGAACATAGCCTCAAAGTTAAAACGGTATTATAAAATCAAGTTTCAATTAAAACATTATAAAATCAATTATAAATGTATTAAAATATTATCAAATTTACTTTATTTATATTTGCTTATATTCTATATATGTTTAATATAAATGGATAAAGAAATTTTTCAATTCATTAAAAAAGCATAATTTTGTTCTAAGTTGATGAAATCTTCAAATCTATATTTTCAACTCAAAAATAACTTCAAAATAGTCTCAAAAGAGATCAAAAGAGAGGGGATTAAACATATTGTAAGAATATGTGTTTATATTAGATGCATCTTTAAGATGAAATGGCGAAAAAGTTATTTACAATTCATGTAACTATTATGTATTTAGAAAAAGTTGTTACTTTTTCAAATCACATTTTTAAGACCAAAATAACTCGCGAGTAGTTTAAATACATAATTTATAATGAAATTAACTGTACTTTAAGAATATCGGTATCCATTTTCTATACCTGAAGAACCAATTAAAAAGAAAATTATTTCTGAAACAAAAAATTTTGGCAAAATTGTTATTTTATCAAAATAAGACCTTATTGTCATTCATTTGACTCCAAAATTTAATCAGTTCTGAGTTAAGACATACGTAAGATGCATGCAAAAGTTCAGCTCATTACGTCTATCCGTTCAGGAGTTATGCCGGGGACAAAATTTCGTTTCATAAATTCATACATACATACATTTTTTTAAAACCTATTATTCTGACTCAGAAACCTCCAAAACATCGAAATTCATCAACATCTCTGTTTTGAAAATTTTCACTATTACAACGCTTTCTCTTTGAGATATAAATATAGTGTCAATAGGAAGAAATAAAATTCGTATACTGAATATATTTTAACACTCCGTGCGCAAAGCTCGACTTCGCACACGCTCAAATAAAAAAGTATATGCTAAATCAAGCTTTGTACACGTCGTATACAAAAATTCGGTTCGATACGCGAGCGAGAAGGTGATTTTAACCTTGTGTGACCTTTTCACCCTAGCTTCGCTCAGGTGCAAACGTCCACACTAGGATAAAATCACTTTGACGCACTAGCATCGAAATTTATCTGTATTATTTTGACTCTCCGTGCGCAAAGCGCGATTTCGCGCACGCTTGTTTTTTGAATGAAAAAGCATATGCTAAATCAAGCTTTGTACACATCGTGTCAAAAGATACTGTTCGATACACAAGCAAAAAGGTGCACGCGTTAGTATCAAACTGTACTATTTCTAAACAAAGAAAATATTAACTTTAATTATTAATTTTAAACATTCATTTGGAAAAACACGTCTTCCTTTTATGCAAATACAATACTCAGAATTCATTTGGCAATTCTTATGAGAGTACTATTATGAGAGATAATTGTTGAAAAATTGGATCAAAATGACAAAAATGCAGATTCCTACTTATCAACATTAAAATTATTTTTAATTAAAAAGTTTTTAAACAGTTTTTTGGAAAACCACAATTTTAACGCCCTCCTTATATTTAAATACTATACATAGAATTATTTTATAGCCATTCTATTATAATTTTGATAAAGTATACTCATTGGAAGATGATGTCGGTATCCAACATCTCCTTAAAGCATTCATTTTTGGAATATTTTATTAAGGGTTCCCGAAATCTTTCTAAAGCTTTCATGAAATGTTGCTCAGTTGCATAGGTGGAATTTTTTGTTATTCCATTAAACTTACGGCAAGCTTTCGCGGAACCTTACCAGAATATGTTACGGTTCCAGTAATCTTTGACTTATTGTCACTGCAATCTTTTATGAAAGGTTCTATTTATGTTGAGTAGAATCTTCCCTGGGGGTATTCATAAATCTTTTTTAAAAGTTTTTCGGAAGATTTGCAATGAATGTTCCAGTTTATCTTTCACTAAGCTTACTGTTACCTTTCTAGTTATCTTCCATGAAAAATTCAAGTATCTATTATTAGAATTATTATAATTATTAGATTGTTTCATGGAAGATTCTGGAAACCTTTCAAAAGCTTTCATGGAATGTTACTGAATCGCACATTTGGAATTTTTTTGGCTGGTTCCACAAAACTTACGGGAAGCTTTCATGAACATTACAAGGGAACGCGACTGCGGAGTTTCGCCGGAACCTTCCATTAGGCTTTTCCATTATTTTTCGGTAATCATGCTAACTGCAATCTTTCATGCAAGATTTTATTGATGTTTAGTAGAATCTTCCCTGAAAGTATTCAGTGATCTCTTTCAAAAGGCTTTTGGAAGATTTTCAATCAATTTTCCAGTTTAATCTTTCAGTAAGCTTACTGTAACCTTTCTAGTTATCTTTCATGAAAGATTCCAGTATCAATTCTGAGAATATTTCATGTAATGTTCCGGAACCCTTTCAAAAGCTACTGGAATGTTTCGCGGGAACCTTCCATTAAGTTTTTCGTATTATTTTTCGGTAATCTTTCATTCATGCTTACTGACACCTTTCATGAAAGGTTCTATTTATGTTCAGTGGAATCTTTACTGCAAGGATTTGGGAATCTCCTTTGCAATCTTAGCGTAAGCTTTCAACAAATATAACGGTGTAATCTTCCCAAAAGCTTGCCGTAATATTTTTGTTTCCTTTCGTGAAGGATTCCTGGATTGATCCCTGCAAGGTCTTGGGAATCTCTTTTGCAATCTTAGCGTAAGCTTTCAACAAAGATACCAGTGTAATCTTTCTAAAAACTTACTGTAATATTGCTGTTTCCTTTCGTGAAAGATTCCTGAATTGATTCCTGAAATATTTCACGTAAGATTCCCGTAGGCTTTCCAGAAGCTTACGTGTAATATTCGTCGAAAGGACATTTGTCAATCTTGATTGTAATATTGCTTTAACCTTCCGGGAAGCTTACAAGAAAGCTTACAATGAAATCTATCTGAAAGTTTCAGTTATCTTTTAGAAAGGTTGAGGAAAGCTTCCATTGGAATATTTCTTGAATCTTTCACTGGGAAGCTTTCATGCTATGTGCGGAAAGATTTCAGTATCGATTCTTAGAATTTTTCATGGTGGGTGTCAGCAAGCTTTCAAAAACATTAATGGAATGTTACGGGATCTCATAGTTGGAATATTTTGGTTGGTTTCCGAAGATGTACGAGAAGCTTTCGTGGAACATTGCAAGGTAATGCTACTGGAATGTTTCGGGGGAACCTTCCATTAAGTTTTTCGCATTATTTTTCGGTAATGTTGCATTCATGCTTATTGCAATCTTTCATGAAAGGTTCCATTTATGTTTAGTGCAATCTTTCCTGAAAGTATTCATCAATCTTTTTCAAAAGTTTTTCGGAAGGTTTGCAAGAAATGTACCAGTTCAATCTTTCAGTAAGCTTACTTTAACCTTTCTAGTTATCTCCCACGAAAAATTCCAGTATCGATTCTTAGAATGGTTCATGGTCGATGTTGGCAACCTTTCAAAAACTTTCATAGAATGTTACGGAATCGCATAGTTGGAATTTTTTCGGTTGGTTCGCTTAAACTTACGGGAAGCTTTTGTGGAACATTGGAAGTTAATGCTACTGGAATGTTTCGCGGGAACCTTCCATTAAGTTTTTCGCATTATTTTTCGGTAATGTTGCATTCATGCTTATTGCAATCTTTCATGAAAGGTTCCATTTATGTTTAGTGCAATCTTTCCTGAAAGTATTCATCAATCTTTTTCAAAAGTTTTTCGAAAGGTTTGCAAGAAATGTACCAGTTCAATCTTTCAGTAAGCTTACTTTAACCTTTCTAGTTATCTCCCACGAAAAATTCCAGTATCGATTCTTAGAATGGTTCATGGTCGATGTTGGCAACCTTTCAAAAACTTTCATAGAATGTTACGGAATCGCATAGTTGGAATTTTTTCGGTTGGTTCGCTTAAACTTACGGGAAGCTTTTGTGGAACATTGGAAGTTAATGCTACTGGAATGTTTCGCGGGAACCTTCCATTAAGTTTTTCGCATTATTTTTCGATAATATTGCATTCATGCTTATTGCAATCTTTCATGAAAGGTTCTATTTATGTTTAGTGGAATTTTTCCTCCAAGTATTTGGGAATCTCTTTGGTAATCTTAGCTTAATCTTTCAAGAAAGATAACAGTGTAATCTTCCCGAAAGCTTACCGTAATATTGTTGTTTCCTTTTGTGAACGATTCCTGTATTGATACCTGCAAGGATTTGCGAATCTCTTTTGCAATCTTACAGTAAGCTTTCAACAAAGGTAACAGTCTAATCTTTCCAAAAGCTTACTATAATATTGTAATTTCATTTCGTGAAAGATTCCTGTATCAATTCCTGCAAGGATTTGGTAATCTTTTCTGCAATCTTAGCATAAGCTTTCAACAAAGGTAACAGTATAATCTTCCCAAAAGCTTACTGTAATATTGCTGTATCCTTTTTTGAAAGATTCCTGTATTGATCCCTGCAAGGATTTGGGAAGCTCTTTTTCAATCTTAGCGTAAGCTTTCAACAAAGCTAACAGAGTAATATTCCCAAAAGCATACTGTAATATTTCCTTTTCCTTTCGTGAAAGATTCCTTTATTGATCTCTGCAAGGATTTGGGAATCCCTTTGGTAATCTTAGCGTAAGCTTTCAAAAAAGATAACAGTGTAATCTTTCTAAAAGCTTACCGTAATATCGCTGTTTCCTTTTGTGAACGATTCCTGTATTGATCCCTGCAAGGATTTGGGAATCTCTTTTGCAATCTTACAGTAAGCTTTCAACAAAGATAACAGTATAATCTTCCCAAAAGCTTACTGCAATATTGCTGTTTCCTGCTTTGAAAGATTCCTGTATTGATCCCTGCAAGGATTTGGGAAGCTCTTTGGTAATCTTAGCGTAAGCTTTCAAAAAAGATAACAGTGTAATCTTTCTAAAAGCTTACTGTAATATTGCTGTTTCCTTTCGTGAATGATTCTTGTATTGATTCTTGGAATATTTCACGTAAGATTCCCGTAAGCTTTCTAGAAGCTTTCATGTAATATTCGTCTAAAGGACATTTGGCAATCTTGATTGTAATATTGCTTTAACCTTCCGGGAAGCTTACAAGAAACCTCACAATGGAATCTATCTGAAAGTTTCAGTTATCTTTTAAAAAGGTTGATGAAAGCTTCCATTGGAACATTTCTTGAATCTTTCACTGGGAAGCTTTCATGCTACGTGGGCTTTACAAAAACTTTTACAAACGATAAGAATTTTTTCGGAAACCATAGGAATAATTTTCCGAAACCTATACAATATCCTAAAAAATTATTTACGTTTTATTTTACACTGAGAAAAAAATTTCATTGAATCAATTAAATCAATGTTATTGAAAATAATATAATTGATTCAATCAAATAAAAATTCAATTTAATGAAATTGAATTCCCAAAAATAGTTTGATTCAATGTAATATTTTGTGCAAGGGACAATAATTGATGTAATTAAATAATTATTTCGAACAATTTTCTATGAACATTAAATCAATAATTGATTATGTTAAGTCAATGAGTTATGAATATATAAAATATTTAATAGCAGCAACTAAAATATTTTTTTATTTTTTTTTTTTTTATTTATTTAACCAGAGTACAAAAATATACAAGCCCCTGGCATCTAGATATACAAAAATATATATAAGATACAGAGCACTTCCTGTAGAGATATGTAATATATCTGTACACAGGTCTGGCATAACGCAACTTAAATCTATGGTACTTAAACTAAAGCAATTAAGTATAAACATTTGAATTTCATTAGTTTAGTGTCAACAAGTATAAACTTTTATAAAACAAATATAAATAAAATTATTTAGATTCTATAACCCACGTTTTAATAATTTTTTTTAGCTTTTCCGGTTTTACATTTAAAGTTTTGAGATCCTTATTAAGTTTATTGTAGGCCTTAAGGGCAACTACATTACTATTCTTAAAAGAAATTTCCTTACTCAATTTTGGCAGTTCTAAGTTCTTATTTCTAGTTATACTTTCCGATAAGATATATTTATTTTTAAATTCTTCATAATGATATACCAAGCTTTCTACAATAAAACTTTCTTTGATATGTAATGGCCTAAAAGTATTATCACATCTGCTTAAGATATTTTTTAACAATCTATTCTGCAATGTTTGTAACCTATCCAGTACATTATTATAAGCACCTCCCCATGCAATTATCCCATAGTTCGCGATGCTATTAAAGAAAGCACGGTAGACCATTATTAATTGCTTAACCGTCATAAATTCTTTTATTTTGTAGGAAACGAATAGCAAATATTTGGTTTTTTTTTATTATGTAATCGATGTGATAGTCCCATCTGAGATAACAGTCAATCTGTATTCCCAAATATTTAGTATAGCTTACTCTTTTAATTTTTTTACCGTTTATAACAATAGATATATCATTTGGAAGACTATTAGCATAACATCCGAAAGTAATAAACACTGTTTTGTCTACATTTAACGATAGTTCATTGGAGGCTATCCAATTATTCACTTTATTTAGTTCTTGATTCATTTTTTCTTCGGCTTCGTTCCAGTCGTCTTCAGAGATAAGTATTACTGTATCATCTGCATAAGAGATTATACAAGAATCGACTTCATTGGTTAGGAGATCGTTGATATATAGTAGGAACAATAGCGGTCCCAGTGGTACCTTGGGGTACTCCTACAGCGAGTGGCAAGTACTCACTTACATAATTTTTTATCTTGACTCTCTGTTTTCTGTTATTAAGATAGCTTTCCATCAGTTTCAATGGTAAACCTCGAATTCCGTAATTTTCAAGTTTATTTAATAAAATAAAATGCTATGGTTGACCGTGTCAAATGCTTTAGCTAGGTCGATAAACGTTGCTATAATGTGTTTGTCGTCATTCAAGTTGTTACAAATGTAGTTGGTGATGTAGGCCAATGCATCTTTTGTTCCTTTACTTTTAGTGAAACCAAATTGTTTATCTGAGATGACATTATTTTTATTCAAGAAATCTATTAATCTGTTGTGTATTAATTTTTCCATTATCTTGGCAATGTTGGAGATTAATGAGATAGGTCTGTAATTAGTTGCTAGGTGTTTGTTTCCTGATTTAAATACTGGTACTACTTCAGCACATTTAAGTTGTTCCGGCCATCTTGCTTTTTGTATACATAAATTAAAGATATACTGTAAAGGCTGATCTATATAGTTTATAATGTTTTTTAATACAGTAGTATTAATACCATCAACTTCTCCTGCTTTATCTTTCATGGTTTGTACAATATTTCTAATTTCTGTTATATCAGTTGGTCGAATAAAGATTGAGGAGTCTATTCTTTTAAGTCGTTGTGGATGCAAGTGTATTTTTATGATATTTCTTGATAAGTTTGATCCGATTGTGTTGAAAAATTCATTTAGATGTTTAGATACATTTTTATCACCTTGTATCTTGAATCCGTTGTTTTCTAGAAGGTAGTCAAAGTCGTTTTTTATTTTATTAGGATTTTTGCCAATTTTTCCTTTGATATAATTCCATAGTTTCTTGTTATTAGTACTAGCCTTTTCTGCTTCTGCTATATCGTAATTACGTTTAGCTTTAAATATAATTTTCTCTAGGACTTTCGCATAACTTTGGTATGTCTGTTTCAGCGTCATATTTCCTGGGTCCTGCCTCCACCTTTTATACATTTTTTCTTTTTCTAAACACGATTTGATTATACCTGGGGATATCCACTTGCTTCTTGGGGTATGTTTCTTATGTGCTTTCTTTCTGATCGTTGAGAGCTGTATAATTTTTTTTATTTCATTTATTAGTATTTCTATCGCTGCATCCGGGTTTTGCTGACTATATATAAAGTCCCAATCATGTATTTGCTTAAACTCATTATGAATTTTTTGTAGTCCACGTAATGATAGTAATTATTATTTGTAGATTGCGGTTTTTCTGCATTACAGGTTAAAATTAATGGATAATGATCAGTAATACAGCTTAGTAATTTAAAAGCTTTGATAACTGCTATATTAGTTTTTACAAATATATTATCTATACACGAGCCTTTATCTGCATTGGGTCTCGTAATACCGTTATACATTGGTTTATATCCAGCTTCGAGTAATTCATTAGTATAATCTTCTGCAATTTTATCATTTTTCAAGATATCTATGTTGAAATCACCTACAATAAAGTGATTCTTTGCTTTTTTATATTTGTTTAAGATTTCTTTGAGAGTTTGTATGAATTCAACTTTGGATATGCCATGTGATCTGTAGGTAGAGGTGATATTCAGTTTCAAATCATTTTTCAAGAAAATGCAAGTATTTATGTAGGCCACCACTTTAATTACCTCTATTCTAGTAGTTTCTTTGTGTTCTTCATTAATGTAAATTACTAATCCATCAGCACCGTTGATGCTACCTTCATTATAGTACATTTTATAATATTTTAGTTTATAGTATTGAGGGTACTCGAGATACCTTGATTCTGAGCAGACTATTATATCTGGTTTTATTACAAAGTTTTCCAGCATTATTTCAAGCTGCTTGTGATTTGTTTTTAATCCTCTTATATTCACATGCAGTATTTTTATCATATGTGCTTCTAAGTTTTCGTTTAAAGCCTCAACATCCTGCAAGGTCAGCTCTTCGGTTACGATAGTGTCGTATTCTATAGTAGTCATTCTGTCGTTTGTTTGTCTGTGAGTTCTTTCGTCTGGTCTTCTTGAATCTCCGCTTGTCTTAGTGTCATTTGTTGATTACGCAGGTCACTACTTTTGATAACGTTGTCACTGATTTCCTTTGGCTGATAAGGTAGATTATAATTATATCCGAGGAACTTTGGAATGTAAGGCATGACTGGATAGTCAGTGTTTCTAATTTTTCTTTGGATTACATTTTTTATATACTCACATTTTTCCGTATCAGTCGCTACATGTTCGGTATTCGTTTTTCCTCCAAATCTCTCATTTCTATAAACACAATTTGCACATTTTACTTTAGCTTTTCTGTCACAATCCTTTGTTAAGTGTTCGCCTGAGCATCTTAAGCATGTAGCTTCATTTTTGCATTTCTTGCCACTGTGTCCTATTCTGGCACAATTATAGCACGGTTTCATATTGATATCATCAAAGACATTACAGCTTTGATAACCGACGTAGATTTTGTTCTTTCTGTTTCTAATATAACTGTATGTGGTAGAATTTACCTTTATAATAGTTGTTTGCATTTTATTTTTCTTGTTAGTATATACGTGCTCTACACTGCAATATAAATTTCTATTATCTTCTTCATTAAAATTTCTCTGGTTGATGTCATATTCAATTTCTTCTATACTCATGTTGTTATCAATGCCATCTACCTTCAATCTTGGCATATCAATGTCTTGCAATCTAACCTCGAAAGTATGTCCAATTTTATTGCTAAGCTGCTCCTGTAGCTTTCCCGTTTCAAGATCATTTGTGCTTTTAATTATAATTTGGCCATTATTTTTTTCCCTAATATTTTTTACAGGCAATATTACATCATTTTGCAGTACACTTTTTATTGTTCTCAATGCTTTATTTTTTTCTAAATGTGTTTTAGGTTGGATAATGATATTAGGCACGTGGCGCAATTCTTTTACCTTATCAGTATTTTTTAATGCTTCTGCATACGATTTGTTTTTGGTATTTTTCTTTTCCGTAGCTAATTCTTCTTTAGCTTTTTGTAAAAGTTCTATTAATAGTTCATTTTTCTCTCTCATTTCTATAATTAACTTTTTTTGGAGTATAATTTCCGCTTTCATGACATTAAAATCTTCTTCATCTTGTCCGACTATTGTAAGGTTTTGTCTCTCTAAGTTTTCAGTTAGTACTTCTGTGGATATGATGTTCAGCAGTTGTTCTTGAAATTTTTCCCTTTCATGTAATTTCACTTGAGCAATAATTTGTCTTGCCTCTACACTTAGTAAGTCATCGGATTTGGGGGTCAACTGCAGGTCACTGTGAGCTGGACACAATACTAGCACATCACTTATTTGTATGGCATTTTTTAAACGTTTAAAATCTGCCACATGATAGGCATCTTCACAAACAACGCATACGAGTAATGTCACTTTTGTTTTTTTATGGCACTTATAAAACTTATCAGGAGCGATATCCGGCGGGTCCTTCTCAGTTCCCGCCATCTTGGGATATATTGTATTATAATATTCCAATTGTAACGCGTATACCGAGCGCGATTCGAATCTGCCGCGCGCAACTCCGGTGCAGCCGAACTGAGGCTCGCGCGCCAGCGCGCTTGCGCGCCGCGTGTATCTAATCGGTCTCGCGACGCGTAATATGCCCGTCATCCGTCGCGAAGCTGCTTATCTTTTCCCGCGAGTCACGGCAGCCATCTTCGTGTGTACTATCGTGCTGTAGACAACGATAGCTTGCCCTCTCGGGTATTTTAGTGTCCGCGCCGACCTATTTTTGTATCACCGCGAGTGAGAAGTGGAGGCGCCGACCAGCAACCGTGCGAGAGATAGAGAGAGTGCAAGCCCGTACCGCGTGTGCCACGAGCGAGAGCGAGATAGAGAGAGTGCAAGCCCGTACCGCGTGTGCCACGAGCGAGAGCGAGATAGAAAGCGAGAGACGGCAGCCAGCCCGCCTGCCGATCGTGAGTGAGCTCGAGAGAGAGAGAGAGAGCGAGGGGAACTGTACCGTGCGAGCGAGAGAGAGAGTCGAGTGCGCACCGGCTGCACATCCGAACGGTAAGTTTTTTACTGCACTCACGCGTTTTATGTAAAAGGCTCGCACGGAGATCGCCCCGTGCCAGCTTTCTGTTTCGTGTACGTGCGAGTGCGTGTCAGCCCGCCGTACGTAACAAGTGTGCGCGTACTTTAGCAGCTTCGCCGCGCGCCGTAACGTTCGTCCGTTTGAATTGTAACTGCGCGCGCGTATTAACTTTGTGTAATTAACAGCACTCGCGTGTGCATGTAACAAAGCTTTGCATAGATTAATATAGCGTTATATTTTCGTACGAGTCGCATTGTCATTTATACAACCCGTCCTTCTCCCGGATACCGCCGCCTCCGCGGGAAAACGACTCCGCCGGTCGTTTTCATAGCTGAACTTAGCGGCGCGCGCTTTACTCTTTGAGCGCGCGTATTCCACTCAGCGATCCATTTAGTTGGAAAGCGAAGTTCGTGCGTGATCTTCGCGTTGTTTTCAGGATTACAGAAGCAGATCCCCGGGCAAGTCATTTTAGTCTGACACCCGCGGCACCGTGTTCTAGGGCATCGCTGGCCTGTGGCTTTTTGGGACTTTCTCCCATTAGCCATCCTGTTACAACTGGCGCCACAACGTTTTGGAGGTGGAGAAGGACCCGCGGCGCGTACGTGATTCGCGGCGAAGCTTGGCGCGAAGAAGCTCAGCAGCGTAGCTGAGCGTAAGCTGCAAACAAAGGCTCTTCGTGCCGCAGCTCGTAGGCGCGTATGTGCGTGTGCGTGATACAGCCGTGCTGTTGCGAGAATGCGGTCGAGAGGTTAGGCGTGCGATAGCCAAAAACCCTCGACCCAGAGTGCCGATGAGGAGAGATCTCGCTCGCGGAAATTGTTGTTGATGATTAATTGTTGTTTTAACAATTAAAATTTTTTTTGTAACATTTAAATTTTTTTTAACAATTAAAATTTGTTTTTTTAGTAACAATTAATTGGTTTTTTTAACAACAATTAAATTTTTTGGCGATAATTAATTTTTTTAATTAATTTTTTTTCTCGACTCGATAATTTTTTTTTCTTTTTCTCTTTCTCTCGCGAATTATTTTTTTTGGGACGAAAAATAAAAATTTTTTTTCTCGTTCTCGTGTAGTTTGTGGGAAAGTGAGAGAAAGTCGCCAAGCGCTCTCGGAGCAAAAAGTTGACTGTGCGTCCGAGTAAAGACTCGAGCGTAAAAATCCCCTCGAACTTTTAAATTGTTTTTTTATTGTTTTTTTTAGGTGAAAATTATATTTATTTTTGTGTTTTTTTTTGTGATATTGTCTGATTTGACACATATATATATTTTTTCACGTATATTGATTTTAGAATTACAAGTGCGAGTAGTTGAGCGTAATTAATTACAAATAGGAATTAATTACAAAAATAGCTGTTATATATTTTTTTTTGAGCCGCATACGGGAAACCCTCGTGCGTTATCGAGGTTAAGAGCAACCGCCGTAGCTCTTAGAAAATAACCCGGGTTCGCATAAAAAAAAAAAAGAAAAAAAAGCTAGCTCGCGGGTTGAAAAAGCAAACTCTCTCTGCCTTCAATCCGTATACTACTCACACTCGTAAAATAAGTTCGTGAGGAAGCGCACAGTCAATTGACACCATGGCCCGCTCATCGCAGGTTGCAAAGTCTGCGATACTCAATTGGGCGTATACGCAGCACGAAGAGGAGATCAGCGAGGCCATGCAAGCACTTGACCTGAAGCAGTCAGATCTGCAGTCAGTGAATATGCTAACAATGGTCAAGTAGCTTATGGGCGAGTATAGTGCCGCTGATTTCGTGCCAGAGCCGGAGCTGTCGGAGCAGCAAGCATTTGCTAAGCGCGACAAGTCCCGAAGGGCGTTCATCGACTTAACGTTGATGAATAAATCCGGGTCGACGATTGTGGATCCCAATACCGACCCGGACCACCCACAGCCGTTCATAACCTTGCGGGATGATCCGATAGTTACGCAAAAACTGTCGGAATCTCGGAGGATGAACGCTCCATCACAAGCACATAATGCAGTGATGGAGCCAGCGGATGAGGCATACGGTGAGAAGAATTCCGGGACAGAGCTGTCGAGCTCTGCAGCACGCACCGGGATATCTCCAACCGAAGCCGACGAGCTGCTCCAACAGCAACCGCTACCGCAACAGCAGATGGAGTGACAACTGTCAGAGCAGCAACAGCAACAAACGTTGGAGCAGCAGTGATGGCAGCAACAGCAACAGCAGCAAGAGCAGCAGCGACGACATCAGGAACAGCAACGTCAGCAGCAGCTGAGGCAGCAAGCGCTACTAGAAGAACAGCGCAGGCAGCGACAATACCAGCGCAGTCAAGAACAAGAGTCGCTGCCAGCACGAAATGGGCAGCACGAGTTCTGGCAGCAATCGCGAAACTCGCTGCAGCCACAAAATCTAGAGTGGCCGCGACAGAGTGAATCACGAACCGCTGGGATAGCAGGAGGAGACAGCATAATATCGGAGCAGCTGCTGTCGGTGATCAAAACACTCGTCGAGGAAGTTGAAGAGCTTAAGGAGAGCGTACGAATACTGCAAGGAGCTCGACATCCAACCTCAAGTACGCGCTTGGAGGGAGTCCAACTCACAAGCGCGGACCGTAGACGAGGATCACCGCACGTAAACTTCCAAGGCACGTTCACGTATGCAGAGTTCAACAGCAGCAGCCCGAGTCTTCGGTCCCCAACAGAGACTGGGAGGAATAATGCCAGAAATTCTTCCCAGCGCCAAAATAGGAATGGCGCTACCCAGGACCTGTCTGAGAGGCATACGTATTTGCCTCAGCAGACGAACCGTGATGTGGGCCAGATAGTCCGAAAATGGCACAACAAGTTCTCAGGGTCCGCAAAGGAGCAGAGCGTTGAGTTATTCCTCACGAGAGTAGAGGAATGCAGAACTCTACCTAATCTGACATACGACGAGGTGCTTTCGTCGTTGTCAGAGCTCCTAACGGGGGTAGCAGCCACCTGGTACCGGAGCAACCGCCATACATGGCGATTGTGGCCAGATTTTAAGGAGGCCATAAGGCACATGTATGGCCGGGACAGGGGACACCAGCAACGCGTCCTAGCGGAAATAAATGCGAGGACTCAAGGCAGAGACGAACTTACACGTGATTACGTAGTAAATTTACAAGCCATGATCTTCAAGTTAGTTCCGGTGCCTAGCATTGCTCAACAAATAGACATGTTGCACCGCAACATGCGGCCAGAGCTACAAAAGCTGGTGATGCGTAACCAAGTTACGGATTACCGAGGGCTCCTGGACCTGGCCCGGGAAGCTGAATTAGCGCTCGCGGCAGATAAAATGTATCATTCGCCGCCACCGGCAGAGCGCACATACTTGCCAGAATTTGCCTACGTGCCCACGGAGCCGCAGACGGATCAGCGTAAAAAGCAGAATCTAGGTGTGGCGGCGATGGGGCACCAACAGCACGAGCCTCGAGAGAGTCTTGAGGCTATGTTCCGTCGGGTCATGGCCGAATGCTTATCGGCCTTGATAAAGAAAGGCACCGACGAGAACAAAGGGCAAAAGCCAAGCCCGCCGCTAACCAAAAAACCTAAAAAGAAGGGTAACTGGGATAATAGGCAGCGCGAAGGCGGGCAAGTATCAAACCAACAAGGTGGGGGTAATCGCTCGACCCACCAGGCAAGGCCGCCAAGTCCACGAGGTCATGGACCTCCACAGCGGCCAGAGTACCAAAGAGGGCCCAGCAACGAGCAACGGGGCGGTGCTCTCAACCCCAACGCTGCTGGAAACCCTCAGGAAAACAGAAAGGGGGGCAGGTGATTACGACCACATGCCCACCCCCACCTCTCACATCAGAGACCGAAGGCAACTCGGTCCAATTGTCTGAAGAGAGAGAAGAAGTGCCCCCTACACAATCAGATGAAGTCAACCAGGAAACTTCTTCGAGATGGTGGCTTCAAGTAGGAGTAGCTGGCTATAGGCTACGGGCACTCTTCGATACAGGAGCGTCCTGGACTGGGATGAATTCTATTGGCTTACAACTCGCTACAGCTTGCGGAAAAGAATTAATCCCAGCCAGCGGCCTGACGGCACGGGTAGCAAATGGACAGAGCATAGCAGTGGTTGGCTATGTATATCTGCCCATGGTCGTGGCAGGCGTGTGCAAAGACGTACGCGTCGCAATCGTGCCAGACCTAGATACGGAGTGCTACTTAGGGGTAAACTTCATTAAGAAGTTTAGAGCCGTCTTAGACCCCAAAGACAACATGCTGCATCTCAAAGATGACGAGGCAAGTGTAAAGATGGAAGTGGCCTCCATAACCGCCAATAACACCGTGTCCGTATCAGCTATAGGGTTGGCGGACCCAACGGAAGAACAGCGCAAAGAAGCTGAAGAACTGGTAGCCCAGCTGATGGGAGACGGCCTGGAAACATTAGGGTGTACTTCTTGGGTAGAGCATGCAGTAGACGTCGGCTCCACCAGACCCATAAAACAGAAGTACTACCCAGTATCTCGAAAACTCAAGGAAGAGATGCACAAGCAGGTGGAGGAAATGCTACTCGCGGGTATAATAGAACCTCCGACAAGCGGCTGGTCAAGCCCCGTGGTAATGGTACGCAAGTCCAACGGGAAGTTCCGTTTCTGTGTGGACTTCAGCAAAGTGAACGCAGCGTCAAGGCCAGACGCATATCCGTTACCATACATCTTACGCAAACTGCAAAAAGCGCGATACATCTCCACGTTGGCTTTAAGTAGTGCGTACCACCAAATACCACTAAACCCGGAGTCCAAAGAGACTACGGCCTTCACCGTGCCAGGCAAAGGGCTATTCCAATTTACGAGAATGCCCTGCGGTCTTTCGTATGCCGGAGCGTCCTTCCAGAGGCTGATTGACAAAGTCATCGGTCCCGAACTCGAACCTTTTGCTTACTCGTATCTCGACGATATAATAATAGTAACAGAGACATTCGAGGAGCATAAAGAGGTTCTAAAAAGAGTTCTAGATAGGATAAAGGACGCGGGCCTCACAATAAATCGCGAGAAGAGCGTCTTCTGCCGCGATGAGGTCCAATATCTCGGGGTCGTAGTAAATAGAGATGGTTTTAAACCAGACCCCGAGAAAATAAAACCCATAATGGATTATCCGGTGCCGAAAAATCTCCGTCAGCTGAGACGCTTCTTAGGAATGGCCTCGTGGTACAGAAAGTTTTTATCAAACTTCACCACAATTGCTGAACCACTGACCGAACTAACGAAAAAGGATCGGAAATACGAGTGGTCAACGGCACAAGAAGGGGCCTTCCAAAAACTAAAAGCGCTAGTTGCTTCTGCACCGATTCTCCACAGACCGGTATCTAACGCACAGTTCGTGGTGCAAACTGATGCGAGCGATACAGGACTTGGAGCGGTGCTATACCAGATAATAGACGGCGACGAAAGAGTCCTAGAGTTCGCTAGTCGAACCCTAAGCGCGGCCGAGAGGAATTACAGCGTGACGGAACGAGAGTGTCTAGCAATTCTCTGGGCAATTAAAAAGTTCCGTCCGTATATAGAAGCCTACGACTTCAAGGTTATCGCGGATCATAGCAGCTTGAAGTGGCTCCGTGATCTCCAAAACCCATCAGGCAGGTTAGCAAGGTGAGCTTTGAAGCTACAAAACCACAGTTTCACAGTCGAACACCGAAAGGGCTCTTTGAACAATGTCTCAGATGCCTTTTCGCGGATGTTCGAGGAAGAGAAGCCAGCGGTCGCCGCGTTAGAGCTCGAACGCGACACTAACGACCAATGGTACCTAGAAATTGTGAAAGAGGTTCAACAGCGGCCGCGAGACTTCCCCACGTTCAAGCTGGCGGGAGGGAGACTGTACAAGTACGAACCAAATGAAGTCATAGACGAGTCTCTCGGAGACGACGATGCATGGAAGTTAGCAGTCCCTCACGAAAGGCGACGCGAAGTACTGAGAGAATGCCATGACCTTCCAACTGCTGGGCACTTGGGCTGCGAGAAAACGCTAGAAAGAGTAAAGCGGAAGTATTATTGGCCACACATGTCTCGTGATGTAGTCAGATACGTGAGCCAGTGCCAAATTTGCCAGCAGTGCAAAGTCGAACAGCGCGCTCCAGCAGGATTCATGGGACGTCGTATAACACAACGTCCATGGCAAATCGTGGCCAGCGACATTATGAGACCTCTTCCTAAAACCAAGCACGGCCACGAATACATTCTCATCTTTCAGGACCTGTTCACACGCTGGATCGAAGTAATTCCGATAAAAAGGGCAGATGGCAAATCGGTGATAAAAGGGCTCAACGAACGAGTATGTCTGCGGTTCGGAGTCCCCGAGGTGTTTCTCTCTGATAGTGGGACTGAATTTAAGAATGCACCCTTGGAGGCATTCTTAAAGGAGAGAAACGTACATCACACGTTTACACCACCACATCACCGTCAAGCCAATCCTGTCGAGCGTGTGAACAGAACGGTGAAGACCATGATCATGTCTTACGCTGAGGAGAATCATCGGTCCTGGGATGAGCATCTGAACGAGCTGGCGTTTGCGTACAATACGGCCGAATACAGCTCTATCAAAATTAGTCCTGCCATGCTCATTTACGGCCGACAGCCTGACCCACCGAAGACACTACGGCGGGAGGAAGACAGGTTAGCCGAAGAGCAAGGGTAGCAAGAGGCGATAAATAATTGGGTGGCGCGCATGGACAAGCTCCGCAAATTGTACGTTCGGGCGGTGGCCGACGCGCAAGCAGAGCAGGCGAGACAAGCCAAATAATATGACGCTCATCGTCGACCTCCAGAATTCTGTCTAGGCGATCGTGTATGGAGAGAGAATAAGGTACTATCCTCTGCAGCTGAGGGGATTTCTACCAAATTAGCCCCGAAGTACGCGGGGCCATACACGATTGAGAATATTCTAGGCGAAAACACCTATGAGATCCAAGGTGAGGATGGTCGAACGATAAGTCCCGTCCATGCGCAGCAACTCAAGAGATACGTCTCCGTAGAAGAGCCTAAAGACTACCTAGACAGAAGTAGTCCAGAAGTAGCCCCATCGCTACCACCGAGGGACTCTGCAGCCAAGCGTAGTACTCGAGCGAGCAATAAAGTTAGTCAGGAGAGTGTGCAGCCTCGGGCGACGGCTAAGAAGCGAGGTCCACCCCGTAAGACCACCCTATTAGTTAGGCCAGGAAAGCGTGAGAGCGATGGCCGGCCTATGCGTGCGGACGGTCCCACAGAACCCAAGCGAGGCCCAGGGAGGCCAAAGGGTTCAAAGAAGACTTCAGCACCTGTGGACGCCGGGAAAATTAGCTCCCGTCGAACCCGAGCGTCCAAGAAAAGCTAACTATGCCGTCCAAATTGTATCGTCAATACTAACCTGAGTTTGTCCTTAATTTCCAGTCCCCTATCTCATACCTCCCCGGAATCCATTACCCTGTTCCAGGAGATGGATGGCCTCAAGCCTGATGGCCTCAAGTGTGATCGCGGCGTTGATGTTCTATACTTAACAAACATTATTTATAATGTACTTTTACTCTTAAAAAGTTGTGAAATCTCTCTCAATAATTTGTTTACAAAAGTAAAAACTTATAGGCAAGAATAAGTTTGGTTACTATTCCATGTAGTTTTATACTTAATACACATTATTTATAATGTACTTTTACTCTTAATTAAAAAGTTGTGAAATCTCAATCTCTAAAAATTTTTTTTTACAAAAGCAAAAACTAATTTAAAACTTTTGTGAATAACAATACTACCATTTGATAATGATATTAAAAATATACCTTAATGAACTCTCATAACGTTATCACACAATCTAATTATTATTTTCTCTTAAAAAGTTGTGAAATCTATCTCAAAAAACATTTAACAAAAGTTTAAACTAAGGCAAGTATTAGTCTCTCGCTCATCCTCCCTCTCTCTCGCTCCCTCTCTATCTCTTCCTCTCTTTCCCTCCCCTCTCTATCGCCCTCTCTCCCTCTCTTTCTCACCGTCTCTCTCGCCCTCTCAATCTCTTCCTCTCTTTCCCTCCCCTCTCTATCACCCTCACTCCCTCTCTCTCTCAACATCCGTCAAACTGAGTACCAAAAACTTTAATGAGGGCTTCAATATTGTTTTAAAACAATCAACACCTTTTTTAAAAGCTAATTTTTTAAGTACGTTCTAACAACACAATTTCTCTAGTCCTTTTAATTCTTCTAGTCTCGTCTATTCAATAAGCACTCTTTACAAATGGGAATAATTTTTTTCATGACTGTACAAATAATAATATTGTTAATATAAAATTTTCTACGAAAGTATAAAATAAGGCAAGTATAGACGTTTTTTCTACATAATCTATAAAAAAACAACCTAATCGGTCTAGACCTTTTATTTATTCGAATCTCATCTATTCAATAAGCACTCTCTACAAATGGTAATCATTTTTTTCATGATTGTACAAATAATAATAATATTGTTAATATAAAACTTTTTGCGAAAGTATAAAATAAGGCAAGTATAGACGTTTTTTCTGTATAATATCTATAAAATAAAATATAAAACTTTCTACGAAAGTATAAAATAAGGCAAGTATAGACGTTTTTTCTGTATAATCTATAAAATAATAATATTTATAATTTTTTAAAAGAAATCAAGTAAATACCAGACAAAAAGTCTTTCACTTCTTTGGGTCATTGTATGCTGAACAAATTATATGTAAGCATTCAAATTGTTTACTGCAAATCAAACAAACGAAAGTTGTGAAATCAATTATCGATAGTCAAGTAATGTAAACATCTCTCGGAAACAACTGTATGACTGTTTTCAGAAATGTCTTCAAATTTTTTCATCCTTGTATACAAATTAAACACAAGAAAGTACTGAAATCAATTTATTGTAGTCAAGTACCCATAAGATAACTTGACTGACATAATAGAACTTTTCGTACCTTGCGTGTAAAATTACATTTTATGTCCACGTTGTAACTTCAAAGATATTCAGCCAGTGGGCATAAAGTATTACTTAACGCCTAAGAGGCGCAATAGCTCACATACTCCTATACAAAACCTTATAGAACCTACCCACTTTACGCCCGTATAGGTGAAAATTATTTTACAACTATTATGCTTTCTTTTCATTTCTAAAATTCATAAGAATTTTTTCAGATATTTACTAAAAGTCAAAGTTTTGAACTTTCTATAATATTACGCATCTTGGGAGGACAAGAGAAGTCTAGAGCTGCTCTATCAGGGGTGGTTCTCCAATCACCCACACATACTTGGCGGGCCCGACGGTTTGCAATTCAAGGTGTAGACAT
Organism: Torymus aiolomorphi; assembly: GCA_036365515.1. Taxonomy (NCBI): domain Eukaryota; kingdom Metazoa; phylum Arthropoda; class Insecta; order Hymenoptera; family Torymidae; genus Torymus; species Torymus aiolomorphi. The sequence continues at coordinate 92,417,593 of CM070875.1, read as the reverse complement.
GGTCATTTGCATATAATATAAAGATCAGATAAAATGTATAAATGGGTTGCATTTACATATTAAATACTGATCCATGAATGTATCACTCTGTTTTTAAATAGAAATTGCAAACCGGCGTGAAAATATCATATGAGATCTCATATATTTGAAAATCGGACATCAGATCTCATATGAGATTTCATTTGAGATCCCATAATATATAAAATTGCAGATAACATTTTATATATACATATGATCTCATATGAGATCTGATGGCTGAAATACTCACATGAGATTTTATATGATATTTACACGCGGGAAAAGGATAAAAAATAATTGGCTTATAAAATGGTTAGTAAAATCTAAAGCACTTTTGAGTAGATTTTTTAGTACAATTTATATGCATTTTTATTTCATTCCTGTTTAAAAATGACGGACACAAGGAAAAATATTTTGGGTAATGTAAGTAAATCGTGAGATTCTGCACATATGTATGGATGATATATTTGAAAAGTATCAATTAAAAATTAGAGTCATTGTAATTATTTATTAATTATAGTGGATTTATAGGTATAAACATTTTTAATAAATTTATGCAAAAATTTAGAATTCTACATTTACAAAGCCCACCGGTAAACTGCAAACCGTCGGGCCCGCCAAGTATGTGTGGGAGATTGGAGAACCACCCCTGCTAGAGCAGCTCTAGACTTCTCTTGTCCTCCCAAAATGCGTAATATTATAGAAAGTTCAAAACTTTGACTTTTCATAAATATCTGAAAAAATTCTTATGAATTTTAGAAATGAAAAGAAAGCATAATAGTTATAAAATAATTTTCACCTACACGGGCGTAAAGTGCGTAGTTTCTATAAGGTTTTGTATAGGAGTATGTGATCTATTGCGCCTCTTAGGCGTTAAGTAATACTTTATGCCCACTGGCTGAATATCTTTGAAGTTACAACGTGGACATAAAATGTAATTTTACACGCAAGGTACGAAAAGTTCTATTATGTCAGTCAAGTTTCTTATGGGTACTTGACTACAATAAATTGATTTCAGTACTTTCTTGTGTTTAATTTGTATATAAGGATGAACAAATTTGAATACATTTCTGAAAACAGTCATACAATTGTTTCCGAGAGATGTTTGCATCACTTGACTATCGATAATTGATTTCACAACTTTCGTTTGTTTGATTTGCAGTAACCAATTTGAATGCTTACATATAATTTGTTCAGCATACAATGACTGAAAGAAGTGAAAGACTTTTTGACTGGTATTTATTTGATTTCTTTTAAAAAATCATAAATATTATTATTTTATAGATTATACAGAAAAAACGTCTATACTTGCCTTATTTTATACTTTCGTAGAAAGTTTTATATTTTATTTTGTAGAGATTATACAGAAAAAACGACTATACTTGCCTTATTTTATACTTTCGCAAAAAGTTTTATATTAACAATATTATTATTATTTGTACAATCATGAAAAAAATGATTACCATTTGTAGAGAGTGCTTATTGAATAGATGAGATTCGAATAAATAAAAGGTCTAGACCGATTAGGTTGTTTTTTTATAGATTATGTAGAAAAAACGTCTATACTTGCCTTATTTTATACTTTCGTAGAAAATTTTATATTAACAATATTATTATTTGTACAGTCATGAAAAAAATTATTCCCATTTGTAAAGAGTGCTTATTGAATAGACGAGACTAGAAGAATTAAAAGGACTAGAGAAATTGTGTTGTTAGAACGTACTTAAAAAATTAGCTTTTAAAAAACGTGTTGGTTGTTTTAAAACAATATTGAAGCCCTCATTAAAGTTTTTGGTACTCTGTTTGACGGATGTTGAGAGAGAGAGGGAGAGAGGGTGATAGAGAGGGGAGGGAAAGAGAGGAAGAGATAGAGAGGGCGAGAGAGACTGAGAGAAAGAGAGGGAGCGAGAGAGATCGTTTGTACATAAATCTCTTGAAGTTCTGTCAATAATTTCTAAAGCTTTTTTGGGTATCATAGATGCTTCAACCCAGAGTATGACTTCTGTTTCTCTTAATTTCTTTTTATCTGATTCTAATTTTAAAAAAGAATTTTCAATACTATTTAAATCTAATGGTAATCTAAAGGTTCTATGAGTAGTCATTCCTTTGGGTAACAGAATAGACGCTATACCAGTCCAAGCCCTTGATATAATATTTTTTCATTTTGAGAGAAAATAATAAATTAAATTTTTATTTCTTAAGGGAATCGATGAAATAATGAGTACACAAGATAATTTAATTCATTCTGTGCAACGTTTCGGTAATACAATTATTACCTTTATCAGGCACTGTAAATTTATTTAACTTATTATTTTACAATATGTATACATGACAGTTGTCGTTCTGCCGAATTCAAATCTCAATTTTGTTTTTATTTCACTTACGTTTGACACGTTAAAGTATCAACATCTCGGTTCTTCTTTTTAAAATCTTGACTGCTTTTGCTTAACTTACGTGTTAATTTATTATTGAGTTAATTTATTATTACGTGTTAATTTATTATTGTGTTGGTTTATGTATTAATTTATTATTGTGATGTTAAAATGTTTATTAAAATTTTCCACAAAATTTAAAATAAAATAAAATAAGAAGGACTGGAGGTAAAAAATATATTTAATTATTAAATAGCTGAGTTCAATTTTTGTGCGAAAAACATGTATGTTTTTGTTGTTTTTTCTAGATCAATACTTGTGCTTATAATTATTCCATACTTTATACCCTTGACTACACCAAATAATATGGTAAAAAAGTCTGACTATCTTTGTAAATAGAGAACTACTTTGACATATTGTAAAATAATAAGTTAAATAAATTTACAGTGCTTGATAAAGGTAATAATTGTATTACCGAAACGTTGCACAGAATGAATTAAATTATCTTGTGTACTCATTATTTCATCGATCCCCTTAAGAAATACAATGAACATGGGTGATAAAGTCAACTACAATAATAAATTAAAGTTTTATATAAAAATGTTTTATCCGTTCGGATAAAACTCCAGGACCGTCTATAAAATTTATTTTATTTATATTTTTTATAAGTTGTTCGAAAATACATTTTTGATCTTCATTTAATTTTGTAAACATATATTCGAATATTTCCTTACTAATTGAAATTATTTTACTATCGTATTTTATATCATTTATGATGGGATCAGGTAATCCAAAATCTGTACAAGATAAATCTTCGAACAATAATAATTTATTTATATGATCTAAAGCTAAGTTATCTTTATTTTCATGAAAATCTTTACGAAAGTATTTTTTTAAATTTTTCCAAATAATATTGGCTTGAATATTTTCTGTTAGTAGAAACGAAGTAAAAAATTTACGTAATTGAAAAGGTAACATGATACGACATGCTTCTTCAAAAATTTTTTAAATTTGTAAATCGTTTTCTATTAAATCCATTGCAGTTGCAGCTTCTTTATGAGTATTATACGTTACATTTTTATATGTACGTAAATCTTTAAAGGAAGTAGCGCCTTTTATACGACTTAATATTAATTTTAAAGCGAATCTTTCAGAATCTTTTGGAGATACTATATTTAAACGTCCAATAGCATAATGTTTTTGTTCACGTTCACGTTTTACCTAAACTTTTTTTGCGTTAAATATATAATAATGCGGTATATTAACGTATTTTACATTATTTGCAAATTTATCATTTTTATTCAAGTCAAACCACGCTGTTAAAGTTGTTTTCCAATTATTAAGAGCATCTATTTCATAATTTTCTTCAAAAACAATTTTTTGTTGATTTTCTGTATGAACTGCTAAACGGATAACAGTATGACTCCTTCCACATAAGGGAAATTTTTGTAACCGCCATGCTGCTTCCATTGGGCTCAAGTACCGGCCATCAATATATTCAGTAATTTCATCATATATTCCATTTCTTTTGTCATAATTTTTTTTTTAATATACAAAAAGCTCTATCACTACCTTTATGTATATAATCAAAAATGTATTTAATGCTTTGAATTGAAGCACAATATTCAACATTAATATGACATTTATATTTTTCTAATAAAAATTTATTGTAAGGAACTACCATTGAATTATCTACTGGAATAATTTTTTTACTTCTTTTAAGTCGATATGTGTAATTATCAGAAGAATTATTTGTTCGTAACAAACATTTATCGTAACACGGAGAATTTTCACTATGTGGTCCATGTAACACATGTTTTATAACTAATTTTTGTAATTTTTTATCATTATTAGAAGGTATCTCAGCAGAAATGTATTTATTAATAGCTTCTGGTGTCATTAATTTATTTTTATGATGTAATGTTACTACAAGATATACATACGGTAATCCCCTTTTCTGAAATTCAATAGTATACACATAAGCTAAAGCATTTCCAAAAATTTGATGATTTTCTATATCATTAGGTAAACACTTAAATTTTGTATAAAATAATCTAACTGTAATATTTGGTATATCATTGGGCGTAGTTCCGATAGGAAATGTCGTTAATACATTTTTTAATTCTTTCCACTTAGGATTACACGTAATAGTTATAAATAAATAAGGTCCACCAATATTTCTTACTATTGCCATTGCATCTTCATAATGTTGCTGCATATATCTAGGACTACCTATATAAGTTGCTGGTAGTACAAGAATATTTCCTAGTCTTTCTTTTTTTTCAAAATTTTCTGATATATTTAATGCACTATTTATAACATGATCCCTCAAACCTTGATAATATTCAGTACGTAATTTTTTTTCTTTCTGCCTAAAATAATTCATTCTATTGTTTTCTATCATAATATAGGCATGTAAAAAGAATTGTTGGGTTAGTCTCCCTCCAAATAAAAGTGGATTGAAATTTTCTGAATTTGGTCTGTAAGCTAATCTATAAGAATAGTGTTGTAATATTGTTAGAAGGTTTTCTTTTGAGTCATATGGTTTTTTAGTATAACCAATACTCCAGCCTAAATCTCCTGAAGGAAAAAATAATGGAAATACCATTGGTCAACATGACGTGATAATTTACTTAAATATGTGTATTCTTTTTCATTAGAACTATTTTTCGGAGAAACGCATAGATCATAATTATGAGGGATTCCTGATTTGGAAATAATTATAGCTGCACATTCCGACGTTAATGGTTTAGTATAATTATGTTTTTGATTATTATTCTTACGAACAAAATATAATTTATAATTTGAAAGTTTCTCTGTATTAGTTCTTTCGTGTAAATATTTATGCTGTTTAGCATAAGGATTACTATTTAAAACTTCAGTCAATAATTTTAAATGTTCTTGAGTTAAATCTTTATGACTCTTTATTTTCATTTCAATTGCAGTATTGTCATCATATATATATAATTGACCACACGAAGGTTCTGCATTTTTTTGGTAATAAAGTATTTGGCGTTATATGACAAACTTGTCTTTGAATTTTTAAATTATAAATAGCTTTTTTCTTTTCGTATTTTACGTTTGCACTAATTGTAGCAAAGGAAAATAAGTTACTATAATATCTGATTAAAGTTCGAAAATTGTTATAATATAATAATAGATTCTTTAGTGTTTTATTATATATACTTAGCTGAGACAAAATTATTTTACCCTTACTACAACAAATTGATTTATTATTTTCTTCTTTCCAACATACTGCCGAACAAAATTTACAAACATAACTCATATTACCAAAATATGATTCATACACTAAATTTTTATTTTTACTACATTTCTGTGTATTTACTTTTAACGTAGAAAAGGATGATAACGCGAGATGTTCGAGGAAGAGCTCGGCAACGCCTCTTCTACACTATATATATATATATATATATATATATATATATAAATAAGAGAAAGAGAGAGAAGAAGAGAGAGATAGAGAGAGGGGGAGAGAACGAACTCACGAAGGCACTCAATCCGTCTCTCACCGTTTTCTCATGCTCTGTTTGCAGTCGCTGCACTTTTCTTTGGGAAGAAAAAATACGGACAGCGTTCGACTTGTAATTGAACTGTCAACTGAATGCGCATACGCCGCGCTGCGCTCGCGTGAGTTTGGCGTTATCCTTGATTTGAATAGTTAAGAAGTTTCCTTTCAAAAAGTTGCTCTGTAATTAATTGGTCTCGTTAATTGCGGAGAAAAGGCGCGCATTATAATAAATGCGCGAACGCGCTTCTTGCGCTGATGGCAGGAGGGTGGCATAGTTTGTTTTCAGAAAGCAGCCTGTTATTTGTGTATCGAGGTGAAGAACTGACAACGGAGCGAAGCAAAAGTAGTCGACAGAAGTCAGACAATGCGGAGGGATGCGGAGGGACGCGGAGGGATGCGGAGGGACAAGACCCTTTCTGCGGAGGGACGCGGAGGGACGCGGAGGGACGCGGAGGGATGCGGAGGGACGCGGAGGGACATGCGGAGGGACAATGCAGACCCCAAATAACGAAAAAAAAAGTGAATTTTACGTTATTTTGTGGAGGGCACTTTGCGGTGGGACGCGGGGGGACGCGGAGGGACGCGGAGGGTTAACGACTCAATTCAGCTTACAACTATATAGTATAGTAAGCTAAATATATATATATATATATATATATATATATATATATATATATATATATATATATATATATAATTATTGACACTGATAGATATGAGAAGTTTCACGTCAACTACCCCAGCCGGCGCGCGACCCCAAATCGTGCTATTTCTAACTCATGTTTATGATACTAAAATGTACCTAAAAAAATGGTTTGATAAACGTTTCCGATGTATTTTTTCCTCAGCTTTCCAATCATGTAGGCAGTTTTTCCGAAATTTTCCATTTTCACCTTCAAAAACTATAAAACATCTTATATCCCAAATGTCTATTTTTAATATTTTTTTTTACAATTTAGATCGAAAGCTGAGTATTTTTTACATAGGAAATGATGTTTTCCAAAAAGTAATCAAGACTTTTCCTTCGAGAAATAGAACGCGAAATAGTAGACGCAACGCCTTTCCTGCGCGTAGTACCGCACGGTACGTCGCCCGGCACGTCACGTGGCACCACGTCATTCATTTTTCATTCGATAGATGGCTTTTGTATTGGAATCTTCGACTTGCATGTGAATCGTCACGTCGAAAGTATATAATTACAATGACTTTTTAACTTATTCCCGTTCGAAACTTTTTCCAATTTCTGTCAATACAATCAAACTTGGATTTCATAGTGACCTTCGTGTATTTGCTGATTAAATCATCGGTGACTCTTTGTTTCATTATTTTTTTGTTTATTATAGCTACTAAAATGGATTCGACTTGGAAATTGAAATGCATAAATCATTTAAATAAAAATAATCACCCTTCATGTAAAGTAAAAGATTTGTTCCTTATTCCAACATTTTTAAGAATTTTATATCCCTTAGTACCAGAAAAAGCAAAAATTTGTTCTAGCTATCGATCCCAAATTTGTAAACACAAATGAAGTTTACCTCCATCTGATGCTAAAAAAGCTAAAATGGTGTGTAACGATGAGTATCACAAAGCTAGTATTGTAGTTCTCGAACGAATAAGGAAAACATTTTCAGAATCAACAAATAAGCAACAGAGAAATCAGTTAATCTTGCACCTGAATTTTGGTCTCGTAGGGACTTAATGCGAGAATTCGGTTGTAGTGAACGGGAAGCTCGCGAAGTAAAAAATTTAGTAGCTAAAAGCAGAATTTTTTCAATACCTGCTAAGAAAAGTGACAAACTACTTCCACCTGAATCTGTAAATTCAGTGAAAACTTTTTATGAAAAAGATGATGTAAGCCGAATTATGCCAGGTTTAAAAGATTCTATATTTGTTAAGCAGATCAATGATGAAAGAGAACATGTTCAAAAAAGATTACTTGGTAATTTAAATGAACTGTATAGTTTATATAAAAATGAAAATGAACACGTTAATATCGGTTTTACTAAATTTACACAATTGAGGCCACCACATTGTGTTTTAGCTGGATGTAGTGGTACATATATTGTATGCGTGTGTGTACATCACAAATACGTAAAGCTCATAATAAGTGCTATGGATCTAAAAAATTTAACAAAAGATACTAGATTGCCTCTTAAAAACTACCACGATTGCATCCAAGCCATTATGTGTAATGATGCACACGATAGATGCTATTTGGGTGACCATTTTGTTTGCCCCAATATGTCTATATTACGTAATCATTTGCTTGAATGTTTTGATGAAAGTGATATTTTTCAAATAGAGTACGAATCATGGTTTCAAACAGATCAATGCACAATAGCTTCCTAAACTGTAAATGTCCACAAATTTATAGACATACTGGGAGAAAAATTTCGAAAATCTTGAAGCTAATGGCCAAATTTACTACCACTCCGTTGTTATTGATTAAAAGGTGATTAATAAAACAACACCATTTTTCTCTTTTTATCCGTCGACGTTTCGGACAATTTTGTTTTTGTCCCTCTTCAGGTATCTAATATATACAACCGTAGTTAATATTACTATAATAATTTCCAACAGAGAAATATTTTTCACATGAAATAAATAAACAGAATACACAACTTACAATCAAAATGTTAAAAGTCCAAGTATTACGTGGAAAACAGTCCACCCGTCAATAGTGACATAAACCATTATTTCTCTTTATATAGTCTAATAATTAAATAAGTGTGTGTAATGAAGGGTGTGTACGTACATACATAAGACAGTATATGTAAGTAGGTGGGGCACAGCCCACTAACAGAGTTCGAGAACGGGAAGAGGTATTAGGCAAACACGTCTGCGAATACGATGGATAGTGCATAGCTCTACTAATCATATGCTCCTAATACCTGCTAGTCTACAATACTCAGTTATTCTAATTCTAAGAGGACAAAAATTCGACATTATTAATCAAAATACTGTATTCCTTTGGTAATTTTGTAATTTCAAATTGTTTATTCATAAAATTTTTTTGCGTATGTATATATAAAGCTTCTGTGAACAATCTTTTACCAGTGTTGAATTCTATATCTAAAATTTTTACGTCTTGAAAATTTATATTATGTGAATTCTCTGTTTTATGAATAAATAATGAAGAATTTTTATCCCCATCACAATATTTTTTATGATGTTCTTTTATTCTAACGCCTAGACGTCTACATGTCTGTCCAACGTAGGACGCATTACAATTTTCACAATTAATTTTATAAATAACATTAGACTTATTGCATTTTTTATTCTTATCCTTGCCTAATATTATAACATTATGCAATTTATTATTCATGCTAAATACTACATTTGTGTTAAGGCGTTTAAAAAAATTTTTTGTGAAGCCTTCTAATTCTTTAACAAGAGGTAAACTTATAAAAGTCTTATTAACACTAATACTTCCATGTGAGGAACTAGACATCGAATAAATCTTTTTTAGTCTTTTTTTTTTATATAGAAGTTAAGTAAATCTAGTGGATAATTATTATATTTTAAGACATCTTTAATGAAAAAAATATTTTTTTTTGTGAAAGGATTTATGCGACAGCTTTATTGCCCGATCAACCAAACTATAAATAATCGCAATTTTATTCACCAAAGGATGGTGAGAATTAAAATTGAGATATCTGCCAGAGAAAGTAGGTTTTCTATACCAATTCGTTATAATATGTCTATGATCATTAATCATTATTTTTAAATCCAGAAAACTAATACTATTATTTTTGAATCTTTCTACTGTAAACTGCAAGTTTTTGTCGTACAAATTAAAGACGTCTAAGGTGTGCTCTATGTCATTTTTTTGTATGCATAATATAATATCATCTACATACCGAAAATAAAACAAAGGCTTGGAATGTAATTTGTTTATACAATGTAATTCTAGATCCTCCATAACAATATCAGATAAAATAGGACTAATCGGGTTTCCCATAGCACAACCAAAAGTTTATCTATAACATTTTTCATTAAACTGAAAAAAATTATTATTTAATATGAACTTAATAACCTTAAGACTTGAGCGCGCTTTGGATATTAATGTTTAGTTATTTCTCAAAATCGCAGCTCAAACAATCAATTAATTGCCGAGAGAACCTTGAAAAACTTGCGCGGGTAACATAACCTATAAATTACGAAATTGAAAGATAATTTGTTTTGAATTTCAAGACTTGAGCGCGCTTTGTATATAAATTTTAAGTATTCTCCCAAAATTTCAGCCCAATCGGTTAATTATTCGAAGAGAAAACTTTGAAAAACTAACTGACGGGACTTCGGCCTCCCCTTAATAACCTTAATAAATTCAGAGCAATTCAAATTGATTTTATTATACAATTGGTGCCATCTCTTTTCTATAGCATTGTACACCAAATATACGGGTACATTTGTAAATAAACTGACAACATCAAAGCTAATAATTTCGTAGTCGTACGAGATTAGAATATTATCAATTTTTGTTTTAGTTTTTCGCTTTTGTCAATATGAGAAAACGGAGTTTTTAAGTTATTATGTAAGAATTTTGCGAAAAATTTTGAAATAAAATAAGAAGGTAAATTTATGGTAGAGATGATGGGTCGAACTGGGAAACCCGGTTTATGTATTTTAATCAACCCATATGCTTTGGAAATGTTAAATTTTTGTAAAACTGGTTCTAATTTTTTTCCATTATATATGAAATCGATTTTTTTAACCATTTTGTCAATTCATTAGTTTTCCTTTCTAACCAAGATAGAGGATTTAATTTGATTTTTTCATAATATTTGTTATCACCAAATAACGATTCTACTTTTTCATACGATGCTTTTGTAATAATCACTGTGGCATTTCCTTTATCAGCTCTCGTTATTAAAATATCCTGATTTCGTTTCAAAAATTCTTTAGTTTTAACTAAATCCATTTTAAATTATTTATCAACATGTGAATGAATCGATAACTCTTTATTATCAAATTTTTTTATCACATTAAGAAAACTAGCTCTTATTTTCGGGATTTTTTCATTTTCAGGATAATTTTTAAGGTAAGCTTCAAAATTCTTAACAAAACTTAGTGCTAGTCTATCATCGAATCTATTATTAAAGTTAAACTTTTCACCTAGCTTTAATATGTCATTAACATAAGAAGGTAGTTCAATATCCGAAACAATGACACACCATTTTTCTGCTTTCAAAGTCGAATCCACGGGGTCGACAACCTGTGTGTTGTTATTTCGGAGATTGACCCCTACTTTATTAATCGCTGAATCTCCTCTATATCGATCTCTTTCTAATTCACATTTATATTTTTTTAAATAAATGCTATTGAGTTTTCTATCCAATTTAATTTTAACTTTATTCATAATAAAAATAAGTTTATTTTTGTAATATTGCATAAATAATATAATCAAATCATTTCCAACTACCTTTTCTATGTCACACACTGCTTTGTTAATTTCTTTATTAGTTTTATAAACTTGAGAATGTAAATCGCAAATTTCTATATTTAACATTCGAAACATTAGATAATCAATAAGTTTTTTCTGTTTATATTTACAAATATGAGAGAGCATATGATTGTTCTTTATATTCTTTGTAATAAAATTTAAATGGTTATGTAAAACTTGATAAAACCGGCATTTAATGAGAAATTTTATACGTTCTCTCAACTCATTTCCTTTATATAACATTTTAGTTCATTTGTAATGTAATTTTCTAATATCAAAAGCAAAAATCAAAAATACAAGATGCATTATTAAATTAAGATTAACATCTTTTCGATTTTTTAAAAAATAAATCAAGAGTTCTTTTTTTGTCTCATGTTGGTATAACATACGTGTTGTATCCCTTCGAAGTCGTAGATGAAGGTTCAATGTGTTTTCCATGACGAAGGGAAGATGGTAGTGCTGGATGATATGCACTTTTAAACAACGTGTATTAGGTCAAACGTTGTGTATAACTATTTTTGTATAATGCAGCTAATGGTAGATATCTTCTAATATCCAAAATCTTGAAGCTAATGGCCAAATTTACTACCACTCCGGTGTTATTGATTAAAGGGTGATTAATAAAACAACACCATTTTTTTCTTTTTATCCGTCGACGTTTCAACAAATATCATGAAAAAATCAAATCAACTCCTCTATCTTCGTTAGAAAGGAAAACTAATGAATTGACAAAATGGTTAAAAAAATCGATTTCACATCTAATGGAAAAAAATTAGAACCAGTTTTACAAAAATTTATCATTTCCAAAGCATATGGGTTAATTAAAATACATAAAACGGGTTTCCCAGTTCGACCCATCATCTCTACCATAAATTTACCTTCTTATTTTATTTCAAAATTTTTCGCAAAATTCTTACATAATAACTTAAAAACTCCGTTTTCTCATATTGACAATAGCGAAAAACTAAAAGAAAAAATTGATAATATTCTAATCTCGCACGACTACGAAATTATTAGCTTTGATGCTGTCAGTTTATTTACAAATATACCCGAATATTTGGTGTACAATGCTATAGAAAAGAGATGGCACCAATTGTATAATAAAATCAATTTGAATTGCTCTGAATTTATTAAGGTTATTAAGGGGAGGCCGAAGTCCCGTCAGTTAGTTTTTCAAAGTTTTCTCTTCGAATAATTAACCGATTGGGCTGAAATTTTGGGAGAATACTTAAAATTTATATACAAAGCGCGCTCAAGTCTTGAAATTCAAAACAAATTATTATCTTTCAATTTCGTAATTTATAGGTTATGTTACCCGTGCAAGTTTTTCAAGGTTCTCTCGGCAATTAATTGATTATTTGAGCTGCGATTTTGAGAAATAACTAAACATTAATATCCAAAGCGGGCTCAAGTCTCCAAAATCCAAATAGATAAGAATTTTTTCATTTATATAATAAAAACGCGTTTTACTTATTACAGCGCCACCCTCCATTTAAAATACATTGACTCCGGCGTCCCCTTAAGTTCATATTAAATAATAATTTTTTTCAGTTTAATGAAAAATTTTATAGACAAACTTTTGGTTGTGCTATGGGAAACCCGATTAGCCCTATTTTATCTGATATTGTTATGGAGGATCTAGAATTACATTGTATAAACAAATTACATTCCAAGCCTTTGTTTTATTTTCGGTATGTAGATGATATTATATTATGCATACAAAAAAAATGACATAGAACATACCTTAGACGTCTTTAATTTGTATGATAAAAACTTGCAGTTTACAGTAGAATGATACAAAAATAATAGTATTAGTTTTCTGGATTTAAAAATAATGATTAATGATCATAGACATATTATAACGAATTGGTATAGAAAACCTACTTTCTCTGGCAGATATCTCAATTTTAATTCTCACCATCCTTTGGTGAATAAAATTGCGATTATTTATAGTTTGGTTGATCGGACAATAAAGCTGTCGCATAAATCCTTTCACAAAAAAAAAATATTTTTTTCATTAAAGATGTCTTAAAATATAATAATTATCCACTAGATTTACTTAACTTCTATATAAAAAAAAGACTAAAAAAGATTTATTTGATGTCTAGTTCCTCACATGGAAGTATTAGTGTTAATAAGATTTTTATAAGTTTACCTTTTGTTAAAGAATTAGAAGGCTTCACAAAAAATTTTTTTAAACGCCTTAACACAAATGTAGTATTTAGCATGAATAATAAATTCAATAATGTTATAATATTAGGCAAGGATAAGAATAAAAAATGCAATAAGTCTAATGTTATTTATAAAATTAATTGTGAAAATTGTAATGCATCCTACGTAGGACAGACATGTAGACGTCTAGGCGTTAGAATAAAAGAACATCATAAAAAATATTGTGATGGGGATAAAAATTCTTCATTATTTATTCATAAAACAGAGAATTCACATAATATAAATTTTCAATACGTAAAAATTTTAGATATAGAATTCAACACTGGTAAAAGATTGTTCACAGAAGCTCTATATATACATACGCAGAAAAATTTTATGAATAAACAATTTGAAATTACAAAATTACCAAAGGAATACAGTATATTTATTAATAATGTCGAATTTTTGTCCTCTTAGAATTAGAATAACTGAGTATTGTAGACGAGCAGGTAATAGGCGCGTATGATTAGTAGAGCTATTTGCGGTACACTATCCATCGTATTCGCAGACGTGTTTGCCTAATACCTCTTCCCGTTCTCGAACTCTGTTAGTGGACTGTGCCCCACCTACTTACATATACTGTCTTATGTATGTACGTACACATCCTTCATTACACACACTTATTTAAATATTAGACTATATAAAGAGAAATAATGGTTTATGTCACTATTGACGGGTGGACTGTTTTCCACGTAATACTTGAACTTTTAACATTTTGATTGTAAGTTGTGTATTCTGTTTATTTATTTCATGTGAAAAATATTTCTCTGTTGGAAATTATTATAATAATATTAACTACGGTTGTATATATTAGATACCTGAAGAGGGACAAAAATAAAATTGTCCGAAACGTCGACGGATAAAAAGAAAAAAAATGATGTTTTATTAATCACCTTTTAATCAATAACACCGGAGTGGTAGTAAATTTGGCCATTAGCTTCAAGATTTTGGATATTAGAAGAAATCTACCATTAGCTGCATTATACAAAAAAAAAAAAAAAAATTGGAGAAAAATTAATAAAATTAAAATCTCACGATTTTTTCACTAAGAAACAATCACTTTTTGTAAGTAACTTAAAAAAATTTTGCAGAAAATTATGCGTTTGTTACACAAAATTCTATACAATCGTTCCACTGGAATAACAACCAAGCAACTCTTTTTATAGTTGCGGTGTATTATAATGTAAACGAAGAGCTTAAACATGTAAGCATGGCTGTGATTTCCGACAATCTAAACCATGATACTGTTGCCGTTTATGAATATCAAAAAATTGTGATATCTTATCTGAAAACTAATTTCATAGTAAAAAAGGTCTATTATTTGACTGATGGAGAAGGTCATCATTTTAAAAATAAATCTAATTTTCAAAATCTTTTTTTTCATGAGAAAGATTTTGGTGTTCCAGTTGTGGCATTTTTATGCCACGGCGCATGGTAAAGGTGCAAAACGAGCGAGTCTACAAATTTCTTCTAATAATCATATTTTAACGCCAGAAAAGCTTTATAACGGCGAAAGATTATTGCAAAGAAACCAAAGTTTTTTTATAGCAGTAACGAATCATATGAAGAAACTGTCTTGAAAGTAAAACCATCACTGGATAAGGCTAAATCCATACCAGGCACGTTACAATACCATGCTATTATTCCAATGGACGAAAGTACATTGAAGCTCAAGAAAACCTTTAAGTTTTGAATCTCAAATCTTCCCGAGAAAAACTATTAAAAAAAAACAAAGAAAAATTATCTGCACCGAGAAAAAAGCATTAGTGTAGTTACTATATTTCTGTGAGTTTTGCAACTCTCTTTTTTTATAAAATAATCAATAAAATATTACTCATTCATTAATAGAATTCGAAAGAACAAGTAAAGATTATGAAACGTTATTAGGTAGCGAGTCAGACCTAGTCCAAGTGACGTACCACACGGTACCAGGCGTAGAAGAGGCGTTGCGTCTAGCTACTCTTTCGCGTTCTATTTGTCGAAGAAAACATCTTGATTACTTTTTGAAAAATGCCATTTCCTATGAAAAAAATTCTCAGCTTCCGATCTAAATGGTAAAAAAAAAAAATATTACAAATAGACTTTTTGAGCTATAAGATTTTTTGTAGTTTTTGAAGGTGAAAATGGAAAATTTCGGATAAACTGCCTACATCATTGGAAAGCTGAGAAAAAAATACGTCGGAAACGCTTATCAAACAATTTCTTCAGGTATATTTTAGTATCATGAACATGAGTTAGACATAGCATAATTTGGGGCTCGCGCACCACACTGGGGCAGTTGACGTGCAACGACTCATATATGAGTGTGATTTCTGAAATTCAGTTGACAATGTACACTTTGAGTTTTCCATTTAATGAGTTTTGCTGTTAACTTGTAGATGAGTTTGTGCTGATAGATCCAGTTGAGGCTCATTGCTGAAGGCACTGTTTGCCCAAATGATCACAATGAAATATTATTGATTTCTTGTGGTTCCGAGTTTCCGAGAAATAAATGTGCCTAATCGAATCACTTTTATCGCTGCGCACTCGTGTTAAGAAAATGCCCGCGGTTACTTGAGTAGTTATCTTGGCTTTTGCCCCGTTATATTAATTGTGGAAGCGAGTGAGTAAGCCGATTGAGATGCACAAACGATGATGATGAAACCGGATGAGAGCAGCCTTTTGAGATGGTCTAAATAAGAAAGCTGGTGAAATAAGCGTGTCGATGCGAAGCACCCGTTGAGAGAAGCCAGATGAAAAACCAGATAACAACAGATAGTGAACTTCCTTGCAAAAGCCGTGATGATGAAGTAGTGATTGAGGTGAGATATTGCTTCATGGCACGCTAAACGCATCAAGCGGCGGTGAGAAGCTGCTGAGTGAGAATCTGTCGTATAAGAAGATGCCATACGAGTGGATGCCATATGAGTAGCCCATACAGACTCGTGGCGAGCACACTATAGAGACTTAGAGTTATCGTACAAACTACACTCGATGATCTTGATGTGAAGACATGCCCAAACCCCGAAGATGTTATTGATCTCGGCGATCTTGAGTCCGCTGCCAGAGCACTTGGTCAGAGAGCCGGTGTGATCGAGAGCCGTTCAGTTTTTCTAAAAGGAGTATTGTCGAGATACAGTGAGTTTTGAGTGAGAACATCCATCTTCTTCCACTTGCGCCTGTCACAGGGACGCGAATCAAATTAGCATCTCTCCTATTTAGGTATGGGAGAGAGAGAGAGAGAGAGAGAGAAAGAGAGAGAGAGAGAGAGAGAGATACAGCGTAGGAAATTTGGATTATTGAAAGTAGACCTCCGGCCAAGTCATTCATTCTAGATTCTGTGACTTGTGCAAGGTATCGGACTCAGCAACTCATGGGGCATCATGATCATGATCATGGGGTATCCATGATGGTACTCAAAGGGAAACTCAACCCACTTTCCACACGTCCGATGAGGGGTAAATAGGAATCAGTGGTGAAATCAATAACATATCATCTTCTACAAACCGTTTGAGAGATGCTTCTCATGAAGCTGCATCATTCTTGCTGACTCAATTGAAGGTTTGCTCAACTCAAGGCCGTTAGAACCACTCAAAGAAGATTCAGAAGATATCAGTACGCTCACCTTTTCATTCCTTCTCATTCAATAGGTATTAAACTTATTTACTCACTTGGTTTCTAAATTTCAATGAATTTCAGCTATCCAGTTGGCAAATTCCTCAATAGATAACTCAGCAATGTTCAACTCAATATCTCCAACGACTACAATTTCAAAATGGCATCATTCGTCTCATGAGATTCAATTGGTTTTTTCTCAGTTGGTTCCCTAGTACTACTCACAGCTGAAAGATCGCCACCAAGCAAATTACCACTCGTAAGAGTTCTTCAACTCTACCCTGGGACCGACAGTTTCACCAGGATGGTTATAATTAAGACGGCAACCATTCAACTAACTCGGACAATCACGAAATTCGATATCTTGCCAGTACCTAGTGGAATTTAATCAATCTGGAGGTTAATGGTGGGCGGAATGTTTGGAAATTACACTCATTTTAATTCCCCGTGGTTGCACGCGACTCGGCACGACTCACTGTGCTACCACGCAGTGGCAGCACCTCGCGGCGCTTCTACGGAACAGCTGAGACGCCGCTTTGATTAACTCAGTACGGCCTGATATATACCACATGAGTTTTATCGGTGCCACTGAAAAATATTGCTATGTGAGAATGCCGAATGATCATGTTGTGAATTGACTGCTCCTTAGTATTATAGCTGTATGCATTGCGTTATGATTCGGCTGAGTTTTGTTAAGCCGACCTCCCACCCTGATAATACCTAATGAATCTATATATGCAGTCAATGTATTGAGTACATGATTCCGTAGGACTTGAGAATTTTTTAGCATATTGAGTTCAGTATGGAAATGAACTTGCTGAGTTTCCTTGATCCAGAAAATTTTTGCTTTGCTGATCATATCAGCTGTGAGTCTCGTCTCTGCTGAATTTTGCCCTTTGTCTTGAAATGATCACAAGCTAGTATTACTCAGCCAGTAATTGTGAGTAATTTATTGAGTCGTGAGTAATAATTGACGAGATCCCATGAATTTTTCAAATATGATGTGGGTGCAGTGAGTGTGACCTTTGGCTCTTTCTGTAAGGTCTTCCTCTTTTTGTGAGTTTGATTGAGATAACCATGATAATTATCTTCACTTGGTTGTTGGAATTATGGTGCAACCCTGGTTCCAACAGATTTCTTCATGAGAACGTGAGATTTCTTCATGAGAACGTCAGATTTCTTCATGAGAACGTGAGATTATGCGTGTGCAGACTATATTCTTATCTGCCTGTAAATAAACATTGAAGTTTGATAACTGTGAGTTATCCAAACATAACTTGCGAGTAAACATTACCGTTCTGAAATTCAACCTTAGAATGGAGTGTCAATTGGGAGTTGCTATCCTTGTTGATAAGAATATAAATAATGAGCCAAGTGTAAGAATGTCAGATCCGTTATAATTTGAGTAATTTTGTGACTCAATCATTAGAATCAACAGCTTAAGTTGCTGGTGAGGGATTCTTTGAGATTACCGGTAAATTAAATTTGCAATTTGGCTAATGGATAGCCGTCCACCGTGCAAAACCCTGACAACTGCATGACCCTTGTGCATGAGTGTGTCCTTTGATGCAACTCCGCCGAAGTTGTCTTCCATATCTGTTCAACGAGGATTGAGTCTGTTACCAGTGGATTATTGGTTCTTTTATTCTTCACCAGTTGAAGAAGTGTGCAGATATCCAGGTAAAAAGTTGCTCGTGTTCCATATGTGAATTTTGCTAAAACCGAAGCGCTTGAGTTGATCCGGTTCATTTATCCATGATATGCGTAGTACCATTTTTTAGATCCTATCGTGAGTGCAATTGACAGTAACCGCTTGATGCACAATTGAGCTTTGCCAAATGAGTTGTCCAGTACATCAGCTGAAGTTTTAAGATAACTTTACTTGATGTTTTCATTGTATGAACAAAGTGTTGCTCACACAATGCTTCTTCCTTCTTGAGTTTGCCTATAGTTGTTGAGGGTGCTTCTTCTTAACCCAGAAACGTGTGAGTAATTTCTTCAATTCTTCTGCGTTCAGTGCAATCCGATCTTAATGTACTGTTTTTCGTTGAACAGCTGATTTGAATGATTTTTGTAATGATCAACCAAAATTGATGACATTTGATGTAGAATGTGAGAGTGATCTGTACCATAAGGTTTTTACAGATAAATCGTAAATCCAATAGAACTTTTCCTAATATATGAGTTGCTTGCGTACCTCCAATTTCAATGATGGTGATAGATGAGCGTTGCCGTGGAGCATTGAATATTCGATTAGTGAGATAATTCATAATTCTGATTTGAATAGACTAATAATCTAAGTTTATGAGATGTCACCGGTGTGTCGTATTATTCTAAATGCAGTTGCAAGTATGAAAATTGAGTAAATGAGTGTCGCAGCTGCGTTACCCTTGAGTGTTGATGATTGCGCCAAAATCCAATTGTTGAGTAATTCTGAATATTATCCATATAGGGTGAGAGTTCCTTGATATTGCACCTATGTTTGATATGCTGTATTGCTGCATGCAATCCCAAAACATTAAAGCACACATTGTAATTGTAGCAAAATTACATCTCTCTATCTCGTTGAGTTAATCGAATAATATCAATGCCACAATAGAGTGAGTGAGTTTATTTACAATAGATGCAAATGTGATAAGCAATAAGTAAGTATATTTTATTTCAGTTCATTTAATGTATTACTACATACCTTTTTTATTTTAATTATAACTCGATCAACTCACTATTTTAACCTGTATTGTTTTTATTAATGACTATATTAGAAAATATATCGTTAATAATATATAGCCAATAATAAAATAAAAAGATTATAACACGTTTTCAATTAAATCGAATAAAAATTAGGTACGCGTATTTGTTCATGTTTTTGTAAGTTAACAACTACAACTTTTTCTTTTACGGCAAAATTTATAATTTTAGTGGATTTGATTATATGTGTATACCTTTCTAACCAAATTCGAAATAATTGTAATGTTGTATTAACTTTTGTTTTGTAATGAATGTCTATTTTATTATACTAATCAATTTATTTATTATTTCACAGAAAATTTGTTCGATGCGATCAAAAGGTTACTGTAATTAGAATAAATAACTGATGCCTTATATTCTATCACACACAAACAATTAGACAATTAGACCATTAGATCTATAATCTATTATAGAAACTGTAAACCTTAATGCAAATGTATCATCCTTTCAGGCTTTTTAAATAGATCCTTACAATTTAAATACCGCAGAAAAATTCCATATTAACATGACTACTACCTAAACAAAAAAACGGAACTTCTTTATAAAAGTTATACTAACCTTTAGAAGCGTATTATTCTGTAACAGAGCGAGATAATGTGGCATTGGCATTTCGGTCTTGTATAGAGCGATCGTTGGAATTCCTGGACCAAGGCATTCTAGCACAAAATATTCATAGGTCGGCGAAAAGATGGCATTATGATATTGACACGATTCTAGAATTCCTGAAAAATATATAACCAAGAATATAAAACGTTCACATCTCTAATGAAAAGAAAAAATAGCACTGCAGTACATAATACTTTGAACTTATTTTTGTATTCGAGGGAAACAATAAAATTGAATTGCTGGTGTGAGTATTCATTTAAATTTGATCTTTATCTTTCTTTTTAAATGTAATTTGTGACAAAAAATAATTTTTCGTCACTGTCTCTTTCCACAGCATAATATCTTGTTAATTATGAAGATTACTAGGCATAATTAGGCGCGCTTTGCGAGCCTCATTTTATTCTTATAAGATAATATGACAATAATTATGCAACGAGGCTACCGCTCCTCGTTGCTAAGTAATCGCGACCAGTTTAGGTTAGTTGCACGCGGGCACAGCGCCTGTCAGGTAAGTTAGTTTCTTATTTGCGCGCGGGCGCACCGCCGGTCAGATAGGTTAGTTTCTTACTTGTGCGCGGGTGCACCACCCGTCAGATAGGTCAGTAAATTACTAACGCGCCGGCGCGCTCGCGCATCCTCGCTCATCGCGCCACCGAATCGACGCACGCAGCGGCGCACACCGCAACGCGCGCAGCTCGCGCGGGAAACCTCGCCTATATATACCGCAAGCATCCAAGTGTGAGAGAGACCTTTACCGACCATTCTCCTGGTATAATCCTCTAATCAATCCGCTAGCACTGTGCACACACATCAATCTATTATTATTAATAATTAGATCCGACGAATTAATAATTAATCCGACCGGATCACCGTTAATGTCATGATAGGGGTGAAGGAATACGTGGTGCGCTACCACGGTGTCAAGCGGTTGCTCCGTCTGCTCCCCGAGACCGGCGAGATTCGCCACGTAGGCTCCCCCCGACCGATAAGTCTCGGCGAACTACGTTCTTTTTCCGAAGAAGGGGGGAAATTCGACGAGGCTGCCGCTCCTCGTTGCTAAGTCATCGCGGCCAGGTTAGTTTCGCGCGGGCACACCGCCCGTCAGATAGATTAGTAATTCACTTGCGCACGGACGCTCACACCGCCTAACGAGAACCTGCCTTGCTCGCTCGTGCGTCAAGGCAGGTTAGTACTTTAATTGCGCGCGGGCGCTCACGTCGCTTCACTAGCGCGCGGGCATGCTCGCGCATCCCCACTCATCGCGCCACCTCATCGACGCGCGCAGCCGCGACGGGCTCGCTGCCACAGTAACGCGCGCAGTTTGCGCGGGAAATTCAGCCTATATAGGCCATGCTCACCCGATTGTGAGATAGACATTTACCGACCGTTTTCCCGGTACAATCCTCTCCTACAAGTCCGCTAGCACTGTACACACATAGGCTAGATTCCAGAAAACCCCGCTCCCGCGATTTCCTTAAGGCACTACTTCCAAATGCGCGAATTGATCCGTCCCCACATCGATCCTAGTATCAGCCCGTCCGGACCAAACCTCGATCCTCTCCGCCTTAGACTATCCGGCACCTAGACTAGAGCACGCTTTCGACAACCACGAACTAACAGACCGACCTAGACCCGCTGGTTTTCTCCGGACTTGCCTCAGATTCTACCGTCGTTCACACACGTCGTTAAGGTCAGAGCAATTCCAGGAACACGAACACCAGGTGCAATGTGCACACACGTGTACCTGGAGGTTCTGTAGAGGACCTGAACGACGGAATAATAGAGATCCGGGACTAATCTGTTCCTGCCGTCGTGCACACACGAGGCAGGCCCGGATAGTCTTGGACCACCGAAATTCCACTAGGGCACGTGCATACACGACTCTAGCGGAATACGGGATACCTCGATAGACCAGATTTGGGAACGCCGGAACTCGAGCTGTCCCTGCCAACGTGTACACACGAGGCAGCGACAGAAGAACCTTCGGATCAAGACTCACTGAAGCCTCGTGCACACACGTGTCTAGGTGAGTTCTTGTCACGTCCGTAGACGGCGGGACGTCGGAACCAACAACGTCCCTGCCATCGTGCACACACGGGGCAAAAACGAACTGAGTCCTGGGGGAAACCTCGCCTTGGTTTCGTGTACACATGTGTCGAGGCAAGTAATCGACGTGCTCCTAGACGGCGAAACGCGAAGCAAACCTGTTACCGACGCACTGACGCTACGAAGACCGATCTTCCGGACGATTTCCTGATCGCACCTTGTCACTACCCTGCGTTCGATACCATTAGTCGGAAAATCGTCCGCCGCGAGAGGGCGTTAGCGTGCGATTCAAATTGTACTCCGAAGTAAGTGCGTTTTCTGGGTTTCTGTTTCAGATGACTTAAACCATGGCGTGGCAGGAGCCTGAACAACTAGATGCGTTCTATTTATTATTAATAATAATTAGTTAATCCTTCCTTGTTATTTCATCATAAAGTTTATTAAATAAATCATTATATTTTGTTCCACTTATATGAAATAGTGTTTTATCATTGCATTCTAAGCCACCTGAATCCTCTCAAACCCCCACCTTCGAATCCTGGTAAACTCGAGAAGCATCCGGCAGGGGGCGGAGTCATACCGTTACAATTATATTACAATATAATCAAAAGATATACATTTTACATATAGAAAATTACATAATATCATAAAAAAAAATAAATGACTAAATAACCGAACAATCAAAACATTCTTCAACTGTAAAATGTAAATATAGGTTTAGGGTAAAAGTTTAAAATAAATTGCAATAAAAATGGTCGATAATGAAATGGGCTTCGAGGATAATAAGTTGAGATTCTAAGTGCAGGTTCGAAAGGCTAAGAGTTAAATGGGTGGATAGTGGATGGGCTTTGAGAACGGGTGTCGTGTGAATTAATATCATATTCTCTATTGATTGATGAAAATTGAATAATCAGTATATTTAAATATAACTTTATATCTTTAATATAACTGACTTGTATATAGGAGGTTCCAATACTTTTGAAAAAAGTGTGCGCGGGTGTTCTTTCGATTTTAATGTTTTTTAAATATGTTAAAGTACTCCTCAAAAAAGTAAGCGCTTTAAAATTTCCGCTCTGTAAATGACTTAGCCATTTAAATGTTGAAAAATGTGCCATTTTTTAGCTATTTTATGTCAAATTTCAAAATCGAGCCAAATCTCGAGTTTTTAACATGTTCATCCGATCAAAAAACGTTTTTCTTCGTCTTTGAATTAGTTTTTGATTCACTGAAAGGAGAATTGAATTACGCCATTATTGAGCTGATACATAACCTCAAACTGGAAAGCCTTTTCTGCTCATTTTCATATCTAAGTAGCATTTTCAATTTTCAATATTTTTTAGCATTGTAAAAAAAGGTTTCGTTCGTCTTGCAAAAACAAAAAGAAACTTTTTTATTAATTTTAAAAATATTAAGAATTGACGGAGAAGTGTCCTGTCAAATTTTACTATTTTTGGAAAAATCGCTTTCTTTACTGTTTTTAAATCGCTTTAAAAAAAACTCGAGACAGTTTAGTGGCTGAAATTTGGTAGAAATATTCTTGAAATCATGTACAAAAGGACATTGTATTATCGATATTAAGGTGGTTCCATCGCGCATTTCGTAATTATATATACAAATTTTTTGCGATGCTTACTTCACGTGTTATAATTTGAGAAACAATATAGTATGAAAAAAAGGATTCTTGAAGTAACCAAAAAAATTTTTTTCAAAGAAATTTGAATATTGTTAAAGAAGATAATTGAAAAAGAAATCATCAAAACCGATAAATCTTTTTCATTATTTATCCGATTTTAATTTCTAAGGGCTCATTTTGTTCCTTGTACAATTTCAAGTGGAGTTACCGATATGAAAATTGAAAAATTTTCAAAACCTGCAAAGATACAACAATTTTTTTAATCAACTCTCTGAAAAGCATACACAAACCTATAAACCAGTGGATATATCTTTGCAGGTTTTGAAAATTTTTCAATTTTCATATCGGTAACCCAACCTGAAATTGTACAAGAAACAAAATGAGAACTTAGAAATTAAAATCGGATGAAAAATTAAACAGATTTATCGGTTTTGTTGATTTCTTTTTCAATTAGCGATATCTTCTTTAAAAATATTCAAATTTCTTTGAAAAAAATTGTTTGGTTACTTCAAGAACTCTTTTATATACTATATTGTTTCTCAAATTATTATATAACATGTGAAGTAAGCATCGTAAAATGTTTGTATACATTAGTCCTAAATGCACGACGGAGCCACCTTAATATTATAGTGCGGAAAAAAGCTATGAGCCATTGATATTTCTTATTTTTCATATTTTTACTCTATTTCGAGAGTAGGAGAGGCTGGGATAAAACTGAAATTCTCAATTTCTCGATTACTACTAGTGCGATCTATATACTAGCTATGGTATCTCGATAAAATTCTTTACAATTTATAAAAAAAGGAAAAGACAATAGTTATATTTAGTCATAAGTTATTGATGAAAACGTAATTTTTTTTAAATACACGGAAAAAATATTTGGAGCGCGGGTTTACCGAATTCGGTAGAAACAGATGCCATCGTCTGAAGTTAACGCGTATATATTCGCATCAGACGACAGAGTCGGCCGAATCCGTGTACCGGCGCACCAAGAGATATGGGAGAGCAGTGCTTTGTTCACGCGAGACAACGTGAGGGTTAGTTTGTCACCAGAAATCGGGAGCGTCGCTTTACCGATGTTGATGTGACGCCGTATAGGGAGGTTTATGGTACGCGTACTTTTTGTTGGAGTTGGTGAAAAGGTGTAGTGAAGAGAACTCTTTTATTGGACTTAAAAGAATGACTAGTTTATTAAGTAAGCGTAATTATAATCGACGCTTGCCTGCGCCATGCGCGAGATGTTACATGCTGGGCGTCCGAGACTAGAGAGAGAGTATAGCGCGTCGCTCGCTGCTGCTCGAGCTACCTTCTTACTCACAGACACACTAGGGAGGGGAGACTTACATGTGTGCATACGTGTGTCATGCGCGCTGTCTGTATTGTAATGGAACTTGAACTCGCTGAGGTTCCTTTCGCACAATGTATATGTACCACATTCCCGACACGCCTCCTACATATATATTGTGCGCTTACATTAATATCTTATATTAGTTTTAGCGCATTTCTATTTTTAATAAATTTATCCTTACATAGACTCTTAGGGAATATGTCTGCTATGTTTTTTTCAGTTTCTATCTTTACGATATCGATAATACCCTTCTCGTAATTCTCATTTACATAATGACATTTAACTTCAATGTGCTTAGAATTTCCGAATTTACCTATAGCTACTGCGCCTGATTTATCCTCGTATATTTTGACAGGACTTTTAAATGTCGTATTGAAGGCGTCTTTTAAGAGATTAATTACAAATAATATTTCTGTTGTAGCTTCAAACAATGCAATGTATTCAGCAAATGTTGAATTTTTAGTCATAGTTTTTTGTTTCTGTGCTTTCCAATATTATATTTCCAAACATTCTAATAACAAATCCGGTGGTTGACTTTCTGTCAATGTTATCTCCTGCAAAGTCTGAGTCGACCATACAATCAAGTTTATCCTGATTTGAATTACAACAATAAGTCAATTTTAAATGTTCCGTTTTGTATAAGTATTTCAATATTCGCATCGCGTATTTAAAATGTGTTGAATCGTAGCAACTTTGAAATCTACTTAAGTAGTTCACGCTGTAAGTTATATCAGGTCTTGTACCTGTGCTAATATATAATAATTCACATATTAAATTTCGATATTTTATTGTTTCATCGGTTTTGTTAGCCTATTCAAGTTTTAAATTTGTCTCCATCGGAGTATCATACAGTTTCGCGTTTTCTAAGTTGTACTATATATTTCTGTTGACTTAAAGTCATTATACCTTTCTTGTTATTATAATCAATGTCGATTCCTATATATGATTTAATTTTTCCTAGATTTAACTTCATTGATTCTATCTTTATTTTTACAGCATATTAAGAGATCGTCTACAAATACTAAAATGTATATAGTATCATCGTCTGTGTTGTTTACATATAAACAGTAATCATAATTGCTTCTTATAAACCCGAGTTTACTCGACAAAACACATTTATCGGTTTTGTTGATTTCTTTTTCAATTAGCGATATCTTCTTTAAAAATATTCAAATTTCTTTGAAAAAAATTGTTTGGTTACTTCAAGAACTCTTTTATATACTATATTGTTTCTCAAATTATTATATAACATGTGAAGTAAGCATCGTAAAAAGTTTGTATACATTAGTCCTAAATGCACGACGGAGCCACCTTAATATTATAGTGCGGAAAAAAGCTATGAGCCATTGATATTTCTTATTTTTCATTTTTTTACTCTATTTCGAGAGTAGGAGTGTTTTTGAGAGTGAATAAATGAAGGGTGGAATCGTGGACTGAAGGTTCAATAATTGAAGGCGTTTCGTGTGGAGAATAAAGTGGTTTATTGTTGGTGTCCATTGTGCAGTCGTGAGCTGCTGCTGTCTCTCTTGGCCGTCGCGTGCTGAACTGAACTGACTGCGCGGCCAGGCGCCGTCGGCCGGCGTCTTGGGAGTTGGAGGGGCGCAGAGAGGGCCGCGTGGCGAGCGCTGACTGACTGCGCACTTGCGCAGGCCGAATATGGCATTATAAGGCTCGATGACGTCAGCGTCTCGAGCGTTCGAGGCGATGGATCGTGAACATTCCACCCACCTTCGCCAGACTGGCGAACGAACCTCACTCAGCAGGGAGAAGACGTACGACCTTGGCAATGGGTCGACGAAGAGTTGTGGTGGCCATGCACAAATCGACCACGCGCGTGACTCCATCACTCCCTGGATGAATAGCTGTGATGCGTGTGAGGGGCCACTGGGCTGGAGGCGTGAGCTCGTTGCGAACGAGCACGAGATCACCCACGGCTATTGGATGCTGTAGTTGCCTCCACTTACGTCGTGCCTGCAGCGAAGTCAGATATTCTGAAGACCACTTCGTCCAGAAATGCTGAGTCAGCTGGCTGATCAAAAGCCAGCGCTTTCCTGGAGTCACATTGGCATTTGCGAGGTTTCCTTCAGGCACTAAAAATGACGAACGTTGAATTAGAAAATGTGATGGGGATAAAAATTCTAGGTCAGAAGGATCGTCCGTGAGAGCAGTTAACGGCCTTGAATTAAGGCAAGCTTCAATTCTGCACATAAGAGTCACAAGCTCCGAAAATGTGAGAACTTGTTCTCCAACGACTCGGAGGAAGTGGTGTTTTGCCAACTTAACTGCGGCCTCCCAAATGCCACCAAAATGAGGCGCACCGGGAGGATTGAAGATCCAAGATGTTCCTTCTTGAGCTAGAGACTTTACAATTAGCGAAGAGAACGAGGAAGAGGCTACGAGCATCTGATTTAGCTGAGCATCAGCCCCAACGAAGTTCGTACCTTGGTCAGAGAACAATTTTTTGCAATGACCTCTACGAGCGGTAAAACGATGGAAAGCAGCGATGAACGCTTCACTAGAGTAGTCCTCAACTACCTCGATGTGTACGGCTCGGGTAGCCATGCAAATAAAAATCGCTATATAACCTTTCATGGTGCCTTTACCCTTAGTCTTAGTAAGATGAAGCTGAATGGAGCCGGCGCACACTGGGGCCATACGGATTTTTTGGTTCAAAACCACCTAGAGGACGCAATTCTCAACGGAATCTCAAAATTTTTGCTTATGAACATTCGTTATCAAATATCGAAGAGCCCTACGAAGCCTCATTTTCCACAAAATTAACCTATAAATCTAAGGAGTCATATAATCCTATCACATCAACCAATCAATTCAATTTTTGACCTGCAAATCCCAAAAATGCAATAAACCTTTAATTTTTATGCCCTTTACTCGTGAACTTTTGACCTTTGATCCAGTAAGCCATGCACTCATAAACTCTAAACCTATAAGCCCTAACCTCATACGTCTTAAGGGGCTCTTACACCTTGTGGCTTCTGAGGCCAACATCAGCTATAAGAAAGAGAAAAATGTTATTTAAACCACATACAATGTATATCCTAAAAATATACACTATTTCTGACAGAATGGCCCAAGACTTAATCTGTAGACCAATTTTATGAATCAAGGTTAAGAGAGCATGTGTCAAGGATTTATAAATTGAAGTTTTATAGCATTTTTGGGAATCACACGTGTAAATTTTGGGGTTATAGGTTATAAATTAGGTTTATATGTTCATATTTTCAAAATTAGGCTTCGTAGCGGTCTTTGGTATTTTGTCACAAAATTTCCTGTTTTTAAATTTTCAAATTCGGTTGAGAATTATGACCTCTAGGTGGTTTTGAACCTTTCGGCCCTAGTGTGCGGCGTAATCGACGCCTGAGCACTCGAATGGCGGAGAAGGGCATACTCGAGCCTTGGGCAACTCACCCATTAATTGAGTTGGCACTCGAGCGGCATGTCAGATCGTCCTTTAATTATCCAATACTATCGTCTTAGCGTGGCAAGTGTTAATTGAACACCACTATGGAGAGTACGTTGATGAGCATCCTCAATTAATGCGGGCCAGCAGACGAAGTTCCAAGTAAACTGCAAGGTCCAGTGATATAAGTAAATTGCAATTATAAATATTCGCACCCAAGTTTAACACAACCTTGATGTAATTCCCAAGTTCATATATGATTAACCCAAGTTCAAACTAAGAAAGGCCAAGTTCACCAAGTTCAAGTAAATTAAACCCAAGTTCAACAAAAAAAGGCCAAGTTCAAAC
Organism: Torymus aiolomorphi; assembly: GCA_036365515.1. Taxonomy (NCBI): domain Eukaryota; kingdom Metazoa; phylum Arthropoda; class Insecta; order Hymenoptera; family Torymidae; genus Torymus; species Torymus aiolomorphi. The sequence continues at coordinate 92,388,279 of CM070875.1, read as the reverse complement.
TAGATAAAGCCAAGTTCGCCAAGTTCAAGTAAATTAAACCCAAGTTCAATCTAAAAAAAAGGCCAAGTTCAAACTAAGTAATTGGAACGATACGTGTGTTCATTTAATGGGCCAATGTATCCGTTCACTTCTGAAGTAGTCCGTGGATGGACTGGTGTAGACCCTGTATCTCGCGCTCCACGTGGGCAGTCCATGATCTGGGTTGCGTGTGCCCCGTAGCGTGTACACTGCACGTGAGTACTCCTTGACTTGACGGATGTGAGCCCCGTAGCGTGTAGATTCCACGCGGGTACTCCTTGCCTTGGCTGGTGTGGACCCCGTAGCGTGTACGCCGCACGCGGGTTGTCCGTGCCTTGAATGATGTGGACCCCGTACGTGTACGCTGCACATGGGTTGTCCGTGATGAAATGCTGTGGACCCCGTGCGTGTACAATGCACGCTGGTTGTCCGTGTCTTGATATCTGCCGGTCACCGTACGAACGCGATACGCTCCAAGGCGCTTTCAGAAATGGGGAAAATAGCAATTGAGTCTGCTATTTCCCCTAGGAAGACTTAGTGATAGGCTTCCTCGCGCGCGACTGCGTGATAACGAGAGAGAGACAGCAACGAACGCGAAGTCAACATGCGGGCACATGTGACTGTAACGGCACTCACGACCACGAACACTTGTTGATGCGTACCTGAAAGAAGAAGTGCTATTCCTACGCCACTCGAGAGTAGACGTAGAGAATAGAGAAGGTTTTCTTCCTCGGCGTCTTCATGGCGTTGCTTCTCTCCCACGATCCGGCTCGAAGGACCAATATTTTTGAGAGTGAATGAATGAAGGGTGGGATCGTGGACTGAAGGTTCAATAATTGAAGGCGTTTCGTGTGGAGAATAAAGTGGTTTATTGTTGGTGTCCCTTGTGCAGTCGTGAGCTGCTGCTGTCTCTCTTGGCCGTCGCGTGCTGAACTGAACTGACTGCGCGGCCAGGCGCCGTCGGCCGGCGTCTTGGGAGTTGGAGGGGCGCAGAGAGGGCCGCGTGGCGAGCGCTGACTGGCTGCGCAATTGCGCAGGCCGATTATGGCCTTATAAGGCTCGATGACGTCAGAGTCTCGAGCGTTCGAGGCGATGGATCGTGAACAAGGAGAGGCTGGGATAAAACTGAAATTCTCAATTTCTCGATTACTACTAGTGCAATCTATATACTAGCTATGGTATCTCGATAAAATTCTTTACAATTTATAAAAAAAGGAAAAGACAATAGTTATATTTAGTCATAAGTAATTGATGAAAACGTAATGTTTTTTAAATACACGGAAAAAATATTTGGAGCGCGGGTTTACCGAATTCGGTAGAAACAGATGCCATCGTCTGAAGTTAACGCGTATATATCCGCATCAGACGACAGAGTCGCCCGAATCCATGTACCGGCACACCAAGAGATATGGGAGAGCAGTGCTTTGGTTATGCGAGACAACGTGAGGGTTAGTTTGTCACCAGAAATCGGGAGCGTCACTTTACCGATGTTGATGTGACGCCGTATAGGGAGGTTTATGGTACGCGTACTTTTGATTTTTTCCATGTAGGTTATATTTCAAAATTAAAAAAACATATTGACATGAATATTTTTTTGTTAAAAAGCATATGGAATACTATAATTTGCTAAATTTTGTTTTATTGATTATTTTTTGAGAATTAAAATAATTTGTAAAAGAAAGTGATTATCTTTGCTGATGCATAACTAGAGTAAAATTGGTATAGTCGCCTTCAAATTTTGTTTAGGGGTCGATTTTCAATACCTGTTGTGATAGTTCTTAGGGTAAACGTATTGGTTCAATAAATTTCAGAGCTATTTGAGGTAAAAATTTTTGTAACCTCTAGCTTTGTTTGCTTGTCATTTATACACTGTATTTTTTATTTATCAAACCTATCTCTTTGTCATACATCCATATTTGAGGGGGGGAGAGAGAGAGAGAGAGAGAGAGAGAGAGAGAGAGAGAGAGAGAGAGAGAGAGAGAGAGAGAGAGAGAGAGAGAGAGAGAGAGAGAGAGAGAGAGAGAGAGAGAGAGAGAGAGAGAGAGAGAGAGAGAGAGAGAGAGAGAGAGAGAGAGAGAGAGAGAGAGAGAGAGAGAGAGAGAGAGAGAGAGAGAGAGAGAGAGAGAGAGAGAGAGAGAGAGAGAGAGAGAGAGAGAGAGAGAGAGAGAGAGAGAGAGAGAGAGAGAGAGAGAGAGAGAGAGAGAGAGAGAGAGAGATTAGGTCTTTATTGGCACCATGGCGTGAAACCCCGTCTCGCGGCAGCCGGTAGCGCAAACACGCAGGCAGGCCTTCGTTATGCACACGCACATTCCAGTCAGCCGCATCGCGGCTAAAGAGGGCCTCTCGAAAGGAATTTCTGAAAGACACGAAGTTGGCAGGGGAAAAATCGGTGACGTGCACCGAGATTAGCAAGTCAATTGCTTCGAGAGCGAACGAGTATTTGAAAGCTTCTGTTCACTGCGGAGGTGGTGCAAAAGGTCGTGGCGGGTGGCGCTTAGAGCGTCGCAGGTCCAGATCAACGCTTTGTCGACAGTTGAACCGATCAACGAGGTACAATGGTTACGCGTTGGCCACTGCCTTCAAGGCCTGGACGCCGATGAGGTATTGGCGCCTTCAGAGGGCGGACAACCAGCCAAGAGCGAGCCTGTAGAGCATGATGTGGTCGCGACGCGGAATGTTTCCAACCACGAACCGCATGCAGGCTTTAAGAGCTTTCTTGAGCTTTTTCACACGCTCCTTATCGAGGTGATTGTATACAGGGGCGGCATAGTCGAGCTGAGGGAAGACGAGCGTTTCAGAGCCAAACACTTTGCGCGTGACGTGTTGAACGTGAGCTTGCCCGTTGAGAGTGTTAGAAAAGGTGACTCCGAGACTCCGCGCTTCCGTCGCGTACGAGAGGCTGGCGCGGTCAATAACGATGCGTGGCAAGGTTTCAAGGTCGAGCTCCCGAGTGTAGGCATCGCTGCCCAGGATCATGACCTTTGTTTTGCCAGCATTCAGAGCGAGGCCGTTTGCACGGGCCCAGTCTGCGACCGCTTGGACGTCTTGGGTAACGCAATCGAGAGCTAGATAGAAATTAGACGGGAAAAAATGATGGTAAAGCTGTGTGTCGTCGGCAAAGATCATGACCCTAGAAAAACGGACCACGGCCGAAAGGTCATTTATATAGATGGCGAAGAGTAGTGGGCCAAGAATGCTTCCTTGGAGAACTGCAGACGCCGCACAAAGCTAGTCCGAAATTTTGCCGCCAGAATCAATAACGGCCTGAAGCCTATCGGCCAGATATGTGAAAAACCACCGCAATACATGAGTAGAAAAATTGATTGATCTAAGTTTGGCGAGCAGGGCAGCGTGAGGGATCGAGTCGAAGGCCTTTGAGAAGTCAAAGAGAATGAGAAAGGTAAGCATCGATGGCATGACGGATATCATCGAAGACTCCAAGGAGAGCAGTTTGAGTACTATGCCCACGACGGTAGCCTGCTTGGCGCTGGTGGAGTATGCCGTTAGTTTCTAACTAGCCCTGGAGCTGGTTATGCACCAGACGCTCAAGCACCTTGAATAATTTTGGCAGCTGGGCTATTGGCTGCGTATCAGAGAGCAGAGACATAGCTTTCGACTTGGCGAGCGGTCTAATGATGGCTTTCTTCCAGTTGTATGGGAAAGTTGCATAGGCGACAGAGATATTGAAAAGGTTCGTGAAGTGACGGATGGAATAAGGAAGAGTAAGCTTTGGCATCAGGACGGAGAGGTCATCAAGCCCCATGGCTTTTGAGGAAGATTTTGAGACGGCGTCCGCTACATCGCGTTCGGTGAGGGGCCGCAGGCAAAAGCGGCTGGTTAGGGATGATGTGAGAGGCTGATTTGCTATAAAATCGAAATCAGATTCAGAGATAGGAGGGTGACAGTTGGCAGTCGTGGAGTCATGCGCGTTGAGGTCATCGGCAGCGAACTTCGTGAGTGGTGAAGGCAGGCACGGGCTGGTGACGTGCAGGCGTCGGAATTCGCACCACTTTGCATCCGTGAACGGTGCACTTGCAAGTCGAGAGTCAACGTGCCCATTTTTAGCATTATCCAGAGCGTTTGAGGTTTGTGCAAGAAGCGAGCAGTAACCAGCAAGGTCGGCGACTTTGCCCGAGTTATGCGCAAGGCGATAGGCGCGGTCACGGGACCTCATCACAGCCCTAATTTGGAGGTTTACCCATGGTTTGCGGCGCGAGGACAAGACAAACTTGCGCAAGGGGGCGATGTCATCGAGAGCGCTCGCGAGCGCATAGCTGAGCGAGCGCCAGCCACATCAGGATCGGCGGAGCACTGGCATAGGACGAGCTCAGGTGAACTGAAGGTGTGAGGTGAAAAGGGAGTGTGAGAATCGGGCGGAGGTAGGTGTCGGAGAAGGGTTTATCGGAGCAACCCTGGATCGACTCTCTTTAGATTGTGGAGAATCACCGACTTCTCAACCGAGGGAGGGTTCCTGCAAGCGATGGAAATCTCGAGAAAATCATGCCCCGCAATGAAGCGGCGGTTGATTTGGAATAGGTGATCACTCGATCCTGGCTCTTAACAATAAAGAGGTCGATCCAGGAGTGCGAGTTTCTCCAGAGCTGATGATGGGTGGGATCAGAGGGGACAAGATGAAGTGAGTTGGAACAGATGGAATTATGGAGGTGAATAGCGTCAGGGGAGTCGAGGCGGGTCTCAGCAACGTTGGTCTCGAGTAGGGCAAAATGAGAAGGGAATGTGCCATTCACGTTTATTTGGACGGCGACAAAGGCTTCAACGTTTACAGGGCTTGGAGTACGGTTGCTCGCGCATCAGGACGCTGGTTTAGCTAGCGCATCGAGGTCCGCATCGCTGAGGGCAGGTATGAGCGGGCCATTTCCGCCCAGACGCAAGAACACCGTGAGGTTCTTTACAATGGGCCTCTAGTGGCCGAGCGCTTTACAGACGACGGTCGCACGCTTCAAGAGCTTATGGATAGGGTCTCGCCACAAGGCATTAACCGAAAGCTTAGCAGTGTCTCCGGTCCCGTAGATGGTATGGCAGTCGAGATTCCTCAAGCCTGGGGTTTTTCACAGGCCCGCATCATGCCGAGTATTTTGGTCCTGCTGGCTCAGCTTCACTACATCGACGCGAGATGCTAGATTGGCTAAGGAGAGTCTGTTTTCGGTCAGCACGCGCGTATTATCTGCTAGAGCGGCAGCATGAGTGCTATGCGAGCGATTTAGCAGCTCGCAAAAGCACTGCATATACGGTGGAGCGTCAGCAAGTGCAGCCCTCATCCTTCCATCAGTATCAAGTTCGGCGTTAGCGGCAAAAGTCGCACTCTGCTGGTCCATATTTTCCATGTCAGCCGGAGCCACAGCGGTAGGAGGGCTTGGGCAATGCGCCTTAGGGACGAGCACGACGGATGGAGCAGGGGTCGAGGCACGCCTCTTCATCGTATGTCGGCTGGTGGTGGGTGTAGCTCAGCACGGTGGTTCGCTGCGCGTCGGCGATGACGGCGGGGCTATGGAGCTGCTGTCCCTGGCAGCGATAGAAGCACTGGTAGCAGCCGAGTAGACGACGGAGCAGGTACTGCAGTGCTGCAATGGGCCGGACTCAGGCAGGCATGTAGAGTGGAAAATGCGCTGGCATTCCGCGCAGGCGGCGAAATCCGAGTCGTTGCGCACTATTGGAATACAGCAGGCTGGGCATTGCCTAGATGCGATACGAGGACTTGAACGGACTCACTCCTAGCCGTTGGTTCCCAAGTTAGGTTGTGTAGCACAGTGTGCAGTAGCGCTTACGCTTAGAGCCAAAGCTGGCTATGCGAGCGCTCGCGCAGGCGGCCGGGCTCTGGAGATAACCAGGCACTCACACCAGGCAGACGTGTGGCGGTCGATAAGGCGGATCGCGGGCAACACGCGAGCTACGCGGAACGACGCAGAAGAAACTGCTGACTCACGCAAAAAGATGCAGGCCGCTAAAAAGCAGCTGATGGATGATGCAGACGGGACAGCAGATCACGAGGCACAACTGTTGCAAGGGGCTCGTACACGATGAGCAGCAGGTGAGGCAGAGCAGAAGACGGGCCAGTGGCAGCCGATGCAATACGAGCGATGCAAGTTGGAGTTGGTAGCACAGCAGTGCAGCGGAGAAACAGCTGCAATTTGCAGCCGCGAAGGATTAGCGGGCGTTACCAGCACAGCACCGGTGAATCAGCAGGCGGCAGCAGTTGAACGTAGCCGGGTCCCAAAGCGAAGGCGATGGCGAATTTGAGGTTAGAGTAGTGCACAATCAAGGAAAAAGTCCCCGGCTCATAAAACAGGAGCGCAAAGCCTCCTGTCCTTAGGCAGGTAGCTTGAGAGCCGTCTGGGGCCCTTTTTCCTGGAAAAGAATCAACTCCACAGAGTGAAGTAGCGTTTAGTAATGATTTAAATTAGTGAAGTGGTGAGATCGAGTTTGGTGGTGTAGAGCTCGCTTCCAAGCGATCATGACTTTGGTCTTGAGAGGGTTCAGGAGCAAACCGTTCTCCCTGGCCCAATCCGCAACTGCTTGAGCATCGATGGAGCGATGGCTTGGTGGATGTTCAATGGTAAAAAGTGGAAGTAGACCTGCGTGTCATCGGCATAGATCATGACCCGGGCGAATGACAGTGCCACGGGGAGATCATTGATATACATAGCAAATAGCAAGGGTCCTAGCACACTACCTTGTGGGACACCTGACTACGCACGAAGCCAGTCCAAGATAGAGCCACCGTCGTCGATAACAGCCTGAAGGCGATCAGCGAGGTAGCTGAAGAACCATTGCAGCGCATGATCGGACATGCTAAGGGCTCTTAGTTTAGCGAGCAGACGCGCGTGAGGAATGGAGTCAAATGCCTTCGAAAAATCGAATAGAATTAGGATTGTGAGCATGCTATCATCAATGGCTTGCCTCACATCCTCAAGCATGCCTAGAAGGGCGGTATAAGTGCTGTACCCTCGTCGGAGGCCCGCCTGGCGCGAATGGAGGAGGTTATGGACCTCGAGATAGCCGGATAGCTGGTCGTGGACCAGGCGCCCAAGCATCTTGGAGCATACCGAAAGAAGAGCAATGGGTCTCGTGTCGGATGGCGTTTTTAACGTTTTGGTTTTAGCTAGCGGGCGTATAAGGACTTGTTTCCAATCTGATGGAAATGCAGCATTGATGATCGATGAGTTTATAAGCGAGGTGAAGTTTGGTGAGGGCTGTTCTCGGGGCTAGCTTAATCATATGCTCGGTGATGCCGTCAAGGCCTGATGTTTTCGAATTGGATCGATTTATGGCCTGGAGTACTTCCGATTCGGTGACTGAGCTAATGCAAAACTGGCTATTGAGGGCAGTGCACAGCGGCTGCGAGGCTATTGTGTCGTAATCGTGTTCTGTGATGGGGGAATGGCCGTTTACTATTGCTGAGAAGTGAGTGTTTAGGGTTGCCGCGTCAAAATGGCGGAAGGACGAGGGTATGCTGGAGCCCGATACATGGAGATGCCTGAGTTCTCTCCATTTGGCTTCCGGACTGACAGTTTCTTCGAGGTGCGAGGCGATGTAATGGTTCTTAGCCGAATCAAGAGCATTTAATGCGCTAGCGCCAGCAGCGTGGAAGCTCTGCTGGTCTGCTGCTGTGCCTGAGGTGCGAGCAGTTCGGTAAGCATAGTCACGAGTGCGCATGAGCACACGAAGCTCAGCGCTGACCCAGCGCTTGCGGCGGGAGGAGAGAACGATCGAGCGAAGTGGTGCCCTGGCATTGAAGGCAGAGACGATGGCTTTTGTTCGCCGTCGCTTGGTCTCAGATACATTGGTGGGGCATATGACTACTCCAGCTGAGGTAGAGCAGGTGATGAAGTTGAAGGGTGGACGATGTGAGAGAAGAGGAAATTCTGCTAGACGGCTGAGGAGTACGGTGTCGAGTATTTCGGGACGGAGTTTTTGAGATTGCGAGAGGGAATGGACTTAGTGAGAGGGGGAGGGTTTTTGCAAGGAAGGGAGAGTTCGATAAATAATGGCCTGCTGTGAACGGTGCAGTTGATTTGGAGTAGTTTGATATTGGGTATGGATTTTTTGTGATGAAGAGGTCGATCCACGTATGAGAGTTGTTTCACAGTTGATGATGAGTGGGTGCAGATGGGATGAGATGGAGTGAGTGGAGATCTATGAATGCTTGGAGATTAGCTGAGTTCGTTGCGGTGGGGATGGCCATATTGATGTTAAAGTCCTCGGTGATGATGACAGAGCTGAAGTGGGGGAGATATGTGGAAAGGCAGGATAGGAATTCGAGCGGATAGTCGGAGGGTGGTCGGCGATAAATAGCGGCGAATAGGATTTTTGTATGAGGGGTGGTTACTTGGAGGATGAGATATTCCGGCTTATTTTCGAACAGCAGTTCGGAGGCGGCGAGAATTTTAACGGAGAGATCGTCACGCTCATAGACATCTACACCACCACCGTCCATTCCCTCACGATCTGCACGATATAAATTGAAGCCGTCGAGGCTAAGGTGAGAGTCATCCATATTTGGGTGCAAAAAAGTCTCAGTGACTGCGATAATGTCGTATCGAGTGTCTACACACTTAGCCTTGAGGAGTGCGAAATGAGAAGGAGGTAGGCGGTTCACATTGATGTGGCCTATAACTAGTTCGCCGGGGTTGGGTTTAATGAGCGAGTGTTACGCCGTCACATTCGCATTTACAATGAGATTCGCGTTCGCATTCGCGTTTGCGCTAACAAGCGCATTGGCGTCGGCCTCATAGGTGACCGGCATTAACTGACCGTTACGGGCTGGATGCATGAATACGGTAAGGTTTCTTACCACAGGCCGAAGATGGCCAAGCTGCTTGTAATGAGCAGTTGTGTGTCTCAAAAGCTTGTGCACAGGGTCGGGCCACAGTGCATTAACCGTCTTTCGGAGGATATTGTCGCGAGTTTTTGGGCAAGCAAAGGTAAATACGAAGGCGCGGAGCGAAGCAACGGGAGATGTAGGTGGAGCAGAGGCTGATTGCTCTGCGTGTTCCTCTGTGCATTCCGCACGGGCCGGCGGATTCCACGCGCGTCAGCAGACGACGAGTGGCACGTGCTGCTGCAGCTTGAGTACGGTGAGAAGAGCGGCGGCGAGTTGAAAGGCTCGTGCCGGACTGTGGGAGGAACCCCGCGTACGATGATCTCGCGTGGGTCCTCAAGTGAGCGATGAGCTATAGCTTCTCGATTAGCAGCGGTGTTACGAGAGACATTCTCATGCACCACAGCCAAGTCAGCATCGACACCAGAGCTGAGCGCCTGCTGATTCTGCACGATTTCATCGACGCGAGAGGTGAGGGTGTTTAGCACAGGCTTGGTATCTATTAGGACGCGCGAGTTTTCGGCGAGCGGGATGGGGGGGGGGAGAAAGAGGAAGAGGGAGAGAGAGAGAGAGAGAGATTACGTATCTATATACCTAACACCTTAGGAAGGCCTATGTATCTATCTATATCTCTATCTATCTATCTATACGGCTACAAGAATCTAGATAAGTATATTTAATGACTGATAAAATATTAGTTTATTATTTAGGGAAGAACAAGACACTTTAAATTTTTAGATGTTTTAAATTTTTATGTTTCTTTTTACATTAAAGAAGACAAAATTGAATTTTGTGAAATACATGAATAGATTTATGTTCAAAATTAAATTCTTAATAATTAGCCAGAAAATTTTGGTATTCAAGTAATTATTGGAGTCTATTCTGAATTTTCAAGGGTGCTGCATGGAGTAACGTCAAGATCAATAATATAATATTTAATTATACTGGAGTTTAGTATATTCAATTGCAACACAGTAATGTGAGCGTAACATTTACTGTATTATATGTCAAGACATATTAAAAAAGTTTTTAAAAGTGTAATAGAAGTTTGCAGTGATAGTTTAATTGAAGATTTCGAAATAGCGTTTAGGACTTGAAATTTTATTAGAAGCTTTATCGTTTAAATAGCAGGGATCCGTACGAAAGAAAAATTAAGTTTATATTCACATTTACAAAAACATTTATTGTGCAAATTTTAATCAACTTCCAAAGGAGGCGATAGATGAACTAAAAGAACATGACACCTTTGCTTCTAGAAGAAAACTACAATATTTTCTCAAATCAAAACCGTCCTGTATTGCAGTGAATGCATATAAGTCTTGCACTCTTTATTAAGGGGGTCGAACACCTTTAAAATAACGAAAAATCAATTTTTTTTATATTACATATTTTACTAAAAGAAACACTTGTAGAATATGTCCCATTTAGTTTCAAAGTATTATCTATTCTTTTAAGAATATACACAAAAGACTGATAAAGCTTTTCATTTGTTTTTTGTTCAAATTACATTTTTCCTCTTGTATACATATTTATATAATCGTATATTATTTCTACTAATTATTCTTCCATTTCCCTGTTCTTAATAAATTCTCACTCTACATATCTATATATAATTTAAAAAATTCAACAATAATATTTGAAATATGAAGATAAAGATAAAAATAAATAATATAATTTATGGATGGTATTTTTGACAAAAATAAAAATTTGAATTTAAAACTTATAGCAGTTAAGTTGGCACCGTAACAATCTGACTTATTACCGATAGTCTCTCACTCTCACAGCTCACTCCTTTATTGTAACAGAGCTGGATTCAATGTGGACTCGGAGAAGATGGCGCGCTTGGATCGAATACACGGTTTTTTTATCCTGCCACAATCCATCCTTCGTTTTTACTTCGTTTATCCATTTCATAAATACTTTTCTGGCTGGTAAGATAAAGCAGATAAATATACACTATACACCATTTTTTTTTTCATTTTTTATTCCCTAAAACAACTTATTCTCATACCATTCGAATAAAATAAATATCCTAACCTAAAAGCACACATTAAGAAGGGGTAGCCTGCGAAGGCTACTCCCGCCAAAATGTATTCCGAAGGCAATGATGGTCTTATGGATACAAACGAAAACTATCCCCCAAAAAATTTTAAAAGGCATAATAATTGTACTGAAATACCATCAAAAACAGATAACAAGAGGCTCGACATCGCCACCCTATCCAATATATCAAATGTGAACACTTCATCAACCTCTCAAAATGACAATTCCTTACAAATTAGTCAACAATCCCAACCCACTCAACATCCAGATATACCTAAAATCACAGAATACACTAGCGATATTCCACCACCTAATAAAATAATTGTCCAACCAGCTAAATCTGATTCTACTACAAATGAACTTACTGATCAAAGAATTTTTCCCATTAATATAGCCAGGTTAATCACTCCTATTCTCCCAGATAAATCTATAGATGAAATCAAAAGGGCTGGCAGAAATAAAGTAGCCATCATAACTTATAATAGAAATGTGGCTAACCAAATTCTCTCCCTTAACATTATGAAAGAAAATAAACTCGAGATCCTCATCCCTAATGCATACATATTTAAAAAAGGAATTAACAAAAATGTCCCCTCAGACATATCTGAACAGGAAATACTAAACAATATTGAACTCACTTCGCCTGTTGAAAAACTTAATATTTATTGCGTCCGCAGATTTACCAGGAAATCACATCAAGATGGCAAAGAAATAATCATTCCCACTTCAACTATAATGATTACGTACAAAAAGGCAGAGTCCTACCACAACAGGTATACTTATACAGGGTAAAATACCCAATAGAAATGTATATCCCCAGAGTTAAGCTATGCACAAATTGCTTTAAACACGATCATGTAAGATCCATTTGTAACTCTAAACCTAGGTACATCAACTGTGGAGACATCTCACACCAAAGCACTGAATGCCCTAAACAACCAGAAGAATTAACATGTTTAAACTGTGGTGAAAAACATATTCCGACAGACAAATCATGCAGATCAACTAAAATACAACAAACTGTTATGACAATGGCCATGAGGAAAAACCTAACATTTCAAGAGGCGAGAAATGAATATAGAGAGCAGACACTTAACAAAAAAAGGTTCAGATTTTCTGATTTCCCTGAACTACACGATTCCTTTCATTCATCTGAAATACCTACTTCTACAATCACCACCACTCCTAAAAAACGCCTCTTCTCCAATGTTCTACATTCTAATTCCCCTGGAATACACGAATTACCGATCTTAAAAACTACTTATGGCCCTCAAACCCCTAATAGATTGGCTGAAGATCACAGAAGTCTTTTAATATCACCAAATGGTAATTACAATCTCAATACTAAACATCTCTACAAACAACCTATTGAACAAACCAGTAATGAAACCGAAAATGAATCTCCACCAACAATAACTCTCTTGGAAAATAGATACCTCATAAATCAAAATATATCAATCCCTCATGAACAAATTTTAAACTACCTAATCAACGACATATACTTTCACGAATTAATTAAAAAATTTTTAGAAAACAGTCAAAATCAAAATAAATAAATTTTACACAAATCTCTTACTAAATTCAACTACCTTAATTTTTATTTAAATAAAAAAAAAAAAAAACTCAACTATATCACTTACAACCTACCAACAATTTACGTCTTCATTTACCCCTTTAAAGCAATATATTATGGATCAATTAAAAATATTACAGTGGAATTCCCATAGCATAAGAAACAAAATTCACAACCTTAGAAATATAGTTGATGAAAACGATATTATACTCCTCTCTGAAACATGGTTAAATCAGCACTCTCACATCAACATCCCCAATTATCATATTATCCGGAAAGATAGAATCGGTGCACAACATGGAGGTGTTGCAATCTTTATTAAAAAAAATATTCCTTTTCAAGAAGAAAATACTATTTATCACAAAAGTAACTCCATAGAAACTGTTGCTTTATCAATTCCCTTATCTCTAGATAATAACACCAAACAAAATTCATTACTAATAGTCTCACTATATAGAGTTCCTTCCTCACACACCTCAATCAATGAATGGAACACACTCCTTAAAACTACTAAAGATTTCAAACATTGTTTCATAGGAGGCGATTTCAACGCCCACCACTTCACCTGGGGCTCTAATAAAACCTATAATTCAGGTGAAAACTTAATTGACGCTCTCACCGACTACGATCTCTCAATAGTAAATGATGGCTCTCACACCTACTACAGCCTTAAAACTGACCAAAAAAATAACAATACTATCATCTCCTTAGCAATAGACCTTTCTATAATCTCAACAAACCATCTTAACAATACTAAATGGGAGATTTTTCCAGACAGAATGGAAAGTGATCACTTCCCAATCATAACTTCAATCAAGCTAAAACTTGAAAAAATTCCCCTTAATGCCACACATAAACTGAATCATAAATTTGTAGACTGGAAATTATGCAATACCCACCTAGAAGAATACATTAAAGATAACATACAAACCATCAATAATTACAACCCAGAAGAAAAATATAATATACTTATAAATTTATGCATTCTAACTGTAAAAAAACTAAACAAAAAACCGAAAAAACCAAGTTCTCTCAACCCAGATACGACAGACAATCACCCCAGTCAATTAAGGGGGCTAGACACCTTTTTTCTCTGAAATAAGAAGTCACATTTTAATACATAAATGTAAACTAATTATTTCATACTTTTTACATATAAAAGTAGGTATATTTACCTTACCTTAAAACTTTCTCCGATGGGCCTTTTATATGGTCCAGAACCATAGTCATCGATGAAACAAGTTTTTTCACTATCCGTAAGCTTTGAAATTTTCCTGTGGATGGATTGACTCCAGATTTGAATTAAATTACTCCTGAATAGTATAATTCTCATATGAGTGTAGGGATTTTTGATCTAATGAGAAAAAAAAATTGTGCTGTTTTTCAAGTTTTTTTTAAATTTTTTTAAATTTTTTATATTTTTTCATAATTTTTCTGATGTAAAAATTTTTTCCGACATTTAATCCTAAATCCCTACACTCATATGAGAATTATACTATTCAGGAGTAATTTAGTTCAAATCTGGAGTCAATCCATCCACAGGAAAATTTCAAAGCTTACGGATAGTGAAAAAACTTGTTTCATCGATGACTATGGTTCTGGACCATATAAAAGGCCCATCGGAGAAAGTTTTAAGGTAAGGTAGATATACCTACTTTTATATGTAAAAAGTATGAAATAATTAGTTTACATTTATGTATTAAAATGTGACTTCTTATTTCAGAGAAAAAAGGTGTCTAGCCCCCTTAATTAATAACACTCAAATGGAAATCAAAGGAAACTTCACCAATCGTCCGTTAAAAGCTCCATGATGGAATGACAAATGCACAGACCTTGCAAAGGAAAGAAGAACTGCTGCAAACAACCTCCTAAAAAATCCCTTATATGAAAACTTGAATACCTTAACAAAAACCGAAACACACGCCAAAAACCGACTTAGGATGACAAAAAAACTCAAATTCAGAACTTTTGTAGAAGAAACTTTGTCGAAAAATGCAGATCCCAAAACAATGTGCAATACTATAAATTGCTTTAAGAATATCAATAACAGAAAACCTCTCTATCCAGACAATGATACAGAAATCATCCAAAATGCTCATAAATTCATTCAAAAACACTGTCCAATCACACAAAATTCTGATGCTCATCCATCTTCCCCCCTAAGCACTGAAAACGAAAGTGACTCGTACAATAATTTAGACTCTCCCTTCACCATAAAAGAACTTCACTTAGCAATAGATGCAGCCAACACAATCTCTTCACCAGGACTAGATCAAGTTGATTACAAAATGCTCAAACACTCACCAAATAGTTTTAAACTAATTCTCCTTGAAACCATCAACTACTACTTTGAACACAGCAAAAATCACGAAAATTGGAAAAACTTCTTGATTACCCTAATTCCTAAAAACTCTAAAAACAAATTTCGCCCCACCTCACTTGCCTCATGTATCCTATAACTGATTGAACGAATAATTAGTACCAGATTACAACATTATGCGGAAAAGAACAATCTAATTCCTCAAACAAAAAATTGTTTTCGGAAATCAAAATCCTGCCAACACGCCCTAGCTGAATTTCTCACAGAGATACACTCAACACTAAACAAAAACTTTAACACTTGCTGTGTACTGATAGATATAAAATCTGCATTTGATGAGGTATGTCCTTTCATACTCAATGAAATCTTAATTAAACTTAAAATACCCATAAAAACTAGAAATTTCATCCTTAACCTTTTACTGAAAAGACGCCTCTACTTCAAAATAGGGAATAAAATAATTGGTCCTTTTCTCAAAAATAAAGGAGTCCCACAAGGATGTGTTCTCAGCCCATTGCTGTATAATCTGTATGTTAGTGAACTGATCAAAATTTTTAATGCTGATGTACACCTCATCCAATATGCTGATGATACCGTAATCTACTGCTCTGGGCTCAATTTAAATCAACTGATTCAAAAAATTGAACTTGCTCTCCAAAAGGTACATGATTACTTTAACAAGCTTTTAAACTAAAAATTTCCCCGGAAAAGACCAATTTTATCATTTTCACTAAATCTCCTTTCTCATTAATCCAAAACTACTCTTTAAATGTTGACGGCAATAGAATATCTCCTGTAAAAACAGTAAAATATCTTGGACTTACTATGGATTTCAACCTAATCTGGAATGAGCATGCCAAAAACATCATAGAAAAAGCTACCAAAATGCTCAACATATTGTAAGTACTAAGAGGAATCTGGTGGGGTGGCCATCCCAAAATACTCCTAACAATATATACAGCTCTCATTCAAAGTACAATAGAATACAGCCTTTTTCTTATTCACATTTCAAACTCTACTTTGAGAAATAAACTCCAAATAATACAAAACCAAGCTATTAGGCTTGTACTTGGTTATAGGAAATCCACTCCAATTAATGTAATGCACTCAGAATCCAAATTACCATTCATCAACCTCAGAATACAACAGTTAGCTGACAAATTTATACTCAAGATCCTAAGTTTTAATTACTCCCCCGTTCTTCAAAAAATTAAAAAGTTAGATAATTCACTAAAAACATCTGATAGTTTCAACACCATACTACACTTTCCTCTGATTAAATCCTACAGAAAAATATCCTCTCTAACCAGTTGTAAAATACAAATACATACCCACCCAATACCATATGATTATGACTACTCTGCAATAATAGACGATATAGATATTGATATTAACTCTGGAACTTTAATTAAGAAATCCAAGAACCCACAACAAGCATTTGAAGAAATATTCAACAACATACTATCAAACCAATATGCAATATTTACAGATGCCTCCAAAATTCCCACCGCTAACAACGCTGGACTAGCCTTCTACACACCTTTCAACAATGAATACCAACAATTCAAGATTAATCCTCAAGCATCTATATTTACAGCCGAAGCCTTAGCCATATTAATGGCCTTACATCACATAATATCTCAAAACAAAAACAGAGCTACTATATTCTCAGACTCTCTTAGTGTACTAAAACCTTTAAATAATTACTTCCCTATCAAATCAAAAAATTCCTCACACTTTATACTAGACATCAAAACTCTTTTAAACACATGTAAAATACAAAATATAGAAATCACTTTAGTATGGATCCCAGCCCATTGTAATATTCTTTACAATGAGAAAGTAGATCGCTTGGCAAAAGAAGCCACTACCATTGGAACTTATCTAATCTGCTTCCTCCATCACTCAGATTTTCTTGAAGAAATCAAACACAAATTCAGACATATACAAAACCAGATAATTACAGATCAAAGTCATCACAAAGGTAATCACTACTTCATGCACTACTTCCAAGAGAAAGAAACAAAACCCTGGTTCTCCAAAATTGATTATCCAAGATTTCACCTAACAACAGTTAACAGGATTCAAGCCAACCACTATAACCTTGCTGCCAGTCTTTATAGGAAAAATATGTAAAACTCTTCAAACTGCCAATGCGGTCATAACACTCAAGACATCAATCATGTCTAATGGGACTGCCCCAATTTTCACAACCATCGTTACTCACTCAAAGGGCAACTTGGAAAATATTATAGAAAACGTCATAAAAGAGATCCACCAGAATTAATAGAAGAAATCCTCACATACCCTAAAGATGCACCAGCTAAATTCGTTACTGATTACCTTAAAAAATGTCAACTACACATCTAATCTATATACAAATACAAATTCCGCTCCTTCACTTAAATTTACATATACTTAAGTAACCTACAATCGGTAATATACCCTCCAATTTCTACCTTTCACTTCCAATCCATCTGAATAAGCTGTTTACTGCACAGCAGCACAGCACTTCACAGTATATAAGTAGAAAAGGATTTCTACGAATAAATAATAAATGTTTGCGTTCTAAAGTCGAAATAAATTTCTTTCACGCGGATACTGAATGTCAAACCCAAAAAAGTTGTGAAATCAATTAAAGTGTAGTTTTATACTTAACAGACATTATTTACAATGTAACAGGATGGCTGCTGGGGAAAAATCCCGAAAAGCCACAGGCCAGCGATGCCCTAGAACACGGTGCCGCGGGTGTCAAACTAAAATGACTTGCCCGGGGATCTGCTTCTGTAATCCTGAAAACAACGCGAAGATCGCACACGAACTTCGCTTTCCAACTAAATGGATCGCTGAGTAAAATACGCGCGCTCAAAGAGTAAAGCGCGCGGCCGCTAAGTTCAGCTATGAAAACGACCGGCGGAGTCGTTTTCCCGCGGAGGCGGCGGTATCCGGGAGAAGGTTAGGTTAAGGTCGATAAATGAAGAATAGCCTCAATTACTTCACAGAACAATAACAAGGTCTATTCTTAAATTATTACAACATAAACGCGTCGCGTTGCGCGCCGACAAGAAGACGTGATCCGCTGACGGCGCGGGCGGATCAATGTATTTATTCTCGCTGGGCCGGTGAACGCAACACCGGCCGCTCGTCGCAGCGAGCCGAAAATACAAATAAAACGCTGCGCGGAAAATACTCGAAGAGTCTTACCGGGAGGGGAGTGCACTCCCCTCGTCGCTCGCTCACGAATCCGCTCCTGCGTCAGGCCTTATCCTCCGGTCGACTTCGGAGTGTTCAGGCCGAGTCTTAACGTCCAGCGTTCACCTACAGACGCTTCGGACCCCAGGAGTGGCTCGGATTGCTCACGTGCGCTGCTCTTCGTGGTCGGTACGTGGACTGGCGCTGCGCTGCACCGGTGAGGACGCACGATACCGTTTTCTTCACGGACGATCAAAATTTCTCGCGTACGCGCGGTTTGACAGCTCGAGAGAATCTGATTAAAAAATGAATCCTGCACGACTTTGCAACGGTCAAAGTCACGCCTACCCCGCGCGTAGCTAACGCAAATACATCGTCCGAGCGATGTCAACACACGCTCGAGATACACGAATTCGCGGGAACGAGAGCCTAACGGGTTCGATAGAATACGGAGGACCGCGATACTTATCTTCTCCGTATTTTATCTTGGAACCTCGTTATACCCCTCTCCCAGACGTTGCGTAGCGGAAGAGAAGCAACTCGATACTGAGGCTCTCGTTCGATTCGAGTTTATGTCGTCATCAGCGGCAGAGACGACAGTTCCGGATACGCGCGGATCAGCTCGTGCACTAATCGGCTGATCAAACGATCCACATCGAGGGATCGTCCCGCGCACGCACACGGTGGGTCGCTCATCACCGTAATTCCGCTGAATTCCAACGGCGGTCGGGACCAGTCCCATGACGATTGATGGACCGGAGACGGTTGGCACTTCTGGCGCTGGGGCTCCGGTCGACAACTGCCGTCATTCCTCCTAGGTTGACTTGGCAGGTCGTCTTGCCTTCTTCTTGTCTCACTCTTCGGGCCCCTTTTCCGCTCCGGGCAGGCCCAGTGAAGATGCGTTGGTGACTTACACGTCCAACACAATTTTCTGGTTGGACTCGGTGGTGGAGAGTTATATACTCTGAGCGCGTTCCTCGATCTTGACGAGCGGTATACTCTACTATCCAACTCCTGCTGCATATACCGCCGTTTGGAACGTCGAGATGCTACCGTCGTCCAAGGATTCGAACCTGTCTCTTGGTTCGAACCCAGTCTGCTCGAGGGTTTTATGCCTTTATCTCTTTCACATAACTTTGGAGATCGTTGCGTGGCCGCTGCATACGCCTCTTTTTTCCTGTAGAGCTGGACTGTTGAGGACTTTGGGACGACTTCTTGCTGTCTTTAGTCCCTAGGTCCGATCGAGGTTGCTTGGCATGGCGCTTAGTTGCACCTGCGACTCGTTTCTTGTTAGGCACAGCGGAATTGTGAAGCGACGACATTTGCGCGCGTAGCTGGCGCAGCTGGTTGTGCAGTCGCCTTACCTCTTCGCTTAGGCGCCTAACTTTCTCCTCCTCCAATTTACGCGTCTGATTACATTCGCATTCGCAATGATGCTCGCCTTCTGCTTGCGTCGATACGTCGCGAAATTGCGAAGTAATCAGCGTTCTGTCCACCGGTTGTGTCGTCACCAGACTATTAATCTCTTCCTCGTTGCTCCTTGGAAGGCTTGTCTGCTCTTCGTCTTCAGGAGTCTGGGAATGAGTAATACAGCCGTCCGATGCCGATGTATTCCATAAACGGGCCATATCGGACGCTTCAGACCGGGGGAAGCTTGGAAAATCTCCCTTCCCCCAGGCTGCATTTGCTCCGTCGTCGTGAGCTTGGGAGTATTCAGCACAGCCGTTCGGTGCCCTCAGGCGGTCTGTATACGCCAAGCGACGTGAAGTGTCAGACTTCTCGAACAGGGGGAAGCTTGGAGAATCTCCCCTCCCCCAGGCTGTGCTTACTCCGACGTCGATTTCGTGGATGGAAGCTGAAGATGATGGCGATGGTGCGGTTGCTGCACAGCTGTCCGAAATCCATGTGCGGTCTGCATTCCCCGAGTGACTCGCGTTCTCGGATTCTTCGGGCTGGAAGGAGATCGGGGAATCTCCCCTCCCCCAAGCTGTGCTGCACCTTAGGTGCACCTGGACTTCACCCGGTCCTCCCGCTGGAGATAAAGTGCTCCGTGGTGACGTAAGAGCCTCGTGTCTTACGTCTGGAGGACTACGTGCTCTCTGCTCCATATTCTGGTAGACGTATCTCCGTATGGAACTCAGCAAGTTGTTGTCTACTGCTTTATTCGACATCAGTTGCTGAAACAGGCTGTGGGTCAAGGGGTCGGCGATTCGGTTCACTTCTGGAGCGCCGCTTGCATTGAGGGTCGTCGTGTTGACGAACTTATTCCTCCAATCGAGCCTCCTTGTGAACTGCTCGTAAGCACTTCCACTTATTTCTTGTGTGAAGTGGGCTGGGTTGTAACTTCCCATTAGCCACTGAGCGATTCGCTTAGAATCCCCCTCGAGATGTCCGGTGCTTCTTAAATCTAGAGCTATATTTGCTTCTATTACAGCTTCAAAGCTCAGCTCTAGATTTTTGCGCCAATGCTCCATCCTTTCGGCTAGTTTTTCTGGGGTCGATGATTCCATCTTGCGAAGCTAGACCGACTGTATAAAATTGTGTGACGAATTGTGCGTGTATGCGCAACTAACTGCTGAGATTCTCTCTCAAATTGGCCGTCTGTTACGCAAATTACAATGTTAGAATTCTAACTACCACACACAATTGTCCCAAGCTGCTCGAGAATGACGTATCTCGATGCAGCTAGCTAGGGAGAGAGCGTGGCTATTCCAAAAAAAAATTCGCGACGATAACGATTTAAATAATTCCCGCAACCAAAAAAAAAGGATGAAAGTATTCTCACTTCCGACCGGCTGCACGCACAGGCACGGTCAAACCAAAAAAAAATCGCGTGAAAATCGCTTTAAATCTCGCGTCAAAAAAAGGAATTTAATTCTCGCCACATATGACGACGAAAACAACGATAATCGTCGTTTAAATGCTCTCGCCCTGGCTTTACAGCAGTTTAAAAGGCTCGGGCTCAGTATAAGTAATACTACCCGAGCATAAACATAAACACCTACAAAAACAAGCAATCTGCTGTTTTGTGTTTATGTTTCTATGCGCGCCGCGAGTCTTCTTGTCTGTTTGTTTACGCCCGGCACCTCGACTTGGCGAGTTTAAATCACTGCGCCTATCAGCTGTAACGGCTTATGGCCACTGGCCGTCTGCTGATTAGTCCGGTGCAGTGATTTGCGCGCGGGCGAATTTAAACGAAACGCGATTTGAATAGGCCGGTTTCGAATGTACCGGCCTCTAACCTTCTCCTTAAACCCAACACGTTAGGGCGCCATTGTAACACGCGGACTAAAAAAAGACTTTACAGAAAAATAACTCGACGCGTTGCGCGTTGACAAGAAGACGTGATCCGCTGACGGCGCGGGCGGATCAATGTATTTATTCTCGCTGGGCCGGTGAACGCAACACCGGCCGCTCGTCGCAGCGAGCCGAAAATACAAATAAAACGCTGCGCGGAAAATACTCGAAGAGTCTTACCGGGAGGGGTGGGCAGTGCCCTCGTCGCTCGCTCACGAATCCGCTCCTGCGTCAGGACTTATCCTCCGGTCGACTTCGGAGTGTTCAGGCCGAGTCTTAACGTCCAGCGTTCACCTACAGACGCTTCCGACCCCAGGAGTGGCTCGGATTGCTCACGTGCGCTGCTCTTCGTGGTCGGTACGTGGACTGGCGCTGCGCTGCACCGGTGAGGACGCACGATACCGTTTTCTTCACGGACGATCAAAATTACTCGCGTGCGCGCGGTTTGACAGCTCGAGAGAATCTGATTCAAAAATGAATCCTGCGCGACTTTGCAACGGTCAAAGTCGCGCCTACCCCGCGCGTAGCTAACGCAAATACATCGTCCGAGCGATGTCAACACACGCTCGAGATACACGAATTCGCGGGAACGAGAGCCTAACGGGTTCGATAGAATACGGAGGACCGAGATACTTATCTTCTCCGTATTTTATCTTGGAACCTCGTTATAACAATGTAGTTTTACTCTTAAAAAGTTGTGAAATCTCTTTAAAAAATTATTTTACAAAAGTAAAAACTTATAGGCAAGAATAAGTTTGGTTACTATTCTACATAGTTTGTACTTAACAAACATTATTTACTAAACTCTCCCACCCTCTCTTCCCCCTCTCTCTCTCCCTCTGTACCAAAAACTTTAATGAGAGCTTAAATATTTTTTCAAAACAATCAACACGTTCTTTAAAAAACTAATTTTTTAAATATATTCTATCCACACCATTTGTCTATAGTCCTTTTATTTATTCTGATCTCATGTATTCAATAACCACTCTCTACAAATGGTAAGAATTTTTTTCATGACTGTACAAATAACTTTTATTTATTCGAATCTCATCTATTCAATAAGCACTCTGCAAATGGTAATAATTTTTTTCATGACTGTACCAATAATAATATTGTTAATATAAAACTTTCTACGAAAGTATAAAATAAGGCAAGTATAGACGTTTTTTCTGTATAATCTATAAAATAATAATATTTATGTTTTTTTAAAAGAAATCAAATAAATACCAGTGAAAAAGTCTTTTACTTCTTTGAGTCATTGCATGCTGAACAAATTATATGTAAGTAAGTACATTCAAATTGTTCATTGCAAATCAAACAAATGAAAGTTGTGAAATCAATTATCGATAGTCAAGTAATGCAAACAACTCTCGGAAACAACTGTATGACTATTCTCAGAAATGTACTAAAATTTGTTCATCCTTCTATACAAATTAAACACAAGAAAGTACTGAAATCAATTTATTGTAGTCAAGTACCCATAAGTTAACTTGACTGAATAATACAACTTTTCGTAACTACTTAAAAATATTCAGTCAGCAGGCATAAAGTACTACTTAACGCCTAATAGGCGTAATAGCTCCCATACTCCTACCAAACTTTATAGAACCTACGCACTTTACGCCCGTGTGGGCGAAAATTATTTTAATTATATAACTACTATGCCTTCTTTTTATTTCTAAAATTCATAAGAATTTTATCAGATATTTACGAAAAGTCAAAGAAAAAAATTACATAGTTACCACCACATCTCCATTTTTCATTGATCTATCTCAATTTTGAAATTTCTATAATATTACGCATCTTGGGAGGACAATAGAAGACTATAGAGCTGCTCTTGCAGGGGTGGTCCTCCAATCTCCCATACATACTTGGCGGGCCCGACGGTTTGCAGTTTAAGGTCTAGACATGGTCATTTTCATATAAATATTCATATGTTTAAAGATCAGATAAAATGTATAAATGGCTTGCTTCTACATATTAAATAGGGCTCAGTATTAAATTTATTACTCTGTTTTTGAATAGAAAGTGCAAAACCGCATGAAAATATCATATGAGATCTCATATGAGAATATTGGACATTAGATCTCATTTGGGAATATCGGACATCAGATCTCATAGAGAATATCGGGCATCAGATCTCATATGAGATCCCATAATATGTAAAATTGCAGATGACATCACACATATGATATCTCATATGAGATCTCATATGATATTTTACACGACGGAAAAGATTAAAAAATAGGTGGCTTACAAAATGGTTAATAAAACCTGAAGTACTTTTGAGTAGACAATAAATTTATATGCATTTTTTATCCCATTCCCGTTTAAAAAAGACGGACACAAGGAAAAATATTTTCGGTAATGAAAGTAAATCATGAGATTCTGTACATGTAGGGATATTATATTTAAACGGTATCAATTAAAAATTAGAGCCAATGTAATTATTAATAATGGGCTTATAGGTATAAACATTGTTAATGAATTTATGTAAAAATTTAGTATTCTACATTTACAAAGCCCACCAGTAAACTGGAAACCGTCGGGCCCGCGAAGTATGTATGGGAGATTGGAGGACCACCCCTGCTAGAGCAGCTCTATAGACTTCTATTCTCCTCCCAAGATGCGTAATATTATAGAAATTTCAAAATTGAGAAAGATCAATGAAAAATGGAGATGTGTTGGTAACTATGTAATTTTTTTATATAGGCTTTGACTTTCCGTAAATATCTGATAAAATTCTTATGAATTTTAGAAATAAAAAGAAGGCATAGTAGTTATATAATTAAAATAATTTTCGCCCACACGGACGTAAAGTGCGTAGGCTCTATAAAGTTTGGTAGGAGTATGGGAGCTATTACGCCTGTTAGGCGTTAAGTAGTACTTTATGCCCGCTGACTGAATATTTTTAAGTAGTTACGAAAAGTTGTATTATTTAGTCAAGTTAACTTATGGGTACTTGACTACAATAAATTGATTTTAGTACTTTCTTGTGTTTAATTTGTATAGAAGGATGAACAAATTTGAATACATTTCTGAAAACAGTCATACAGTTGTTTCCGAGAGATGTTTGCATTACTTGACTATCGATAATTGATTTCACAACTTTCGTTTGTTTTATTTGCAGTAAACAATTTGAATGCTTACATATAATTTGTTCAGCATACAATGACCCAAAGAAGTGAAAGACTTTTTGTCTGGTATTTACTTGATTTCTTTTAAAAAATCATAAATATTATTATTTTATAGATTATACAGAAAAAACGTCTATACTTGCCTTATTTTATACTTTCGTAGAAAGTTTTATATTTTATTTTATAGATATTATACAGAAAAAACGTCTATACTTGCCTTATTTTATACTTTCGCAAAAAGTTTTATATTAACAATATAATTATTATTTGTACAATCTGAAAAAAATGATTACCATTTGTAGAGAGTGCTTATTGAATAGATGAGATTCGAATAAATAAAAGGTCTAGACCGATTAGGTTGTTTTTTTATAGATTATGTAGAAAAAACGTCTATACTTGCCTTATTTTATACTTTCGTAGAAAATTTTATATTAACAATATTATTATTTGTACAGTCATGAAAAAAATTATTCCCATTTCTAAAGAGTGCTTATTGAATAGACGAGACTAGAAGAATTAAAAGGACTAGAGAAATTGTGTTGTTAGAACGTACTTAAAAAATTAGCTTTTAAAAAGGGTGTTGATTGTTTTAAAACAATATTGAAGCCCTCATTAAAGTTTTTGGTACTCAGTTTGACGGATGTTGAGAGAGAGAGGGAGTGAGGGTGATAGAGAGGGGAGGGAAAGAGAGGAAGAGATTGAGAGGGCGAGAGAGACGGTGAGAAAGAGAGGGAGAGAGGGCGATAGAGAGGGGAGGGAAAGAGAGGAAGAGATAGAGAGGGCGAGAGAGACGGCGAGAAAGAGAGGGAGTGAGAGAGAGGGAGGATGAGCGAGAGACTAATACTTGCCTTAGTTTAAACTTTTGTTAAATGTTTTTTAAGATAGATTTCACAACTTTTTAAGAGAAAATAATAATTAGATTGTGTGATAACGTTATGAGAGTTCATTAAGGTATATTTTTAATATCATTATCAAATGGTAGTATTGTTATTCACAAAAGTTTTAAATTAGTTTT
This sequence comes from Torymus aiolomorphi, assembly GCA_036365515.1. Classification (NCBI taxonomy): domain Eukaryota; kingdom Metazoa; phylum Arthropoda; class Insecta; order Hymenoptera; family Torymidae; genus Torymus; species Torymus aiolomorphi. The sequence goes on along the minus strand of CM070875.1, from coordinate 92,362,845 downwards.
TGCTTTTGTAAAAAAATTTTTTAGAGATCGGGATTTCACAACTTTTTAATTAAGAGTAAAAGTACGTTATAAATAATGTGTATTAAGTATAAAACTACATGGAATAGTAACCAAACTTATTCTTGCCTATAAGAACATAAGAAAATGTTTTTCAGACAAATTCAGTTAATAGTCACTATGTTAGTGTTACAATTAAAGACAAAAACTTCAATAAGTTCTTTAAATTTTTTTTTATCCGATCTTAACGAAATAAAGCTTATTTTATTCGTTAAGAAATTTCAGAGGGAGTATCGATGTGAAAATTTCTGATACGAGTTACCAGTATGGGGCAATATCAATTTGTTTAAGCAAGTTTTGATGAAATCTTGACTCGCTTTCCTTACTTGGTACTTGACTACAATAAATTGATTTCAGTTCTTTCTTGTGTTTAATTTGTATAGAAGGATGAACAAATTTTAATACATTTCTGAGAGCATTCATCCAGTTGTTTCCGAGAGTTGTTTCATTGCGTGACTATCGATAATTGATTTCACAACGTTCATTTGTTTGATTTGCAATGAACAATTTGAATGTACTTACTTACATATAATTTGTTCAGCATACAATGACTCAAAGAAGTAAAAGACTTTTTCACTGGTACTTATTTGATTTCTTTTAAAAAAACATAAATATTATTATTTTATAGATTATACAGAAAAAACGTCTATACTTGCCTTATTTTATACTTTCGTAGAAAGTTTTATATTAACGATATTATTATTGGTACAGTCATGAAAAAAATTATTACCATTTGCAGAGTGCTTATTGAATAGATGAGATTCGAATAAATAAAAGTTATTTGTACAGTCATGAAAAACATTCTTACCATTTGTAGAGAGTGGTTATTGAATATATGAGATCAGAATAAATAAAAGGACTATAGACAAATGGTGTGGATAGAATATATTTAAAAAATTAGTTTTTTAAAGAACGTGTTGATTGTTTTGAAAAAATATTTAAGCTCTCATTAAAGTTTTTGGTACAGAGGGAGAGAGAGAGGGGGAAGAGAGGGTGGGAGAGTTTAGTAAATAATGTTTGTTAAGTACAAACTATGTACAATAGTAACCAAACTCATTCTTGCCTATAAGTTTTTACTTTTGTAAAATAATTTTTTAAACAGATTTCACAACTTTTTAAGAGTAAAACTACATTGTAAATAATGTCTGTTAAGTATAAAACTACACTTTAATTGATTTCACAACTTTTTTGGGTTTGATTTTCAGTATCCGCGTGAAAGAAATTTATTTCGACTTTAGAACGCAAACATTCATTATTTATTCGTAGAATTCTTTTTCATAAAATAAAACGTAAATAATTTTTTAGGATATTGTATAGGTTTCGGAAAATAATTCTCATGGTTTACGAAAAAATTCTTATCGTTTGTAAAAGTTTTTGTAAAGTGATTGTAAAGGTTTTGGAAAAGAATTTCTCGTTGCTTGTAAAAGTTTGTAAAGGATTGTAGAAGTTTTGTAAAATAATTTATTAATGGATTTTTTAAAAGATATAGAAATGGACCATTTTTTGAGATATTTTGTAGAGAAAATATAATAATCAATAATTTACAGATAGAAAATACTTTGAAAAATAGTTTTTAAAAGTGTTTATTATAATTGTTTCAAAAAACATTTAAGCTTTCAGTCAAGTTCTTTGTAGAGCGTTGGACAGTTGTTGAGAGCAAGATTGTTTGGATAAAAACATTAAACTTTTATTAGTATTTCGACAGAGAATTTAAAGTTGTTAAAAACGATAACAATAATATATTTTTTCTTTGTAGCTATCGCAAGGAATAAAAGAAGAAAGTACAAGTTCTCAGAATTACAATTCAAATCTCTATATCACCTGATTCTCTTGCTTTTATAAAACTTGAAGCTCAAAGTTGGCTGAGAAGTTGAGTTCTCATGTCAACTGCCATTTCCATAGCAGCAGGCGGTACAAAGTTTTTTAAAAACTATTCTTTCGCATCGATTTCTCTGAAATCACCTAATCCTCTAGCCTTTACAAAATGCGAAGCTCAAAGTTTGCCAAGTTAACTACCCTTACGTAACAGAACCTGATACTAAGTTTTTTTTACAAAACACTCTTATGCATCCATTTGCTTTTGTTTTTTTGCCAAATTATTATTACATTATTAAATTTGTGCTAAAATTTACCTTTAGCCTTTTATTGCACATTCTAAAGCTAGAACTCATTTCATTATTTTGATATCAACATATTTTGTGACGTGGTAAGTCGTCACCATTGCCGTTTTCTCTCTCTCAAGCTGCGTTGCCGGGGCACCCCAGTATTTGACGTCGTTATTGATTTTTCGAGTTTTTTTTTCCTTTGTTCTGGTTGTCTATCCCGGCGGTTATCATAGTGGAGGAGAGAGAGGTCCAGAAGAGAAAGGAAGCTCGCGCATCGCTGTGGGCCGCGGGTACGTAAGTATGTCAATTGGTATTAACCGTTCGAAGCGCGTTTGAATTTCGGGCGACTCCGTGCGACCACGGAGTTGAAGAGCGAGGTGGTAGCACCTCGCGGGCGAGTGTACGCGGCCGGATGTTGCTACAGCGGGGAGGCACTCCGCTGACGTGCACCGCCGGGAGAGGGATAGGAGAGCCGCGTGCGATGCAAGAATAGCGCCGATCTGGCGACGCAACCGGTGAAACGCCTGCGCATGTGCGGGGGTAGGAGATACGGCGCGCGGAAAAGATCGGGAGTGCCGAGCGAGCAGTTGCAGAGAGAGGGTGTGTGCGAGAGACAGACAGCCTGAAGAAAAGAAGAAACGAGTGGTGCGAGCAGGATAGGAGAGAGGACGACGAGAGCCAGGAGAAGGTGTCCAGGGCGACCCGAAGGAAGATTTTGGCCGACGGCAGGAGGCGAGGAAGAGAGCCAGAGCGAGAGAGAGAGACGAGACCCGGCGCGGAGGACTGCTCATCGTCGAGGTAAGGGGGACGCGATTTTAGAGTGGGGAGAGAGAGTCGCGGGGGAGGGTAGAGCGAGAGTGCGGGTGAGAGAGAGAGAGAGAGAGAGAACGAGAGTCGCGGATAACAAGAGAGCATTGCGCGGCGATGCTGATTGAATGTACGCGCGGTTAACACCGGTGGAGAGAGAGAGAGAGTGTGTCGCGGTTGATAATCGAGCATCGTATGGCGATGCCTTTTGTTTGTGCGCGCGTCTAATGCCGGTGGAGAGAGAGAGATAACGGGTGCCGGTTCGGGGCTTGCGCCGCGACGATTCAGGGAGCGTGCGTGTGAAAATTCATGGAGAGAGAGAGAGAGAGAGAGAGAGAGAGAGAGAGAGAGAGAGAGAGAGAGAGAGAGAGAGAGAGAGAGAATTCGTGGGTGGCGCTTCGGGGGATCGCATTGCGGCGTCTCCTCAAGTTCGTGCGCACGATTTTCGCGGCGATTGAGAGCGTGGAAAGTAGAGAGAGAGAAATTCGAGTGTGCGGCGATTCTCCGAATCGCATCGCAACGTGTTTTGGGTTCGACGGCGAGTTTCCACGCAGTGCGTCGACGGGTTTCGCGAGAGTGAGAAGAGTGAGTGTATGCGAGAGTGAAACTAGCTATTTGTAGTAGGGATTTTTAGTTGTAATAAAATTGAGAGTTTATTTGGAATTGGTGTTTGAATATTTATTTAGCGGTATTACCCTTCCCAACCTTTTCAGCCTCGTAGCTTGCCCAGGCACGACGTCACAGCGGAATCTCCTTTTGGACGGTAAGTGTGTCGAGAGCGAATATTGAGAGAAAGAAAGAGGTTAATAATTCTCTTATTTGCGGGTTTTCGGGCTCGGCGATTCTTCGCCTAAGTACACCATCGCAAATTGGCATCCCTTGTGGGGAATCTGCTGTGATAAAGGTTGGGAAGTGTGTGTAGTATAGAGCAAGAGAGTGAGAGTAAGTGTGTGTGTTGCAGTAGAGTCGTGGCGAGTTAGCGGTAATTGCGGCGTAGCGATAGTAAATGCGTGCGAATAATAATCATCTATATTGAATATTTTAATTATTTGTTCTCCCCTATATTATATACAACTCTTGATTTTGATTATTTCTTTGTTGAGAAGTGGTGGTGTAATTGTGAGTCGCGCAGGCATAGACCGTGCGTTCGGGAATAATTTGTGGAGTCAGAGAGAGTGTAGACGGAGTAAAGAGTGAGAGAGAGTTGGACTACTCGGCTTTCGTAAGCGAGTAATAGTCGTGGAGAAGCGGACGCGAGCCATCGGCGAGCACGCTGCGAGAATGAGGGAGCTGGCGCAATCTCGTGCGGCCAGGCACTGGACCCGAACTGTGGCCCAGTTGCAGCCGGCAGAACTGATTATGGAACTCGAGGAACGGAGGGCGAATAGCCGCGGTAACTTGGATAGCTTACGAGATCGCTTATTGCGTGCGATGTTGCGCGAGGAAGTGCCGGGGGTCGAGGTTCCCTGGTACACCTGCGACGAGGCAGAGTCGGAAACCATTGAAGAAATTATAGGGGTAGATGTGGAGAGAGGCGAGGAGGAAGGTGAGACAATCCAGAGGAGGAAGACTTCGAAGAAGAAAGAAGTGGCCCGATCTCGGGTTAGAATGAGTAGTGAAGGCTCGCTGCGGGCGAGCGACGAGGATGTGGAGAGAGGACGAGAGCAGCGCGTGGAGGTGATGGTGCACCAGCAGGAGTGGCCTATGCCAGTGACGATGACTGTCACTAGCTCACTGAGCGCCACCAGGAGTGACGCGGGACTGGTCCTGCGGACGACAGGGGCACAACCGGCCGTGACTACTTCGGTCTCAGTTCTGAGCGCCCAGAGTTACAGCCACGTTCGATAGTAGCAGATTTGTACCTCCCGTGGCGTCGACATGGGAATATTATTCGGCCCGATTATATCGGGGGCTACCGCCTGCTGAACCGTTGCCACCTTCAGCCCTGTCGGCTCAGACACCGTTTAGAGCACCGCCAGCTCTAGTTCAATGGGAGACTCCAGCGAGGAAGAAGGGGTTGCCCCAAAGGGAGTGGTACGCTCCAGGCCAGAATTGGGACGAGATACAACGGATGTATGACGGGGAGTCGAGTAGTGTTGAGGCGAGTGACGTGGAGGCAGAAATAGAGTTGAAAAGGGAGAAGGAACGAAGCCTTCGCTCATCATATTCGGAGAGAGGAGGTAGCTGCACAACGTACCGGCCTGTAAAGAATCCTCAACCGACTTGTATTTCGGACCACGAGGGGATCAAGCCACTATTGAGAAGAAAAGCATCAGGGCGTCCTTGTCGAAGACCTATCGATCCTCCCCTCATGGAACGAGTAAGCGATGAGGAAGAGATGGAAAACTGCCAGAAAAGCCTATCGAAGAGGGCTGGTACACTCGAGAAGGAAGTGCGAGACCAGAAGCGGTCTGGGAGATTCGCGAGGGAAAGGAAGTCGGCGATATGTAGCATCACGATTTAGAGCAGTAGTGAGAGTAAAGAGAACTCAGAGAGGAGCGGACTGACTCGCCGCAGGCGCCGAGTCATCAGCGAGACGGAGGACGACGGAGAAGTGGAGCCGAGAAGACGGTGGAGAGCGACGCCTGCAGCGGAACAGAAGGCCCGCGCCGTTAAGCTACTCAAGAGCTGGGGCATCAAGTTCAGTGGAGACGAGAAGGAGGACCCCGAGGAGTTTTTAGAGCAGTTAGAGGACTGCCGCGAGGGAGCGGGGTTACGAGATCGAGAGCTGTTCGGCGCTTTACCTTGTATCTTGACTAAGAGAGCTGGCAGGTGGTTTAGAACTATCAGGCTGGATACGCCCTCTTGGCTGGGATTCCGCAAGGCTTTCAAACATCAGTTCGTCACAGAATATGACCGTGAAGATCTGTTGGATGATTTGAGATGGAGGACGCAGGCTAAGGGCGAGAAGATTGCCACGTACCTCTCCAATTTCAATTACATCATCTCTCGGTTCAAACGACCACCGTCAGAGAGGCAGCTCGTGGAAACCGCTTATCGAAATATCCTTCCAGAGTACAGGAAGGCGATGTCTGATAAAATAGTGGAGACAATGGAGGATTTGGAGAGGTACGGACGTCGTTGGGAGAGGCAGAAGGAGTTAGATAGTCGGTATCTCCCGCCGCCTCCTGCTGACAAGATGATGGTGCCCGGAGCAGCTTTTGCGGGTACTACTGGTCGCCAGGAAGCCGTGGCAGCTGTGGAGAAAGGAGTAGATAGAGAGAGCGTTTCGCCAAAGCCCACCAAGCCGAGTGAAACGAAAGCGGCGAAGAAGGCGGCCAAAGCCAAAGTTTCGAACTCCGCCAGGGCCAGTGACGGAGAGTCGAAGCCGGAGACTGCGCAGCCGAAGATGTCCAATGCGCAGACAAAGGAGAAAGAAGAGGCGAAAACCTATGCGGCTGTGGTGCAGGGCAGACCGGAAATCCAAGGGGTCCTGGGAATCCCAGGCCTCCTTATGGAGCAGGTCGAGGGTATGGAGGCGAACCGTGGAGAGGGGCCCCGGTACAGAGTCAGGGTCCTGGAGAAGGACGATCTGTTCCTCCAAGAGGCAGTTATGGGTGTCCAGCTGAACCTGGTCAAGGCCCGCTTACCGGAGGAGAGGAGAGGCCGTTCATGGGGGTCTGCAACCTCTGCCAGGCGGTGGGCCATAAGGCTTCCGTTTGTCCTGAAGTGGTCTGTTTCTGATGTAGGCAGAAGGAGCATACGATGCGAAACTGCACCACCCGTAATCAGTCTGCGCAGCCTCCACGAGTGAGCTGCCAAAACTGTGACGCGCCGAATGTCACCTTCAAGACGTGTCCCAACTGTGCCCCCTTACGAGCGAAGTTGGGAAACGGACAGGCTGGGGGACAGGTATCTTAAATGTGCTTGTTCCCCAGGGACCCTGGCGGAAGGCCGAGAAGTCTAGTAGAGACGGAGAAAGTGGAGAAGGGAAAGAGAGAGAGAGAAAAAGATAGAGGGAGATATAGAAGTAGAAGTAAGAGGCGAGGTGAGATCAGTGGAGAAGAAGAGTAAAGTGAAGAGGGGTGCAGAGAAGAAGAGTGAAGAGAACCAGCAAGACTTAGAACTCCCAGTCCATCTACCAGCAGAGGGGTGGGGTGAGGAGTCTAGTGACGATGGATGGCTAGAGGAGATAATGGACGATTTGATCGGTAAAAAGGTCGAAGGAGATAAAATGCCCGTGGAGGTGATACCGCCGAAGGAGTTCAGGAAGATTGATGTGGAGAGGGAAGAGGAAAAGAAAGTGGAGAAAGGAAAGGACGAAGAGAGACCGGATATTAGTGGAGAGAAGGAGTCCGAGGAAGACCCCGCTGCAGTCGCAGGATTGTGCGGGGAGAATCGTCATTTCGTCATGGTGAAGCTTGGTGGTCACTCCTAGAAAGCCTTATTCGACCCGGGGGCGTTGCTATCACTGGTAGGCCCCGGCGTGGCCAAACGATTCCAAGATAGGTTGCAGGAAAGCACCACAGCGGTGCGGAACGTCACCGGGGGAATTACCAAAGTCATGGGTGTATTAAACGTGATGCTTGAGATCGATCATCACTCGGCGTGTGTGCCCATGAAGGCTTTACATAACCTCGACCAGGAGATTATACTGGGCATGGATTTCTGCAAGTTATTTAATGTGGATGCGCAACTAGGTAAAGGAGTGTGGAGAGTGAGAGAGGGGCGTTGGAGACGTTTCGCCAAGACGGGCGAGGAGAAAAAAGGCCGTTATTCATGGAGAGTGTGCGGGGATCTCAGAGTTAGAGCAGGAGGAACGAGAAAGAGTGGAGAGATTGGTAGATCGCCTATTGATCTACCCCGAAGGAGGGAAGCGAAAGGGGGTGACGACGTTGACGGAGCATACAATAGATGTCCAATGGACGAAACCCTAAGCATCATCCCCGCCGGACGTCGCCAAAAATGCAACAAGTGGCGATAGAGGAAGTGGAGCGTATGTTCAACGAAGGGATCATCGAAAGGTCAGCTAGCGATTACAGCAGCGCACCGGTGATGATTAAGAAGTCCGACGGTACTTATCGATTTTGTGTCGATTATCGGAACTTGAATAAGGTGACGCGTCGAGATGCGTATCCTATTCCCAATATGTATACAATCCTGGACAAGTTGAGACAGGCGAAGTACCTAACGAAGATCGACCTCAGACAAGCGTACTACCAGATCCCCTTGGAGAAGGTGAGTAGGAAATATACCGCCTTCTTGATGCCGGGATCAGGTCTGTGGCAGTTCACCCGGATGCCTTTCGGATTGATGAACGCGCCAAGTACGTTTCAGCGGCTTATTGATTCGTTGTTCGGTCCCGAGATGCAACCGAATGTGTTCGGCTATCTCGACGACATAATCATAGCCACTGAATCGTTTGAGGATCATCTTTACTGGGTTGAAGTGGTGCTGAAGGAGCTAGTGGGAGCAGGGTTAGAGGTTAACCGGGAGAAGTGCGAGTTTTGCTGCTCGCAAGTCACCTACTTGGGATTTCTGCTCGACCGTGAAAGTTTGAGACCGGATCCCGAAAAGATGGCACCGGTGGCTAATTACCCCGCCCCCAAGAACGTAAAGCAATTACGCCGGTTTTTGGAGATGCTGGGGTGGTATTCTCGTTTTATCAAGGATGAATCGGGATTGAAGATACCGTTGGTGAAGTTGTTGAGAAAAGGGAGAGAGTGGAGTTGGGGAGAGGAACAGGAAGAGGCGTTCGAGCGACTGAAGAGAGCGCTGCGTCGGCTCCGGTCTTGGCGCGACCAGATTTCAGTAAACCCTTCAAGGTGCAGTGTGATGCCAGTGGATACGCATTAGGGGCTGTTCTAACCCAGGAAAGCGAAGACGGAGAGCATCCCATCGTTTACGTTAGTCGCGTACTGACCCCGGCTGAGAAGAATTGTACCACGACAGAGAAGGAGTGCCTGGCCATGGTGTGGGCAATTAAGAAGCTGAGACCGTATCTGGAGGGCTACAAGTTTACCGTGGTGACCGATCATAGCGCATTGAAGTGGCTGTGTAACCTCAAAGAGCCGACAGGTAGGTTGGCACGCTGGGCATTGCAGCTGCAGCAATGGGATTTTGACATAGTTCACCGCAAGGATACGCTTCACCAGGTGCCAGATGCTCTCTCCCGAGCGCAAGAGTCAGATGAGGTGGAGATAGCAGGATTCGATGAGATTAAAGACCCCTGGTATCTGAAGATGAGAGAAGAAGTAGAGAAATTTCCGGCCAAATATCAGCAGTGGAGAGTGGAGAACGGGTGCTTATTTAGATTTACAACGGATCCGTTACTGGATCCCGTGGAGTCCCGAGAAGAGAGGTGGAGATTGGTAGTGCCGGTGGAGCACCGAGCCAGAGTGATGGAAGATGCTCATTGCGCCCCATCCTCGGGTCATCTTGGCGTTGAAAAGACGTATGATCGGGTGGCCCGGGAATATTACTGGAAAGGAGTCGATCATGACGTGCGGACCTTCATCAGGGAATTTGAGTCCTGTCAGAAGTTCAAGGGTCTCCAAACGGGACCTCAGGGGCTAATGGGCACGCGAATTGTGGAGAGACTGTGGGCGGTGGTTGCTGTGGATAAAATGGAGTTTCCGCCGAGCAAGAGCCAGCATCGTTATCTGTTGGTTTTCCAGGACTTGGTTACTCGCTGGATCGAGGTGAAACCTCTCCGCAAGGCGGACGGAAAGTCTGTAGCAAGGGCCACGGAGGAGCTGATCCTGTTCCGCTGAGAAACTCCCGATTTCTTGCTGAGTGATAATGGCAAGGAGTTTGATAATAAGTTCTTTAAGGTGATGCTGGAGGAGTATGGGGTAAAGCATGTGACCACGCCCCCGTACCACCCTCAAGCAAACCCTGTGGAGCGTAGTAACCGAACTCTTAAAGCCATGATCTCAGCATTCGTGGGAACGGACCACCGGAACTGGGACCAGCACGTCCATGAGTTCAGGCACGCGGCGAATACGGCGATGCAATCAAGCACCAAAGTGTCGCCCGCGTTCTTGAATTTCGGACGACATCCGCGCCCGGTTAAGAGTCTGCGACGAGAGGTGGAGAGTGAGAGATTAGTGGAGAGAATCGACCCGGGAGTATGGGACGAAAGGATGAAAAGATTGGATGCGTTGAGAGATTTGGTGAGCCGGCATATTGACGAATCCCGAGAGACGCAAAAACGAACCTACGACAAAGGGCGGGAAGATGTGCGATTCGCTTTGGGTGATCAGGTGTTAAGAAGGACTCATCACCTGTCTGACGAAGCGAAGAAATTTAATGCTAAGCTAGCTTCCAAGTTCGAGGGTCCGTACCAGATCGTCGAGATCCTATCTCCGACCGTTTACGTAGTCGGACAAGGGGAGGGGTCGCACCAGCGTCTCGCGAAGGTGCATGTATCGGTACTTAAGCGTCATGTTCCCCCGCGAGCGAAAAGAGTCCCGGCGCGATTCTTAGACTAAGAGTTTCCCCTTCCTTTGACTTATTCGTGTTGTGTCAGATGAGAACCCGACGAGAATGATTGAAGAGGGAGGGGTGGGAAGCATCGCATTCTCCATACCCAGAGTTCCACGACCTTCCGGAATCGGCGTATGCGACGCCGACTGAGGAGGTCGTGGATCTGGAAACGGGTAGAATGCGATCGTTCGTGCCGCCCCAGCTCCTGGCACGCTTTTCGTGGGCGGACGAGGTGGAGAGAGAAGAAGTGAAGAGAAAGAGAACGGAAAGAGAGTTAGTGGAGCGGGAGAGGGCGAGAGTGGAGAGTGAGAGGGGAGAGAGTGAAAGGAGAGAGAATGAGAGAAGAGAGAGTGAAAGGAGAGAGAATGAGCGAAGAGAGAGTGAAAGGAGGGAGAATGAGAGAAGAGAGAGAAAAGGATTGAGAGTGAGAGGCGAGAAAGTGACAGAGTTGAAAGTGAAAGGATGAAGAGAGAAAGAGAAGAAAGAATTAGAGAGGAGGAGGAACGTGTAGCTAGAGAGAGAGCGGAGGCCGAGGAAAGGGAGAGGGTAGAAAGAGGGAGTGAGGAGCGTGCGAGAGTGGAGGAAGAGAGAGTGGAGAGAGAGAGGTTAGAACGAGTTAGATTGGAAGAAGAACGGTTAGCCAGGGTGAGAGCGTAGGAAGAGAGGTTGGAGAGGGAGCGACGGGCTCGAGAGAAGAAGGAAGAGGAGGAGAGGAACGAATGGGAGGTGAGAAAAAGAGTGAGAAGGGGTAAAGAGAGAACGGTGAGGATAATGATGGAGAAGGAGAGGGTAGAGAGAAGATTGAGAGAGGCGGTGGAGACGGAGAGAGAAGGAGAGGAGGAGATGGCCATCGGAGTGAGCGACGAGCTGGATTCCCCGGCGGCTACTCGCCTCCCGTGGCGCTGCACGGAGCTTCCCTCTGTCGCCGACTAGAGCCGACTCGGCGGAGCCGGCGGCCGAGGGGAGCCCCGAGGAGCAACTCAGCCGCGCGGCTGAGCTGGAGCTCGCCGCTTACCTGGCAGCCGACCGGGACGGTGTCCCCGGCGATGACGGGCGAAGAGGCGGAGCCTCCACCCGCCAGTCTCCTCCAGGACGCCCGGAGAGACCGGGGCCGGAGGGCCAGGAGCAGGAGTCGGAGTATAGAGAACCTGACATTCCCGCGGATTGCTTACTCTGATTCCTCCCAGTGCCGACCCTCACGGCCCCTCCGGAGCCCATGGAGTGGGATCGGGAGGATACTTCATCTGCCCCCGTGGAGCCGTCGGCGGAAAGTGGAGAGCGAGGTCGTGGAGAGAGGAGAAGAAAAAGGAGAAAGAAGAAGACGAAGCCCTACAACCCGCGGCGACATCTGGAGCTCGAGGATTACGTCTGGGGGAGGCCCACCCCCCCCCCCCCCCCCCCCAGTCGTGGTCGCCGGCCCCGGAGCCGCCGCAGGAGCTTCGTCCTCCCAGGGACAGGCGGAGGGCGGATGGAAGTGGATCGAGGGCGAGCATGGGGTCGGGGGGGAAGCCGCCGCCGCCGTTATCTCCCCCCCCCCGGTCTTGAGAAGACCCCATGAGAGCAGGGGAGTCCCGCCGCGTCCGGGGCCTTGCGCGTTCCAGAGGGAGAACCCGCCGGCTTCAGTGGCCTCGGTGGCGGCGGTTCCGTCCGTGCCAGAGCCACAGAGACGGGAAGATCGATCACCCCAGGGGGAACGCCCTAATAGCCCGGGGGAGCAAGCAAGGGCGATCCCCGCCAGCCTGACCGTCGCTCAGACGCTACAGCTGGTGGATCGCCTGAGCGACCTCCCCCTGGAGGTTAGAAGCGCGGTCCTCCTGGGAATTTTTGGGCGGCAAGGTGTAGAGAGGGACTGGAAAGAGTAGTGAGAGAGAGGGTAGGAGAGTGTAGAGGAGAGTGAAGGAAGAAGGGCAGGATGTGGAGAGTTGGAGGGGAGTAGAGAGGGAGTGTGGACAGAGGAGAAAGAGCTAGGGCTGGCATAAAAGGGGTAGGGCGGGATCCATAGCGCCATCCGTGAAGAGAGAGAGAGACAGAGAGAGAGAGAGAGAGAGAGAGGTCAATCCCTGGATCTACCCTGAGCGACGCCGTGGAGACAGAGCGAAAGAAGTTTTATAGGGGGAACGTCGTTCATTCTTAGTGTCTCACGCCCGGGTGATCGGCGAAGAGAGAGAGAAAGAGGGAGGAGACGGAAACTAGTATGAGCGGAAAACTCGAGGTGTGTTCCGTCCTAGGAGGGGGGAGTTTGTGACGTGGTAAGTCGTCACCATTGCCTTTTTCTCTCTCTCAACCCTGCTGGAAAAAGCCGATAGGAATCGATAAAAAAATTTTAATCGATTGCTAGTGTGAATCTTAGTACCTATAATTACTATTGAACGCGATTAATCAAGAATAACAAATTTTAAAGAACGATGTATATAGAATACCATTAAAATCAATGAATCAAATTTATATTGTAATCGATTAAACTTGATGGAATGTAAATCGATTTGAACAGTACATGTATGAATTGAATTCAATCGGGTTTAATGAACTTCAATACTACATTATTTTTTAATAGAGATTAATTGTAAAAGTAAGTATTAAGATTCACACTTGTAATCGATTGACGTTCTTTAATCGATTTTAAATCGGCTTGGAACTATTTACGTTAGGGTTCGAATCGATTTGAATCACATTATTTAAAATCTGCCGTTAATAGCATTTAATTCTATTTTGTAGCATATAATTGTATCGATTTGTATTCTACACAATGTGGTAGATATTATTTTAATCGACTTCTAATCGAATTATAAAAAGTGAAATCGATTTTAATTGGGTTCGTATCATTTATGTTAGAATTTAAATCGGCTTGAATCGTATTATTTAAAATCTGGCATCAATCGTATTTAATTCTATTTGGGAGCATAATATTCAATCGATTTGTGTTGTACCCGATATGGTAGACATTATTTGAATCGATTGCTATAGAATTACGAAAGGTTCAATCGATTTCAATTCGGGTTTGATCTTTTTACGTTAGGATTTGTGTCGATTTCAATCGCTTCATTTAAAACCTGACGTTAATCGTATTGAATTCTATTTCGTAGCATAACAATCAATCGATTTATGTTGTACCCGATGTGGTACACATTATTTTAACCGAATTCTATCGAATTAGAAAAAATTCAATCGATTTCAATGCAGTTTTACTATTAATATATCGATTTCAATGCTTTTTTTATCCTGTTACTTAGAATTTTTTATTTATCGCGGTTAATCCTGTTTTTTATTGAGTTACTTTAGTCTGTTAGCCTGTTAGTTTAGTCTGTTATAGTCTGTAAAACAGAAATTTCATAATTTTATATTTTACCCTTTCGGTAGTATTCTTTAGCGAACAACCTATGGAAACCCTTAAGTTGGAACAGTTTAAAGAAGTAATGGCAAAAATATAGCTACTTTTCTCTTGGTAAGAGAGCTTCGGGTTTAACGGGGTTTAAATAAACTAAATTTAGTTATTTATTGATTATTTAGTTCTTTTCCATTTTAACGAAACTATTACAATTACTGTTTCATTCGACTTCAATAGAACTAAATTCAATTTCAAGTCAATTATTTCATCGCCTTTTCTAAGCTACATGCTTAATTACAAAATTTAGTTGATGTATGTATGTTAGTTGAAATAAAATACTAAATATCATTTTTCATTTAACTCTTGAACAAAATCTTTTATTTTTTATTTTGATTCATTACACATTAAACTGCAGTGTAAATATAAGTCAGTATTATGACCTTAAACGCGGAAGTCCACATTAACAAATAAAAAAATTTTTTTTTCAGAAAACTTGTTACAAAAGTATTTACAAGTTCTATGATTTTTTTCCTATGACGTTAGGCTTCCATGAATGAAATACAAATCTAGAAAATAATCAGTCTCTTTTTGAACAATTCAAATTATCAAACTGAACACTATACTCTTAAATAAAGAATATGAATATTTATTTAGAAATATTCAAAATAATAAATCAACAAAGTATTTTGAGTATTATAAAGTCTGTAAACTAATAAACTGTTAACTTGAATTTTATAAATTCAAGGTTTTAAAAACTAAAGAGATCGTTTTTAATCTTTAACATTTTTTTAAATGTAACTATATGCTTAAATGCAATTCAGCTTTATATGCTGAAATAAACAAGTGCATGACATTAATTGTCTCGCTTTCTTTAAGAAACGTCAAATCAAAATCAAACTTATTATCTATTTTCAGAAATATGTAATTTAAAAAAAAAAAAGAAAGAAAAAGTAAAAGACAGCAAGGCATAGTAGAACACGAGGGGAGAAATTTGCGAATAGAAAGAGAGTGGAAAAATGGAAGGAAGGCTGATAGAAACACAGCGGAGGCTGTACGAAGTAAGAAACAAGCTGAGGAGAGTGAGGAGGAGATAGAGATTCAAGAAAGAAGGTGAAAGGAAGGAGAGGGGGTGGAAAATGCAACAAGCGAAGTGGAAGAGAGATAAGAAGGCAATGGAGGAGAGGCTGAGGAAATTGGAGGAGAAAATGGGAGGAGATGAAAGAAAAAAGGAGGAGGACGTGATATTCGGAGAGTGGAGTGAATGGGAGGAGGACGTGATGAAGGCTAAATCAAGTGAGGAGGAGGGTAAAGGGACAAGGGGAAGGAAAAGAATGAGGAGCGAGGTGTCAAAGGTGAGCGGAGGGCCGAGAAGGAGAAGCAGAAGTGTAGAGAGAGGACGACAGAAGGTACATAGGAGCAGAGAGAAAAACGGGAATGGGAGGTGATATAATTGAGAGGCACAGGAATAAGGTAATAATGGTAAGGAAAGGAAGGAATTGGGAGGAGGATCTAGAAGTGGAGGAGTGGTTACGGGCAGAGCTGGGAGAAGAGTTGGACATCCAAGTGACAAAAACGAAGGACAGGCAGATGTTCAAGATTTGGTGCGAAGGAAAAGGGACGAGAGAGAGGATATGGGAAGATAGGAAGAGGTGGGAGGAGGAGGAGGTAGTAACACTGGAAGTATGGAGATCAATGGCGGAGAGGAGAGCAAGATGTACGAAGGGATGAAGGAAATGGCCAGAAAAGCTGGTTTTAAATATGCGAAAATAGTAATAAAGGAAAATGATTGGAGAGAAGGGGAGATGGACGAAAGAACAGAAAAGGGCAGAGGAGAATGGGAGAAGGAAAAGGAGGAGTAAGGGTAGGAGAGAGAAAAAAAGAGGAGAAGGAGAGGAAAAGGAAAGGAGAAGAGAAATAAATGAAGTAAATGAAAGTAATGTATATATATAAGTCGTGATACACACTGTCGGGCTGAGAAAAGAATGTTATATATATATTTTATACAATTGTAAGTCGCGGGTAAGCGACGAAGAGTTATAACCGAAAGGTTCAATAAAGCAATTATTATTATGTAATTTTAAATTGCTAGGGGATCCACGAGTTCATCTTCGGACGACTCGAGGGCTTCTCCAACAGACGAATAGTCTAATTCCTCTGTTGACAGTTCACTATTGTCATCACTTAATAGTACGCTATGAGGTAATGCAGTTTGTGCATTTAATCCATCAGGATTATTTTCTTGGTTATTTACAGCAGGCTCCGCGGTTTCTGTCAGCTCCTCCTCCACTTTCTGTTCTTCCTCATTTTTCTTTTTTTCGGATATTTCTTTCGTCACTACGGTTTTGGCACATTCTTCTGATTTATCTACAAATTTTTAAATAATTGAAAATAATAGCACTGCATAAAAACATTTTTTCACGATAATTGATAAAAACAGGAATCATTTAAAAACAGATTTGTTTTTCAGATACATCTTTAAATTTTATACAATTAAAACAATTCTAATAAAATTGAGAAATGTTTAAATTACTCAAGTAAAATAATTTGCTTATAGCTTTACGAAATACAAAATTATAAAATAAAAAAAAAGAAATATTCTTTCGGACTTTATCAATTTTAAAATTAAAATACTAATTATTAATATAATTTTTAAATATACAATACCTTATTTCTTTTGTCTTGGAGGTCTTTTGAGGTAGGAAATTTTTTTTGATACATATTCATTGAAGTTACAGATTTCAGAAAAATAACTTGAACCTATTATTCCATTCAGAGGTTTGTATTCGAATTTCAACCAGTGAGCATATAAATCTAAATACAAAATTATTATTAAAAAATAATATGCATAATTAATACGAAAGAATTAATCGGTTCAAATAGGTTATTTCTAACAATTTAACCTGTATAAAAATATATGTTACCTTGACATGCCTGTAATTTGACACTATCCAATTTCTCTACTTCACATTTCTTGTTTTCATCATTATTTTTCGCCTCTTTTCTCTTTCTTCTATTGCTAACTCTACCAGTTATAGTAATTTTTGTTAAAACATCTTCACTAAAAACAACTAAAAGCGAGTTACCGACAAATTGAGAGGGTGTTTTGGAATTTATCAAAAGATTATTGTAGGATGCTGATTTAAGTCTTTCTCCTCTTCCGATATGAATCTAGAATGTCACATTAAATATTTAATCTTTAATATGCAACGATCTTAATAATAATAAAAATAATAATTTTTAGGAGGTATCGCAATATATTACAGTATCATTTGATTTTCGATGTTGACCAATTGGAAGAAAATTTTTTCTTGAATCGATATCCATTTCTGCTTCATCAATCTGATTGTTAATAACTGAGAAGATATAAAAATTAATAAACTATTAAAGAAATAAAAATAAAAATTTAGGTTATAATATTATAACGTTATAAAAAACAATGTAAAAGTCTCAATATTTGTCTCAAATGATGAAAAAATAGAAATTTTTTTTAGAATACACTTTAATCATAAATAGCATTTATTAATAATGTTTATTTTGAGAGTGTTAAACTGCATCAATGTATAGGAGCATCTTGAATAGCAATATAACCAAACAAAAATACATGATTAAATATAAAACAAATAATAACTTACTCTTCTTTTCTTCCCGATTCTCAATCAAGATATTTTGCAATTTTTCATTTAGTAATTGATATTTTTCACTTTTCTCTTTTTCGTTTTTAAAGTTTTCTTTCATCTCGGAGTATTTTTTTTTCTGCTTTTTCTTTGTCTCTTTTATATGTATGGCACTTGCCCTTTACTTTCTTTAATTCCAAATTTAATTTTTCTATGTTGCTATTGCGTGTCTGCATTATGCACATTCTCAATTTTCTTAATCTAAAAATAAATAAATGTAGAAAAACAAACTTAAATAATAAAATGCAAATCTAAAAATTATGAAACAATTTTACCTCTTTGTAATATATATGAAATAAAAATAAAAATAATGTGTAAATACATTCTGTATAATACCTTTACATTAGAATTTGTGTTCAAATTTATATCTGATCCATCATTATCACTCGTTGATGTTTTATTGTATTGATTAAACTCATTATCACTAGGTATTTCATTGCCTTGACTGCATTCATTACCTGTATATTCGTAATAAAAACATTTTATATTAAATGCATGTATTTATACTATGGTAAAAGAAAATAATGTAATGAAAAGAATATAAAAAATACCTGAACTTTAAAATTTTGTTTATTAACTAATTGAAGTGGTTTTACACTTATTATTTCATTAAAAACTGGCTCTATGTTTTTCATACCTCCACTCGTACCACCCTTACTTTTAACATTACCATCAGTCTCTAATTTGTTCTGTTTGTTCTTTGGTTTATCCGCAGGCTGTAATTATTAAAATCATTATTGAATTTATTAATAAGTATATAATATCAAATATGTTATGCGTACTGATATTAGATTTTACACTTACTTTGTTTAAAGGTACAGTCTCATCTGTGGTGTTATTAGCATTTTCTACTAAATCAAAATCTGTCTCCATGTTTTGTTTACTACTCGTACCACTCTTACTTTTAACAGTTTCATCAGTCTCTTTGTTCTCTTCGTTACTTGGTATTTCCGCAGGCTATAATTATTGAAATCATTATTTTATTTGTTAAGTATAATATCAAATTTGTTATGCGTATACTGATATTTGATTTCAGAATAAAATTTATAAATACAAATAGAATAAAAAATAAGGCAGCGTACAAGTATCAAATACAAATATTTACACACATATTTAAATGAACACATGCTACAATAAATGAAAATTCATTCAACCTTTTCTGGATCATTAACCAAATGTTTTTTCAGATCTTCTGTCTTCATATTCAGAAGTGATGAGAATCTTTTTAGATGTTTCTCCTATAATCCATATAAAAATTATAAACATTAAAAATTTCAAGAAAAGAATCAAATGACTATAAAATATATACGAAAAATACTGTACCTTTTTTATGTCAGTAACTGTTACACTTTTGTACTTGATTAAAGATGCATCACTGTCGCTCTCACTTGCTGTAACGAGCTGTGATACTGGTATCGTCTTAACGCTGCTCCTTTTGATTTCATGATCCAAATTATCTTCAGTATCTGTCACATTAATTATTTATTAGCTATCAAAATTAACCAATAAAACGTAATAAAATATTTCTAAGAATAATGTATATAAATCAAAGAAAAGTGAGCCATAAATATTTTTTTACAACAAACTTTAGATACATGAATTAAAAAATCTTTTTTTTCTTATTTGACAGCTATACGCTGCACGCACAAACAATATGTATTACTTACTTTCTACAAAAATGATATATGACCCTTGCGGTACTCTCCATCCTTATCTTGGATTTTATATTTGAAATTTTTCTTAAAGTCTGTTACATCATTAAATGAATGCTTTATCGTAGTAACAGATACTTTAACCTTGTTTTCGGCACGTGGGCCTTCCAAGAATTTCACGTATGCATACATAATGCGATGCAAAATATGGTACTGTTATTTTCTTATGAACTTAATAAAAAAGCTCCCATAAATGAAACAATTACGCTACACATCTTAGGTTATCATAATAGTACGTTCACCCTTTCGAGAGAGCACACAATGCCGGAAAGTGTGGGGTGGGTCAGGGAGAGCTGAGGAGAGAGAACAAAAAGGACCGACCCCCTCCCAGCCAACGAGAATTGTCCAAATGAAATAAAAAAAATACCAAAAGATAGGATTTAAATTGCTCCTTCCAAAAATATTTATTATGAAAACTGCTCCCTTTTAATTATTGTAAAAAAATAAAATAATTTAATCATTTTTGCATCTTTAATTAACTCGATCTTGCTTAATCAAACTGCTCTCAATAAAATAAAAATAGCAGTAATCTGCTCCTAATCAATATTAAATTGCACCACCATCAGATTTTTTATAAACATTCAACTTTTCAAGATAAATAAAAAGCGTTTCATATGGCTAACCTCCTTTCGGCTTTCTTCCAACTTTTTTAATTTTTCCAAGTGCGTTAAGACAATTGGCTAAAGAAATAATATCCTTGTTAGTGTAAAAATTATAAATATCGACATTCAGAGGGATATTATTTCTTTAGTCACATATTTCATCGTTAAAGATATAAAAAAATTACCAATTTATTTAATTTTTTTTGCAATAATTAAAAGGGAGCAGTTTCCATAACAAATATTTTTCGAAGGAGCAGTTTAAATCCTATCTTTTGGTATTTTTATTTGTTGGATTTTGGCAATTTTCATCGGCTGGAAGGGGGGTGGTACAAAAAGGACCAGAGCAGCTATCTCTCTCTCTCTCTCACACGCGCTCTTATTGGCTGTTGCGTAGGCATAGGCCAATGAGAGGGCGTACTCAGAGAGATTGTCGTTCCCGCGTTAAACCCAGTTATTATTATTATCAGCTATAGCTGTGTTTCTCGCTCTTCGTTGTGTTTCCTCCAGAAGTTGCTCAAAGTGTTTCTTAGATATAATTAATTAAGTTACGATACGAAAATATACCTAGATTATTATAACTTATACATGAGCGAGCTGCAACTAATCCGTTTCACAAATGCACGAATTACATATAGGCAGAATTCTACGGATGAGATATGTATATACGGCATAAGAGGAACAACTGTGGTATATAAACACGCAAAGTCATTATAGCCGTTATTATATATATATATATATATATATATATATATATATATATATATATATATATATATATATATATATATATATATATATATATATATATATACTTTATTTCCTTGGAAAAAATATAACATAAAAATACATATATGTAAAGTATGTTATATGTATAAAGAATTGGAGTTAGAAGTAAGAAATTGCTAAGCGATTTTTTTTTAATTCAATGATGTTTGTATATAAATAATATTTAATAAATAATTTTTGGAAAATTGATGGTTATATAAGAGATATTTGTAATTCAATGATGATGATATTTATTGATAGAATATTAAATAATTTTTAGAAATTTTATTCTTGAGATTTTGATTATGTGACTGTATAAATTATTATATTCCTAAAAAAAACCATAGTTAATTTTATTTCATATTAAGAAACGTGTTACGATATAAACAGATCTCATATCGTAACACTTCCTTTGACCTACTAACTTCTTGGTCTATTACCTGCGTCAAAGAGAGTTTCTGATTGGATGACGTTCACAAGGCATCCGTCCGCCTTGCTCTCACGAGGACCTCTCGTTCTCAGCTTATTCGTCGCACGCCCCCATAAGCGTGCGATATAGGAGATAGTTCAGTGGAGCGATTATGTCCAATAAAATTCCGGAGATTAGAAGGATTAGGGTATGATTGTAGGGCTACTCGAGTGAACAATAAAAATTAGCAGACCTGTGAAATTATTTCAAGTTCTTATCCCTTTATTATAATCATTTATACAATCCAAAAATGACAAACTAAAACTAAACCCTAATTCCTCAAAGGAGTTCGGCAATTCCCGTCTTACGCCTATGTAAACGCGCCTTAAGGTTCAAGAAAACGCGGGAGCGCGGAGAGTCTACTTATCTAATGATTATATCCCGAGATCCTTCTTCTGAAATACACTAAAGCCCCTTTGCAGAAATGATGACACGTTAACCCCCTATTGGGGACACCGCAGTAGAGAATCACGAAGTGTGATGATACCCGTTATTACTTATTTGTGTAAGCGTGGATATATAAGAGCCTGTCTCGTGGCGTGAAGTATAAACTAGACTGTCTAAACGTTAACTACTATAATTTAGACCAAGCGTGACCCTAATACTATGTCCCTATGTGAACGCACCTTGATGTCGGAGAGGCGGCGTAGCACCGTCGTATAGTCGCATATGTCGCGGGTGGCGCGCGGCCTTCTATGTAGAGCTATAGTCGCAGGCAAAAGCAGCAGAACAGCCGTCTCGCTCCCCGTGGCAGCCGAACGACGACGCTGGACACCCGGGTGGCACGAGGAGGGTGTTGTCCGAGAGAACGGAAGGAGGTGGAAAACCGCGAGATATTCGATACCTGGTTGAGCGGATCTCTGCGGCGAAGATGTCTCCGATGTCAGTTAAGTGCCTCCTTTTTGATGGTTATTTATTAGTTGAAAATCCCAACAAGAAGGGCTGAGTACTCTGTGTGATGTTGTTTTTCCTTTGATTTCTTCTAGTTACAGCAGAGAGGAAATCTGAAGGTGCGGGTCAAGTCCAGAGGACTCCTTCCACCCAGTGTATTGCTTCAGTTGTAGTGTATTTGTATTTATGCGCCTACATATGGGTATGCATACTGAGGCATACTGCTGTGTTTATATATATATATATATATATATATATATATATATATATATATATATATATATATATATATATATATATATATATAATGTGAGTGTGTATATATGCATCTAGATTCTAATCCACTTGATGCTTCACTGCACTTTGTGTTTAAAACCTGTGTGGCTCCATCGGATCAGGCTGCGTTGCTATGATGTTCCCATGTGCTCCGCTGTCGTGCTACACTCACCAGTATCTGCGGAGGGGATGATGCTAGGTGTCGATTAAGGAAAGGCGAAGGGTTGACTGGAACTCCTTCGAGCTTCGACTCTTGTCGAATAATCTGAACTCCTATAAGGCGAGGAAAGAGAAGGTACAAGGGGAAGCAGGACAGTTGAGGATGTCACCTGGCCTTCGTCCACCACTACAGGGAGCAAGACCGCAATTCCCTGCTTATTGCAGGGAGGTGAGTCAAAAAAAAGAAAAAAAACTGGATATTAATTGTATGCGTACAAGCGGCTAACATCAGTTCACGGGTACATACGCACTTATGAGTACATGCATGGTATACCTCTCACTGATGGTATATGTATGTAATGACTATTTTACTATGCGACTTAGAGCTGAGGCTTATTTGACGTACATACAAGGTATTATATTGATAAGCGAGATATCGATATTTATGATGAACTTTATATATAATAATAAAAAGTAAAAGAAAAGTGAAAAAAAGAAAAAAAAGAAATTTTTGCGCTTATGCCGGGTAGATGATCCTAAATCTTATTTGTTTACTTATTATCCTATTGATTCTAGGGGTGCAACTAGAGAAGAGGAAAAGGAAAAAAAAGGAGACGTAGAGAGGGCTCCGTCACAATCTCCCCAGCGACCTACTCGAAGGAGCTTCTACTACCAAAAATGATCTGGTGGAGGTGCTTCTCCTGTCGAATAGCACTACCGAGTTCAATGAATCGCCTTTGGTATCTGGTACGAGCCCTGGAATGGAACAACTAACAGCCTTATATTATTTAACCAGCTGACGGATGAGACTAGGAACCAACAACTCTGATCTGAGGACTAGTTAGTTATTCTCGCTTCAAGGACTCGGGATTCCTCAATAAAACCCCTTTTATTGCGGCAAGGGTAACACTCGCGGCCTACACACATACACAAATCTCTACCGCGCTCTAATTCACAACTTTGTTCGGAGAAGTCTATACATTAAGGAAACAGTAATATGATACGAAAGGCAACTTACTTTGTGTAAATGGTGAATCACTCTAGTGCTGTTTCTCTACTGTGGTTGCAAATTATTTGATTATTATCGTTGATAGTCCGAGTTCGGTAGGATCTGCGTGCGATTTGTATTTGAGTGTAGTAATATTCGCAGTATTATAATGCGTTATACTATGATGGAATTATTAAAACAAAACTGATGATCCGGGTTTTTTTTGATAATGTAGAAACATGTGCGATAAAAAGAAAACTGTAAAAAAAAAATAATTTTGGCCACTGCGACTCTTTCAACGTATATATAAAAACGCTTAGTCTAAGCGTGAAGGCTGCTAATTTCTGACTGCCGAGTTGGCGTGGCATCGTCGAGCTGCGCGTCGCCTTGCCCCCTAATTGTGCTCGCTTTCTCTCTCGCACCCACGCACCATATGCCCCTTGACGACAATGTCGCACCGCTGTGCAACGCTTGTCGCCGCTAAGGGGTGTCTTATTACTCGGCGCGTGTAGGAATGCGATTTTCGGCTACGAGGGGAGAGTGCTGCGTGGACGCAACTTGTTGCAGCTTTGGGCGATAAGCTCTTAACTAGAAGCGCGTATACAAATTTTAAAATTTTACTGCCGGGAAAATATACGTTCCAATGAAAATCATTGTATTCATTATAATTTTAACCAATTAAAGAAAAAAAGGTAAAGCCAAAAAGTTGTCACGTAACACCCTCCCCTTGTGAAACGTTTGCCGCCCACGGAGAACTTGAGTCATAGGAAAAATGCTGATCCACTGGAAGCGCTGCGCCTGGTCGTGTCTCGAAGAAGAAGGAGAGTCGGGAAAGTCCTACTTGGTTTTGGAGAAAGATAAAAAATATTTTTGAAGTTCAAAAAAAAAATTTTTTTTTTTTTTTTTTTGTTTTGTTTTATTGCAAAAATATTAAGTCCGTCATTAGTGTGGAATAAGAGTAAAGTATAAGTGCATTGTGGACCCATTGAGGATCCGTTTATATATATATATATATATATATATGTGGCTTAGTAAGTCCCTCGTTTACACATCCTGAGGTGGCCTTTTAGGCTACGCCGCGTCATTCTAAATCCACAACCATGGTGTTTGATTATCTCCAATCCTGCTTGGAGATCGCAAATGGCTTGATGATTGAAGATGTGCTTTCGGATCACATCACGCCCGCACATCGGGTGGTAAATAGTTAGGCGCTCCTTCTCTCGTGCAGAGATTATGGGGGAATCGTCGGACACGCCCCATATTTTGGCGGCGCACGGTTCAGGGCTGTCTCTGCGTCTTGTAGGTTGAAATATTTGATATAGGTCTGGATGATCCCCCTGTCTCCGATGGGGTGGGAGAAAAATTAATCTATCCGCCCATATCTGCCGAATTGTTTGACGACTTCTAGTTCTTCGTCGACCGGGGTGATCACGATAGTGATCCTAAGCCCCGCAACATGCTCACTCATGCTGATCATTTTGGGGGTCCGCTCCCGTAATATTCGCGCGAACCTTTCTGCTCCCGTTTCGGGGGCCTTCAGCATTCTCGGTGATTCTTTCGGTTCCGCTTGGCGTTCCTCTTGCTTCGTGGGCGGTTGATCATTTGGATCATCTTGGGGGGCAGAGTCCTCCTCGTCCTGATCCTCTTCGGACGTCACGTCATCATACGCCCACAGGCTGTATTTATGGAATGCCTTCAAGCATTCGTCGAAGCTACTGAACTCTGCGTTCAGTGTATAGCTGGTACGCCCGCGTTTCTCTTTTTGATCCGGCCCCGTGAAATGGAGTGCCCCGTCTTTCCTCAACATCCGCATTAGTCCCCGTTGTTGGCTCTTCCGGATTCCCGTATATGGATATCAACCGTAGTCCGATCGCGTTCTCGATTTCCTGATCCTTATCTTCTTGGCTGGTTTTTTCCTCGTCAGTGGGGACACAGGAAGGAGAAGGTTCGCGTCGAGCCCTCCATATCTCGGCTATCCTTTGAAGGGCAACTGGTAAGCCTCCCAGTGCTCCTCCTGTACCTGACGCGTTGTCCTCTTGGGTTGATAGTAATCGAGACATGGCTGTAACAGACAATGACAAGTTAATTGGGGTTTTATTTAAGCTTGGGATGGGATAGATAAGAAAATGGCAAGGCAATATATATGTTTTTATGGGATAGAGACAATGGTGAGCGTTATTACAGAAGTCCTTATTGTTTTCGTAATTGTTCTAGGGCTCGCTGTCGCGAGCATGTGGACAAGTGCATAACCCAGTTTCTGGTGTCAATAGGAAATCCACAGGTTCGGTGGGTCCTTTCCGTGATTCTATTGGTGATGGTGTATTGGCGTAGGGCGGGTCGAGCTCGGTAACGTGCATCGCTCGAGCCAAGGGCATGGTTAGCATCTGCCTGGTGGTGGCACTTAACGAATCCATGGGACAACCTGTCGAGATGGTCCCTTCTCGTATAACAGTATTCCATGGTCCCGAATTTCGCAAAATGGGAAAAGAAACGGCGTTCGATCTTCTTTTCACCCTGATTTCTTTCTGTCCCTTGCCTGACTCGTCGATCCCATCGTAGCTGACAGAATATTCGATTCTTATCGAATTTAAGGTTGTCTTTCTTGTTCGGAACCTTCCGGACTTCGGATCGCGTTTTCGGGTCAGGGCTCCCGAGTCGTGACGTTTCTTCAATGTCTTCGGTTGCAAGTACAATGGGTGCGTTCTTGCCAGGGTCAGAGAGGGTTTTGGTGACCTCGTTTTTTACTCGAGTGGAGATGGTTGTGATGGGACATGAGGAGATGGATATTGGGACGGGGCTCTTAAGGTTTTCTGCGGAACGCTGTCCCGTTCCGGATCCCTGCATCTCGATGTCATACCCCCGGATAATAGGTTTGGACGTGGAGCGCCGGTTCCGCTTGAAGGGAAAAATTCGTGCGACGAGGTACAAAACGGCGCAGATTATGAAAACTCCCTGGACTCCCAGCCCGCTATAGATCAAGTTATTGGTGAAGGAAGTAGCCCGCTTGTGTCGGCCAACTTCTTGGAGTTGTGCCATGATGCTTCTCAATGATTCCTTTCTGTCGCCCCAAGACGGTAGATGACTTAAGGCTTCTTGGGTTAGTGTTGCCCCTCTGGTGGAGGAATTGTCCCGTAACTGAAAATTCGGTAGGAGGTCTGTCACGTTCAGTCCAAAATCTGGGTCGTATATATATTGGGTCCTGGAGGTCCTGACGCTATTAGGAATTAAGGTCAGGTGCGGAGTACGTCCCATGCATCCCTCGGCCAGTCTTAGTATCCCCACCCCCTGGAGGTTAACATTTTTGTAGACTTCCCCTGGACACGAGACCTGTATGGTCTCAGTCTCGATGGTGGAAAATAACCAGGTGCCGTCGGTTTCTAGATAGCGCCATTGCGTCGTGGTTTCCGGTCTCATGATGATGTTGCACAAGGAAAGGAATGCTTTCGTGGGATTGGTTAACATTTCGATCTCGCATTCCTTATGCCCCCCGGCGGTGTAGACGGCTCTTTGAGTGAGGCACATGTACCCATAGTGAGAGTCGAGGCAGTCCTTCAGCTGATGTTGATGGATCTTGAGGTAGGTCCTTTGATCTTTGCTAAGAATCATATACTCATATTCGGGGACGATACAGGCGGACCCTAGAGGATGCCCCGGAACGTTTTGAGGTATGGCGACGGGGTGTAGTCTGTATAAATCATAAGAAGTCCTATCCGTGAGCGGGAGGCTTAACCTTGCCAGAACCCTCCCTGAGTGGTATATAGCGTCTATGGAGGCAATTCGAGCGATTTCCTCGGCTCGGATGTGTTGAGTAGGGATTGGGAGATCCAGATTGTCGTCTAATTGCCGAATATCGCTCGCGATACTCTGAATAGTGTCCCTCCTTAACAGCCGGGGATGTATTCTTCGTTCCATCAGGTTGTTAAGGATGGCTAAAAATTCTCAGTTGCAATAAATGAGATGGTCCATCTTGGCCTCGGTTTGTCGTGCGAACGCGTTTAGTTCCCATAAGAACTGGTTCTTCTCGGAATCTCTAGTGAGGTTATTCACTTTGTCTCGCATCTGGACTTCCATTGCTTTTACTAGAGCTTGATGAGATGCTGTCATGTTATAAAGCTCTTCCAGCCCTGCCGCTAAGATGTGTGTTTTGTCCTCGGTGAGTTTCGCAAGTTTGGTTTGATCCTGGAAAAGTTGGTCGATGTTTTTGTTGATCAAGTCCGCGTTCTCCTCCGTGACGAGTCCGAATAGTCCTTTGCTCATACTTCCGATTATTCCTAAAGGGGCCATCCTCTTGAATCGCATGTCTCTAAGAGGGGGGGGGGGGCGTGTTAGGTTCCCTGACGTTCATGCTTTCCGCTAGGATCCGAATCTCGTCATGCAAGTTCAGGAGCGTTTGGTGTTTTACGTCCATTAATTCTTTGCTGAGGATAGTATGACATCTATGCGGGTCGAAATATGCTTCGCACCTCTTGAGGTTGGCTGCGTAACTGTTAGAGGGTCGGTGGGTATTGATGAAGGCCGGTATGTCCAGATAGATAACGATCTTCCAGTCGTTTTTTCGTATCCGCACGGCTCGGGTCCGTTCATAATAGATCCCGGGGTTGGTTCGAATCGGGGTGACATCGTAATAAGGGTCCGCAATGGCCAAAGTCCCCACCCCTAGGAAGAGGATTGCAGCAAGCAGTAGGTGCATAGTGAGGGAAAAAGCGCAAAAGCGTACTACCTGAAATTCATGCAAGGTGATTAGTCAGAGGAGTCAGTAGGGGGGACGACTTTTAATTTATCCGTATGTTTCCGAATTCTCTTCCCATTTGGGAGTTCGAGGATCACGTTGTTTCGTCCGAGAATTTCTACGATTTTCAGTGGCTTATTATAAAAACTGTCGAATTTTGAGGTACGGGGTTCCTTTAATACCCACACGTAATCACCGATCTTTCCCTTAAGGTTTTTAATTTTGAGATCATACCGATCCTTGCTCCGTATTTTGTTCGCGATCTGCGTCTCACCCGCTACCCGCATCAGTTCACCCAACCTGGTCACAAGGTCCTGCAGATACACATTGTAAGTGCGCAACTTCTCGTCGTTAGGTATGCGCATAGGGAACCTAGCCAGTTTGCCAAAAACGAGCTCGAACGGGGTAAAATTTGTTGCTGAGTGTCACTAGTATTGTAGGTGAACGTGGCAAACGGCGCGAGGTTGTCCCAGTCGTCGTACTTTTCGGAATACGTTCGAATAAAGTCGACCAAAGGGGCGTGACTACGCTCCAGCGATCCATTAGTCTGAGGGTGGTACCCCGATGTAGTGAGGTGATGTATTTTGAAGATCCTCATTAGGCTGTCAAAAATTTCGGAGAGGAAACTGGTTCCTCTATCGGACAATATAGCTCGGGGGGCGCCGAATTTGCAGATGAGATGTTTGGCTAGAGTGTCCGCGATGGTTAGGGCCTTGATATTTGGCAGGGGTATTGCGATCAGATATTTAGTGAGATTACACCGGATAGTTAACATGTGGCAATTCCCGCGCGGAGTGATCCTGAGTTTCCCCACGGTGTCAATGGAGATTTTGTCGAAGGCTTCGATCGGGGTGTCGGTGATGATCATAGGTTCTCGCGTTTTGATCCGTTCTATTTTCCTTTCTTGACAACTTGGGCACCGACGTACGTGATCTAGAACATCATTGCGCATCCCCGGCCAATAATATCGCTCTCGGATCTTCTGGTACGTTTGGTTGATACCCTTGTGTCCTCCTACCAGGCTGTCGTGCAAGGTTTCGATGATCCGCTGTCGTTCTTCCTTGTCAGGCAACTCCACCTTTCCATAACACATCACGACTTTAATCGGTGTTCCGCTGAAAATCTCCACGAGGGTCTCGGTGAGGAGTCCAGGGTCTAAGGTGTCGGTGAAGTCTCCTCTCCGGGATATCCTGATGCTGGGTAAGTTTTTCTTCAACAAGAGGTCTCGTAGGTTCTTCAAACTGCGTTTTAAACATTTTATGTCAATAGGGTCGTAATATCTCTCTTTGATTACGAGAGAGAAGATATTATGGTTCTTATAAGGAGTAGTAATAATTTGCCCCAATTTGGCCTTTTTTGATTTGAGATTCTTGAGGTCTAGAGCCCCGATGTCAGACAATAAGCGAGCAACGGGGTTATTTGTTTCGCAATCCTTGGCCAAAAAGTGGGCGTAATTGTCTCTCTTATAAGTGAGACACTGCCGTGATAATGACGTTGTTCTTAAGAGGTAGTGGTATGGCTGGCCGTTGCTCCTCTGATTCGCTAGGGCCTTCGGAGGGTGGCAATTTCCTTCCGTTGCTGCAGTCCGGATCGACGTATTGGTTCAGAGGCTGGTATTGCCCGAGCATAGACATGAACAACCCCAAGGTGTCGATCGGCGGTTGAGGGAATTCTAAGTGTTCGGGTTTAGACCCTTCCGCTTCTTCTCGGATATTCTCCAGCTGAGGGAAACGGGGAATAGGTTTAAAACTCCCAGGGGGGTAGGGAGTGCTTCTGGCCGTTGGAAGGCCTGCTCTTACTTGGGAGTTACCGATATGGCGCGCTGTACGGGTTGGCTGATCATAGAACCGTCGCGCTCTCGGTTGGGTTTTTCTGGGGCTGTGTCTGGGTTCGAGGACGTAGCCGATTCGGGTTCGGTCGCGGCCGCGGCCCGTTGCACCAATTCAGTGATCCTTTGAGATAGAGCATCGTCATTCTGCCCATCATATAGATCCAACTGGTCCAAGACGCTGCGTGTGTGATCGTCAACAACGTCCCCTTCGGATAAGTGGGACGGGAGCTCGAGAGGAGCGATCTCATCGCCCTCTTCCTCTATTCTCGTTTTCTCCGCCAGAATTCGGAGGCTCTCCTCAAACTTGCGGGCAGATTCCGCGACTTCCCCAGGACTGATGGTGACTCGTCCGGGAGAGAGATCGTCATCCACTTCAGAGGCGCTCTGTTCTGGTGCTGTAGCTTGGATCTCCACCTGCTCGTCGACTGGTGCAGAAGTATCCGCAGCGGCGTCCGTTTCGGATAATTCATTGGTGGTTTCTCTTGGTTCCTCTCCTTTCTCGTCGTTAAGCCTGATCCCGCTTCTTCGAGGATCATAGATCGAGGTTTTTGGTTCGTCGATTTCGCCGGATTCCCCCCCTCCTGAGGAAGAAATGATCGATGAGTGCCGGCTAAACTGGGGTCCTATAGAGACATCCACAGGGCGACAACTAACCTCCTTTGATGGGGCCGGAAGTCCTTTCGGTGTCGACGATTGCGACGGAGGGGCAGGCGATCGTTTGTCCGAATCCTTGTTCCCTGCAGAACCTATTCTTTTCCTCAGCCGTGTCCGCTGGGCTATCACGCTGTGTTCCAACACAGGCGCGGTCTTTTTCTTTAGAGCACCCAAGGAGCGCCCTCTACCTCGGACGGGGTTAAACACGGCCTTTGAGCAAGACGACAGCGATTGAGTCCCGGACGGACCGGCTGCACCAAGGGCGGGCGTCGGTGTAAGGGGTCTATCACCCCCGTTTCCCGTGGGCTTGTCTGCGTCCTTTCGATCCTTCAGAACCATGATCTTCAGCCGCGGGAGCTTTGTGTTAATCTCGTCTTCGTCAGGTTGATCTGCGGGGTTCCTGGATAACGCGTCGGCGTTGCAGTTCAATTTTCCGGGTTTGTACTTGAATGTGTACTCGTACCCGGTGAATTTGAACATCCAACGCATAAGTCTTTGTCCCGGATCCTTCCGACTGTGCATCCAATTAAGGGGCTCGTGATCGGCTACTAAAGTAAACTTACGGCCTAACAAGTAGGCTCTGAACTGGCTGAGAGCATATAGGACGGCTAGGCATTCCTTTTCGGTAGTACTATAGTTGCGTTCGGCTTTATTCAGGGTCCTCGATAGGTAATTTATGGGGTGATCAAATTTGTCCCTCTCTTGACTTAGTACGGCTCCTATGGCTCCATCAGATGCGTCAGTTGTCAGAGTGAAAGGTTTATTAAAATCAGGGAACGCCAGAATTGGATAGTTACATAATTTGTCCTTCAAGATTTCGAACGCTTCCTCCTGATCGGGACCCCACAGAAAGTCTTTATCCTTTTTCTGGAGTTCGTACAGTGGCTTAGCGATCTTGGAGTAATTCTTGATAAACCGGCGATAGTACCCGGTGAGCCCAGTGAACTCTCTCACATTCCGTACCGTCTTGGGTCGAGGGAAATTCTTTACAGCATGAATTTTTCCTGGATCCGGTTCAACGCCCTTGGCGCTGACAATATGCCCTAAAAAGGCTACTTCCTTGCCCAGAAAGTGCACTTTTTCAGGTTGTAGGACGAGCTTGGTTTCTGTTAACCTGTCGAAGAACTTCCTTACTCGGCGGTCATGTTCTTCGAGGGTTTTAGCGTGGATGATTACGTCATCCATGTACACCAGCAGCTCTTTACAATCGATCCCGCGCTTAATTTGATCCATTAGTCTTTGGAATGTAGCGGGGGCGTTTTTGAGTCCCATTGGCATACGATTGAATTCATAGTGTCCTTCCGGCGTGGAGAACGCGGTTTTCCATTTCTCCTCTGGAGCCATTTGAATTTGATGAAAATCGGAAGCTAAATCGAACACCGAAAAATACACGGCGCCTCCCAATTGATCTAGAAGCTCGGCTATGTTCGGGAGGGGGTATGCGTCTCCAACAGTGCGTTGATTTAATTCTCGAAAATCCACGACCATGCGCCATCTAGGCTTCCCTTGTGGGTCCGGCCTCTTAGGGACGATCCATATCAGGGAGCTGCTAGGGCTATTGGAAGGCTCGATGATTCCCTCCTTAAGTTTCTTTTCGATGTCTCTTTGTATGAATTCCTTGTGTGCCACGGGATGTCGATATTGTTTTGCATTAACAGGCTTGTTGGTATCCGTAGGGATAAAATTTTCCACAGCGTCCGTGCATGGCAAGGGGTCTCCTGGTAATAGGAAGACATTAGTGTAATCGTGGATCAATTTATCTACATAGGCCTTTTCTTGATCGTTCAGATGATCGGTGGGGATAATCTTTTTAAGTTCTTGCATCCTTTTGGAGCTTTCCATGATGGGGTTGTTGGCTGCGACCTCGATATCATCCTCCGATCCTGGTTCGAAGTCCATAGCTGCGTATTCGAAAGGAATGAGTTCTCCCGGTTGTACTTCGATGGTGACATCGTCCTCCGCAGATCTTCTCCGCAGGCACAACGGTTGCAGCATTCCGCACGTCTTGTAGGAAATCCTTGAGGGGCAGATTCGATCCGTCAAATGATGGGATGCCAGAAACGGCGGCTTGCATCGCCATTGTTCCTGCCATGGTTACCATTAGTTGAGAACATTCGGCGCTCGTACCCCCCCCCCGCGGTTGTAGTATCGTCACCCCCTGCCATGTTAACTGCGTTCGGTTTCCTCTTAGTCCCCGGGTTCGCTGTCTTGGATATTACTCGTGGTGGAAGAGAAGTCAGAAACACTCGAGTTGCGAATAAAATTTAGCAATGATCCTGGTTGAACCCACGATGGTCAATTCGAAAAAGGGGAGTGAGTTTGTAACCGTTTAATCGAACGAAAACGAGAAGCAATCATGCGGGAAGCACACAATGATATGGGTTTTTTTTTATAGTAAAATAGGTTATATAAATATTATAATTATATAAAAGGTATATATTGGTATTATAATTATAACGGGTTTATCTATGTATGTGTATAGGCGCGCGCATATGTGTTTGCGCACTCTTAATTTTTATTGGACTATTAATTGTCTGATAACGCTGAATTATTTCGATCAACTCGAAAATTCTCCAAAAGATAAGCGCAAGAGGTTAGAGCGTCAAACCACGCTCTGCTACCATTTTTGTTACGATATAAACAGATCTCATATCGTAACACTTCCTTTGACCTACTAACTTCTTGGTCTGTTACCTGCGTCAAAGAGAGTTTCTGATTGGATGACGTTCACAAGGCATCCGTCCGCCTTGCTCTCACGAGGACCTCTCGTTCTCAGCTTATTCGTCGCACGCCCCCATAAGCGTGCGATATAGGGGATAGTTCAGTGGAGCGATTATGTCCAATAAAATTCCGGAGATTAGAAGGATTAGGGTATGATTGTAGGGCTACTCGAGTGAACAATAAAAATTAACAGACCTGTGAAATTATTTCAAGTTCTTATCCCTTTATTATAATCATTTATACAATCCAAAAATGACAAACTAAAACTAAACCCTAATTCCTCAAAGGAGTTCGGCAATTCCCGTCTTACGCCTATGTAAACGCGCCTTAAGGTTCAAGAAAACGCGGGAGCGCGGAGAGTCTACTTAACTAATGATTATATCCCGGGATCCTTCTTCTGAAATACACTAAAGCCCCTTTGCAGAAATGATGACACATTAACCCCCTATTGGGGACACCGCAGTAGAGATTCACGAAGTGTGATGATACCCGTTATTACTTATTTGTGTAAGCGTGGATATATAAGAGCCTGTCTCGTGGCGTGAAGTATAAACTAGACTGTCTAAACGTTAACTACTATAATTTAGACCAAGCGTGACCCTAATACTATGTCCCTATGTGAACGCACCTTGATGTCGGAGAGGCGGCGTAGCACCGTCGTATAGTCGCATATGTCGCGGGTGGCGCGCGGCCTTCTATGTAGAGCTATAGTCGCAGGCAAAAGCAGCAGAACAGCCGTCTCGCTCCCCGCGGCAGCCGAACGACGACGCTGGACACCCGGGTGGCACGAGGAGGGTGTTGTCCGAGAGAACGGAAGGAGGTGGAAAACCGCGAGATATTCGATACCTGGTTGAGCGGATCTCTGCGGCGAAGATGTCTCCGATGTCAGTTAAGTGCCTCCTTTTTGATGGTTATTTATTAGTTGAAAATCCCAACAAGAAGGGCTGAATACTCTGTGTGATGTTGTTTTTCCTTTGATTTCTTCTAGTTACAGCAGAGAGGAAATCTGAAGGTGCGGGTCAAGTCCAGAGGACTCCTTCCACCCAGTGTATTGCTTCAGTTGTAGTGTATTTGTATTTATGCGCCTACATATGGGTATGCATACTGAGGCATACTGCTGTGTTTATATATATATATATATATATATATATATATATATATATATATATATATATATATATATATATATATATATATATATATATATATATATATAATGTGAGTGTGTATATATGCATCTAGATTCTAATCCACTTGATGCTTCACTGCACTTTGTGTTTAAAACCTGTGTGGCTCCATCGGATCAGGCTGCGTTGCTATGATGTTCCCATGTGCTCCGCTGTCGTGCTACACTCACTAGTATCTGCGGAGGGGATGATGCTAGGTGTCGATTAAGGAAAGGCGAAGGGTTGACTGGAACTCCTTCGAGCTTCGACTCTTGTCGAATAATCTGAACTCCTATAAGGCGAGGAAAGAGAAGGTACAAGGGGAAGCAGGACAGTTGAGGATGTCACCTGGCCTTCGTCCACCACTACAGGGAGCAAGACCGCAATTCCCTGCTTATTGCAGGGAGGTGAGTCAAAAAAAAGAAAAAAAACTGGATATTAATTGTATGCGTACAAGCGGCTAACATCAGTTCACGGGTACATACGCACTTATGAGTACATGCATGGTATACCTCTCACTGATGGTATATGTATGTAATGACTATTTTACTATGCGACTTAGAGCTGAGGCTTATTTGACGTACATACAAGGTATTATATTGATAAGCGAGATATCGATATTTATGATGAACTTTATATATAATAATAAAAATTAAAAGAAAAGTGAAAAAAAGAAAAAAAATAAATTTTTGCGCTTATGCCGGGTAGATGATCCTAAATCTTATTTGTTTACTTATTATCCTATTGATTCTAGGGGTGCAACTAGAGAAGAGGAAAAGGAAAAAAAAGGAGACGTAGAGAGGGCTCCGTCACAATCTCCCCAGCGACCTACTCGAAGGAGCTTCTACTACCAAAAATGATCTGGTGGAGGTGCTTCTCCTGTCGAATAGCACTACCGAGTTCAATGAATCGCCTTTGGTATCTGGTACGAGCCCTGGAATGGAACAACTAACAGCCTTATATTATTTAACCAGCTGACGGATGAGACTAGGAACCAACAACTCTGATCTGAGGACTAGTTAGTTATTCTCGCTTGAAGGACTCGGGATTTCTCAATAAAACCCCTTTTATTGCGGCAAGGGTAACACTCGCGGCCTACACACATACACAAATCTCTACCACGCGCTAATTCACAACTTTGTTCGGAGAAGTCTATACATTAAGGAAACAGTAATATGATACGAAAGGCAACTTACTTTATGTAAATGGTGAATCACTCTAGTGCTGTTTCTCTACTGTGGTTGCAAATTATTTGATTATTATCGTTGATAGTCCGAGTTCGGTAGGATCTGCGTGCGATTTGTATTTGAGTGTAGTAATATTCGCAGTATTATAATGCGTTATACTATGATGGAATTATTAAAACAAAACTGATGATCCGGGTTTTTTTTGATAATGTAGAAACATGTGCGATAAAAAGAAAACTGTAAAAAAAAAATAATTTTGGCCACTGCGACTCTTTCAACGTATATATAAAAACTGATTCTGGTAGACTTCGCTTAGTCTAAGCGTGAAGGCTGCTAATTTCTGACTGCCGAGTTGGCGTGGCATCGTCGAGCTGCGCGTCGCCTTGCCCCCTAATTGTGCTCGCTTTCTCTCTCGCACCCACGCACCATATGCCCCTTGACGACAATGTCGCACCCCTCTGCAACGCTTATCGCCGCTAAGGGTTGTCTTATTACTCGGCGCGTGTAGGAATGCGATTTTCGGCTACGAGGGGAGAGTGCTGCGTGGACGCAACTTGTTGCAGCTTTGGGCGATAAGCTCTTAACTAGAATCGCGTATACAAATTTTAAAATTTTACTGCGGGGAAAATATACGTTCCAATGAAAATCATTGTATTCATTATAATTTTAACCAATTAAAGAAAAAAAGGTAAAGCCAAAAAGCTGTCACGTAACAAAACGTGATAAATATTTTTTAATAGAAATTAGATCGATAATTCACTGTACTTAGATTAATATATTTACAAAATTGTAATACATTGTCATTTTTTTCAATGTCTGGACAAATATAGATCAGGGATTGTGTTTAAAATAGTCATAAATAGGTATCGTTTAACATTATGAATTAAATAATTGATAAAAGTCTAAAATTTTTCAGATACATCGATATTTCTGAATGAAAATAATATATTAGGCATCTACAAAATATAATACAAAATATTAAATATAATAATGGCTGGTATAGAGATAACAGCAATACTGATACTAGTACAAGCTCTAGTGATCAGTCAGAGCAGCGACCAAAACGATATAAATTGGCTTTATATGGTAATTATGCTGAGGAAATTCAAATTAGTCGCCAAACTCGCAAAAAATAGAAACGAATATCTGAACAACCATTTAAGCAAGCACTATCTACAGATCACTTCAGTACGCAAGCTAGAGGACCTGATGGTATTCCACAGCGTGTCATACAACTCGCACTACCTTTTCTTGCACCTATCATCTGTAACATCTTTAATGAATCTCTACGCGAAGCATGTTTTCCGCAATTGTGGAAGAAATCCTCCGTAATTGCTTTGAACAAGGTGAGTACCCCAAATAGCTTCAGTGATTTTCGTCCAATATCTCTGCTATGTTTTCTTTCTAAATCGCTTGAATGGCTGGTATACCAGCAAATGTCCTGTTATTTAGAATCTAGGCTCTCAATCCTCTTCAAACTGGTTTTCGATCTGGATACAGCACTCAAACAGCCTTACTTAAACTCACTGATGATATTAGGCTTGGAATGAGTAGGAAGCAAGTCACTTTGCTTCTATTATTTGATTTTAGTAAGGCTTTTGACTCTGTTTGTCACGTCAAGCTCCTACAAAAATTACTCGAGCATGGTTTCTCTAAATCAATAATTAATTGGTTAGCGTCATATTTGGTTGGTCGTCAGCAATCGGTCGTTGACAATAATGGCAATTTTTCATCATTTCTCGAGCTAAATACCGGAGTACCTCAGGGCTCTGTGTTGGGACCACTGCTCTTTGCCATCTATGTTAATGATCTGCCTCTATGTTTTGACCATGACGTTCCCCACATCATATATGCAGATGACCTTCAGCTTTATATCAGCTGTCCTCTTGAGGAGCTTGACCATTATTCCACTAAGATGAGCGCAAACGCCGACCGTATCATCAGCTGGGCCAGCCTCAATAATCTTAGGCCTAATGTCAATAAGACGAAAGCTATGGTCGTAGGTTCCCCATACTATATAAACTCTCTCCCCTCTGTAGCCAGAAGCTTCATTGACATTGGTGACATTCCTATTGCATATGAATCTTCATTACGGAATCAGGGTGTGGTGCTTGACTCCAAGCTTAACTGGAACGAGCATATTGCGCATTTATGCCGCCGAGTACGAGCTCTTATGTACCGTCTCTATTATTTTAGGAAAAGCGCCAACCTTCGTTTGCGTAAGCACTATATTCAAATGCTTCTTTTTCCTGTGATCGACTACTGTTGCTTAGTATACAATAATCTCTCGAAAGATGTCAACTCCAAACTTCAGACTCTTGTCAACACAGGTATTCGCTATATCTATGGTCTAAAACGGTGGGAACATATAACCTCTTACAGGCGTGAACTTGGCTGGTTGACAACGACAGCGCGCACGAAGTACTTTGCCGCAAATCTCCTGCGAAAAATATTCAATATAGCAACGCCGTCCTATCTACTGGCTTTCTTTGATTTTGCCGTTGCTACTCGACTTGTCAGAGGTGACATGAAGCCCATGGATATTCGTGGCTTTGGTACCGAGACACTGAAAAAATCATTCCATATAAGTTCTGCATACATCTGGAATTCATTACCATCACACATCCGTAATACCACTTCTGTTCCTCATTTCAAATCATGTCTTCATCAACATCTTTTCAACTGCGATGCAAATGACTAAAACTACGTTCCATATATTGTCATACTTTTTACGTTCTATTCATGCGTTTTAATTGTTTTAATTATTTTTGCGTTCTTTACTTTTGTTTCACTCTATGTCAAAACTACATCTTACTTGCTGTTATATTCTATTTTATTTTTCTATTTGTTCTATTATTGTAATAACTTACCATTTGTATTATCTACTTTTCAATTGTACAACACAATGTACAGAAATAAACATTATCTAATATAATAATAATATACAGATAGTGAATCGAGTAAGTTCATATTATATAGATGCCGCTATTCAAATACTTCGATATTTAAATGTAACAATATTTATGATAAACATTTCGCTTTCTCAAACGGCTTTTTAACGGTGAAAAATTTCAAATCAAAGATTTTCGTGAATTTCGATGTTTTTGAAGTTTTTGAGTCAAAATAATAAGTTTAAAAAAAATACATGTATGTACGTGTTATTAAATTGAATGAAATCTTTTAAAATCAATTTAATTTGATTAAAATCGATTTCAATTTTTTTAGTAATTATTTCTAAATAATTGACGATAAAAGAATTAATAAAACCAATTAAAGGACATTTAAATAAATTGATCCATCTATTTTAATTTTTTTTGTCATTTGCAAAATCTGAATTCAGAAGAATTACAAATTTTTCAGTTGATTTCAATCGCTTATTTTTATCACAAATCTACTATATTATGTGAGAAATATAAAAATATTTTTTAAATAGGTGCACCAACTATTAAACCTTCGTGCTCCAGTAAAAATGATGTAGTTCATCAGATATCAACTGATACTGTTTAGATATTTTCGAAAGGGACGGCTCATTGTAAGAGTATTGAAAATAAAAACATTAGTAGTAAATATACCGACAAAGCTATTGGCAACGAGACGAATGATTATTATGAAAATGATAATGATGATTATGAAAACGATAATAATAAATTTCGTAAAGCAGATTATAATATTCACACAAATGATAGGTATGGCAGTGATGGTAGCCAGTGTCATTTAGTTGAAGAAAAATGTGATATTGATAGTGGAAGTAGTAGTGAAAGTTACATTGGTTGTATGAATGAAAGTATTTATAGCTATTCTGATAGTGACAGTAGTTCTGCAGATGATAGTAATGACAGTTTTTTTGACAAAACCATGTTTGAACAATCTAAATTTACTGTACACGACATTATTGTATTAGTTACAGCATACTGCCTTAGATTTCATATTCCTGGTGAAGGAAGATTAGAACTAATGAACATGATGAAACGTTGCGCAGGACAAAAATATCACGACTTGAACATATCAAAATATATGATGGACCGCTGTTTTTCTACAGAGAACAAACATATATGGTACCATTATTTTTGTATTCAATGTTCGACTAAAATCTTATATTCTAGAAATGGAGACGAAAAATTCAAAAAACAAAACCTTACTTGTGATAAATGTGAAAAGAATAATATTATTATTAACACTACTCCAAATTACTTTATTTCTCTTGATTTATCACATCAAATAAAACTATTACTCTCAAATAATGTAATTTTTGATGATGTTTTAAAAAACTTGAATGACCGCCATGCTTCTACTTCTCAAGAAAGTAATACCGTTATCAAAAACATTTACGGAGGAGCAATTCATAAAAAAATAATGCAGTCGACTTCTAGAAAGGAGAAATATGAGTATTTGATAACATTGAATTTTAATACTGACGGAGCCCCTTTAACTAAAAGCGGTAAAAGAGGATTCTGGCCATTACAGGTACATTTAAATGATTCGTCATCAGAAATAAGGTTTAAAAATATGCTATTAGGTAGAATTTTGATTGTTCAGAAAGAGCCTAAAAATAACTTAATGAACTTATACCTTTCAAAATTTGTTGAGCAAATTAATAAGTTGCATAAGAGTGGCTTAGTGTTTAAGAAGAATAATAAACAAATATTGTTTAAATTTTGCATCCACACTTGTGTAGTAGATTCTGTTTATCGCCCAATCGTACAAAATCGTTTGCAGTTTAACGTATACAGTGGGTGTTCTTGGTGCTACCAGATAGGTTTTTATATGAAAGATGTCAAGGGCATAAGATATATTTTTGAACAACAAAGTATTCATAGAACTAATGAAAGCCACGAAGATGTTAAAAGTGCAACAATAACGAGAAAGACTGCAAGAGGCGTGAAGGAATTTTCTATTTAAAAAAATCTGAGAGACTTTGATATGGTTTGGCCGTTTAGCTATGAATATATGCATGGCTTGCTTCTTGGGGTCGCACATCAAATCTGGAATGAATGGAAAAGTGGACATTCAGAGTATAAAATTAAGAAGAAAGATTTCGAGTCAATAGAGAAACGGTTTTTGACTATCACCCCAAGCAAGGAAATACATCGACTTCCTCGATCCGGAATAATTGTAGGATCAGCTAAGCCTAAAGCTGCAGAGTTAAAGTCCTGGTTGCTTTATTATAGTTTACCTTGCTTAGACGGAATATTACACGAGCGAGCTTTAGAACATTATGCTTTATTGATAAAAAGAGCATTCACACTTTTACAAATAGAAGTATCTGAAGCAGAACTACATGGGTGCGAACAAGATTTAATAACATTTGTAGGTTTGTATGAAATGTACTATGGGCAAGAGAATATGACGTTTAACATACATGCTTTACTTCATGTTTGCGAGTCTGTGAGACAAACAGGACCGTTATGCATGAATTCTGCGTTTTCGTTCGAAAATTATATATACACTTTGAAAACATTTGTGAATGGTCCAACAGCTATGGATCAACAGATGGCTCGAAAACACTATCAAACCCTTATTTTTAAAACAGGTAATACGAAATTAATATCGCCATCTGAAAAAGTTAGAATTTATTGCGGAAATTTATTTTTAAAAAAGCGATTAACATTTTATAAACAAGATGAAGATAATGTAACATATCTTGGAAGGGGACGTACTGAAACTTTTGAAGATGAATCAAAATGTTTAGCATATTTAAAATGTATCTTCAAAGGTACAGTTTATCACAGCTGTGATTACAAACGAGCAAAAAAAACAGACAATACAGTGATCTATCTTGTATCAGGAATGTTTGCACGTATAGTGCAGATTCTTAATATAAACAATAAGTGCCATTTGCGTTTGTCTCTTTTCCAGATGTATCAAGACGATCCATTTCAAGGTGTATCTCACATAAAAAAGTAAGAAATGAAGATATAGATAATACTTTCATTACACCTATCACAAATATTAAAGAGAAAGTTATCTTAGTAAATGTTAAAAATGCTCGCTACATATGTGCTCTAGCAAATAATCTAGAAATACAGTAAATGCATTCTGTAAATTTTTAAGTCAAAGAAAAAGTTCCTTGTGACGTATAAATTGCGCTAAAATGTATTATACTGTTAAGTAACGTATTTATTTTGTATTGTTTAGTAATTAAAAGTTCATACTTTATAGTTTATATTTATTGTATAAACACAGTGATCCATAATGTAACTTGCTATATTAAATTTATAAAATATTTTAATAAACCCTTACGAAAAGATGCTGTAGTTATTACTACACAAACGCTGTAGTAACAGTTCTGTAGTAGTTACTATACAATAACTACTGAAAAATACTGTAGTAATTTCGGACTGTAGTTATGACCACACAAAATTACTACAGGAATTTTGTAGTTACTGCTACAGGTATTTTGTAGTTACTACTACATGAATTGTGTAGTTACTACTACAGGAATGT
This sequence comes from Torymus aiolomorphi, assembly GCA_036365515.1. Lineage (NCBI taxonomy): Eukaryota > Metazoa > Arthropoda > Insecta > Hymenoptera > Torymidae > Torymus > Torymus aiolomorphi. The sequence goes on along the minus strand of CM070875.1, from coordinate 92,320,855 downwards.
TGTAGTTACTACTACAGACAATTTTCGTGAAAACATCTAATAGAGGTTTAGCATCTTATTTGGCGCTGTGCCGTCACACAGCAGAGTCAGTGACAAACAGTCTTAGGTAAGGAGTTGCACCCGAGGACTGCTGTGCACGACTGTCGGCACCTTACCGATTAAGCCCGGTGAGCTCAGATATCAAAGTCAAGGTAATCCTTGTCACATTGACTCTCCGTAAAGAGTCGTTCGAACGGTTGAATCTCACGGCTTTACATACCCTCGCGGTTCCAATGTGTTTATGAGAGTGCCGGCTGCTGCGCTCCATAGCGGCATAGCAGCGAACATACATAAACGAGGCTCTGGACAAGCAAGCTTCTGCCGCATGCCGCAGAGCAGCGCAGCAGTCGGAACTCTCATAAACACATTGGAACCGCGAGGGTATTTAAAGCCGTGAGATTCAACCGTTCGAACGACTCTTTACGGAGAGTCAATATGACAAGGATTGCCTTGATTTTGATATCTGAGCTCACTAGGCTTAATCGATAAGGTGCCGACAGTCATGCACGGCAGTCCCCCGGGTACAACTCCTTACCTAGGATTGTTTGCCACTGACTCTGCTGTGCGATGACACAGCTCTAAATAAGATGCTAAACCTCTATAAGATGTTTTCACGTAAATTGTCTGTAGTAGTAACTACAACATTCCTGTAGTAGTAACTACAACATTCCTGTAGTAGTAACTACAAAATTCCTGTAGTAGTAACTATAAAATACCTGTAGTAGTCACTACACAATTCCTGTAGTAATTTTGTGTGGTCATAACTACAGTCCGAAATTACTACAGTATTTTTCAGTAGTTATTGTATAGTAACTACTACAGAACTGTTACTACAGCATTTGTGTAGTAATAACTACAGCATCTTTTCGTAAGGGGTATCAAAAGCTTTGCCGAGGTCCAAAAAAGTTATGGCGATTGGAGTACTCTTGTCTAATTTACTATATATTACGTTTGAAATTAGGAATAAAGCATCTTTTGTACTTCTATTTTTCCTGAAAGAATATTGATTTTTGGTAAGTATGTTGCATTTGTTGATGAAATTAGATATTCTTTTGTGAATTATCTTTTCTAGTATTTTTGCTAGGTTTGGGATAAGTAATATCGGTCTCTTATTAGTGCCGATGTGTTTTTCTTTTGATTTATAGGTATGACTTCTGCTGTTTTCAGGGCATCTAGCCAGATGGCCTTATCAATACAGAGGTTAATAATGTGAACTAGGGGGTCAACTAGATGCTCTACCAGTGTTTTCAATGTTTTGGTGTTGATATAATGAATTCCACTATTTTTGTTTTCCATGTTGCATATAATATATTCATTTTTCCTGGTGGTTAGTTGGTTCAAAGAAAATGCTTTTGCTGTTCTCGGTTTTGGGGTCTTATTTTATCACTTAGCTTTTTGCCTATGTTACAAAAGAATTTGTTCAAGTGCACGACAATATTTTCAGGATCAGATATTTTCTTATTATTATCTATTATACAATATATTTAATGTTACTATACCTTTTACGATTTTTTCCAATTTTATGATTTATCACATTCCAAAAACACTTTAGGTTATTCATGCTAGCTTATATTTGCTTTTTATCATACATCTTTTTTGCTTTATTTGTAGTATTCTTCTGTATATTGGTAAATTTCTTATATTCTACTCTTTTTCTAGTGTTATTAGTATCTTTTTTCCATAATTTATATAGTTTTTCTTTGGTGTTACAAGATTTCATAATTGTCTTTGTTATCCCATTTTTCCTTGGTCTTGCGTTGTTAGTTTTATTAGTTTTAGTATATTCAGCTTTACTTAGACATATTTTTACTTTACCAATGATGTTATTTAATACAGTGTTAGGATCATTTATTTGTGACAGTTCGCTCCAATTAATTGAAGTAACAGCTGTCCTAAGTTTATTGTAGTTTATACGATTCATTCCCTATTGAAAAAAATCATGTGACTAATCATATGATTAATCCAGTGATTAATCATGTGGTTAATCATGTGATCAATCATATGATTAATCACATGATATTATCGACGGAAAAATCATGTGATTAATCACATGATTAATCACATGATTGATCACATGAATTTTTCCAGAATCCAGGAATATGCTCTGCTGAATTTATAACTTAATTTATTTATTATCTAGCAGTTTACCACTGCTATATTATAAATGAAAAAAAAAAGTTAAATGAAACATTTGCAATATAATATAATTATTTGTATATTACAGTTATTTAGATAATTAATTTAATTGAAGATATAGACAACTTTATTGTTATTACAATTATAATGTTCCAACATAACTGAAGAATGGGACAAAATAAGAACTTCTAAATATATTCTGCCCTAATGAAAAGGTGGATATTTGGGTTATTGGGTATAGATGAGCAATTGATATACGATAAATGGGCCCTATGGGTTTTCCTTACGGGTCCCATATGACTGATATAAAACTAGTTAACATTTTTTTTCGGATTACAAACATTTTATTCGAATAATAATCAATATTACTTCTTATACTACTTTGATAAAAGTATATTTTTATTATAAATTAAGGCTACAATTGTAAATAAACAATAATGACACGTAACATACCTGTATATAGGAATAAGATTATTATAAATGATATTGTTATTAATGTAGAGAAATGATGTTTAACGAGCCTCGTGCTCGCGCTACTCGAAACCGACCCGTGGTAGCAAATTCACACGAAGCCGAAGCCGAGCGCGCCCATGTGTACTCGATTTTGGCAGCTACCATGAACAGTTGCGACGATGTCGGCGACAGCGCGAGGAGGCCACTACTTGGCGATGATGTTTCTATTCAAAAAACAGAGAAGATATTTTACATAAAGTCAGCTGCTCAAAATTTTAGAATTGTTTATGTTTAATTTGTGAGTTAACTAATATTTTTTATTATACAAAATTTTTTCTGATTCTTTATTAAAAACCATTTAAAATGAGCCCTGGAACGATATTAGCAAACATTTAAAATGATCCATTTGGAAAGTCTCAGATTCGCTACATATTAGTATATCTTCATCTGAAAAAAAGAAAATCATAAGTACAGCAGAATATTTTTGATTCGACAATATTTTTACTGAATCTTTATTAAAGTGCCTTTCAAATAAGCCCTGATCGATGTTCTCAAACCCACTTGAAAAGAATTGTATATTTTTTAAATGTCAGTAGAAACCAATAATTGGTATTTTCGACAATCTGCTGGATTTGAGATCTTAATATTATTCATATATCTCATGTCATGGATCTTGTAGTTGATTTTTTCAAAGAATGAAAAATATATTAAATATTTATTTTCAACAATATTTTTGACTGGCTTATAAGTAATAATATTTTTATTTACTGTCCTAAATTTTCAATAGGAGACGCTCAACTCTATTTGTAATCTTCATATCTATTCGAAACAATTTTATAAGTAATCTATATTATCGTGTGCCAAAGCTAAAAGTAAATGACTATAAAAAAGTTGCAATAAAGTAGTTGAAAGACAATTTAGTAATTGCAAATTCAAATGCACAGACGTATACTCCATAACCAATAATTTTCAAATAAAATATGGTTTTCTTATTAAGCCTCCGCTTCATGAAATTTCATAAACTATTCAGTGTTAAGTTGAAAATTAAATAATTGTATTATGGATCTTAATGAGTTATAAGTTTGTAGATTACATAGTTTATGAAATTCATGAAACGAAGCCTTAATTAGAACACCATATTTTATTTGAAAATTATTGAGTAAGAAGTATTTGTATGCGCATTGGAATATACAAATGTTAATTGTCTTTCAACTAATTTGATTGCAACTTTTTTATAGTATTTTAATTTTAGCTTTGGTACACATAATAATAGATTACTTATAAAATTCAGTTTCGAATAGATATGAAGTTTACAAATAGAGTGTATTAACAGTGTAAGCGTCTCCCATTGAAAATTTAGGAAAGTATAAATGCTTGTTAAAAATATTGTTGAAAATAGATGTTTAATATATTTTTCATGCTTTGAGAAAATTCAGCGACAAGATCCATGACATAAGATATATGAATAATATTAAGATCTCAAATCCAGCAGGTTCTCAAAAATACCAATTATTGGTTTCTACTGAGATTAAAAAAATATACAATTCTTTTCAAGTGGGTTTGCGAACATCGATCAGGGCTTATTTGAAAGGGACTTTAATAAAGATTCAGTAAAAGTTTCGTCCAATCAAAAATATTATGCTGTACTTATTATTTTCTTTTTTTCAAATGAAGGTATACTAATAAGTAGCGAGTCTGAGACTTTCCAAATGGATCATTTTAAATGTTTGCTAATATCGTTCCAGGGCTCATTTTAAATGGTTTTTAATAAAGAATCAGAAAAAATGTTGTTGAATAAAAAATATTAGTTAAGTCACAAAGCATAAACGATTATAAAATTTTGAGCTGCTGACTTTATGTAAAATATCTTCTCTGTTTTTTGAATAGAAACATCATCGCCAAGTAGTGGCCTCCTCGCGCTGTCGCCGACGTCGTCGCAACTGTTGATGGTAGCTGCCAAAATCGAGTACACGTGGGCGCGCTCGGCTCCGGCTTCGTGTGAATTTGCTACCACGGGTCGGTTTCGAGTAGCGCGAGCACGAGGCTCGTTAAACATCATTTCTCTACATTAATAACAATATCATTTATAATAATCTTATTCCTATACAAGGTGTCCCATTTTAATCGCCCCAGGCAAATATCTTGAAAAGTATGAGAGATGGAAAAAAACTTTAAAAACAAAAGTTGTAGGGTGCAAAGGGGGTCAGCTAATGGTAACAACGACGTTGACCTTGAACTCTATTTTCAAGGTTATTTCAAGGTCAAAGTGATTTTTTTAAATGAGAATCCCTACTTTCGACCCCGGAAATGGAAAGATCAGAAAATTTTACATTCAGAAAGGTCTGATATGTTGGGGTTTCAAGGTCAACCAGCTAATTTAATGAGGTCGACCTGGGAATACCTCTAGGAAGGACAAAATTGACCTTGACGTTCAAGGTCATTTTAAGGGAAGTTGATTTTATAAAATGGAACCCCTTATTTTTGAACCTGGAAATGGAAAGAGCGGAAGAATTTACGTCCGAATATGACCTTGACCTCGACCTTGACTTTAACCATGATCTGGAAGGTTAATTTAAGGTCAAGTCGATTTTTTTAAAATCCCCTTATTGTTGACCTCGGAAATGGAAAGAGAAGAAAATTTTACGTTCAGATATGTACCGTCATATGGTGTCAAAGTTGGCTCTCTGGGGTCAATTAAGGGTCAAATCGTGCTTGAGGTCAATTGGGGTCAAATTAATTTTTTTAATCTGATGTGTTCTTACTTTTGTCAGCGTAAATCTGAAGGATTTTTGGGATTAATTTTCGGTATGAAAAGGTACTTTTCTTCTTGTTCTTCCTTGGTTAGGTTGGCACCATTGAAATGTACGGCTACGTCAAATGATATTTTTTAAGTACGAGTGACCGATTACTTTAAGGTAGTTAGGAGGCGATGATTTAATGGTTTTGTTATGACTCAATTATAAATATTCGAATTCTTTAGTTTGGTCAATTTGGGAATATTTTCATTTTTTTAAAGAGTAATAACAATACTGCACTCGAAAATAGGTAGAGTTAGTTATATTTAGTGGTGCGACTGTGCACAGTACAAATAAAGAAAACCTTTTGATTTCTTATTATTGAATAGCATACGGTAATGATTTCATGTGTTTATTAGAATAAATAACTTTTTCGCTCATTTCCGAAAATTGCCTTCTTAATTTCTTTTTATACATGCAATTGAAGTGGAAAACCAAATTTCTTTTGTGGTTCCATATTCCTTTTTGAGATGGCTGATTACACGCCCCAGGAGATTGTGAATATGATAAAAGTTGTTGGTGAATGTCATGATAATTATAGGGCTGCAGAAAGACGCTATGCCGAGAAATATCCCAATGCCCGTCACCCAGATAGGAAAGCCATCAAAAGATTATTAACGCGAGCTGCACAAGGCTCCATCGTTCGTAAGAGGCGCAAAACTGGAACGAAACAGCACATTGCGCTGGGTGTGCGAGTTATTATTGCTGAAAATACCCACATTTCAACACGAGATTTGCAACGAATGCATGGTGTTCCCAAATCAACAGTAAATCGCCTGTTGAAAACATCTAAATTTCACTCCTACCACGTTCGCCTTACACAAACACTAGAGGATGGAGATTATGCACGGCGTTTAAATTTTTGTCAATGGGCAAATAATCAGATACGTAGGGACCCTTTTTTGATCGAGTGCTATTCTCAGATGAAGCAAAATTTGATAATATGGGTGGTGTCAATCTTCATAATGCCCACTATTACGCAGAACAAAATCCTCATTGGCAACGAGATCATCGAATCCAGAGACGTTGGTCAATAAACGTGTGGGCAGGTATAATTGGAGATCATGTGCTGGGACCTATCTTTTACAATCAAAATTTGAATGGACAATTGTATTTGGATATTTTGCAAAACCAGCTACCTCCTCTATTAGAAGATATCCCACTTATCTTACGGCGGGATATGTGGTTTCATCAAGATGGAGCTCCTGCACATCGCGTTCGATCAGTCAAGAATTTTCTCAATGATATGTATCGTAATCGTTGGATTGGCATCGGCAGCCAAGTACACGAGTGGCCGCCTAGATCCCCAGACCTCACACCTCTTGACTTTTTTTTGTGGGGAGTAGTTAAAGGCAAAGTTTTTGCACATGCTCCAACAACCTTAGAGAACATGAGAGGAAGAATTATGGAAGCTTTCCAATCCATTTCAGTGGAAACATTGAGGAATGTTCAAGCAAGCTTCCGAAGAAGGATGCAAATGTGTTTCAGAGAGAACGGACACTTGATCGAGCATTTGCTGCCTTAGATCTTCAAATGACAGTCCGTTAATCAATCGGCCCTTTTCAGGGCCAATGATGTGCGAAATCCTTTCGGCAACCTCCACGCGGTGCACATTGGGTAATGCTAATGTCGAGGGTAGTCTTTCTAATTTTCGATTCATTTGAGGGAGAAAAAATACTTTTAGATCCCTAAGTAACTCATAAAAACAGTGAAATCCACTTCAAAAAAATTAATTTATTTATTATTACTCTTAATTCACCCCAGAGGGCCAACTTTGACTCCATATGACGGTACATATCTGAACGTAAAATTTTCTTCTCTTTCCATTTCCGAGGTCAAAAATAAGGGGATTTTTAAAAAATCGACTTGACCTTAAAATAACCTTCCAGATCACGGTTAAAGTCAAGGTCGAGGTCAAGGTCATATTCGGACATAAATTCTTCCGCTCTTTCCGTTTCCGGGGTCAAAAATAAGGGGTTCCATTTTATAAAATCAACTTACCTTAAAATGACCTTGAACGTCAAGGTCAATTTTGTCCTTCCTAGAGGTATTCCCAGGTCGACCTCATTAAATTAGCTGGTTGACCTTGAAACCCCAACATATCAGACCTTTTTGAACGTAAAATTTTCTGCTCTTTCCATTTCCGGGGTCGAAAGTAGGGGTCCTCATTCAAAAAAATCACTTTGACCTTGAAATAACCTTGAAAATAGAGTTCAAGGTCAAAGTCGTTGTTACCATTAGCTGACCCCCTTTGCACCCTACAACTTTTGTATTTAAAGTTTTTTTCCATCTCCCATACTTTTCAAGATATTTGCCTGGGGCGATTAAAATGGGACACCTTGTATACAGGTATGTTACGTGTCTTTATTGTTTATTTACAGTTGTGACCGTAATTTATAATAAAAATATATTTTTATCAAAGTAGTATAAGAAGTAATATTGATTATTATTCGAATAAAATGTTTGTAATCCGAAAAAAAATGTTAACTAGTTTTATATCAGTCATATGGGACCCGCAAGGAAAACCCATAGGGTCCATTTATCGTATATCAATTGCCCATCTATACCCAATAACTCAAATATCCCATCTTTTCATTAGGGCAGAATATATTTAGAAGTTCTTATTTTGTCCCATTCTTCAGTTATGTCGGATCATTATAATTGTAATAACAATAAAGTTGTCTATATCTTCAATTAAATTAATTATCTAAATAACTGTAATATACAAATAATTATATTATATTGTAAAAGTTTCATTTAACTATTATTTTTCATTTGTAATGGCAGTGGTAAACTGCTAGATAATAAATAAATTAAGTTATAAATTCAGCAGAGCATATTCCTGGATTTTGGAAAAATTCATGTGATCAATCATGTGATTAATCATGTGATTAATCACATGATTTTTCCGTCGATAATATCATGTGATTAATCATATGATTGATCACATGATTAACCACATGATTAATCACATGATTGATCACATAATTATCATATGATTAATCATGTGATTAATCACTGGATTAATCATATGATTAGTCACATGATTTTTTTCAATAGGGTAGTACCTGTCATTTTAGATGTTATCTTATTTGTTGCCATAAATAGTGGAAAATGGTCTGTTAGTGGTACACGAAGTGTAGAAGTTAATTGGTAGGCTATTTTATCAAGTTTAATAAAAATATTGCATATGCTTGTTCCTGAATTACATGTTTTATCAGATGGTCTGATAATATTACTAAAACCTGAGCAGTAACCAGGCTCTAAAAGTATATGTAAAAATTCTTGATTGAGAGTATCTTGATTTAAAATATCAAAGTTAAAATATCCCATAATCAGATTATTTTTATTTTTGCTGTTGTGCATAATTAATTTTTTGAGGCTAATAAGAAATTCAGTTTTACTTATATCGTGAGATCTTTATAGCGCTGATAATAATATTTCTCTATTATTTTCAAATGCAATTTTGGAGTTAAATACTTTAAAGTCATTTATATCTATGACTTCAGTCGTTTCAGTAATGTATCCTATTAAAAATAATCACGTGAGTATTCAAGTGAATACTCACGTGAGAGATCGCGTGAGCTCTCACGCGAGCTCTCACGTGAGTTTTTTGACCATATTCTCACGTGAGTACTCACGTGAGTACTCACGTGAGAAGTAAAAAACCGCTGCCAATTCTTTGGCACTTAGCTTCCTCAAAAAAATTTATCGATTCCTTTCATTAAATTGAAATTATAATAATAAATTTTTCACAAAAAAAAATAAAAAATTTTCTAAATTAAATTATCTCAAATTTATGACTTTTAAAAAATACATTTTCATATTAATAGAATATTTTTGTAAGATTATATTAATATAATTTTTTAATTTTATCTTATTGAAGAAGAAACTATTTGTTATTAATAATTGATGATTTCCAAATTGACTTTTTTACAATTGCCCAGCTCTTAGTTTATCTGAATATAGTGTACAGCATTTATGATTAATACTATTTTACGCAAATTTTACGTGCAAAAATAATGTTATTACAGTTACAATAAATTAAGCTCAAGTTATTTGGATCTAATTTTATTCTAATATTAATACATTTATATATAATAGAATTGATTTAAATAAAATGTAATAAAACTTTAAGTTAATTTCTTTTAAATATCGATAGAGTAATTAAATACACGTTAATCGAACGTAATGTTTTCATCTGACATGATCGTTATATGTTCATCTTCTATAGTTGCTAGGATACCTTATTTTTAATAAACAACAGATAAACAGCTGATGTTTTTATTAGTTCTGATCATAACATTGACTAGTGAACACGTACGTAAATAATATATCTGACCTTCTCATTCAAACTTAATTGAAGAAGTGATAAGAATAAGAGAAAGATACCCAGAGATTTATTTATCGCTTATTGACGCCCTTGGGTTTAACCATGTCTATCCGTCAAAGAGAGAGAGAGAGAGGAAAGAGGAGAGGAGAGAGAGAGAAGAGGAGAAAAGGAGAAAGAGAGTGGAGAGAGGAGAGGAAAGAGGAAAAAGAGAGAGAGATAGAGTGAGAGAGAGGGAGAGAGATATATAAGGTAAGGTCTAAGCTGATTACAGTGATTATATTGTAATAATAATTCTAGAAAGTTGACCTGAGATAATGTTATGTAAATTTGAGAGATAATTTGTGACGTTATCTTGTAAATTTTCCTATTATATATTGTCTTTATTCAAGTTTTTAATATCTATTGTTTTTATTCAAGTTATGGGTCTGAATTTTTCAACTTTTGAGTGTAATGAAATAAAAAATCATTTACTTTAATTCACGTTTATACTGAATAAAATTGATTCTGCATGTATATATATTTATTTATATTATAAAATTACTTTAAAACAATGGTTTAGATAAAATTTCATTTGTGTAATAATTTTAATCAATCGTTAAAAATTTGTTCGTTGTATTCAAACAATGCAAACGTAAGACCCATTTCAAGTTTATATGAGTTGGCCTGCTAGAAATAACGGATTAAAACCGATAAAAGTGGAAACAAATTTAATCCTCTTTAATATTATTTTATTATATTATACATCAGTAACGTAATTTAGGATATAAATTATTTTTCATTAAGTAATTAAAACACACACACACACACACACACACACACGCACACGCACACGCACACACACATATATATATTTATAATTCTTATTCATTAAATAAACGCGATGCGAAATAAATCAGTGGCACCTGTTCTCATTGTGTCGTATACTTAATTAAAAATAATTTATATCCTAAATTACGTTACTGACGTTTTATATATATATATATATATATATATATATATATATATATATATATATATATATATATATATATATATATATATATATATATATATATATATATATGTATATATATATAAATATATAATTATTACAAAATATAACTTTCTTTATAACAATTAACTTCCTAAGAAAACCCTTTACTAAACCGTAGCCCGGATTTCCCCCATGCAGTAAGTAGCTGGGTTGATTCATTGTAGCATGAATCGACAAAACTACTGAAGATTGGGGTGTACGATCCGTCGATATTTAGGACTAGCACACTCAAAGTGGCCCATAATAGCCTCAGATGCACCAGGAAGACAAGATTAAAAACGATTACAATATAGTCTTCAATGAGGGGGTTATAAGTGATTAAAAATTTAGGTCGATAAATCAACAATTCTCTGAAAAAACGCTATTCGGAAATTAAAAAAATTTTTAGCCTCAAATATCTTTAATCATAATTGATCGATGTTTTTTGGCAACAAACTCGGTTCGAAGATATAAAAAAGCTATCTCTGTGCCAAATTTCAAGACGATTGGTTGACTTTTACTCCCGTTAACGTATCCGAAAGAAAATTCCCTTGTTTTCAAAAATATTTTATTTCTCTGAAACAAATGAAGATAATCACTTGGAATTTTAACCAAATATAGTCTTCAATGAGTGTTATAAGTGGTTAAAATTTTAGGTCGATAAATCAACAATCCTCTGAGAAAACCCAATTCGAAAATTAAAAAGAAAAATTTTTAACCTCAAATATCTTTAATCGTAATGACCGATTTTTTTAGGCAACGAACTCGGTTCGAAGATATAAAAAAGCTATCTCTGTGCCAAATTTCAAGACGATTGGTTGATTTTTACTCCTGTTATCGCGTCCGAAAGAAAATTCCCTTGTTTTCAAAAATATTTTTTTTTCTCTGAAACAAATGAAGTTAATCACTTGAAATTTTAACCAAATATAGTCTTCAATGAGTGTTATAAGTGGTTAACATTTTAGGTCGATAAATCAACAATCCTCTGAAAAAACGCAATTCGAAAATTAAAAAGAAAAATTTTTAACCTCAAATATCTTTAATCGTAATTGACCGATTTTTTTGGGCAACGAACTCGGTTCGAAGATATAAAAAAGCTATCTCTGTGCCAAATTTCAAGACGATTGGTTGATTTTTACTCCTGTTATCGCGTCCGAAAAAAAAATGCAATTTTTTTCAAAAAATTTTTTTTTTCTAGAAAAGAAATGAAGATAATCACTTGAAATTTTAACCAAATATAGTCTTCAGTGAGTGTTATAAGTGATTAAAATTTCAAGTCGATAAATAAAATATTTTTTGAGAAATTAATTTATGAAATATAAAAATGTTTTCCTTAATAACAAATGACAGAGTAAAGATAATTCAACTTTTAAAAAAAGAAATTGTAGGTAATTTGAAGACCTTTCAAAAACAGTTTACTATATTATGTAATAATGGCTGTATGATATGAAAAAATCAAAAAAACTGACAATTCAAAATCATTTTTTGGTTATAAAACAAAAGAAAAACGATAAAATGAAAAAATAGGTTAAGCTATCTCTATTCTATGTCCAAACGAAGAGAATAAGCCCTCATAGATGAAAATCGGTCAATTCGTTCAAAAGTTATAGCCGGCACACACACACACACATACATACAGACACGAAAATTTTTGTTCTCAAAAACATCGGATATTGGTGCCAAAAGTCTTAAAAAATGTTTTTAAACATTTTTTGTTCCAAAAATTTTTTTCACCATTACAAAGCTTCCTCTTTGAGGAAGCAAAAATGGTTTAAAAAAATTAGTAATCAATGTTTTTTTTACTAAACTATTACATAAATATTTTAACTTTAATTTTTACATATCCCTTTCAATCCTTAAATAGTATAGGAAGATATCAAAAGCGAGGCAAGCCTCGTAATTACAACTCTTTTAAAAGAGTCGCGGTATTGACTAAGTCTTATGGCTTTATGTATTTTCGCCGGTGTTCATTTGCCTATGGAAATCGAGAAAGGGGTTGCTGCCTGGCGGTTAAAAGAGTTACTAGACGTGGAGTTCAGACGGTCCTATCAGTTCCGCCGGTGACCGCCAGGTGGCAACCCCTTTCTCGATTTCCATAGGCAAATGAACACCGGCGAGAATACATAAAGCCATAAGACTTAGTCAATATCGCGACTCTTTTAAAAGAGTTGTAATTACGAGGCTTGCCTCGCTTTTGATATCTCCCTATACTATTTAAGGATTGAAAGGTATACGCAAAAATTAAAGTTAAAATATTTATGTAATAGTTCAGTAAAAAAAACATTGATTACTAATTTTTTTTAAACTATTTTTTTCACTTCTCACGTGAGTACTCACGTGAGTACTCACGTGAGAATATGGTCGAAAACCTCACGTGATTATTTTTAATAGGGTATGTAAATTACCAGGCCATCATTTTGATTAATGTGACTGTTATTATAGTACATTTTGTACCCGGTTATGTTAAAGGCTTCTGGTTATACTAGTTTTCAGGTTTCACCGCAAACAATTAGGTATGGCATTATCAAAAGGCTTATTTTTAGGAAAACAAGTAAATTGTTAAAATTGGCAGTTAGGCCTTTTATGTTTACATTTAATATTACTTCCTTTTCTAGAGCCCTGAATTTGTTTAGTTTACCAATGTCATCAAAATTATAGTCACTGTTGATTATATCATTTTGTATATTTGCGATCAGATTGATACTGCTATCCATTTTGATTTCTTGGTGTTGTTGACTCCGCGTTTCGGCTCATTCGCGTTGGTGTCTCCCCCGCTGAAAATGATTATCTCGATTATCTCAAATCAACCTCGATTTATCTCGATTCTACCTTGAGTTGCCTTGATTCGAGGTAAATCGATGCATAATCAAGGTAAATCAAGGTTGATTTGGGGATATCGAGGTTGTCATTTTCAGTAGGGTCCGCGTTACGCGAATGTTGCGAAGCTGTAGACGATATCCTAGTGTGTGTACCGAGTAGGATGATACAATACACTGTAACGGTCGCGTTCATCGCGGGCAGCGGGCGCAAGAAGGGAACCAGGGTGCCTGGAGTTAGAAAGAGAGAGAGAGAGAGAGAATATATATAGAATATAGAATAGAATATCATTTATTAGAACTAAGGACATTAAGTCCAAAATAGTCCCGGCAAAGCAGGGCATTACAAAGTAATAATAATAATGTGCACACGCAGGTGTAAAATTAGTATAAAAAAATAAAAATTATATACATATCTACATTAAGTCCAAAATAGTCCTGGCAAAGCAGGGCATTACAGAATAATAATAATAATAATAATGTGCACACGCAGGTGTAAAATTAGTGTAAAATAAAATTATATCAAGGAGCGCGGGAGCGCGCCGAAGGCAAGTTATAGAAGAGCCTTAGGACGACCGCGCGATGATATACATTGAAATGGGTGTCCGAGATTTTGAAATATTTACTGCAATTTTCAACGCTTTTATATTAACTCGAAAAAAATAACAACATGCTTTATATTGTTATACTATGTTGCAAAAAAAGTTTTCATGTAAAAAGATGTTCTCATATTAGAGATATTAAATAGAGAAAAATTTTATATTCTGGTTTCCGATTCTAAAATTTTCTCCATTTCTTCATTCGATTCTTCCGACTTCCGATTCTTCCGACCTCCGGTTATATATATATATATATATATATATATATATATATATATATATATATATATATATATATATATATATATATATATATATATATATATATATATATATATGTAGACTATACACACACCTATATGGCCATATCACTGGTCCACACACATATCATCTCACGGATAATATTTTGCTTATAATACATACATATAGGTGCGTGGCGCCCGTGTTTACTATATGTTTTTCATGATTTGAAAGTTTTTAATATTATAACATAACCTCTCTATATGTATATGTAAAAATATACATACACATATAACATAATATACGTAGTAAACTTTTATTAGAAAATAAATATCGTGACTTAGTTTAAAATTATTAATTAATTAATATAAATTTCATAGATCTCAAGCAGTCAACTGGTGATAAGAAGAATTCATCTATACATGTTTCAATCAACGGAGGAATAACTTTTATTAGATAAGTACTTACTGGCTAAATGTTAAATTGCTAAAATCATCTTTTAAAAATTGATACTTTGTGTGATTTTTTACTTTTACAGATACAAATATTACACAAGAAGAATAATGAAGACATTTTGAAGATATAGCCAATAATTTTTTGGATATCTAATTTTTACAGATATTACATAAGAAGATTGTTTGGAGTTATTTTGGGGACATAGCCAATAATGTTAAGGAGTTTTATGTATATCTTAGAAAAGATTATGTCATATGAAAAAAACGAAAAGGACGTGTTATTGTGAAAATGTCAACAAATAAAAGTGCTCAGTTATTCTCATATGATTTTCCCAGTGTGGGAGACGTTTAATCTATACAAGAATATCTTCAAGAAACCTTTATTCTCAGAGATTCCCAGTTCATAAACTGGTTGTGTTTTCTTACAAGATTATGTGTAGATAATGAGGCATTATTAATTTACATACTTTCAATTGAAGAACTTATATCTAACATATCTCACCAAAGATTATGTCAAACGAAAAAAGGAAAAAGTCTGTGTTATTATTGTGAAAATGTCAACAAATAAAAGTGCTCAGTTATTCTCATGTATGATTTTCCCAGGGTGGGAGACGTTAAAAGTTTAATCTATGCTGAAACGAAACTGAGCTGTTGTAAAAGCAACATTCAGATCTCGCTTATGTTTTCAAGAAAAAAACAAGCAGCAATGCTTGCTTGTAAAGAATTGCTGGGATCTACTTATCCAACGACATACCTGCGTTAAGATCTTTTTTAATTTGACAAAATACACTAGTAAATGGACTGGAACGAGTATTTTGTGAAAAAACTTTGCATCACCTGCCTTTATGGATATTGTAGTTGGCATAAGAAATAGAAATGGCATTAATTGAATCGATCCTCACTCTTACATAAAACATAAAAAACTTACATAGTACACCAATTCGAATGAACTTTCAAAGGAAGAAAAACATGTGATACTATATAAAATTACATTAGAATCTTTGTTTATGCCGGAAAGCTATACTATCATCAAACATCGACTGCACTCACTATGATACAACTGACTTTTTATTTTCTGAAGTGGAAACAGTTATGCACTGCAATGAATTTATGAGTCGTGTGAAGTTTGCTGCTGTAAACATTTTTATGAAGCATTTGGCCACAGCGATATCGGTTTGGTAACATGCATTCTGAAGTTTAGATTGCTCAACATATTCTACATTTATCTCTGTATATACACGGATCGAGAAAAAATGTGTAGGAAAAATTACAATTTTCTATAGTAACCGTGGGACAGATGCAAATTTTTAAGAAAAATTTGACTACAATTTATAGTGAAAATTGGTATTTCTGTAGTAAAATTTACGAAATCATTTGAATTTTTATTGGTATTCTTCCTAGCGGAAATATTTTTGTTCAGAAAAGTTGAAAACTGTTAATAAGATTTATATATATAAAAGTATGTAATAATAGGCAGTATAGTGTAAAGAAGACACAGAAGATTGCAGTGATTTTCAAGTAATTGATACATATTTCTAGTACAAATTTTTATTTGTAAGATTCATTCATTTGTAGTACAAATCTAAACAATTTGTTTACAAAAGTAAAAACTAATTTAAAACTTTGGTGAATAACAATACTACCATTTAATAATGATATTAAAAATTACAAATGGGAATAATTTTTTCCATGACTGTACAAATAATAATATTATTAATATAAAACTTTCTGCGAATGTATAAAATAAGGCAAGTATAGACGTTTTTTCTACATAATCTATAAAAAAACAACCAAATCTGTCTAGACGGTTTATTTATTCGAATCTCATCTATTCAATAAGTACTCTCTACAAATGGTAATCATTTTTTTTATGATTGTACAAATAATAATAATATTGTTAATATAAAACTTTCTGCGAAAGTATAAAATAAGGCAAGTATAGACGTTTTTTCTGTGTAATATCTATAAAATAATAATATTTATGATTTTGTAAAAAAATCAAATAAAAATACCAGTGAAAAAGTCTTTTACTTCTTTGAGTCATTGTATGCTGAAAAAATTATATGTACCCGTATGGAAAAAAAGAAACGTAGAAAATTGTAAGGAACCGTAAAAAACCGTACAAAACTGTAGAAAACCGTTCCAATTCGGAGATATTTCGTACGGTTTTGTACGGTTTCTTACGTTTTCCTGCGGTTTCTTACGGTTATCTATGATTTTCTACGATTCATAAAATCCTTCGATTGGTACGTAAAAATTGAAATTGAAACGTTTGAAAACGTAAGAAAATGTACGAAAATATAAGAAAATGTAAGAAAACGTACGAAAACGTACATTTCGGTAAGTTTTAATGAATATTACAGTTTCGTACAGTTTTGTACATTTATTTACGGATTCGTACGAGTTTATATACTTTTATACATTTTATTATGATTCGTAAATTTTTTCTGTACATTACAAATTTTTCATGTCAAAATAGGAAATATAGGAAACTGTACAAAACTGTACGAAACCGTACGAAAACGTAGGAAACCGTAACGAAATATGTCCGAATTGGAACGTTTTTCTACAGTTTTATACGGTTTTATACGATTTCGTACGGTTTCCTGCAGTTTCTTACAATTTCCTACGTTTGTTTTTTTTCCATACGGGTAAGTAAGTACATTCAAATTGTTCACTGCAAATCAAACAAACAAAAGTTGTGAATTCAATTATCAATAGTCCAGTAATGCAAACAACTCTCGGAAACTACTGTATGACTGCTCTCAGAAATGTATTCAAATTTGTTCGTCTTTCTATACAAATTAAACACAAGAAAATACTGAAATAATATAAAACTTTCTACGAAAGTATAAAATAAGGCAAGTATAGACGTTTTTTCTGTATAATCTATAAAATAATAATATTTATGATTTTTTAAAAGAAATCAAATAAATACCAGTCAAAAAGTCTTTCACTTCTTTGAGTCATTGTATGCTGAACACATTATATGTAAACGTTCAAATTGTTTACTGCAAATCAAACAAACGAAAGTTGTGAAATCAATTATCGATAGTCAAGTAATGCAAACATCTCTCGGAAATAACTGTATGACTGTTTTCAGAAATGTATTAAAATTTGTTCATCCTTCTATACAAATTAAACACAAGAAAGTACTGAAATCAATTTATTGTAGTCAAGTACCCATAAGATAACTTGACTGACATAATAGAACTTTTCGTACCTTGCGTGTAAAATTACATTTTATGTCCACGTTGTAACTTCAAAAATATTCAGCCAGTGGGCATAAAGTATTACTTAACGCCTAAGAGGCGCAATAGCTCACATACTCCTATACAAAACCTTATAGAACCTACGCACTTTACGCCCGTGTAGGTGAAAATTATTTTATGACTATTATGCTTTTCCGGTCAAAAATATCCAGTTGGGAAATCCAACTGGATTTTCCAAGAGGGAAATCCAGCTGGGGAAGAGTGGATTCCAGCTGGATTTTGGCGGATTTCTAGTCGGATTCCCAGTTGATGATGTCAAATATTCCCACCCATTTTTAACTGGATTAAATGGAAATCCACTTATAATAAATGGGAATTCCTGGGCGAAGGCGGAAATCCATGTAAAAATCCAGTTAAATGTTGGTGGGAATCCACCTAACTTTCGCATTTCTATTAAATGGGAATCCACTCAAAATTCTACTTAATAATAAATGGGAATCCCAGCGTGACGGCGGAAATCCATGTAAAAATCCAGTTTAATATAGATGGGAATCCATCTAACTTTCGCTTTTCTATTCAATGGAAATCCAGTTAATAATGCATAGGAATCCTGTTATATCTAGGTGGGAATCCACTTAAATATCCAGTTAAAAATGGGTGGGAATATTTGGTATCATCAACTGGGAATCCGACGGGAAATCCACCAAAATCCAGCTGGAATCCACTCTTCCCCAGCTGGATTTCCCTCTTGGAAAATCCAGTTGGATTTCCCAACTGGATATTTTTGACCGGGTTCTTTTCATTTCTAAAATTCATAAGAATTTTTTCAGATATTTACGAAAAGTCAAAGTTTTGAACTTTCTATAATATTACGCATCTTGGGAGGACAAGAGAAGTCTAGAGCTGCTCTAGCAGGGGTGGTTCTCCAATCTCCTACACATACTTGGCGGGCATATATATGGGAGCGTCCAGCAGAAACGGACCACCGAGCGCGCGCGGTGCCTTTTTTCGCGTAAAAGGCGCTCTGTTTAACTCGCTCATAATCGTATGCTGCGTCTTTGAAAAAAAAACCAAGGACCTATATCGATAGATTTTTTTCTGCTCTTTCCAATTGTACCATTGTTTTTATTGCGAAACGCGTTCTTCCGCGTTTCTCGTGAAACCTCGAGTTGAATATTGAAAGCTATTTTTCTCAAAGTATATCATGTTTTTTTTCAAAATAAACTACACCATTGGAAAGTACAACTCTTAAGCTTCAAAACCCTGTCTTGGAGAAGTTGGAGAAATAAAGGGTTTAAAAGTAACAACATGAAAAAGACAGCGCCGAGGGTCCGCGCGAGCCCCTCGCGCCCGTGCGTACGGCACGTTTAAGTGCACGCTCTATTCAATTTGCTAATAATCGTGTACCAAGTCTCTGAAAAAAGAACTAAGGACATATATCGATAGATTTTTTCCTGCTCTTTCCAATGGTGCTATTATTTTTATTCCGAAATGCTTCCTTCTAGTTGAAAATTCCATTTGAATGTTTAAACTCTATTTTTTCAATAAAATATCAGTCTTTTCTTCAAAATGAATTATATTCTTCAGAAGTACAAGTCTTAAACTATAAAATATTATATTTTTAAGTTGAAACATGAAAAGTTCAAAAATAGTAAGATCAAAAAAACAGCGGCTGCCCGAACTTTTTACGCTATGCTCAAGGGCGGATTAATACACGCGATGTGCTATTTCGCCTTTCTTTTTTGTAAATATAAAATGTTTTGTAACTTACAATGCCAATGCGTGGACATAATTTTGTGGATCTAGTTGTAACAGTTAGTATAATATTACAATGAACTTTGTTCATTTATATTGTTATATATGACTATTGTAGCTAAACTACATTGATTATTATTATAATGAAATGATTCTGCTGCATCGTGTGCTACAAAAGCATAGTTTTCTGAAAAATCTAGAGAAATTAAAAACTCTCCTTCTGATAAGGATTCTCTCAAGAATTGAAAATAAGAAGACTGTTGTTTAGAAATAAATGAATGAGTCTTAAGTTTATACAAAAATTTGAAAAACATAATATATTAAACATAAAAATATCCATGAACGCACTGAAAGCAGTGAAACAGAAATTTAAAATAACCCTATAGATTGTTTAATCTGGCATAACAATATTACCTTTTCCTTTAAATTCTAATTTTTTTACATTTTTTTGATTTTATAAGTATTGTTCTTTTTGCGACATCCGCTTCTTTCTTTGTTTGAGTTTTAAGTACTTTTTCTTTTTTGATCGGTGGATATAATTGAGAATCTTCTGACGCTGAAAATCTTTTAAGTTCTAACTTTTTGGCATCATTTAATAATTTAATACAATGAAACAATTGAGTTCCAGGTATTGTCTTAGCTGAGGCTAGCCTGTTTTGTAGCTTTTCTGTAGCCTTTAAGTAATCGTCTTTTGATGAAAAAATCACTCAATATTTTTGAAATACTCAGTTGTCCATTTTTGTAAATCTTGGGGCGTCAATTAATTGTCGGATACTTTCCGTAAACTTTCTCGTCTGGCATTGCTTTTCACAGAAGCACCTATTCCATCACATGCATTTTTTCCGTGGGCTGTTGCATGAAAATGCCACTCAGCATCAACAGCAAAATCATCATAATGATGAAGAAGATTTGGAAATTGCGTTTATTTTTAAAATGTTGCGCAGCTCCATCAATAAAATAAATAACTTTTCTAAATAAATCGAAAGACTTTTTAAGGAAATTAATTATAATTTCTTGTATTAGATAAACTGCAACAACGTCATGAATTAAACTATCTGAGAAAACTACCATGCTTTTGTGTTCAATTTTAGATTCTGATCCTTTATAGTATATGACTATTGTAGCTAAACTACATTGATTATTATTATAATGAAATGATTCTGCTGCAACGTGTGCTACAAAAGCATAGTTTTCTGAAAAATCTAGAGAAATTAAAAACTCTCCTTCAGATAAGGATTCTCTCAAGAATTGAAAATAAGAAGACTGTTGTTTAGAAATAAATGAATGAGTCTTAAGTTTATACAAACGAGGAAAAAAAATATCGATAAATGAAGACTTAGAAACGTTTCCAGTTTGCAATGTTAATCTATCGGTAGTTTTCCACATTTGAAACTTTATTTCATTAATCTCAGAGCTTTCGAATAATAATTCTAGATCATTTTTTAGAGGTTCGACACCAGGACAATTTTCGCACATATTTAAATAGCATTTCGCTGTTGGACTTTTACAAACTATTTCGGCTATGCAATCTTTATAAGTGTTCATTCTATCAAAAGAAACTCCTGAGTTTCTTAAACCAACTAACAGAAGTTTAACATTTTGATGATAAACGCAAACACACACTGAATGTGTCCCACTGCTACCAGCTAAAACACAATATTTAGGACGACATTCGGCAAATTTACTGAATCCTATTTTCGATCCAGGATACTGTTGCTTATATTTTAAATATAGTTCTCGAAGATTGTATAAAACAAGCCGTTTCCGGATGTAACTTTTTGTGCCATCATCATTTTTTATACATTTGTTATCTTTATAGCCTGGCATAATTCTACTATTCTCATCACTTTCATAGAAGAGCTTTGCTTGATCTAAAGTATCACTTGATATTTTTTTATTTCCTCTGCTGTCATTTAATTGGGCTGAGTTATCAAATAATTTACATTTCGGTGAAAATCAACGAGACAAGTTCGAAAATCTAGCTACTTTGCGAGTGCTCCAGTTTTTAGGAAGTAATTTCAAAAGTAATATCTTTTCCATTTTTGTCAAATTTTGGTCATTCAACAATTTTTTCAAATTAAAAATAATTTCTTTAGAATCTTCTATTGAAATCTCACTCTCTTCTTCAATCTGAGCATTAGATTTTATTCGACAAGAATCGCATATTTTGTCTCTATCAGTTAAATGCGGATAACAAGCTCTAAGTTTATCGGAAACAAACCTAAGTTTCGATGAATGCTTTATTTCATCAAATGGATTAAAGCAACGATTTAAAATGTTAGACATTATATTAAGCTTTTTTTATTAAGGCAATAAGACAAAGGGGCAAAGTAATAAGGCATGTGCATACAGCACCTGGCTAGCGGGCGACGCAGGCCTCTATTTAAGCCCGCGGGGTGATGTTTTTCATTGACGGTAGCGCGCTTGGTGCTTGCCATCTAACGGGCACTTCGGGTACTAATCCCGAATAGAAGCATTTCGGAATAAAAATAATAGCACCATTGGAAAGAGCAGGAAAAAATCTATCGATATATGTGCTTAGGTCTTTTTTCAGAGACTTGGTACACGATTATTAGCGAATTGAATAGAGCGTGCACTTAAACGTGCCGTACGCACGGGCGCGAGGGGCTCGCGCGGACCCTCGGCGCTGTCTTTTTCATGTTGTTACTTTTAAACCCTTTATTTCTCCAACTTCTCCAAGATAGGGTTTTGAAGCTTAACAGTTGTACTTTCCAATGGTGTAGTTTATTTTGAAAAAAAACATGACATACTTTGAGAAAAATGGCTTTCAATATTTAACTCGAGTTTTCGCCCGGAAGAAAGTGTTTCGCAATAAAAACAATCGCACCATTGGAAAGAGCAGGAAAAAATCTATCGATATAGGTCCTTGGTTTTTTTTTTCGAAGACGCAGCATACGATTATGAGCGAGTTAAACAGAGCGCTTTTTACGCGAAAAAAGGCACCGCGCGCGCTCGGTGGCCCGTTTCTGCTGGACGCTCCCATATATGATCTCATATGAGATCTGATGGGTGAAATACTCACAT
Organism: Torymus aiolomorphi; assembly: GCA_036365515.1. Classification (NCBI taxonomy): domain Eukaryota; kingdom Metazoa; phylum Arthropoda; class Insecta; order Hymenoptera; family Torymidae; genus Torymus; species Torymus aiolomorphi. The sequence continues at coordinate 92,297,965 of CM070875.1, read as the reverse complement.
GAGATCTTATATGATATTTACACGCGGGAAAAGGATAAAAATATGTGGCTTATAAAATGGTTGGTAAAATCTAAAGCACTTTTGAGTAGATTTTTTAGTACAATTTATATTCATTTTTATTTCATTCCTGTTTAAAAACGACGGGCACAAGGAAAAATATTTTGGGTAATGTAAGTAAATCATGAGATTCTGCACATATGTAGAGATGATATATTTGAAAAGTATCAATTAAAAATTAGAGTCATTGCAATTATTTATTAATTATAGTGGATTTATAGGTATAAACATTTTTAATGAATTTATGCAAAAATTTAGAATTCTACATTTACAAAGCCCACCGGTAAACTGCAAACCGTCAGACCCGCCAAGTATGTGTGGGAGATTGGAGAACCACCCCTGCTAGAGCAGCTCTAGACTTCTCTTGTCCTCCCAAGATACGTAATATTATAGAAAGTTCAAAACTTTGACTTTTCGTAAATATCTGACAAAATTCTTATGAATTTTAGAAATGAAAAGAAAGCATAATAGTCATAAAATAATTTTCACCTATACGGGCGTAAAGTGCGTAGGTTCTATAAGGTTTTGTATGGGAGTATGTGAGCTATTGCGCCTCTTAGGCGTTAAGTAATACTTTATGCCCACTGGCTGAATATTTTTGAAGTTACAACGTGGACATAAAATGTAATTTTACACGCAAGGTACGAAAAGTTCTATTATGTCAGTCAAGTTATCTTATGGGTACTTGACTACAATAAATTGATTTCAGTACTTTTTTGTGTTTAATTTGTATAGAAGGATGAACAAATTTGAATACATTTCTGAAAATAGTCATACAGTTATTTCCGGGAGATGTTTGCATTACTTGACTATCGATAATTGATTTCACAACTTTCGTTTGTTTGATTTGCAGTAAACAATTTGAACGCTTACGTATAATTTGTTCAGCATACAATGACTCAAAGAAGTGAAAGACTTTTTGACTGGTATTTATTTGATTTCTTTTAAAAAATCATAAATATTATTATTTTATAGATTATACATAAAAAACGTCTATACTTACCTTATTTTATGCTTTCGTAGAAAGTTTTATATTATTTTAGTACTTTCTTGTGTTTAATTTGTATAGAAAGATGAACAAATTTGAATACATTTCTAAGAACAGTCATACAGTAGTTTCCGAGAGTACATATATACATACAAAAAAAAAAGTTATAAAATAATAAAATACAAAATAATAAAAGAAATCATAAAAACAATGATCATACAGCAAACGCATTTACATAGAATTAAAATTTACATGGTATACACGCAATATAAACATAAAAAAAAACTTCCAGCTAGTCGGGGTATAGCGTTTTGCAACGCCGCGCGATGCCTAACAGATATTTATACAGAAGCGTTTTAAAGTCAGGCCGAGTATACCGAGAGCAAACCAATGTCGGTATAAGATTCCACAGCAGAGCGGCTCCAATCGTGAACGAAGCCCGATAACAGTCCGTACGTGGAGTTTCGTGTGTTAATGTAAGGTCGGGACACCTCTTGGATCCAATTTTATGGGGCTCGCGAAAAGAGAATTTTACAAATATTGGGTGCGGCTCGTTAGATGCGAATATGGCGGCGAGAAGGCAGATACAAAGATACTCCCTACGCAGGGTATACGGTAAGATCTCAAGCCTCACATACGTTGGCGTTATGTGGTCGAACCTCGACACTCCGGCAGCAAATCTTAGGGCCGCATTTTTGCAGTGGTCTAGCTTTACCCATAATTCCTTGGTGAGGCCAAGGAATAGGCCCGAACAGTATTCCAGATGTGGGAAATCTAGCGATTTGACGAGCATCAACTTGGTCTCACGAGGGACGAGATCGTGACATTTACGTAAACGGGCCAAGGCTCTGAAGAATTGTTTTGCCATATTGGTGCACTGCTGCGACAATGTGAGGGTGCTGTCCAGAGTTACTCCTAATATTTTCATGGTTTCGGAGTACCTGATATTCTGACCGTCGATGACTGGCTCCGGCAGGTTAAGGTGGCGTAACTTGCTAATAAAATTACGTGTGCCGAACCAAATTGCCTGGGTTTTCCGGGCATCAATCGATAGCCCGTTTTTCGCGGCCCAGAGTACAAGGCTGTTCAAGTCGGCGTTGATACAGTCTATGATTCGGTTTAGCTCTCTGTAAGATCCACTATAATATATCGTGAGGTTATCAGTGTAGAGGTGGTAGCGGCAATACTTTAAGACAGAAGGTGCGTCGTTGATGTAGAGGTCAAAAAAGCCCGATCCATTCAGGCTACCTTGTAGTACGCCAGCATTACGGGTGACAAGGGATGAGGTTTCGCCTGAAGGGGACCTGACCATTTGTGTCCTATTAGTTAAAAACGAGCTTACCCAGATGGGTAATATTGCAATAGATATTGGCCGAGTCAGAAAAGCCATCCTGCTCCAGCTTGTCTATGAGGCGGGCCACATTCACGCAGTCGAACGCACATCAATAGTCGATGGCAACCGCCAGTACAACTTGTTTGTTGTCCACCGCTCCACGCAGATCGTCGGCCATAGATATCAGTGCCATGTGCGTGCTATGCCGTTTACGGAAACCCGACTGGAGCTTATCTAGCAGATCCCTTTCTGCAACGAATGCGGAGATCTGCTTGTGCGCGACCGCTTCGAGAATTTTTGAGGCGGCACATAAGATGCTAATTGGACGTAAGTGGCCGAGCCCTCAAGGCCGGGAGACTTTGGAAAGTGGCCGAATCACAGCATATTTCCAAGATGTAGGGAAGACACCCGCTTGCAGAGAGCAGCCAAAGATGTGCATCAAAGGCGCCAAGATGGAAAGTAGGCACTCCTTTAAGAAGCTGCCGGGTATATCATCTGGTCCACAGGCATTGGAACGGGATAATAAGATAGCTTCAACCATATCGACCTCGGATACGTGTTGAAAAAAGAATCGGTCGTCGGGCGATATACGAACTATAGGGCGGCTATCTCTGAGAGGACGAGGGTTCGAATCACCTGCAAAGTGCCTATTTAAAGTATCGCTCGGCTAGAAAGCCCCAGTCTATCTACGCACTTCCATAATTCAGTCGTAGTCCTTGCATTAGTGAGCTGTGCCTGAAAATACGTAGATCGCGCACATCTTGTTGCAGTTTTAACACGATTCCTCAGGTGTTTGTATGCCGAGTGATCATTAGCGCGTTGACTACGTTTATAGGTACGCCAAGCCCTGTTTCGCTCTTTGATGAGTGACTTGATTTCACTGTTGAGCCATGGCGTGGGTCGACTTTTTGGGACGAAAGAGCGATAAGGGACGTGCGCGTCGTACAAACGTACTAGTGAAGCCGTGAAAAACTCAACCTCTGCGTCGATGTCCGGGATTTGTACGATTTGGGCCCAATCAATATTTGCGAGATCTCGTTGGAAATGGGCTCTGTTGAAGTTCTTAATAGAGCAACAATTAATTATATGGGCTTCTGGGGATGGCAACTCAAAAGTAAATGTGGCGAAGAGAACATCATGTTCCGAGATACTGGACCACCGAACTTGCTCATACGAAGGTACTCTCTCCATATCACTGACATATATAGTCGATGGTCATGTGGCTGAAACCACGATGCTGGGTTGGTCCGAACGGGATCCGCGTTAAGTTAAACGCCTCAAGCGAGTGCACTAAGGTAGAACGTAAGAAGGAAGGCACATCCCACTTAATATTAAAATCCCCCATGAGAATGGTGTAGTCATAGGGCTTCTGAAAGCCAGAGATGGCATCTTCTACACTACTCCAAAATTCACCTTTCTTTGTAGCCTTAGGCGAGCAGTAGATCAGAACGATGAGTATTTTCAGACTCTCTACTCGTACCAGGATGAAAAGAAATTCGGGTCTCCAGTCGAATATGTCTGGATGTTGAGACTGGTCCACGAAAGAAAACTCCACGGAATCATGTATATAGATCGCCACTCCACCACCCCCGGCACCAACGCGATCCGCACGTACTAGACGATAGTCCAGAACATCATAGAGGTTAGGGGCCATAGATGGTTTCAGCCACGATTCACAGATACCAAGAACATGCGGACGTTTATCCCACAAAATAGCAGAGATGTCGGAAACGTGCGGGTCAATCGATTGCGCATTCAGATGACAACGATGGATTTCGAGGTATTAATAACTGTCATAATCGATGAGTGATTTCTTGCGATCAATTTTCCGACGTAAGATCGAGCAGTTCACTTTATCAGTCGCGCAATGGAAAGAATTGTTGCACGCAGTGGCACAGTTAATACATTTGAATTCGGTCGCCTTACAACCTTTGGCGGCGTGTGCGCCACCGCACTTACTGCAACATTCTGTCTTTTTGCAAGACTCAGCAACGTGTCCAAAACCTAGGCAATTGAAACATTGTAACAAGCTAATGTGGTCACCAATGCGACAGGACTGCCATCCAATGTTGACTCTGCCCACACCGAGGAGCTGACGGCCGTGCTCCGGATTAATTTCGATAACGCATGATCGGAATTTTTTCTCCCGCGGCGGGTATAAATATACAGCCTTAATATCGGAGGCCGAGGCCTCAGTTAAGTTTTGCTCAGCGATATATTTGACGATTGATTCGCTTGCCAGCTCGACCGGGATATCGTGAACAATCATGCGTGGCTTCATTTTAACAGACGGCTTAATTTCAAGACCGGCTTCCAGCAAGGGGGCACACGTCGAGAAGGTAGATGAACTCAGATCTGGACCTTCCAGGATTACGCTGTTTTGGGGGCCGTAACTAATGCGCGTAACATTTAATTTCAATTCGGTTGGGTTGATAAATTTTTTTAACCGTTTCCTTAATATTGCTGGCAGACTTATACTTGCCTTTGACATCCTCATGCGGGCCGATCGTGACGCGATCCAATTTACGAACGGGTACAGAGGGACCCGAGCAAGACGTGGTGCAACTCGACACAACTTCTGCGAAAGAAGACCCATGTTGAGATTGGGTGTTACGGGTAATTGACTTTGACAGGCGTTCGATATTATCGCAGGCGCGTAACAGTAATGAATTACGAGAGTCCTTGTCGATTTCGAGCTTATACAAGTAGATGGCTGTTATTTTGTGCAATGACTCAAAGGTCGTGGAAATAAACTCACGCTACTTCTTTTTGGCTTCCGTGCCTTTTTCATTGGAAAGCGCTGTTAACAAACCATTGTGAGCATCATTTACGTGCTTCATCAACCTGCTGATATCGTCCTGATTCAGCAAGATAGAGCTGTCATCGTCTCCATTCCGTCGTTTGCGTTTCGACCGTGTGCCGGTGATGTTGTTGGACTGCTCTGTCTCCGAATCGCCCATTATCGAACCAAACGCTGTTATGAGATTTCGATTACTGGGCCCAAATAGGTGCCGCTCACTTGCGTTTACAAACAATGATGCCAGCGATATGTGAGAGCTCCAGCGGCAGGTGTTCCATTGAAAAAACTACGGTGCCTCCGTCCCCGGTCCACCAGCACACCAAACACTAGCACCACCAGAGAGACAGCAAAAAATTCCACCAATAGCCTACCACTACGAATTTTCCGGAGCACCAGGTCGCGCGGAAAATGACACCGAAACAGAGCACGACACAACTGTCAACCAACTTCAATCTCCCTTCAGAGAGAGAGCGTGTCTGTCCCCCGAGCGCGAGCTTTGAGAGAGAGAGAGAGAGAAAATCGTGCCAGCACTTACAAAAATGCGTAGTCGCTATCGCCGGCCGTCCTCCCGTACCGAGGCGTCGCTCGCGGTCGTTCGCCTCGAATGGGGCCACGTACTCGTGGCCGAGCTGAGCACAAACACACTACTCACACGGGGTACGCGTTACTACTTTCGCACTCGGCAATCCTAACTTCTCACAGAGCAAGGAGCGCGGCCGCTATCCCAAGCGAGACTAATCACCCGAGTCCACGCGGGTCGCGCGCGCTCCTTGCTCTCTCTCTCTCTCTCTCTCTCTCTCTCTCTCTCTCTCTCTCTCTCTCTCTCTCTCTCTCTCTCTCTCTCTCGGCTAGGCGTCCTTCCGCGACGTCTGCACCTGTAACATCTCAACAAATGTTAGACTAATAGTACAGTGGGTATGCGGGGAGAGAGGAAGATGACGGAGAATAATTTTCCGTCATAGCAGTCATGGTAGTGATGAAGTAATTTTATTGTTGTAATATTAAATTCGTTGCAGGTATAGTGCGTTCATGCTCTAATCTGATTATGGTTTAAGTAGATAAATATTTAAGGTACTTATATTTTTTTCAAATCATTATTTCGAAGTAATGAACCGAACAGGTCTCATTTTTTGTTTTCTCTGTGTGATTACGGATCAAAAATCCGTTTTTTCGAATGCGTTTTTGTTTTATGTTGAATTTTCAATTTTCTCAAAATTTATTCTTGCTTTTTATAAGGGGACAAGCCATGGTTTGGGGGTAAAAAATAATTTCCTTTTTATTTACTATTTTGATAGCGAATTTTCTGCTTAATACAATGCTTCCCACCGCATTTCGAAATTCGATTTCGTTTAGAAAATACAGCTAAAACCGGAAAGTTACTTTTTTGCATATTTAGTGATTTCACTCAAAATATCACTTTTAGGTATTATACTATTGTTAATCATATTAATCTTATATTATTTTATGTTTTACAGCATACAATACGTAAATGTATGACGTAAATATATATTGACGTTGTAGACGAAATTAACTCGAGTTACAAGTCTCGTGTATCTTAGTCTAGTTATAGAAAGGTATGTACGTAAAATACTCATAGGTGATTTAAAATCTCCCAGCTGTTTCAATGTTGTTTCAGCGCCACGGTCGTTGGGATTTAAACTGAAGTGTTTTTAATGTAATTGAATCTGCATTTTCCAATGCAATTTATTTCGTAAATCTGTATTTTTTTCCTATTATAAACATTTACATGCTCTTGAGCAAAGTGTGTTAGCTACATAGTTAAATTAAAACTTACCATTTTTGAAAGTGTCATTTTCTGAGTGAGTGACTTTTGTATATTTAATGAATTTTGATACGTAAGAGTAGTGATTTATGAAAAATCATGAATACATGATATTATAGCGAATATATTTTCGCTGGGCCGATGAACGCACCACCGGCCGCTCGCCGCTGCGAGCCGAAAATACAGAAATGGATCGCTGCGCGGGAAGTACAGAGAGGCTTACCGGGAGAGTAGTGCACTCCCCTCGTCGCTCGCTCACGAATCCGCTCCTGCGTCAGGCCTTATCCTCCGGTCGACTTCGGAGTGTTCAGGCTGAGTCCTAACATCCAGCCTTCACCTACAGACGCTTCGGACCCCAGGAGTGGCTCGGATTGTTCACGTGCGCTGTTCTCCGTGGACGGTACGTGGACGGGCGCTGCACTGTACCGGTGTATCGCACGGTGACCGTTTTCTCCGGACTAGACGATCTACGTTCGCGTCCGCGCGGTTCGACGGCCCGAGAGAATCTGATTCAAAAATGAATCGAGCGCGACTTTACAACCGCCAAAGTCGCGCAGCCCCCCGCGCAGATCACGAATACACCGTTCAAGCGATGTCAACAAACGATCGAAATGCACGAATTCTCGGGAACAAGAGCCAAACGAGTTCGAAAGAATACGGAGAACCGAGATTCTTATTCTCTCCGTATTTTATCTTGGAACTTCGTTATAGTACATACAGCGTGTCCAAAAAGTCTGAAACACCCAAATAATTTCTCAGCTGAATTACTATTGGAAAATGTTAAGGTTGCCTTTGTAGTAATTTTTTACGAGGAATCCAATGGTGACCTTGGATTCGACCTTGGACCTCATTTTTGAGGTTATTTCAAGGTCAACCTCATTTTTTAAAATGGTAACCCCTATTTTTTATAGCGGAATCTGAAAGAGCGGAAAATTTTACGTCCGGATATGTATTAAGGTATGAGGTTGAGGTTGCCCCCAGAGGTCAAATTGAGGTCAAAGTATGATTTCTTAAAAATTTCGCGAGTTCAGTGGTAAAACAAAACAAACAAAGGTAAGGTTTGGTAAGTTCGAACGAAGACTTGAAGGTGACCTCTGATTCGACCTTGAACCTCATTTTGAGCCTCATTTTTGAGGTTATTTCGAGGTCAACCTCATTTTTTTAAATGGTAACCCCTATTTTTTAGCGGAATCGGAAAGAGTGTGAAACTTTACGTCCAAACATGTACTCAGAACATAGTTCAAGAAGGACCTTGACGTTCATTTGAAGGTCATTTAAACTTAATGACGGTCTGATCTTGTGTAAACTTTTTAATTTTTTTAAACAGTCTAACATCTTATTTCAAGTGCTCGAATTATTTTCCATCCACTTTTTGATAGTAACCTAATCGATGATCGAAAACACCAACAGTATTTTTGATCATTTCAGTAGGAATGAGAGCTGATTCATTGTAAAATTTTTTGAAGCGTTTAAATATTGAACATTGGTACTTGTTATTTTTCGTATGGTTAGAGTGACAATAAACTATTATTCATTCCATAACCACCACAGAAAAGGGTTGGTCATCTTTCAAACATATTTTTTGAAAATTGAAAGTTCTTTTTATTTTCAACTCAAAAAGTATTTTTGGATAAGATCTACTACGAAGAGTAATAAAAATGAACAAACTCACTGATAGAGAAAGAATAACGATTCTCATGATGAGAGGTTGGGGACACATGCAGCGATCTTATAGGGCCGTAAGAGATATTTTTAATGCTTCATTTAGGGTTGGTGGAACTCCACTATCATTTTCAACAGTTCAAAAAACTGTTAGAAGGTTTGAAAATACCGACTCTATCAGCGATTTACCTCGATCAGGCAGACCAATGTCAGCAGGTAACGAAGAGAAATCTTTAGATGTTGTGTTAACATTCACCGAAGATCCGCATACTTCCGTTCGTAGAGCTGCTCAAGTGCACGAAATAAGTAAATCATCTATTCATAACATACTAAAGAGAGAAGTTACACCCATTTAAAGTAACGCTAATACACAAGTTAAATGAAGATGATTTCGATCGTCGCGTTGAATTCTGTGATGATATGATGGCACGCATCGTACAAAATCCAAATTTTCCATCAAATATAGTCTTCTCAGATGAAGCTACATTTCAACTTGACTCAAGCGTAAATAGGCATAACTGTAGATATTGGGCAGTTGAAAACCCTCATTGGGCAAGAGAAGCCAAGTCACAATATCCACAAAAATTAAATGTCTGGGCTGGAATATTAAATAATAGGATTATAGGACCATTTTTTATTGATGGCAATTTAAATGCAGAAAAGTATGAAACTATGTTGCGGAATCAAATTGTTCCTGCTATAAGAGAAATAGCTGGAGAGGACTTTAATAACACATGGTATCAACAAGACGGTGCAGCAGCTCATTATGCACGAAACGTTCGCACATACTTAGATACAGTATTCATGAATCGATGGATAGGACGAAGAGGTGCAATTGAATGGCCAGCTAGGTCCCCCGATTTAACGCCTCTAGATTATTTCTATTGGGGTTATCTGAAGGATCATGTATTCAAAACAAAACCCTTAAACTTAGATGAATTACGTGAAAGGATCATTGATGAATCAGCTCTCATTCCTACTGAAATGATTGAAAATGCTGTTGGTGCTTTCTATCATCGATTAGGTTACTGTTAAGAAATGAATGGAGAACAGTTCGAGCACTTGAAATAAGATGTTATACTGTTTAAAAAAATCAAATGTGAGAGGCAAGGGGACTCACGTAAATCAAGCGCCCCATCGTGAGAGGCAAGGGGACTCACGTAAATCAAGCACCCCATCGTGAGAGGCAAGGGGACTCACGTAAATCAAGCGCCCCATCGTGAGAGGCAAGGCGACTCACGTAAATCAAGCACCCCATCGTGAGAGGCAAGGGGACTCACGTAAATCAAGCACCCCAAAGGGAACAGATTTTACTACGTCCACGTCGTTGTTCCTGGGTAACGCTAAATTTAAAAAAATTGAACTTGACATGACTTTTAAGGACAATGTCAAGGTCACCATTAGATTTCTCGTTGAAAACTACTAAAGAATTAACCTCGCTCAGTGTGATAAAAAGTTTACACAAGAGAAGACCGTCATTAAGTTTAAATGACCTTCAAATGAACGTCAAGGTCCTTCTTGAACTATGTTCTGAGTACATGTTTGGACGTAAATTTTCACACTCTTTCCGATTCCGCTAAAAAAATAGGGGTTACCATTTAAAAAAATGAGGTTGACCTCGAAATAACCTCAAAAATGAGGCTCAAAATGAGGTTCAAGGTCGAATCAGAGGTCACCTTCAAGTCTTCGTTCGAACTTACCAAACCTTACCTTTGTTTGTTTTGTTTTACCACTGAACTCGCGAAATTTTTAAGAAATCATACTTTGACCTCAATTTGACCTCTGGGGGCAACCTCAACCTCATACCTTAATACATATCCGGACGTAAAATTTTCCGCTCTTTCAGATTCCGCTATAAAAAATAGGGGTTACCATTTTAAAAAATGAGGTTGACCTTGAAATAACCTCAAAAATGAGGTCCAAGGTCGAATCCAAGGTCACCATTGGATTCCTCGTAAAAAATTACTACAAAGGCGACCTTAACATTTTCCAATAGTAATTCAGCTGAGAAATTATTTGGGTGGTTCCAGACTTTTTGGACACGCTGTATATATAAAAGTAAAGCATAATTTTTGATATATCTGCAAGCGAAACAACAACAAAGAATTGAAAGTTATAGCTATATTAAATATATATGTCATGAGAAGATAATACTGTCAGAAGCTATTTAAGTACTGGGTGTTGTATGCTGATATTGCCATTATATAAGAATATGAACACATCAAGTAAGCAAGTTGTAGAATAGTCCTGCAGCGCTTGCGTAAAATGTGTAAGTAATAAAAAATCTGTTTTTGAAATGGGAAGTATAAAATTAACTTTGGTTGATTTCACACAACTAATTTTTATTTGCAATTTTTCTTTTCTTAAAGTATCCTTGGATCTGAAACCAAGATTAAATAGCTTTGAAGTTCTACATTGCAGCATTATCAAATAAAAATATTAGCCTACTACCCGCTAAGGGCTCTAGTAATGTATTATTCTAAATAATGTGAAGATATTGTTAAGCCGATTAGTGTCCGTGCCAAAATAACTTTTATATGAATATTCAATTTTTCATTTTTCATCAAAGTACATTATACAAAATGGTGAAAAAAATTTTGGTAAGTAGTTTTCAAAGGCATACCAAGATATAAGAAACTCATGCACACCCAGCCTGAAGCCAACTTAACAAGTATGAAAATGGTGACGCATAGGGCTTACGCGGATCAATTAAGTATGTCAAATAAATAAAAAATCCATCGAAACGAAAATCCCAGCTGATCCTTTTCTTGAGTTATGAGTGATTCAAAAAATCAGATACCACGCACTCAGCGTATTATGATCTACGTATGTCTGCGCATGTGTGTGTGTGTACGTGTGTGTTTGTGTGTGTGGTGTGTGTCTGTGTGTGTTAGTTTTAAGGAGAAGTAGCAAACAAAACCTGTAACTGATATAAAAACAAATATCAAGCCATGAATTTCAAGTCATTTCATTCAGTCATTATAAAGTAAACCTGCGGCAATCAATAAATCAGGGTTCAACCATTAATAAAATGTACGCAAGCGCCAGATGTATATTATCAGCTAACTACAGGCGGACATTGTAAGTAATAATACTATATTTTAGTAGAAAAAATTTTTAATTAAAGATTATACCTGGAATTTATTATTAATCAAAATATTTATTTTTGTCAGGTTTAACCATGGATTGTCCACTTAATGATAGGATCGGGATATTTTAATCGGATGGGCAGCATTCGGAAGAGAATTGAAATACCTATGTTTTCTAAAAAAAAAAAATTTTCTAGCTATCACGGTTCTTTTGATATTAACAAAAACGTATTTTTTTTTAAAAGTTTATAACTCCCAAACTAAACGGTCAATTTGAGAAAAATCATGATAATGCAGAATATAAATACCTATAATCTGTAAAAACTTGGATTCATTTTGTTTGTTAGTTTTTGAGGAAAAATTTGAAAAATGAAAAAATGAGTTTTGTGTGTGTGTGTGGGCATGCACATATATTATATATATATATATATACTAGTAGGGTACCCGCCTACTCGCTCCGCTCGTCAACCCCCCATTTTTAGAAAGTGATTGAATTGTAAATTTTGTTCTATTATTTTTTCGAGAAAACCTAAGGTTTTTTCAAATTTTTCACCGCCATATTGGTACCACCACTTTAAATTTCGAAAGTCCGAAAACAAAATCTTGATCAGCGACCTTGAAAACTCCTGCATACTAATTTTAAAAGAATTCTATGCTTCATTCGAACTTTTGACCACCATTTTGAATTTAGAATGTCGGATAGCAAGATCGTGATCAGCGACCCTGTATTCTAATTTCGAGAAAAAACTAAGCTTTTCCGAATCTTTAACGGCCATATTGGTCCGCCATTTTGAATTTCGAAAATCCAATAAAATCTTGATCAGCGACCTTCAAAACCTCTGTATACTAATGTTAAATTTTTAGAAAAACTTAAACTTTTTTCGAATTTTCACTACCATATTGAACCGCTATTTTAAATTGCGAAAGTATAATAGCTAAATCTATACTAATATGAAAATTCGAAAAAAGCTTAAGTTTTTCTAAAAATTGGAATACATGACTTTTCGAGATCGATGATCAAGATTTTGCTATTAGGCTTTCAAAATTAAAAATGGCGAATTGATTATGGAGGTCGAAAATTTCCAGTATCGCCGTCAACACTTCAAGGGAAGCTTAGATTTTGTTTAACATTAGTATACAGATAAGGTTTTTGAGGTCGCTGATCAAGATTTTATTGAATTTATTCAAAATGGCTGACCAATATGGCCGTTAAAGATTCGAAAAAGCTTAGTTTTTTTCTCGAAATTAGAATGCAGGGACGCTGATCACGATCTTGCTATCAGACATTCTAAATTCAAAATGGTGGTCAAAAATCCGAATGAAGCATAGATTTCTTTTAAAATCAGTATACAGGATTTATCAAGGTCGCTGATCAAGATTTTGTTTTCGGACTTTCGAAATTTAAAGTGGTGGAACCAATATGGCGGTGAAAAATTTGAAAAAAGTTTAGGTTTTCTCGAAGAAAAAATCAAACAAAATTTACAATTCAATCATTTTTTAAAAATGGGGGATTGACGAGCGGAGCGAGTAGGGGGGTAGCCCCCTAGTATATATTTATATATATATATAATTATCCCCCCATCCGTTTATGGAGCCCATCCCTGTATATTAGTACCTACAGCCCAGAGATCCCTATGGCAAGTGACTAAAGAAATAATGGACCCTGGGGTTATAGACTCTAGATCGGGCTTCATAAACGCCCGAGAAAAATATTTTATGGGACCCGGGCTCCATAAAAGAAAACGGGCTCCATAAATATGCTCATGTGTATAAAAGGGCTCCATAAATCTGTTAAAACAAATATATATATATATATATATATATATATATATATATATATATATATATATATATATATATATATATATATATATATATAAAATGAATCTGAAAATAAAATAGAAGTAACAAATATTGTTTGGAAAGAAATATTAGATAATTAATTTAAATAATAAGATTATAATATAATAAACTAATAATGGTATAAATAAAATAATAACATTTTAAAATTTAATAAATATACAATAAAATATTCATATGATATTTTAATATTATGATCTTAACGATATTAGAATAATAATATAATATAACTGATCAAAATAATTTAAGAAAAAATATAAAACAATAATTAATTACATAATATAATTAAAATTTACTTTAATTATACATTTAATGTAAATTACTTTTCTTAATGTAATTAACTATTATTTAGTAAAATATAAGATGGCTGAACAAGGTGATTCAAAACCTAGTCCATTAAGATGGGATCCTGTGCAAAATATGTATATTGAATTGTGAGTAGTATACAACACGCAAGAGAATTAGATGAATTAAATGAACAGTTACAGAATCATATAAATGAACAAAACGAATGTGAAATACATTTAAATAATTATATCAATGAATATAATAACAATATTACTATGATACAAACACCGTTAATTTGGGATCAAACACAAAATAAATACATAGAAGTATATAATTTAAAAGATGCTACAAAGTTAGACAAATTGAATGAAACAATAGAAACCCATGAAAAAGAAGAAAACAAGTATAATAACTATTGTAATAATTTATATATAGAATATGTTTTAAATTATTTACAAAATTTAATTAAAAAATATGAAAAATAAAATAAATCAAAAGCAAACATAATATAATTTTGTATCTTGAATCTAATGGCCAATTGTCTACCAGGAAAGGTTTAAATAAATGGTGTCCATTTATTTAAACCTTTCCTGGTAGACAATTGGCCATTAGATTCAAGATACAAAATTATGACTCACACTCTACCATAAGCGCCTTTACCAACCAAACATAATATTTTCAATATACAATTTAAACTCAATTTTTTAGTATAAAATATTTGAAATTTCACAAAAATAGTATTAAGTTATATTAATTTTTAATTCTATTATTTTACATTAACTTCTTTCACGTATCCAATATAATGTTTATAAGTAAAAATATATATAACAGAAAAAATAAAAATATATATTTCCATATTATAAATAGCTTACAAAAACGTCACAGGATATGTTAAAGAAAATTTAATTCAAAATTTGAAAATTATTTTTTATAAATATTTTTGTAAATTTTAAATAGAAGTAATAAATATAAAAATTCAATGAAATAAAAGAAAATTATTATTAAGTATGAAAATGGAATATTTGAAATTTAAGGAAAATAAAATTATATTAATTTTAAAATCAATTACAATAAATTATATTAAATTCTTTCATGTATCCAATATAATGTTTAAAAGCAAAAATATATATAAAAGGAACAAATAAATATATATGGTTCTAAATAATAAAAAGCTTATAAAAACATTCAAGGGTGTATTAAAGATAATATAAATCATATAATTTATTTTCAATTTATTATTTTCCAAATTTCAAAATGTAATATAAATGATATAAAAATATATTTAATAAAATTTCATAAAATTTTAGGTATAGTAGTAATGTAGGGCTATTGGCGAAGGATGCCACTTAAAATAACAATCCAACGGTCCATGAACAGTACCCCCAGGGTGACGTGGAAAACTGTTCATCTCTTCAACCAATCTTTATAGTTAATAAAGTTTATATAAAACGAATTAACGCAACACAGTTACAACAGAAGCTTCAACGATCTTAAAGTTTCCGTTAAAAAATCATTTTGCCCTTGAGAAAAATTTTTCAGGGTTCAGGATGTGTGGGTTTGGGGTGTATGGGATTAGCATGCATGAGGTAGGGATGTGTGGGACTGGGGGGTGTGGGGTGTGGTTGTGGGACCGGGGTGTAACAGTTTAGCATGTGAGGGCATGAAGTGTATGGGGTTAGGATGTGCGAGTTTGTGTTTTGTTTACTAGGATGTGTAAGTTTTGGGTTCGTCTATTAAGCCTACGATCAATTTGAACCAGCTTAGCCTGTGGTTCATGGAAAAAAACGATTTTAAACGGACTTTTCTGAGTTTGACCTAGATTTGACCTTGAAATGACCTTGGAAAAATTTCTCGATATGATTTTGAACGTAAAATTTCCCGCTCCTTCCGAATCCGGGGTCAAAACTAGGTGTTTCCATATGAAAAAACCACTTTGTCCTTGAAATAATCTCAAAGGTCAAGTTCAAGGTCAAAGACGTTAGCGCCATTATGTGGCCCCCTTTGTCCCCTATAACTTTTGTCAGAACCATTCTTCTCTATCTGGCTTAGGTTCCGAGAAATCCGGGTGCGGCGATTAAAATGGGTACCCGTGTATATATTATACATTTCTCGAAAGGGGTTTATAAAGCCCGTTTTTTTATATATAGGGGTTTATCGAGCCCAATTTTGATTATGCAGCCCGGGCTTCATAATATTTCTAAATATAGGGGTTTATGCGGCCCGTCCTAGAGTCTATAACCCCAGGGTCCATTATTTCTTTAGTCACTTGACATAGGGAACTCTGGGCTGTAGATACTAATAAACAGTCTTGGGCTACAAAACCCCGATAAGTATATATATATATTTATAACTATATATCATTGTACATTGCCATATTGATACTTAGAAATAAAAACGTGTTGTTGCGGATAGAAGTAGAAATTAAAACTGTTTTCCAATTAACTAGCTTATGTGCGGTATCTACGTATATAAAATGTTGATAAGGGATATATAACGAAAAAAAGGTAAGGTTAGACACCCAATTCAATGAATAAAGGGTGCGTCGTCGCCCACTCGTCAATCACTCCGTTCCTTATACTCGCCAAGCTCTTTGATACATTTAACTATGTAAAATACGGAATTCAATTAGGAAACCAATAAATTCAAAGATTATTGTAAATATAGAAATTAATGTCGAGAGTATAAAAATTAATTAATTAATTCGAGAGTAGAATAAGAAGGAATATAAAATTATTTGAAACTGCATGCATGTGTAATCTAGGCGAATATTGACGTTGAGAAAAGGACGAAAACATAAGCATGATCAGAAATTCCCAGAAGTCGCGGCAGTTACGCTGCTGGAAGCAGAGAGAGCGCGCGAGCCACGAAAGCGCTCGAATGGCATGGAGCGTTGGCGTGGTGGAAGCCGCGCGACTAGTATAGGGAGCGTACGCGGCGCGCGAATGCTGATGTGCCGCGCTCGCTTCGCAGTCGCGGTCGAGCTCCGGTCGAGTCAACAACGATCACGTGAAAGGTACACGTGATCGTAGTTGTGAGCTCGTGCGAGACTCAGTACAGTAGGGCGGTATGGGTTAAAGAATAGGAGCTGCCCGTAGTAGGGATCCATGAGATCACAGCGATGATGTACCACCGGATAATATTCGCCGGCTTCAAAACGCATTGTACGCCCGTATCATCGCCACGCGACAACGGTTCCGTAGGTAGGTTTCGTGAGACGGAACTGGCTTCATCGAACAACACTAGGAATTGTAATTGTATCAAAGCATGGTGCATGAGGGATTCAGGAGGAATTCACGGACGCGTAGGAATTTATACATTTTCTAGTGTCTAACGCTAGCTATTCGAAATAATATAATATTAGTGTGATCGAATAAAGCTCGCGTTGTCTCTTGCATGTTGAGGAGTTCATATCGCTTTGCGTGGAGTACAAGCCTTCTTTTATTTTCGTGCGTTATGAACCTATTACAACTTCTAATCACAACTATGTACAAGGAACTAAAGTGCCGGTTAATTTGTGAATTTCTGATTAGGACCGTTACACCTGTTAACTTGCGTGCTGATATTTTTCGCTTATACATACCTTCACACTCGTTATTGAATAAAAATCAATAAATTTAAATAAATAAAACCGTATTCGCGTGTAAGCTGAACGAGTGTTGATGTTGCGAACATAATGAAAACGTAAGCAGTGGTCAGAAATTCCTAAAAATCACAGTAGTTGCGCTGTAGAGAGTGGAGAAAGCGCTCGAGTCACGTAGTAGCCCGAAAGCGCCCGAGCGGCGTGGCGCACCGGTATGGCGGTGGGGAGGAGGGCGCGAGTGACGAGAGCATGTGACTCGCGGTCCGCATGCGCTCACTCAGGACACTCACGCTCGAGCTTCGGACGATTCAACAACGGTCACGTGGAAAATATACGTGATCGCAAGTGTTGCGTGGAGATGATCAGGCAGCGTCGGTAGTGGGGTCACTAGGACACCGGTGACGAAGATCCATGTGTTCTGCAGTAGGGATCCATGAGATCGCAGCGATGATGCACCACCGGATAATGAACGCACTGCGTGCCTGAATCCTCGCCACGCGGCAACGGTTCCTAAATAGGTACCGTGAAAGTGAACTAGCCTCATCGAACAACAGCAGGAATCAGAGTGGAATTGTAGTGATAGTCTACTATTATGTACAAGCAACGGAAATGTCTATTATTTTTCGATTTCTGATTAAAACCGTTACAAGTTGGAAATATTATTATATATAACTATATATTATTATATATAATAATATATGAGATTGACTGAAAGTTGTCTAAATATAGTTATATATGACCATCAACTGATAAGAATTTTTCCATCGGTCTTACAGTCTTACAAATTAAATTAAAATAATTAATATTTACCGCAGTCATTGTTTATAATCACCCCCGCAGAATCCGAAATAAAAACTTAATTAAAACCTGGAAAAAACTTTGTTAGCAAAGGACGATCTGACTCCCCCCACCACCAAATTGCCCAATGTTTCCTGCTCGCTCCGGCTCCTCCTCAGGGACTGAAATGAAACCCGCGATACACCTCCTTATATATCCCAATACCTTCGTCTTTTCTCTTACCCCCACCACCATCCACTCTCCCCTCTCCAACTTTCCATTCTCACTTAAATTAATAAAGAATGATAAATTTTATCTAATTTACTTGACTCCATCATTAAATTTACATTATTTCGAATTCTTAGAATGTGAATACTTTCAATAATAGTTTCTATGAGGAAAGATATGGCTGTCCAATGGGATCACCTTTGTCACCTGTTATAGCGAATTTAGTAATGGAAAAATTGAAAAGTGTTGCTTTGCCTAAATTGGTTTTCCAGCCAATTATTTTTAAAAGATATGTTGATGACATTTTTGCAGTTGTACCTGAATGTTTTGTGGATGAAATGGTGGATGTGTTTAATTCTATCCATCATAGAATTAAATTCACAAAAGAAGTTGAGAAAGATAATCAATTGAGTTTTTTAGATATTAGAGTCATTAGAGTTAATAATAATAGAGTGAAATTAGATTGGTATAGAAAACCTACATGGTCAGGTAGATTTTTAAATTTTGATTCTCACCACCAATTCGGAAACAAGACAGGTGCGATCAAGGGTGTCATTGACAGAGCGATATTTAATTGTCACATAAAGATTTTAGGAAAAAGAATTTAAATTTAGTTAGAGAAACATTTATTAAGAATAGTTATCCGGTAAAATTTATTGATAGAATGATTGATGAGAGAGTGTGGGAAATTTATAATGGTGGATTGAAGCAGCGGGTAGATAATCAAACAAGGGATAGAAATGGAAAGAACGCATATTTTAGTTTACCATATGTTAGAGGTTTGTCGGAAAGGATTAGAATGGTTTTTAGTAAACATAATATTCAAGTTTTCTTTAGAAATGATAATAATTTAGAAAGGTTATTTAGTAATTGTAAAGACAAGGATGATAAATGTTTAAAATCGGGAGTAGTTTATAAAATTAATTGTAGGGATTGTAATGGTTGTTATATTCGTTAAACGGGTAGATATTTGAAAAAGAGAATATATGAACATCAATATAGTTTACGCAGCTCAAGTTGTATATCGGGTTTGAAAGAACATTGTTTAAATAGTTTGCATTCTTTCGATTTTGGGAGTGTGGATATTTTGGAACAGGGGATTAAGAATAAATATAAGAGGGAAAGTCTTGAAAGTATTCACATTCTAAGAAATCGGAATAATGTAAATTTAATGATAGAGCAAAGTAAATTAGATAACATTTATCATTCTTTATTAATTTAAGTGAGAATGGAAAGTTGGAGAGGGGAAAGTGTATGGTGGTGGGGGTAAGAGAAACGAAGAGTGTATGGGGGTATATAAGGAGGTGTATCGCGGGTTTCATTTCAGTCCCTGAGGAGAAGCTGGAGCGGGCTCGAAACGTTGGACAATCTGGGGGTGGGAGGTAGTCAGATCGTCCTTTGCTAACAAAGTTTTTTCCAGGTTTTAATTAAGGTTTTATTTCAGATTCTGCGAGGGTGATTATAAATAAGGGCAATCTGACTGCTATAAATATTAATTATTTTAATTTAATTTGTAAGACTGTAAGACCGATGGAAAAATTCTTATCAGTTGATAGTAAATTGCAGTCGACATAAGTAATATTTTTAATGATGTATATGACCATGTATAAACATATATTACCATACATAATTATACATAATTATATATATTCATATACAATTATATAAGGTCAAATTCTATATATAATTATATATGAGGGTTTATATACAGTTATATATGATTATATATAAGTTTTTTTTACCCGGGTGGAGATTTTAATATAGACATAATGTAGACACAGAACTATGATAACAACATTAATCAAGAATTTCTAAACAATTTCTTAGCATGTGAATCTATTCCGTGTTTCCATGGTGTAACCAGACCTTCATCTATTGGACAAGGAGGTACATGTATTGATAATTTTTATGAAATTAAACACATAACTGTGAATTCATGGAAAATTACAAACCCTTTTAATGATCACTTTTCACTATTCGTACAATTTAATAATGTAAGAATGTCGTTTAACGAGAAAGAAATAAGAAAAAAGTCAACTCTGATAAATTAATAAATATTGCTAAAGATGTGGATTGGAACAGAATGTTAACAATACAAGAATCTAATTGTGCAACAGATGAAATTATAACGACAATAAAGCAATGTGCTGAGAAAGCGAATGTAGTTATTAAGCAAAAAAGAAGTGATAGAAATTATACACCAAGAAAAAATGGATCACTAAGGCAATAATTGTTTCGTATAAAAAAAAAGAATTACTGTATAACTTGTGGGAAAAGAATAAAGAATCTACAACGTTAAAAAAAGAATACATGGACTACGTTGAGATGCTAAATAGAGTAATTAAAGATGCGAAGGTTAAGTACGAAAAAAATAGGATTAACGATATTTCAAATGATTCAAAAAAACTATGGAAAATAATAAACGAAAAAATTGGAAAAAACAAAGAAAAAGTAAATAACAAAATCAAAAATATATAATATAATGGAAGTAAAGTAAAAGACAAAACCGAAATTTCAAATATCATGAATAACTTCTACTATAATATTCGAAAAAAATTAAGTAAACAAATAACTTGACGAAACGAAAAACCTAAAGAAATTGAAAATAATTCAAAATCAATATTCTCAAATCCAACGAATGCAGATGAAGTAATGAAAATTATAAAAGAACTTAAGAATAAAGCAGGTGGAACAGATAAAATAAATACCATGACATTAAAAACAATTGCTCCATATATCGCACTACCATTGGCATATTTATTCAATCTCTCGATAGAGAAAAATGTGTGACCAGAGGCGTTTAAGAGTGCAGAAGTAATTCCTATATATAAAGCAGGAAATAAAGCAGCTATAACGAATTACAGGCCGATCTCACTTATTTCGAACATTGCAAACATTTTTGAAAAAGTTATTTATAATCGAATATAGAATTTCCTAAAGGAATGTAACATTCTTTCGAAACACCAATTTGGATTTATAAAAAATATAGGAACTACGGATGCACTGGGCAAAATAACCGACATAATTTATAGAAATCTAGATAAAAGCACGCCAATAATAACTACATTTATAGTCCTTGCTTCGATACAGTAAACCATGCACTGCTATTAGAAAAATTGGATAAATATGGCATACGACGTAGTATACTAGAATTGATAAAAAGCTATCTAACGGATAGAAAGCAAAAAGTAAGAATTCCCGATAAAATTAGTACTGAAAAAACACTAGACACAGGAGTGCTCCAAGGAACAATTCTGGGACCCCTTCTTTCATTATATATATGAATGATCTACTGTTAGATATGCTTTAGGACCCCATCTTGTCTTATGCAGACGACACTGTCATCATCTCGGATAATAACACGTGCTCACAAGCACAGGACAAGATGAATTCTTTATTAAATAAAGTAGCGACGTGGTTAGCATTTAATAAACTGTCTCTAAATATATCCAAGACTAAATTTAAAACATTTGGGAATTACTGCGACAGCGTTCCTTTAGATATAAATGTTGAAATACAAAAACAAAAAATTACAAGAACTGAAAGTTATAAATATCTCGGCATATATTTCGATTATAATATGAAGTAGCACAAACATATTGAATATGTTATAAATAGAACTAAATATTTGATCTTCATTTTTGCGAAAATAAGAAAATTTATGGATACCAATACACTCGTGAAAATATATTATGCTTTTTCTCATAGTATAATAAGTTATGGAATTATTGTTTGGGGCGGTACATACAAAACCCCCATAAAACTACTACAAAATATTCAAAGTTACTAAAAATTATCAACAAAAACCGTTTTTCTGTAAATAAACCACTGCATATTAAACAAATATTCACATAAGAGTCAGTTATGTATCATTATGAGAAACTTAAAAATACGTACTTATTAAGTGAGTTCAAGACTAGAAATAAGAGTATAATACTACTAAAACTGGAGAAAGCTATAAGTGATAAAAGTAGCTGTATAAAGACTGTAAAAACTTTTAACACGTTACCGAAGAAATTAAAGTGTTTAAATATAAGTAAAATCCTCTATTATATTAAGATGATGCTTCCTCACTTTTTTTTCTAACCTACTTTTTCAATTTTTGGACAATTCTTGGATTCTTCTTGGACAATTCTTGGACAATTCTTGGACAATTCTTGAACAATTCTTGGACAATTCTTGGTCGATTCGTGGACAATTCTTGTACAATTCTTGGACAATTCTTGGACAATTCTTGGACATTTCTTGGACAATTCTTGGACAGTTTTTGGACAATTTTTAAACAATTTTTGGACAATTTTTGGATATATATTCACATATTTTCAAACTTAACTCATAACCTACTGTTTTTAATACAATTATCTATAATTATTATTCGATAACCATGATGAACAACAGGTAACGTTAGACGGAAATCTCCAGAAACTACTATTATTTTACCACCAAAAGTGTCGTTGTTGCTACATAAATCTTTAAATAAACGATCAACTGTTTCAAAAGCATACTTCAATGTCATTGTAATTTCATCCCATATAATAGCTTGTACATTTTTGAGAAATACTCCATTGTTAGTATTAGGATATACCTATATTACATGTAGTTTGTTCATGAATGACTAAAGGTAATTTAAATGCTGTATGTACGGTTTTACCATCTTCTAATAAACTAGCTGCTGTACCTGTCCGTGCTACAGGAAAACGTTTATTTTATTATCTTTGAAATAAATAATTAATGTATTGAGAATATAGCTTTAACCACTTCCATCAGGGCCATCTATGAAAAAACGTTTATTTCCATTCCCATCAACAGCATTTAGTATAGTGTTAAAAATAATACTTTGTGCATTTGTGAATGTGTTTATTCTATCATTTATATTCTGAGATGCTTTATTAAAATGATCTACAATGTTATCATCAGTTGTCAATAATAATATCTAAAGAAGGCAAATTGAAATCTGTTAAAGAATAACCGATTACACTTAGAATATCATTCATGATTTTAAGTGCGGAATGTTCACCTATAACTTCATTTACTGTAGGCACGTAAAAATCCGTTTTATACTTATCAAATAGTTCTCTGGCATTTACAGGATTATGAAAAACACATATATAAGCCAATACTCGCACATAGCTTTCGGAAATTTGTATTGTGATGCTTCTTGTAGGCAACTGTTCCACTCTTCATCTGCTGCAATTAAATTTTTAGCTTGAACAGTTCAAGAAAAGTTGAGTAAGCTACATTTTCTACTGTTTTTAAGTGTTCAAAAGAGGTTGCACCACTAACATGTAATAGTAATAATCTTAAATAAAAACGCTATCGTTGTTGAGGACTTACTAAATACATTCTACTTAAAACTTGTTTTTTAAATTGTATTCTTACATTCCATATTTTGCATTTCTCAGTAAAAACATAATAATTTGGAATATTACAATATAAATATTTATTTGCTGCAGCATCCGTTTTATTAATTTCTAATATGAATTTTATCGATCTACACGAGGCAAGGGGAGTTGGAAATAATTTTCGATTCTGACCTTTAATAAAGGCCCAGAGAACGAAATTCTCTTACAAAAAATGGCGTTTCGTCCTGGGTTACTAGATTGTACTCATCAGTGATGATCTAGTAACCCGTCATCAGACACCTGCTCATCGGATGTTCTGACGAGCCTATATGTAGTAGAAAGTCATTTTCTAGTATTGGGTTGTGGTGCTGCCATCTAGAGATAGAAACGTCCACTAGACATAAGCAACCACAAAAGAAGACGAATCAAGATCCCAAGGTCCAGGATAAGTATAGGAAAGGTTTTTGCCTCTATCCCTCGTTAGTTGTATAAATTTCTAATGTGAATTTTATCGATCTACACGAGGCAAGGTGAGTTGGAAATAATTTCTGGGCCTTTATTAAAGGCCAGAATCGAAAATTTTTTCCAACTCCCCTTGCCTCGTGTAGATCGATAAAATTCACATTAGAAATTTATACAACTAACGAGGGATAGAGTCAAAAGCCTTTCCTATCATTTAAGCTAATTTATAAATTGTATGCGATAATTTACTCATTTATATTCATACAAGCAATGCATAGCTTCTGGAGGACATACATATCTAATTGTTTACATATTGTTTTATTTCATCATTTTCAAGTTCTACATTATCTATATCATTAGTATCTACATTGTTACCATCTGCAATTGAGGGGCTATTCGGAATAAGGGGCTAAGTCAAAAACATACATTTTGAGATAATCAATAAAAACAATAAAAATTTTTTATATGGTTTTGTGCAGCCAATGGCAGTCATGTATTCACATTGAAGGATAGGACGCTAATGGTTCTACTGCCCAGGTTATAAAAAACAATAATCTTTAAATCCAACGTTTCGGACGATATATTTCCGTCCCTTATCAAGGTCTAAAAATATACAAATTTTACACAAGTTTTTTTAAAAAGAAAAATAACAATTAAATCGAATAAATCTTGTTTTACAAATCTTACCAAAAACTATAGTCTTAGAATATAGTTAAGTGGACACTAGCTGTGTGCACTAGTCAATGTGAAACGATACCAGCGTTATCGTCGTATTTATACTAGGGTATGTGCATGTATGAGTAAGAGTGGAAGCAAATAATACGCGCTATTTAGTAACACAAACAAAACCGCATATCTAAAACAGAGACAAAACTGTATGTGTATAACAAAGAGAAGTAATTATTCTCTTAGTACGTAGGTGAACATTATTTATAGCAACTTGTTATTCTTAATAAAACTTTTATAATCAGACTTCAAAAAATTAGTGTCAAACTGTCTATTTAAACTATGGTTTTGTGAATGGATATGAAGCATTTCTGATAACAATCTTTTCTGTAAATTTTGCTCTTGATCTAGAATTTTTATATTTTTGAAATCAATGTGATGGTTTGAATTGGCTATGTATTCGTGTAAAACTGATCTATCTCTCTTAAATTTACATTCGCTCGCATGTTCTTTACTTCGTACAATTAATCTACGGGATGTTTGTCCTACGTAAGACGCATCACAATCGCAACAGTTAATCTTGAATACAACATTAGATTTTTCAAAACTTTGATACTTGTCTTTTCCTAATTTAATTATGTGATTAAATTTATTGGAGATTGAATTGATCATAATAAGGTTGTAACTATTACAGATATTTGTTAATTCAGGGTTAATATATTTAATGTAAGGCAAAACTAAAATACTATTGAAATTGATATTCTTCGGATTACAAGTATTTTTATTATTATTTTTAATATGTAGTAAACGTTTATTTATGTGTTTATTTATAAAATCATACGGATAATCATTCTCCAATAATAAATCTCTAATTAGATTAAGATTATTGTCATGGAAGTGTATATCAGCTAATTTAATACATTTATCAACTAAAGAACAAATTATACCAATTTTATTACTAATAGGATGGTGAGAATTTAAATTAAGAAATCTACCTCAAAAAGTTGGATTCCTGTACCAGTCCATAGAGATTTTTTGTTCATTTTATATAATAAGAATGTCAAGAAAACTTATTTTTTTATTATTCGGTATCTCAACTGTAAATTGCAAATTTTTATCAAAACTATTAAACAAATTAACAGTATAGTCTATCATCCGTTCAGGAACACATACTATGATATCGTCCACATATCTATAATAAAACGGGACAGGAAAGCAAATTTTCGATAAGGCTTGATTTTCTAAATCCTCCATGACAATATCAGCTAAGATTGGACTTAAGGGGTTGCCCATAGCAGCTCCAAATATTTGTTTATAAAACGTGTCATCAAATATAAAATAATTATTGTGTAAGATAAAACTAATAACATTGATAAATTCGCTACAATTGAGTTCGCAAAAGTTATAAAGCTGATTCCATCGTTTTTCTAATGAGTTAACAATTAAATAATCCGCAACATTTGTAAACAAGCTAATAACATCTAAATTAATAATAGTGTATCCAGCAGGTATAGATACGTTTTCGATTTTTTGTTTTAAATCTAGATTATTATTCACGTGTGAAATAGGTCTTTTTAAATTATTAAAGAGAAACTTTGCTAGCATTTTGGGTAAATAATATGTGGGAATGTTAATCGCCGAAATTATTCGGTCTAACTGGAAAGTTTATCTTGTGTATTTTTACAAGGCCAAAAGCTCTAGCTATTGTACATCCGTTTGTAATAGGTTGCAATTTTTGGAAACTTTTTTTTAGTCTTAGGTTTTTTATGAGTGCGTCCGTGTTTTTTTCTAATGAAGGAAGGGGGTTCTTTTTAATGACACTATAATATTTTGAGTCAGAAAATAAGTTTGTCATTTTTTCAACATATTTTTGTTTTTCAATCACAACAGTACTATTACCTTTATCAGCTCATATTACTAAAAGGTTATTGTTATTATTTAGAAATTCCGTAGTGTTTTTTAAATCAATCTTGAGCTTTCTATCAAAGAAATTTAAACTAAATTTTTTATTAAGTTGCTAACTCAAAATATTCATTAGCTTATTTCTTATATTTTTGGAGAATTCAGAATCTACTGCCTTTTCGTTCAAAAAGTATTCTAAGCTTTTTATAATTTCTAAAACATTCTTTTTTTCTAAGTTACATGTAAAATTGAATTTATCCCCAAGCCGTAATATATTAATGACACATGAAGGTAGTTGGACATTGGAAAGGTTTACTAACCATTTGTCATTAGATACGGAATGTGAAAGTTCATTGAACTGCGTATTATTTTGGTTGAGGGCAATGGCACTTGCGTTACACGAAACCTCAGACATATATGGGTTTTTAATTAAGTTTGAATTGTATTTTCGTAAATATAGATTTTCTAATTTAATATCCAGTTTCTCTTTAACATTTTTCATTATGAATATTAATTTAGTATTATAAAAATGCATAAACAAATCAATCAAATTTGAACTCATGTGTTTATTTAGTAAGTTCTTAAACTTCGAAATTTTTTCAGTAAGAAATTTCTTATGTAAATTGATGTCTGAAATCTCTGTATTTAAAATTCTTTTTTCGGTTTTCTTAATAATTTTTTGCAGACTCCGATGTTCTTTATTAGAATGCAACGATAAGATAAATTTTTAACGCTATTACTAATATGTGTCGGTATTAGATCATAAAATCTACAATTAATCAAAAACTTACATTGACAACACGATTTTTTATAATCATATAAAAGCCCAATGAATTTATGGAAAAGTTTTTTTGTAAAAAAATCAAATTTCTTAAAGATTAAGTATAAAACATAACTGAGTTTAAAATCTAATCTTTTGGTAAGAATTTCTTCTAAATCCATCTTAAATAAAGAATGGTTATCACTTAAGAGTGTCAAAAGTTAAATAATAAAACTTGCGTAACGTTTGATGAATATGATGGCACTATCTTGAAAGATACCAGAAAGATACCAATTCAAATTTAATTAAAAACACATATATGTCTGAGGTTTCGTGTAACGCAGGTGCCATTGCCATCAACCAAAATAATACGCAGTTCAATGAACTTTCTCATTCCGTATCTAATGGCAAATGGTTAGTAAACCTTTCCAATGTCCAACTACCTTCATGTGTCATTAATACATTACGGCTTGGGGATAAATTCAATTTTACATGTAGCTTAGAAAAAAAGAATGTTTTAGAAATTATAAAAAGCTTAGAATACTTTTTGAACGAAAAGGCAGTAGATTCTGAATTCTCCAAAAATATAAGAAATAAGCTAATGAATATTTTGAGTAAGCAACTTAATAAAAAATTTAGTTTAAATTTCTTTGATAGAAAGCTCAAGATTGATTTAAAAAACACTACGGAATTTCTAAATAATAACAATAAACTTTTAGTAACACTAAAGCTTATGGCTTGTAAAAATACACAAGATAAACTTTCCAGTTAGACCGATAATTTCGACGATGAACACTCCCACATATTATTTATCCAAAATGCTAGCAAAGTTTCTCTTTAATAATTTAAAAAGACCTATTTCACACGTGAATAATAGTCTAGATTTGAAACAAAAAATCGAAAACGTATCTATACCTGCTGGATACACTATTATTAGTTTAGACGTTATTAGCTTGTTTACAAATGTTGCGGATTATTTAATTGTTAACTCATTAGAAAAACGATGGAATCAGCTTTATAACTTTTGGGAACTCAATTGTAGCGAATTTATCAATGTTATTAGTTTTATCTTACACAATAATTATTTTATATTTGTTGACACGTTTTATAAACAAATATTTGGAGCTGCTATGGGCAACCCCTTAAGTCCAATCTAGCTGATATTGTCATGGAGGATTTAGAAAATCAAGCCTTATCGAAAATTTGCTTTCCTGTCCCATTTTATTATAGATATGTGGACGATATCATAGTATGTGTTCCTGAACGGATGATAGACTATACTGTTAATTTGTTTAATAGTTTTGATAAAAATTTGCAATTTACAGTTGAGATATCGAATAATAAAAAAATAAGTTTTCTTGACATTCTTATTATACAAAATGAACAAAAAATCTCTATGGGCTGGTACGGGAAACCAACTTTTTCAGGTAGATTTCTTAATTTCAATTCTCACCATCCTATTAGTAATAAAATTGGTATAATTTGTTCTTTAGTTGATAAATGTATTAAATTAGGTGATATACACTTCCATGACAATAATCTTAATCTAATTAGAGATTTATTATTGGAGAATGATTATCCGTATGCTTTTATAAATAAACACATAAATAAACGTTTACTACATATTAAAAATAATAATATAAATACTTGTAATCCGAAGAATATCAATTTCAATAGTATTTTAGTTTTGCCTTACATTAAATATATTAACCCTGAATTAAAAAATATCTGTAATAGTTACAACCTTATTATGATCAATTCAATCTCCAATAAATTTAATCACATAATTAAATTAGGAAAAGACAAGTATCAAAGTTTTGAAAAATCTAATGTTGTATTCAAGATTAACTGTTGCGATTGTGATGCGTCTTACGTAGGACAAACATCCCGTAGATTAATTGTACGAAGTAAAGAACATGCGAACGAATGTAAATTTAAGAGAGATAGATCAGTTTTACACGAATACATAGCCAATTCAAACCATCACATTGATTTCAAAAATATAAAAATTCTAGATCAAGAGCAAAATTTACAGAAAAGATTGTTATCAGAAATGCTTCATATCCATTCACAAAACCATAGTTTAAATAGACAGTTTGACACTAATTTTTTGAAGTCTGATTATAAAAGTTTTATTAAGAATAACAAGTTGCTATAAATAATGTTCACCTACGTACTAAGAGAATAATTACTTCTCTTTGTTATACACATACAGTTTTGTCTCTGTTTTAGATATGCGGTTTTGTTTGTGTTACTAAATAGCGCGTATTATTTGCTCCCACTCTTACTCATACGTGCACATACCCTAGTATAAATACGACGATAACGCTGGTATCGTTTCACATTGACTAGTGCACACAGCTAGTGTCCACTTAACTATATTCTAAGACTATAGTTTTTGGTAAGATTTGTAAAACAAGATTTATTCGATTTAATTGTTATTTTTCTTTTTAAAAAAACTTGTGTAAAATTTGTGTATTTTTAGACCTTGATAAGGGACGGAAATAAATCGTCCGAAACGTTGGATTTAAAGATTATTGTTTTTTTATAACCTGGGCAGTAGAACCATTAGCGTCCTATCCTTCAATAAAAATTTTTATTGGCTTAACCAATTTGAATAAAACTTTTATTAAATGAAAGCTAACAATGAATGAAACATTTTATGATAAAGTTTTGATATATTATATAACCATAAAAAAAGTTATAAGAATTAAAAAAAAATGAGTTAGTTAATAAAGTAAGTCAAGGATTAATCAGTCAAAAATTCAAATATAATTTTATTTCACAAATTAAATGTCAAAACAAAAATAATAACATTAATATAATCATTTTTCTAAAAAAATAATAATAAATTTTTGGCGTGTAATATTTTGCATGGTGATAGGTAATGATCTGTAGGTCTCATTTAACCGATGGGCGGAAAAAGGGTCTAAGTCGACTTAGCCCCTTATTCCACGCGTCCCCTCAATTTTACTATGAATTTTCATTTCAATCAAAGCACAATCATGACCTTTATAGCAATATTTAAATAAGTACTTGATGCTCAATATAGTTGGACAGACTTCAACATTAACATTACAATTAAACAATAGCACCAAATAGGGGTTATAAGGAACTACAAATCTATATTCTGCCCATTTATTTCCAGGATAATGTATTACGTTCTCATCGTTTCTTCGTCGGTATAATGGATATCCGGTGGTGTTGTACATTGTAGAGTCATTAAACTGCTTTGGAAAATTTGTTGTACATTTTTCTTTTTTTTCATCCATGCAAAGAGAATTGATGTTTTGTTTACCATGTATCATAATTTTTTTTACTATTTCATGTAAACGTGGATTATTCACATTATTTAGAATTTCCGGGCATATATATTTATCTACTTGAACCGCGTTATGTAGTTTATCTTCTGCATCTAAAACTAGGGGGGCTGCGCCCCCCAGCGTGCCATCGGCATGCCATCCCCCCGCCCCCACACACACCTGCTCCTCGCTTCGCTCGTCGCCCGCCCCCTCCCTATGTAAAAACTTCGTTTTTACATAATAGGCACGACCGCAATACTCAGAAGAACCTTGTATTTTTATAAAAGCGAAAATTGATTAATAATGTCATTACGAAGGGCAATGCACTCATGATTTTGCATACTATTAAAAAAAAAAAAACTAGTTTTTGTTACCATATGGCAAACAGTAAAGCTAATAAGCGAAACATTTACCGTCTAAAAAACATTAGTGACCGTCTCTTACAGACATGTTACCGCGCAATGGTTATCAAGTCATGTCATATTGTTCGTGTATAACGTATTACGTATAATATATAGATGTT
This sequence comes from Torymus aiolomorphi, assembly GCA_036365515.1. Classification (NCBI taxonomy): domain Eukaryota; kingdom Metazoa; phylum Arthropoda; class Insecta; order Hymenoptera; family Torymidae; genus Torymus; species Torymus aiolomorphi. The sequence goes on along the minus strand of CM070875.1, from coordinate 92,266,563 downwards.
TATGCAAAGTGATGACAATGCGAGCTTGATTTTACGCAATTCGAATAATCGCAATAAACGATATAAAAATTACAACATCATATATTCACATGGGTAACGTGTATTATAGCATCGCCAATCACGTGATGGCGGTGACACTGCTGGCTTGTTGGCTTTATCCATGTGAGTGTGCGCGCATGCGCATGCGCTGCAGCTCACCTGCTCGTCTCATCTGGCTCGTCAGCTGATAGCTCGTAGCTTCTTTGCGTAAGCGACACGGCGCCGCAGATGATGCGAGAAAAAGGCTGGGCCGAACTTCTAGTGAAAAAGTTCAGTGCCGAGTGAACACAAGAAAACTGCCTACTACGTACGTATTATCGCTACAGTGCTTCGCTTCCTATCTGGCTCTCACCCGCACCATGTCAACCATGTGTGCACGGCAGAGGGGCAGACGGCAGTCATCAATGATTATATCTGCAGTCACTGTGTTTTCTAATTTGCTGTATGGATCGATATTGATGTTGGTCGAGTTCTCTGCTAATTAAGTCGTGATCTTATCCTTGAGTAAGTATTATTTCAATAATACTAGCTCCTTTCTAATCTTGCAGGGTTTTCATCTTTTTTTCACAAGGACATTTTGTTAAACTTTGAGCAAGGGTCAAGGTAGTCTTAGTTGGAAGTGCACATGAGCTTTTTCGACTTTCAAGTATACAAATACCTTTCCTTTCTCTGAAAGTATCTTCAGCTTTACACACGTCACTATATCATGTATGCTGAGGGATTATATACCATGTTTCAGAGCTAAATAATCAGCAAGTGTGGAGTTACAGCATTTTCTGTGTGCTTTTTGAGGAAATTATTAAGAAAGAAAAGTAATTTCCTCCAATTTGGCTGATTGAGTATATCTGAAACTTAATGTACAATGCCTCGGCATGCATTGCATTGTGTATGAACATTCTTGTAAAACTTGAGAAAGGGTGAGGATGTTTTAGTTGAGAATACACATGCGCTTTCTCGACTTTTGAGTGCAAAGATCCCTTTCCATTCCCTACAAGTATCTTCAACTTTCTATACATGATGGAATACATGCTGAGGGACAGTATATCAAGATTTAGATATGCATAATCAGCAAATCTGGAGATATTGCAATTTCTGTGTCTTTTTCAAGCAATTTTTGAGAAAAATGTCATTTTCTCCGTACCGGCTGATTGAATCGATCTGAAATTGCATACATCCCTCTGTATGTATTGTATTGTGTGTGAACATTCTGGTAAACTTTAAGTGAGGGTGAGGAGGTCTTAGTTGAGAATACACATGCGCTTTCTCGACTTTTAAATGCAAAGATCCCTTTCAATTCTCTCAACATATCTTGGTAAATATATAGTGCTATGAATGATCTTATCGACACGCTAACACTATATTGTGAGTAGCTTGCTGTGAGAATGTTTTCTCGTTTACTTTACATCTAGCATCTATCCTGCAATAATTTTCTACCCCTTTGACAGGAGTGTGGCTTCTCTGTACTCCTTCCGTTGCCAAGTTATTCTTGTTGTAATTATGTTTTTGGCCTAGGGCGAAGAGCTCCTGCAGACGACATCACGACGTTCTAAACACCTGCAGCTAGCGTTTTTTATTGGGACTATATGTTGGATTGATTGACATATTTTATGTGGACATTGACAATCTCTGAACTCGTTGAAAAAATTATCTGGTGAGTAGCTTACTGTAAGAAAGTTTATTGGTTTATACTTTTAAGCTAGTATCTATCCTGCAATAATTTCCTACCCCTTTGACAGGAGTGTGGCTTCTCTGTACTCCCTCCGTTGCCAAGTTATTCTTGTTGTAATTATGTTTTTGGCCTAGGGCGAAGAGCTCCTGCAGACGACATCACGACGTCCTAAACACCTGCAGTTACCGTTTTTTATTGGGACTATATGTTGGATTGATTGACATATTTTATGTGGACATTGACAACCTCTGAACTAGTTGAAAAAATTATCTGGTGAGTAGCTTACTGTAAGAAAGTTTATTGGCTTATACTTTTCAGCTAGTATCTATCCTGCAATAATTTCCTACCCCTTTGACAGCAGTGTGGCTTCTCTGCACTCCCTCCGTTGCTAAGTTATTCTTGTTGTAATTATGTTTTTGGCCTAGGGCGAAGAGCTCCTGCAGAAGACAACACGTCTTCATATAATTGTTCTTTCCTCGAGGGTGTCATTATATGACCATCATAAAGCAGGAGACTTTCAAAAAAATAGGACCAAATTGGGAAGGGCAACCTTGAGAAACTCAACAATGGCATTACAGTGGGTAACCTTGAGTGAAGGGCTTCCTGATGCACACATCTTGGCAACTTCATCTTTCTATAGATTATCAATGGAAGTTGATTTAGTCTGTATTTATTTTAATTCACTGTGAACACTTTATGGTCTCTTCTTTGAATAATTATTATTTCAGTAATCTACTGCTTTCAACCATTACTATAGCTTCATTTTTTGTTTCAGGGTTTTTATTATCCTTTCAGAAAAAGCAAAAAAAGCAACTATAAGAGGCGACCGGTCAAATTTAACAGATCTATTCCTCATTCATTGATGTGGTTGATATTTACTTTGAGGATGTCTTTTCAAACTTCATTTAGAAGAACATAAGAATGATAGAAATCTGCTTTTATAACGCATTTCAGGCATCTTATGTATTTTTAAGCTGATTTTATCTTTTTTTTGTAGGTATAATTTAATAAAAAGAAAGAAATAAGTCATGCAATTTCTCAGATTTAATTCAGGCACTGCTTGTATATTTTTTATAGAACTGTATTTTTATTTTTTTTATTAAATTACATGTACTTTCAAAAAGATAGAGTCAACTCAAAAATACATGGAATGTCTGAGATGCATTACTGAAGCCGGTTTCTATCATTCTTAGTCTTTTGGATTAAGTACGGACACATCACCTCAAAGTAAATATCGATAACATTGAATGCTCAATACACCTGCTAAATCTGACAAGTGGCTTTTATATTGTAGGAGCCGGATGAATTTTCTTATTAAGTTTTTAATTTTGGTCCGTATACTGTAGTGTAGTGTGAGTGTGTCTGAAACTTCTATACATCTATAGCTTGTCCCGCCATAACAATAAATCTGAGTACGTGTAAAAATTGTGAAAAAAGTTTTTTTAATCTGTAAAATTCAGTCGAATTGTAGTAGTTAATGAACAATGAGCTTATCCATTAACTACCAGTATTAATTGACTTTTAGAGGTTATAGTGAACTTTTCACAATTCTGACAGGTTTCCAGAATATTTATTTAAGCATACTCTATAAATCTTTCGGACAGGCTCACACTACATGGCCCTTCAGATTTCATAAGAGAAAACCTATTTAATTAATTAGGCTAAAATTTAAAACATGAAAAGATAAATTAATCCTGCCTCTGTAATGTTATAAAAGCTACCAGTCAGATTTAGCAGGTGTACTCATCATTCAGTGTTGTCGATGTTTAGTTGGCGTAAATGTGCTTAAGTATAAAAATAATAGAACTCTGCTTCTATAATGTATTTCAGGCATCGTATGTTTTTTTAAGCAAATTTCATCTTTCTAGAAGTAGGTATAATTTAATAAAAAACAATATCCGTGCGATATGTAGTCCATTATTTCACCGTGTTTATCGCACTTGCTGCGCTCGTGCGCTAACCTCACGGTGCGATAATGAACTGCTTAGCGCACGGATAGGCGTGACAGCGGACTTAATGCAGACAGTGTTATAAAAAATTGTACGATACTAATGCGTTAAGTAACACATTACACGCCGTGAAAGGATCCTCGCTACGCTTGGGCCTTAATTTTACGCCATGAAATAATGAGCCACTTATCGCACTTGTATCGTAATGTATTAGTACGATAAATTTTTTATCGATATTTATTCATTAATTAAAAAAAACTCTCAATTCATTGGCCTGTAGTTTCCTCAACCTTAATATGTTGATTCCTTTAATTAATATTTAATAACGAAATTTATAAATCTATGACTACAAAGAATTTTGAAGCGATTAAGTCATTGTTACTCCTGTAATCGTTGGATATACAAAAATCAATTTTCATTTTTCAATTTTTTTCTAAAAAACTAACCAACAAAATGAATTAAAACATTACAGATTATATTTATTTATATTATCCATTATCATGATATTTCTCAAAAAAAATTGAACATTTAGTTTCGGAGTTATAAGTATCTAAAAAAAAATACGTTATTGTTAATAATTTTTTTAGAAAAAATAGGTATTTTAATTCTCTTTCGAACGCTACCCATCCGATTCGAATAACTCGATCCTATCATTAAAAAAAAATCAAAAAGTAGTTTTGAGAAAAATCGAAAATTTGAAAAAAAACAAAAGCACATCGCCCCAATAACAAAAAAACGGATTTTGACCGGAAAATGAGACCTGCCCGGTCAAAATTGACCGAGTAGAAATTGAGATCTAGACGTACACACACACACAGACACACACACACACACACACACTCACACACACCACACACACACACACACACACACACACACACACACACACACACACCACACACACACACACACACACACACACACACACACACACACACCCCACACACACACACACACACACACACACACACACACACACACACACATCCATACAGACATTTTTCAAAAACCATGTATTTTGATTCCTAATACCTCGGAACACAATTATAACATGTTTTTACAACAACTCAAAAATTTAATGTCACAAAGCTTCCTCTAGGAGGAAGCAAAATGTTTAATTGAGAAATAAATGAAATCTATGAATTCATTTTTGAATTCGAATTGTCTACTTTAGTAGCAAGCAGGGTCAAACCTTTCTTATTATAATAATTGTTGTAAAATTATATAAAGGAAGTCCATACCAACAAATTGTCAATTTCTGTACCAAGATTGATACCTCGATTTTTTTTTCTATCTATTTTATAGCTACAATTTTATTAAAGTAAAATTTCTTTTTTTGCTTCCTTCTAGAGGAAGCTTTGTGATAGTAAATTTTTGAGTTGTTGTAAAAACATGTTATAATTGTGTTCTGAGGTATTAGGAATCAAAATACATGGTTTTTGAAAAATGTCTGTATGGATGTATGTGTGTGTGTGTGTATGTGTGTGTGTGTGTGTGTGTGTGTGTGTGTGTGTGTGTGTGTGTGTGTGTGTGTGTGTGTGTGTGTGTGCGCCTGGATCTCAGCTTCTACTCGGTCGATTTTGACCGGACAGGTCTCATTTTTTTTGTTTTTTTTTTTTGCATGATGGCGGGTCAAAAATCCGTTTTTTGATTGGGGCGATGTGTTTTTTTTTTCAAATTTTCGATTTTCTCAAAGCTGTTTTTTGATTTTTTTTAATGATAGGATCGAGTTATTCGAATCTGATGGGTAGCGTTCGAAAGAGAATTAAAATACCTATATTTTCTAAAAAAAATTTTCTAGATATCACGGTTCTTTTGTTATTAACAAAAACGTGTTTTTTTTTAGAAGCTTATAATTCCTAAACTAGACGGTCAATTTGTTTGAGAAAAATCATGATAATACAGAATATAAATAGCTATAATCTGATAAAATTTGAATACATTCTGTAGGCTAGATTTTGAGTAAAAAATTGAAAAATGAAAAAAATCTGTTTTGTATGTCCAACGATTACAAGAGTAAAATTGATTTAATGGTTTCAAAATTCCTTTTAGAGGTAGATTTTTTATAGTTCTCGGTCGAGTTCTTTGGGCAAAATGATTGGTCCATAAATTTCAGAGATATTTGAGGTTAAAAATTTTTTGATATTTTTTTTAAATCGTAATTTCTCGAGAACGGCTTTATGTATCTGAATGGGGTGGGTGGCATTCGAAAGAGAAATAAAATACCTATATTTTCTAAAAAAAATTAATTTTCTATCTATCAAGGTTCTTTAGTTATCATCAAAAACAAAAACGTGTTTTTTTTTTAATCTCATAACTCCAATGATGTTATCATCATTAGATTATAAAAGTATATAGTATTGGCGTCAAAATGTAATATGTTTGAATTTTCAAGATTGAATTCTTGAGTTTAAGTATTCAAAACTGATAAATAATTTGTGGGGTTCCAGAGTCCCCCTCTCTCTCCATCCGTAGCAGCTCCGCTGCCCCGCTCCACCGCTAGAGAGCGTGTCCCAATTATCATGTATACTAACTCCCGCAAGTGGCCGAATCGCCTTGCGGTTAGTATATATAGAACGTCTAACGCAGTACAGACATCAACCTGTATGTCCAAGGCAGAGGTTACCATCAAGCCTTGCTGATGAGCCCAACGATGGTAACCTTGGGGCGAAACACAGCTACCTTACCGACCAGCATCCACCACTCCTGACCAACTTAGACTTCTCGGCACGCACTGCCGAGAACAGCTAAAAATTAAAATAGTATAAGAGTAGGTGGCGCTCCGATCGGGTAGCGTATATAAATTTGATATAAATAAATAATAAATAAATAAATAAATAAATTTAAAAATTAACAATTTTTAATATTCATAAATGAATTTAATTATAATTCTGCAATAAATTTTTTAAAAAATTATAAATTTTGTTATTAAAAATTAATTAAAGGAATCAACAAATTACGGTTGAGGAATCTACGGGCCAATGAATTGGCAGCGGTTTTTTTAGTTGGATTAAATAAAGTGTAAATAAATTAAAATAAAATAATTAACTTCTTTAGTAAGGTCGTATTTCAGAAAGAAGTTTATATATATCGCTGTTGATATATATATATATTTTTTTTTATATATCAGTAATTTTATTTCAGGTGGGGAGCTTCGCCCCCCTACACCCCCCTGAGTGGGGGCTTCGCCCCCTACACCCCCACCAGGGGCTCTGCCCCTGGACCCCGCCCTGCGCCCCACATCAAACCCGCCATACCTCATTACCTACCAACAACAAACTTTATTGTTTCTTTTATTTTGTTTTATTTAGATGGGACATTTCAACATAATAACTATATCCTCAAGGATTTTCATTCATGGTCACAAAATGATTTCGTTGATTCATTCGTCATCGAATATCATTTAATGTGTGATATCAGGAATATGGTTACGAGTCGTGAGGATGGAATATTATATTTGCTTTGGCTCAATTTTATATTTAACAAAAATTTAATCTTTGTTTTTTAATTTTATTTTTAAGGTTTAAACTTGAAGAACTTCTATTAATCACATTGTTAATAGAAGATTAGATTATATACAATATTAGCTGTCTGTCTACGACCAAGTTTTAGAAAAAAATAATTTGTTTCTTGGACCAACTTAGAACAATTTTAAGTAAAAAAACATTTATGGATTTAATCTTTTAATTTTTGTTACTTCAACATCAATTTATATTTCTTATTATATATTTTTATTAGTGTTTTAGTTTACATAATATTTGGCATTTTGTAAACAATAGATATTTCTTTTTTTTAAATTATGTTTTCAATGTGTTTATCTCATTTTATAGCACAGTGTGACCTAAGTCCGCACTTAAGTCACGCCTACCCGTGACTTAAGTAGTCGATTATTGCACCGTGAGGTTAGCGCGCGAGTGTAGCGAGTGGACTGATTAAGGTACGGATAGGCGTGACAGCGGACTTAGGTAAACGTGCTATAAAATATCGTACGGTACATGTGACTTCAGTGGCAATATCGTAATGTACTATTTTAACATTGTAATTAAATGTAATTTTATATCTTATGATTATATTTTTATAATTATATGATCTTTCGAATGTTATATTGATTTTTCCGATATTATTTAAAGCTATTGCACTGAATAATTCTTTGTCAAATCGAATCATGTTAAATAAGCGAAAATTGAATATGTAAAGTGTCGTATTTATAGGTTTAGATAATCAGGATTGATTGTACATTAAAATATTAATTGGGGAAAAGTTTTGTTTAGATGTTATCCATAAGTATATTTTTTGCATTCAATATTTTTGTGTAAAGTCAAATCGTTGAAATAAGCGAAAATCGTCCATTTTATGTATGTTTTGGCGTTAAAAATTGTTTGTTTGGATTTAACTCGTCGGGAATTGATTGTACAAAAAAAATGTTTAATAGGAAAAAGTATTGTTTTAATATTATCTATAACTTTTACATTCAACATTTTTGTGTAAAATCAAATCCTGTCAAGTTATAGCAGAAAATCGTCCATTTTATGTATATTTAGGCGTTAAAAATCGTTTTTATGAGTTCAACTCGTCAGAAATTGGTCGTAGCAAAAAGTGTTCAATATAAAAAAGTTTTGTTTTAATATTATCTATAACTTTTACATTTAAAATTTTTGTGTAAAGTCAAATTCTGCTCAGTTATGAACGAAAATCAGCCATTTTATGTACATTTAGGCGTTAAAAACCGTTTTTTTGGTTTTAACTCATCAGGAATTGATCGTACAAAAAAATGTTGAATAGGAAAAAGTTTTGTTTCAATATTATCTATAACTTTTGTATTTAACATTTTTCTGTAAATTCAAATCCTGTAAAGTAATAGCAAAAAAACGACTATTTTTGATGATTTTAGCGATTTTTTCGCTATTACATTGTTAAATATTGTTCATAGAAAAAATGTTCAATGTAAAAAAGACGTCTTTTAATTAGTTTTAGCAGATGCATTTGTTGTTTTTGACTTAAATTTAATTTTGTTCACCGTATGCTCAAAAATCGATTTTTTCAAATTTTTATTTGCCCTGGCGTTTTTTTATTTGTCGATCGATTTGGCTCGGTAGAGAACTGTCAGTTACTTATAATTATACGAGTATATTCCCCAAAGCCCGTTTGGATCCGTCGAAATTTCCCTGAGATAATCGGGTTACTTGATCACATACATACGTACAGACATACATACATCTCTGAAAACGCTTAAAATGTACTTCTTTTGGGTGGAAAATATTTTTTATGTTGTAAATTTCAGAATTTGAAGTGTTACAATTTTCGCCCTGACGAAAATATAAGGCTCTCCCGAGAAGCACTCGTGCCTAAAAATTAGCATATGTATTTTGAAATTCAATTACGTGAGTGAAGGCTATAAGAAATGCATTTTCCAAAAATGCATTTATTTACAATTTCATTTTTCAGTTCTTTAACTTTTATATTCAATACTTTAACTACAATATCTGGTTGGTCAATAGCCTTTTCATTAATAACGAAACTACTAAGACAGAATACAAAAACTATGTTACAATACTAAATAAGGTTATAAATAATGCCAAATTAATGTCTAATCGCGAACAAACCCGATGAAACTATAATAATTTGAGAAATTTGTGAAAAATAATAAATGCTAAGTTAGGCAAGAATATACAAAAAGGTGACAAAATAAACCAAATATATGATAAGAATATACAAAAAGTCACTAACCCTAATGAAATAGCGAATACAATGAACGACTACTTTTGTAATATTGGTAAAGAATTAAGTGGAAAAATAGAACAACCTCTCAATACCGTCATGGGTAATACAAAAATATATTCTAAAACTATTTTCTTAACACCAACAAACCATCTCGAAATTACTAAAATCATTAACAACATGAAGCTGAAAAATGGTGGAGTTGATAATAAAATGCTTAAAACGGTAGCATACTATATCACAACACCACTAGTGCATATAATTAGCCTTTACATTGAAAAAGCGGTCTGGCCAGAGGCGCTGAAAGAAGCAGAAATAATAGCTATACACAAGGCGAATAGTAAAAATCATGCATCTAACTAAAGACCAATATCACATATCTAATATAGCCAAGATATTTAAAAAAATAATATACAATCGAATCCTTAATTTTATCAATGAATGCAAAATTATCTCTGGTAACCAATTCGAATTTGTCAAAAATAAAAGTATTTCGAGACGGTGGCTCGCACGTTCCAGAATATTAATTTAGGATGGAGTGAATAGGTCGATCAACGAGGAACCATGAGTAATAATAAAACTTTGTTTATTAGGCCGACGTTTCGGTACTGAAGTAAGTACCTTCTTCAGGGCTAAATAAGGAAAATACATAATAAGTACATATATGCAAATTTTTTTATAAGAACCAATAACGTTTTTTGACAGTGTACTGACCTAATGATTAAAAAAAAAAAAAAGGTTTACACCATGATTCGTAGATCACGACAGGTGACGTCGAGCATGATTCGGTACAGCACGCAGTGCATCGTCAAGACACGGATTTTTGTTCAACTAGAACAATTGAATTTGAAAATTTTTTTTTTGAATTTAAGTTAACGAATTAAAAATTTATTTATTTAAATGAAATAATAAACAGCTAAATCTCTTACCCAACCTGTACTCTGGAGTCCCATATTTTCGACAATGAGAGAAAAGCGAATTTCCCGGGGTTTATATACCCACGGGGGTGACGTTAATAACGCAAATTCAAATTTGTAATTCGAGAGTAGGAGGAGAGGGAGCGAGCTAGCTGGTAGCGTACTGGAGGGGCGGGCTCGGCCCGATTCTGAGTGTACGATTACCCGCGTTTATTATTAATATCGTTATTATAAAAGTGCTTGTTCGTTGTGTCAACGGATTTTTTATAAATATATTTGAGATTCTTACAAGGAAGGTACCCCAAGTGTAAGTCGCCGATTTGGACGATATTGCAATATGTTGTAGTACATTAAAAAATAAGAGACACGTATTTTTTTTTACGTGCTGATAGACACTTTAAGGGGGGAAATCTACCCCTAAAGTTCGCCCTCAAAAACAGTTTTTTTCAAATATTTCAAAAACGAATAAAGCTAGTTTAATGAAACCGACGCCAAAAGTTGTAGAATAAAAAAGCCTTCAAAACAGCATTACTTTCAATTTTAAGGGTAGCAACCCTTATTTTTTTTTCAAGAAAACGAAGCTTTTCTCATCAATTTTCAGCTATAAAAATTACAATAAATTATATATCGCCTCAAAACAGATTTCATTTAAAAGAAAATTAAAAAATAAAGTTGACCTGTCTCGTGGTTTTGGCCAAAATTATTTTTTAGGGGGTAACTACCCCTTATTTATATTTTGTTCATTATTTCAGAAATAAATAAAGACATCTTAATAAAACCAACGCTAAAAATCTTAAAATTAAAAAGGCCATAAATCTGCATAACTTTCAACTTTAAGGGTAGCAACCCCTATTTTTTTAAAGGAAATTAAGTTTTTTATCAATTTTCAGCTATAAAAATTACAATAAATATATCTCTTTAAAAACCATTCCATTGAAATGATTGACCATAAAATTTTGACCAATAACACAGACAAACGCTATGTAATTTTAGCGCTTTCGGGCAATACGAAATACTAATTTATCATTAATTTTGCAAAACTAGTTTGGTTAAACTACTTGTTTAAACGGATTATTGTAAAGCTTTTTCGAAAAACTAATTTTGACTTGAATTCCACAAGAAAAGTAACATGTTTATTTAAACTTTTATATGTTGTAGTGAACCAAAAAACGAAAAATATTTATATTTTTTATCTGTGAATAATACATTTTAAAGGGGTGCAAATCATCCCCGGAAGTTCATTATGTTCTTACTTCCCTTTATTATATTTTATGTATTATTATAAATACTTCGTCAAAGGCAATCGTACCATTTTGATACGTGATAAATAAAGCATTAAAAAAAATTAATGTGTGCGTGCGTGTGTGTACGTGGATGTAAGTGATTTTTATGCAGTAAATAAGAGTAATCGCTGATTGTGAATGAGAAAATAATATGTTATTTTTATGTTATTATGAGGCGGATATTTATAGATTGGTGATTTAACTCGCAGTTAAATAAATCGCATATATTGCTGGCAAACATTGTATTTATAAATCGGTAGAGTTCCAGTCGCGCAGTGTTGTTTTGTGAAAGTGGTTATTTCTACAATATTGTGGCTGTAATATTTCATCAATTCATTTTTTTTAATGTCAGCAGCACTACAAAACTACAGGTAAATGTCTATTTATATATCAGATCTAATGCATTAATTGTAAGAATTTCGTATCTGTCTATAGGCTTTAATAAAATTATAACAGCTTTTCAAAATTATATTTTGCGTTATTTTTAATGAACATATTAGAAAGTATGCAATTTCGTACATTGTTACATTTTTTGGAGATACATTTGACGTAATAGAGGACAAATAGTTTTAATTGATTTTTCTTTAATTTTAAAGATTTAAAAAATCCTGATTTATAAGTGCATAAAGTATTTTTAATATTTTTACGAAAATTAAAAAATGTATCAAAATATACTTTATTGTGTATACTGTATTGTTTACTTTCTGTTATTAACAAAATTATAGACTCCTGATTCAATTTTTAGCCAAAATTGTATACGGTTCCTTTACTATTAGATGTTTTACAAATAATAAACTTTACATACAAATAATAATTTTAAGTAACTAAATCTTAATTTTAATAAATCTAAATTAACAGGCATTGTGCAATACATCTTATCGATTACTGTTTACAAATTTAAAAAAAACTCGAGATTACCTTCTTTTCATTTTAATCCAGCGCTTTAGTAAAGAAATATACAGATACGATATTCTTAATAGATTCTTAACAGGATGGCCCACAGTATAAATATTTGTTTTATTTGTATGTGTCTCCTTTTTAAATGCACCATTATTATCTTGTGAAAATATGGTATTTTTTTAATATTTAAACAAATATTTCCCGGTAAAAAGACATTGGTCGCATGATGGCGTACATCAGTAAAAGCGTACAACGTACAACGTACAAAGCTTCCTCCTTGAGAAATAGCTATGTTCTCGCAATATAGTAATGTAACGTTTAGAGGGGTAACGCATACAAATTAAAAAAATGTTTTTATTTTCAGCATTCTATATATGTGGGTTGTAAAGATACTATTTCTGTATGCAATTATTCTTATAAATGTTTGATTATTTTAGCACTCAAAATGAAAATTAATCCTCTGAATGTTATTAATTTGCTGCTGGCCTATTTCCAAATACTTGATATTGAAGATAGCCCCTATAATATTAAAGAAATAGAAATAAAAGACCATTTCCAAATGATACTGTTAGATTTAATGGAATCGTCTAATAGCATAGATGTTATAATGAAAAAATCGTTGGATTTTCAAGAAAAATATAAAGAAACAGATGCACGTATTGTGGAAGATGTTGATTTACATACACTTCCTTACTATCCTGAATTACCTACGAATCAATGTACGGGACATGAAGAACCATTGAGTTTTGAATACAAAAAAAGGGCTATAGAATATTGGAGAAGTGGAAAAACAAAAAAGAATTTATCGCTTGAAACAGTTCAAAATAGATTCAGGAAAGTCAGTTCTGAAACACAGTTACATCGCTGGGCTCACCAAATCAATCAAGGTGGAACTTACCGAGAAAAAATTGCAAGAATTTGCGATTTCACACTAGAAAATTTTAAAGCTGCTACTGAAGCTGGATTAATAATTCATGACAACGATTTAAGAAGATGGGCTCTACAAGCACGAAAATTAATCGGAAATGAGGACGTAAGATTTACAGCTTCAAAACATTGGCTTTCAAAATTTAAATACACCCATAGAATTGTTTCTCGAAAAATTAATAAATTTATCACAAAAAAAAGTATAGAAAGTAGAAATGATTTGCATAAAAAAGAAGTAGAATTCGTAACAGAAGTCAAACAATTGATTAATCAAATAGGCGCTGACAATACATATATTTCAGACCAGTCTGGTTTTCAGTTGGAAATGCATTCTGGTCGACCTCTTGCTTTTGAAGGAGAAAAGAAATTACAGTGCCTTGTACAGTCGGTCACATCAACAACTCATAGCTATACTGTACAGCCGACAATTTCAGCCACAGGAAAGTTACTATCACCATTATTTTTAGTATTAAAGGAACGAAGCGGAGAATTTGGACCAATTGTTTCACAAAATTTGTTTGTGCCTACAAACGTATATGTTACATCCTCGACATCTGGAAAACTTAATTCAGGTAAAATCACGTTCTATTAATTTTTAAAAATAAAACGTTAATTATTTCGGAAGACACATTTAAATAAAATCAAAATTTGTAGAACTCTTTAAGGCGTGGTTAAAAGAGGTATATTTTCCTCAAGTTGGACCTAGAAGCATGCTGCTAATTGATTCGTGGAGTGGTTATTGTCCAACGATTGTACAGGAAGTTACGCCACACGATAAAACACTACATCTCAAAATGATACCTACAGGAACGACTGGAAACATACAGCCGTTAGATGTATATGGATTCCGCACATGGAAGAACTATGTTAAACAGTTTTCAGAACATGTTTTGCTCATAGACGAAGACTTAAATTTACATTTGAGAAATAATATAATTAAATTACAGTCTTTGGTTCATAACCAATTTTCATCTCCACGATATGAAAATCCATTTAAATATTCGTGGTATAAAAGTGAGTATCTTGTGAATCGACCAGGAGATTTCGATGACCCCGTACGTTTCAGTTTCGGAGATTCCTGTGCAACGCATTGTGAGATCAATGGTTGTAATAATGTTGCAATTGTTAGATGTTCGTGGTCTAAAAAATCTTTATGCTTAAAACACTTTTTTGAAGAATATCATTATTGTACAACTTACAATCCATAATGCCTCGAGCTATTTGACAAACAATTACTTTTTTGAGAATACTTTAAATTTTTTGTAATAATAGTAATAATAAAACTTGTGTTGTTAAAACAGAAACCATATTTACATTAGTTATCATTTCATTTTGTATTTTTCTGCAACACGTAACTTTAATTTTTATTATTTTTTTTGAAAAAAAATTAATCTCACTAAATTTTGATTATTTACGCAATTTTTTCGGAAAAAAATAATAAACACATTTACCCTCCCTGCTAGAGAAAGTTAGTAGTAGTCGATAAAAATCGATAAGTTTCACCATTGAAGTCAATAAAGTCTCTTAAATTCCTTAAAAAGAGAAAAATAGGGGTTCCTACCCTTAAAATTGAAAGTGATACAGATTTGTGGCCTTTTTAATTTTAAGATTTTTAGCGTTAGTTTTATTAAGGTAGTTAACCCCTAAAAAATAATTTTGGTTAAAACCACGGGACAGGTGAACTTTATTTTTTTAATTTTCTTTTAAATGGAATCAGTTTTAAGGCGATATATAATTTATTATAATTTTTATAGCTGAAAATTGATTAAAAAAGCTTAGTTTTCTTGAAAAAAAAATAGGAGTTGCTACTCTTAAAATTGAAAATAATGCTGTTTTGAAGCCTTTCTTATGTAAAATTTTTAGCGTTGGTTTTATTAAGGTATCTGTATTTATTTCTGAAATAATGAACAAAAAATAAATAAGGGAGTTACCCCTAAAAAATAATTTTGCCAAAACCACGGGACAGGTCAACTTTATTTTTTAATTTTCTTTTAAATGGAATCAGTTTTGAGGCGATATATAATTTATTGTAATTTTTATAGCTGAAAATTGATGAAAAAAGCTTAGTTTTCTTGAAAAAAAAATAGGGGTTGCTACCCTTAAAATTGAAAGTAATGCTATTTTGAAGGCTTTTTTATTCTACAACTTTTGGCGTCGGTTTCATTAAGCTAGCTTTATTCGTTTTTGAAATATTTGAAAAAAACTGTTTTTGAGGGTGAACTTTAGGGGTAGATTTCACCCCCTTAAAGTGTCTATCAGCACGTAAAAAAAATACGTGTCTCTTATTTTTTAATGTACTACAAGATATTGCAATATCGTCCAAATCGGCGACTTACACTTGGGGTACCTTCCTTGTTAGTGTCATCCGTTCGATTTAAACTGTTTTTTTGTGAATATATATGCAACAT
The DNA here is from genome assembly GCA_036365515.1 of Torymus aiolomorphi. Lineage (NCBI taxonomy): Eukaryota > Metazoa > Arthropoda > Insecta > Hymenoptera > Torymidae > Torymus > Torymus aiolomorphi. The sequence goes on along the minus strand of CM070875.1, from coordinate 92,250,753 downwards.
TTCGGAAAAAGTGCGTTTTTGGTAGTTAGTTTCTGTGTCTATTATTTGTGTTTTTTCGAAGTCTATTTTATGTCCTGTTATTTTAACGTGATCTGAAAGTGCGGAGGTAGTTAACGATTTAGAGACCGCGTACTTGTGTTCATATATACGTTTGCTTAATTTCCTTTTTGAAGTGCCTACATAAGATGCATCGTACTCTTTACAGATAAATTTGTAGACAACAGATACTGTTTCAAGCAGATCTAACTTATCTTTACCTAGTTTTATAAATCTTAGTTTATTAATGTTTCTATTGATCATTCGTAAGTTCTTAACGTCTATCATAGTACTGCAAAGTTTTTTATTTAAGTCTTTAATGAAAGGGATTACTAAAATCTTGTTACGGTGATCTTGTTTATTGTAAGTTTGATTGTTGTTGTGTTCGTAAGAAAGTAAGCGTTTATCAATATATTTTTCTATGAAGGTAAGAGGATACTCATTCTGCATTAAAAAGGATTTGATAATTTTTAAGTTTTCATTGTGGAAAGAAATGTGTGAGATTTTAATTGTCTTATCAACTAGTCCGTAAATAACTGCAATTTTCTGGTGGGTAGGGTGATGTGAAAAATAGTTAATGTATCTACCGGAGGCGGTAGGTTTCCTGTACCAATTCGTTTTTACAATGTCATTATTTTCTCTAATGATTTTAATATCTAAAAAGCTAATACTATTATCTATTTCTAGTTCAACAGTAAATTGCAAAAACTGATCAAACGAGTTAAATTTTTCTAAAACTTTATTAATCATTTTTAATAACTAAAGAACAGTCATCGACATATCGTTTGTATAAAATTATTGAGCTTTTTACTGAACTTAAGCATTTATTTTCAAGAAATTCTAACACTACGTCTGCAAACAAGGGGCTTGAACAGAAACCCGTAGGGGCACCCATGATCTGCCGGTAAAATTCACCATTAAACGTAAAAAACGTAGAGTCAAGCAGTAATTCCACTCCTTTCAGGAACCCTTTTTTACTTATGGGAAGTAAGTTGCCAAAATATGACCACTTTTTTCCCAAAGCTTTAAGAATGATTTCTTTGGAGAGGTTCGTAAAGAGGGAAACTACGTGTGGTGATTGACGCAATTCAGTAATCTGTTTCTAATATTGTCATTAATATCATTACTAGACCTGGCACTTTCAATATCCTTGAAAAGTTCAAAGTACGTTTTTTTATCTGTATCCGCAGTAAAATTAAATTTTTCTCCTAGGCTTAAGATTTCAGTTGCATATATGGGTAAAGTGGTCGAGGATAAATTTAAAAGCCATTTGTTTTTATTTGTGTTTTGGTCTTTGATGCCTCAATGATACGAAATATTACACATTACTAGACAGAAATCCACTCAACAAGTTACAAAAATCCATAAAAAATCTTATCTTAGATTGAAAGAATAAAGGCGTTTTTGATTGTGATTCTAGTTTTTCTTATGTTAATAAGAAATATACACAAAAAAGATCTCCCAGTTCGCATCATTGTTTCAGCAATTAATAGTCCGACTTATAGATTAGATAAACCCTATCTTGGAGAAGTTGGAGAAATAAAGGGTTTAAAAGTAACAACATGAAAAAGACAGCGCCGAGGGTCCGCGCGAGCCCCTCGCGCCCGTGCGTACGGCACGTTTAAGTGCACGCTCTATTCAATTCGCTAATAATCGTGTACCAAGTCTCTGAAAAAAGAACTAAGGACATATATCAATAGATTTTTTCCTGCTCTTTCCAATGGTGCTATTATTTTTATTCCGAAATGCTTCTGTTCGGGATTAGTACCCGAAGTGCCCGCTAGATGGCAAGCACCAAGCGCACTACCTTCAATGAAAAACATCACCCCGCGGGCTTAAATAGAGGCCTGCGTCGCCCACTAGCCAAGTGCTTTATGCACACGCCTTATTACTTTGCCCCTTTGTCTTATTGCCTTAATAAAAAAAAGCTTAATAAAATGTCTAACATTTTAAACCGTTGCTGTAATCCATTTGATGAAATAAAGCATTCATCGAAACTTAGGTTTGTTGCCGATAAACTTAGAGCTTGTTATCCGCATCTAACTGATAGAGACAAAATATCCGATTCGTGTCGAATAAAATCTAATGCTCAGATTGAAGAAAAGAGTGAGATTTCAATAGAACATTCTAAAGAAATTATTTTTAATTTGAAAAAATTGTTGAATGACCAAAATTTGACAAAAATGGAAAAGATATTACTTTTGAAATTACTTCCTAAAAACTGGAGAACTCGCAAAGTAGCTAGATTTTCGAACTTGTCTCGTCGACTTTCATCGAAATGTAAATTATTTGATAACCCAGCCCAATTAAATGACAACAGAGGAAATAAAAAAATATCAAGTGATACTTTAGATCAAGCAAAGCTCTCCTATGAAAGTGATGAGAATAGTAGAATTATGCCAGGCTATAAAGATAACAAATGTATAAAAAATGATGATGGCACAAAAAGTTACATCCAGAAACGGCTTGTTTTATACAATCTTCGAGAACTATATTTAAAATATAAGCAACAGTATCCTGGATCGAAAATAGGATTCAGTAAATTTGCCGAATGTCGTCCTAAATATTGCGTTTTAGCATTGGCCTTGGAAGTTACAAAACATTTTATATTTACAAAAAAGAAAGGGCGAAATAGCACATCGCGTGTATTAATCCGCCCTTGAGCATAGCGTAAAAAGTTCGGGCAGCCTGTCTTTTTGATCTTACTATTTTTGAACTTTTCATGTTTCAACTTAAAAATATAATATTTTATAGTCTAAGACTTGTACTTTTGGAGAATATAATTCATTTTGAAGAAAAGACTGATATTTTATTGAAAAAATAGAGTTTAAACATTCAAATGAAATTTTCAACTAGAAGGAAGCATTTCGGAATAAAAATAATAGCACCATTAGAAAGAGCAGGAAAAAATCTATCGATATATGTCCTTAGTTCTTTTTTTAGAGACTTGGTACACGATTATTAGCGAATTGAATAGAGCGTGCACTTAAACGTGCCGTACGCACGGGCGCGAGGGGTTCGCGCGGATCCTCGACGCTGTCTTTTTCATGTTGTTACTTTTAAACCCTTTATTTCTCCAACTTATCCAAGATAGAGTTTTGAAGCTTAAGAGTTGTACTTTCCAATGGTGTAGTTTATTTTGAAAAAAAACATGATATACTTTGAGAAAAATGGCTTTCAATATTCAACTCGAGTTTTCGTCAGGAAGAACGCGTTTTGCAATAAAAACAATGGCGCAATTGGAAAGAGCAGAAAAAAATCTATCGATGTAGGTCCTTGTTTTTTTTTTCAAAGACGCAGCATACGATTATGAGCGAGTTAAACAGAGCGCCTTTTACGCGAAAAAAAGGCACCGCACGCGCTCGGTGGCCCGTTTCTGCTGGACGCTCCCATATACATTCACAAAAAAACAGTTTAAATCGAATGGATGACACTAAAAATGTCAAATATATTTATAAAAAATCCGTTGACACAACCAACAAGTACTTTTATAATAACGATATTAATAATAAACGCGGACAGTCGTACACTCAGAATGGGTCCGAGCCCGCCCCTCCAGTACGCTACCAGCTAGCTCGCTCCCTCTCCTCCCACTCTCGAATTAGAAATTTGAATTTGCGTTATTAACGTCACCCCCGTGGGTATATAAACCCCGGGAAATTCGCTTTTCTCTCATTGTCGAAAATATGGGACTCCAGAGCACAGGTTGGGTAAGAGATTTAGCTGTTTATTATTTCATTTAAATAAATAAATTTTTAATTCGTTAACTTAAATTCAAAAAAAAAATTTTTCAAATTCAATTGTTCTAGTTGAACAAAAATCCGTGTCTTGACGATGCACTGCGTGCTGTACCGAATCATGCTCGACGTCACCTGTCTCGTGATCTACGAATCATGGTGTAAACCTTTTTTTTTTTTTTTTTTTTTTTAATCATTAGGTCAGTACACTGTCAAAAAACGTTATTGATTCTTATAAAAAAATTTGTATATATGTACTTATTATGTATTTTCCTTATTTAGCCCTGAAGAAGGTACTTACTTCAGTACCGAAACGTCGGCCTAATAAACAAAGTTTTATTATTACTCATGGTTCCTTGTTGTTCGACCTATTCACTCCATCCTAAATTAATATTCTGGAACGTACGAGCCACCGTCTCGAAATACTTTTATTTTTGACAAATTCGAATTGGTTACCAGAGATAATTTTGCATTCATTGATAAAATTAAGGATTCGATTGTATATTATTTTTTTAAATATCTTGGTATAGCCATTATATTATATTATATATAATATAAATTATATATTATATATATTATATATTATATATAATATAAAATATATTAGATATGTGATATTGGTCTTTAGTTAGATGCATGATTTATAATAATACATAAAATATAATAAAGGGAAGTAAGAACATAATGAACTTCCGGGGATGATTTGCACCCCTTTAAAATGTATTATTCACAGATAAAAAATATAAATATTTTTCGTTTTTTGGTTCACTACAACATATAAAAGTTTAAATAAACATGTTACTTTTCTTGTGGAATTCAAGTCAAAATTAGTTTTTCGAAAAAGCTTTACAATAATCCGTTTAAACAAGTAGTTTAACCAAACTAGTTTTGCAAAATTAATGATAAATTAGTATTTCGTATTGCCCGAAAGCGCTAAAATTACATAGCGTTTGTCTGTGTTACTGGTCAAAATTTTATGGTCAATCTTTTCAATGGAATGGTTTTTAAAGAGATATATTTATTGTAATTTTCATAGCTGAAAATTGATAAAAAACTTAATTTCCTTTAAAAAAATAGGGGTTGCTACCCTTAAAGTTGAAAGTTATGCAGATTTATGGCCTTTTTAATTTTAAGATTTTTAGCGTTAGTTTTATCAGAGGTGAATAGAGAGATTGCTAGCGCCCCGGCAAAAAGTGAGGCAGACTTCTGCGCGCAGCGCGCTGCTGCCTCTCGCGGCCAAAGTAGCGAAGCATGTCCACAATTTCGTGATTGGTCGTTGAGACGTGTACACGCGGCGCGGGGCGGGGCAAGCGGGAGACGACGGCTCGGCGGCTCAGTGCGCGTGCACCGGTCATGCGTATACACGAGCGACCCAGCGGCGCGCCTCGCGCTCGCCGTCTGTTTACTTCTCCCGCAACAATCCGACTTCGGCCGAGCGGCCTGACAATCGCCGCTCGGTTGTGCATTTGTATATTGCATACACGCAAATTAATGAAATTATAAACTTTAAACTGTAAAACTCAAATTCTAATTCACAACCTAAGCTGAAGGGGAGAATATGAACATAAACGATTTCAGTGTTAGACAGTGACATCGTAGCGGTAACCGTGGTGGCTAAGGCGTGCGGCTAGTTTTGCCGTAATCTTTTGGATCCACGTTCAATCCCGACGCAATATATTTTTTTTTTTCTCGTGCATAATTTTTTTCATTACATTATTGTAACAGAACATACAGAATTTTCACCTTTTTATCATTTAATTATCATTCTCTAGTAGAATTGATGTTTTAATTTATATTTTAAAGAAAATTTTATATTCTGAATAAATTAATTCACCAAGAGTAAACTCATTAAAAATATCGTTATACTTATTTTTTGCAATAATATCCCTACCCAATTTATATGTAAAATGTAAATCAATCACGGTCAAGATAAACTTTTTTAAGGATTAAGCAGGATAAAAAAAGTATCGTTGACCAAGCAAGTTCAATTTCAGAAATACATATTATATTCTCATTCCCATTCTCTAATCCCTATAAAACATACGTTATTTGTTCTAGAAGTAAGTTTTTATTAATATTATTTATTAAGTGGTAATCAACAAGTAAGCATATAATATAAAAAGCATTTTTAACCGGCCGAAAATGCATAAAGGCTATTCTCAAAAAATGTGCTTGTGCTTCAAATTGTTTTATTTAAGCCTCAAAGATAATCCTGCATAAGATTTGCATTCACATTTGGGACTTAATGAAAACACCATTTTCCTTTGAATTATAATCAATAATAGTGTATAACATAAAAAAATGGTATTATATTATACACATTTTTTACTCTAGTAAAGTTGAAATTTAATAATTCGAAGAAATCATATTTTATTCAATATAACAACTCTTCTGTAAAATAAATAATTATGTACATGTTTTTACAGCGATTTCGTCATTTACTCGGTTTTCCATACTCTATTTTTTAATCTATTTAAAATATAAGTAATCGCCAAGACTTCTGACTTTTCCATATAAATTCTTCAAAATATTTAAATATAAAAAGTTATTAAATGGCGTTAATCATATAAGAGAAGGCAAACTTTTTAACATTCTTTCGAAAAATCTCTTATATTGACATTTTCGTACTTCTCAAAATGGTTGCAAACAATTTAGAAAATTCCGATAATCTCTTAAATAATATCGTGCGAACCATTCAATATTTTTTGAAGCTGCGTTTCTTATTTTCAAAGCGATATTTTAGTAGAGAAATAATCAATCCAGCTGCATTAAAAGCTAATGAATAATATTAGTTGAAATTTCAATTAATTACTCAGTTTAATTTAAAATGAAAATTTCAATCGTTATTTAAACCCCAGTTTAATTAATAACTAAAAATTCAATCCTTAACTATACCTGCGTTCAATTCAGAATTAAAATTTCAATCATTAATTAAACGAGCGTCTAATTAAGAATAAAAGTTTGAATCGTTTATTAAACCAGTATTTAATTAAGTTTCTTTGGACCTGATTCTGCAGTAAAAGCGTAGTCCTAAATTCAATTATTTAAGATACGAAAACGGTGAAACAAATCTCTAAAAGTATACAGTAAAAGCTAAAATTTAAGCCCTGATTCGTTACAAAATTTTGATTTTTCAGGAAGTTACAATCAATCAAAGATAACGTAAGAAAATATTTAAAATGTATGTTTAGTTTAACTGATTAAATGGATTGCATTTTTAGCTTTTTTTTTACTCGACGATCGTGACACATAGACGTAAATTCGTGTTTTCGGCCATGATTCTTTACAAGGACTTTACAATTACTGCTCGGGGATATCGCATTCGACTTCAAAATCTATTAAACGATTAAAATGAATTCTTAATTAAACGCTGCCTTAATTAACGATTGAAATTTTAATTATTAATTAACCGATATGAACTTAATTAACGGCTTATTTAACAATTGAAATTTTTATTATTAATTAAACCCGGAGTTTTATTAATGATTGAAATTTCAATTTTGAATTAATGGTATAATTTACAACCCCGGGCATTATATTATCTCGATCAAAATATTAGATTAGTCCAATTATTATATCCATTCATAATATTCTGCTTTAAAGTTTTTGGCTATCTTTTTTTCGTTGACAGCGAGTCGACAAGATTTTACATTGTAGAAAAAAAACTTTAGATTCAAGACTTTTAATGTATTTATTATTTTTTAAATAAAAAAATTTTGTAAAACCTTTTACAGATTATGATGTACGCGTATTAGCGTAATTTTTTGCAGGGATGTTTTGAATATCATATGACAGTATTATTACGGTCACAAGAGTTTATACAATGTTATTTTCTATAATTTATCCGTTATTACAATTTTTGGTTATCATTTTTGCACAGTCTAAAAAAATAACTTGCTACATCTTTTTCTGGACTTTAAACGGTCTGTGCTTTCTTGGAAATCCATCGCGCGCGCGCTCGCGAGCTACGGCGGCTCGGCATGAGCGTTTGTTGTTGTTACGTGTTTGGCGGGTTAAAGAGCTTGCGTTTGTTTTTATCCGGGCGCTCAGATGCGTGTCGCGTGAAAAATTAGTCTTCAGAGTAGTGCAGTGATAGCGATATTTCTAGTGCGTGAGATAAGTAATCAAGTGTATGAAAGTGTCATTATTGCGAATTTCATGCGCACTTTCTAAATATTGTGATAGTTTTTAGCTACCGCTGAAATGGTTAACTTTTTGTAGGTTATCGTTTGCTTTTGTTTTATTTATCATCCGAACTAAGCTATTGGACGTACTCTTGTGCAGTATTTATTATAATGTAGGGTACTAAGATACTTTTTTTAAAAGTGTGTGAAAGTGTTAAGACTATGGCGCAAAAGCAAGAGACGGTCTACGATCGATGCCAATACTTGCATTGCAACAATAGGAAATGTGATGGTCACCATTTGTTCCGATTCCCTACTCAAAAGGAAAGGCAAAAACAATTACAGTGGACAGAACATTCAGGTTAGTGCAGTACTATTTTCTTGTTGGATAAATCTCATTTAGATAAATATATATATGACTTATATAAGATTTACTAAATAAAACAAAATCTATTTACTTTAATAAGAAAATATCATTTTAAGATAGTTGTACTGTAAATAATTATTTTGTAAGACTAATCTAGTACCTATAAATTTCGTTAATCAGATAGCTTCCATTTAATCCAAGAAATGTGCTTTATGAATAATTTTTAAAGCAATTAATTTTAATTAAGCGCATACTTTTTGCTTTATTTATTTTAATTTTGTGATTTTCTTTATGAATTGTAATAATTTTTTTACGCGCTCAATTTTGTGTAAGTTAGTAGATTTAGACTTCTTGCAGTTGTTTTTTCTAAACATTTTTAATTAATTGAAACATATTAATAAACACCTGTATATCGTCGGTTGAGTGGAACAAGGTACCAACTCAGGCGAGCGCGTTAACAGGTACCAACTCGCACGGTACGCTTTTTAATATCTTAGCAAGCTATTAAAGAGGCCAACAAATATTCCACAAAAAAACGATTAAAGTAGAAAAGGAGAAGTTTAATTTAAGATGAGAATCGTTGAAACCGTTCGATTCTGTGCAAAGTTACATGCATTTGAAAGTGCAAAGAATGACAAAAAATGAGCGATTTTTTCCCAAATCCACGTAATACTTTACATGTTTATCATTTTCATATATTACATTCAAAATTAAACTTCTTCTCATTAATTTTAATTGCTTTTTTGTATTTTTTTTTTGCTTCTTCAATAGCTTGCTAAACATTCAAAAGCCGACCGCGCGAGTTGATACCTTTTTACGCGCTCAAAGGAGTTTGTACCTTTTTACACGAACGCCCGAGTTGATACGTTTTCACGCGCTCGCCCGAGTAGGATCCTTTTTAAGCGCTTGCTCGAGCTGATACCTTGTTCCTCCCAACCGATGATATGTATACATCGCCATTCAAATATTCCTACATAAATAAATTTTTATTTTCTCATTTTTATCCCAAATTAAAAATCATAAGACATTTAAAAAATACTTTTAGTTATGGTTTTATTAACAAAATTTTAAAATTATTTCCTATACGTTAAATTGGTGGTATTAACCTTTATGAAACTGAAATTATTAATACATTATATTAATTACATCGTCCAAAGAAATAAAAAATTTACGTCAAAAGAAACTTAAATCTTTTTAATTAAAACTTTTATAATAACAGAATTATATTAAAGGACCCCGCACACAATGTATGGGAAAAAATCATTCGGTCAAATTTTGGGGGGTTTTGCCCATGAGAACTTTTGTTCAGGACCTCAAGATCTATCTTTTCTCCAAGTTTGATCCAATTTGACCGAATGATTATTTTCCATACATTGTGTGCGGGGTCCTTATTTAATTTCTTATTATTTTTTGTTATTACAAAAAATATTTAAAGAGCTATACGGAATCAAGATATAATTGAAGAACGGTTTTCTTATTGGTTTATCAAGACAAAATAATAATGAAGGTTATAAATAAATAATTTTAAAAATAAATAAAGGTTTTTAATAAATGGTTTAAAAAATAATAAAAATTTGAAATAAATAGATATATCTTGTTCCCAGAAATTGATCAAATTAAATAAAATGATATAATGAAGTGTCAAAAATGTTAATGTAACTTTATTATACTTATATTTTTCTAAGAATAAAAGAAAGTTCATTTTTACAATATATTTGATAAAAATAAACTATTAATAAAAGAATATAAATTTTTCTGTTATCATTTTATTAGAACATTTCGTCAATTTTTCCTTTTTTTTAAGCTTATAAATGAATGTATAACAAATACATTACAAACTCCATTAATATAAATCCATTTGAAAGCAAATCAATTCATTTTATTCTCAGTACTGTTAAGCACGAAAAATGTATTTTTTTTATAAAATATTGTTTTCTCCGAAACCAACCAACATAAAAAATAATAATTTCGATAAATTACAAATTTATATATTATACATAAACCAAAAAATGTTATCCTGATATTATTTGTTTTTTATTTTAACCTATTATTAAAAGAGTGATTTTCCATAAGAACTACGAAGAATAGCTAAAAAACAGTTTTGTTTTTTAAATGTCGGAAATTGAATCCTGCGTCGAATGCATCATTAATATAAGTTTAACGTTAATTTCGAAGTCTCAAAAAATGAAAAATTTATTTATTAATTGTAACAAAATTATAGAAATAAAATTAGCTTCGAAAAGATAGAATCTTATAATTTTCTGAATATATTAAATGAAATTATATTCACGTTATGATGTGGAGACATTATTTAAAAATAGCATTTTAATTCGATTTTAATTGAATTGAAACCCACTATTTTTATTTATTGATTCTAATGACAGACTTGTTATAAGTTAAGAAAATTTGAAGCTAATGGCCAAGCTGTCAATGTAAACTCTAAGATGTTATTTTTTCCCTAATATTCTCAGTCCCGAGCATGTATATATCCACAATATATCACTATCTAAATGTTTCGTCAACTCTCGGAGAATTTTTTTGTAAGAGAAAAGAGTTTTAAATGAAAATTACAAGTTTTGGAAAATCAAATGCTTTTACTTTAAACGATATCTTATTAAAATGTAGAAATATAGAAAAGTGTTTCGCCCTCGGCACTGTCTGTTGGGCTCGTCAGGAGGACGCAGACAGGCCTTGCCTCGACACACGTGATAAAATTTTTAGAAATCGTATCACAAAATCTTAGTGACACTGGAGTATCTTATATATTCTAAATGCAAAATTTTTGTTACAATTTGACAGGCTCCATCTATTGGGAAAATAGATAAAGTTCTATCGGACCGCTGTAATTAGGCCAAAGCGGTTTAATTATATTTATTTATTGATTCTAATGACAGACTTGTTATAAGTTAAGAAAATTTGAAGCTAATGGCCAAGCTGTCAATGTAAACTCTAAGATGTTATTTTTTCCCTAATATTCTCAGTCCCGAGCATGTATATATCCACAATATATCACTATCTAAATGTTTCGTCAACTCTCGGAGAATTTTTTTGTAAGAGAAAAGAGTTTTAAATGAAAATTACAAGTTTTGGAAAATCAAATGCTTTTACTTTAAACGATATCTTATTAAAATGTAGAAATATAGAAAAGTGTTTCGCCCTCGGCACTGTCTGTTGGGTTCGTCAGGAGGACGCAGACAGGCCTTGCCTCGACACACGCGATAAAATTTTTTAGAAATCGTATCACAAAATCTTAGTGACACTGGAGTATCTTATATATTCTAAATGCAAAATTTTTGTTACAATTTGACAGGCTCCATCTATTGGGAAAATAGATAAAGTTCTATCGGACCGCTGTAATGCTCGGGACTGAGAATATTAGGGAAAAAATAACATCTTAGAGTTTACATTGACAGCTTGGCCATTAGCTTCAAATTTTCTTAACTTATAACAAGTCTGTCATTAGAATCAATAAATAAATATAATTAAACCGCTTTGGCCTAATTACAGCGGTCCGATAGAACTTTATCTATTTTCCCAATAGATGGAGCCTGTCAAATTGTAACAAAAATTTTGCATTTAGAATATATAAGATACTCCAGTGTCACTAAGATTTTGTGATACGATTTCTAAAAAATTTTATCACGTGTGTCGAGGCAAGGCCTGTCTGCGTCCTCCTGACGAGCCCAACAGACAGTGCCCAGGGCGAAACACTTTTCTATATTTCTACATTTTAATAAGATATCGTTTAAAGTAAAAGCATTTGATTTTCCAAAACTTGTAATTTTCATTTAAAACTCTTTTCTCTTACAAAAAAATTCTCCGAGAGTTGACGAAACATTTAGATAGTGATATATTGTGGATATATACATGCTCGGGACTGAGAATATTAGGGAAAAAATAACATCTTAGAGTTTACATTGACAGCTTGGCCATTAGCTTCAAATTTTCTTAACTTATAACAAGTCTGTCATTGGAATCAATAAATAAATATAATTAAACCGCTTTGGCCTAATTACAGCGGTCCGATAGAACTTTATCTATTTTCCCAATAGATGGAGCCTGTCAAATTGTAACAAAAACTTTGCATTTAGAATATATAAGATACTCCAGTGTCACTAAGATTTTGTGATACGATTTCTAAAAAATTTTATCACGTGTGTCGAGGCAAGGCCTGTCTGCGTCCTCCTGACGAGCCCAACAGACAGTGCCGAGGGCGAAACACTTTTCTATATTTCTACATTTTAATAAGATATCGTTTAAAGTAAAAGCATTTGATTTTCCAAAACTTGTAATTTTCATTTAAAACTCTTTTCTCTTACAAAAAAATTCTCCGAGAGTTGACGAAACATTTAGATAGTGATATATTGTGGATATATACATGCTCGGGACTGAGAATATTAGGGAAAAAATAACATCTTAGAGTTTACATTGACAGCTTGGCCATTAGCTTCAAATTTTCTTAACTTATAACAAGTCTGTCATTAGAATCAATAAATAAATATAATTAAACCGCTTTGGCCTAATTACAGCGGTCCGATAGAACTTTATCTATTTTCCCAATAGATGGAGCCTGTCAAATTGTAACAAAAATTTTGCATTTAGAATATATAAGATACTCCAGTGTCACTAAGATTTTGTGATACGATTTCTAAAAAATTTTATCACGTGTGTCGAGGCAAGGCCTGTCTGCGTCCTCCTGACGAGCCCAACAGACAGTGCCGAGGGCGAAACACTTTTCTATATTTCTACATTTTAATAAGATATCGTTTAAAGTAAAAGCATTTGATTTTCCAAAACTTGTAATTTTCATTTAAAACTCTTTTCTCTTACAAAAAAATTCTCCGAGAGTTGACGAAACATTTAGATAGTGATATATTGTGGATATATACATGCTCGGGACTGAGAATATTAGGGAAAAAATAACATCTTAGAGTTTACATTGACAGCTTGGCCATTAGCTTCAAATTTTCTTAACTGAAACCCACTATGTCTTTTATGGAACTTTTTTTCTTTTTGCCACAAAGTTGCTGTAGTAAAATAACCATAAATGCTATTAATAGTCGAATAGAATAATTTACTTCAAGATAAATAACAAATTACTGCTAATATTAGTTGAATAACTAAAAAAAATAATACGAAACTCTAAATCAATTTTAAATTTTCGCAGGAAACCAAGTACTTTTGAATTGGACGCCAGCTTCACTTAGGCGTGCAGGACTTTGTCGCCTCCACTTCAGCGAGGATGACGTGCTAGGGCCGACGAGTTTAAAGCGTGGCACAGTTCTCCTTCATTGGCAAGGGCATAAAAATGCTGACAATGAACTGCCTGCGCAACTGCAAGCCCAGGTGCAGATGTGTGAAGAAGAAGCCGAACATCAACAACAACCAGAACAACAAAGGCAACAACCACATCAAGAACAACAACAACAACAAGGACAGCAACAACAGCAACCAGAACAACAAGACCAACAACAACAAGATCAACAACTAGAACAACAAAAACTACAGGTAGCACAAGACATTGTTACTGAAACGATAGAAAAGTCCCAACCAGAAAAAGAAATTGATTTTGTAGGTGTGTTGAAAAGGTTACTGCCACCTGTAACTTACCCCTCGGGTAAAGAAATTTTTTCTTTTTCTGAAAAAGATGATGACCTGTCGTTTCTGAATTACGAATCTCCTGTTAAAATTGTTAAAGTAAACGTTAGCTCCACAACTGAGGACTCTGCTCCAATTGCTTCACCATTGAGAAAACGCGTTGTTGATACAATGGTTCGTAGTAAAGTTTATATTTGTAAATTAAAAAGTAAATTATTAGCTGCAGAATCAAAGGTTAAGCAGTTACAGAGATCCCTCAAAACTGAGAAAAATAAAAACAGTCGTTTGACTAGACGTTTACATCAAAAAGTGTCCAAAAAATTTTCTGATATTAATGATCTTTTAAAAGAAAAAAACATCCCTGATATGGCTAAGACGATGATGAAATTGCAGTTGCACAAGCCCAACACGCCATACACAACCGAAGAGAAAGACTTGGCAAAACAAATTTATTTTCATTCAGCAGCTTGCTATTCTCGATTAAGGGCGGGAGGGTTAGTTTTGCCAGCTGAATCAAAGGTTAGATCGTGGGTGGCAGAATGTGAAATCGTCCCAGGGATCAATGACGCAATTTTGAAGAAGATAGGAGAATATTTGATGCTGCTTCCGCCACAAGAGCGACTGTGTGCGTTGAAATTTTATGAAATGTCCATCAGAGCAGCGGAAGAATATTCTAAGAAATATGATGTAATTGAAGGTCTGGTCGATATGGGAAAAGATCGCAGAGATTGTAAAGTCGCGAAACACGCGTTGCTATTTTGTATTGACAGCATAAATGCAAAAAATTCATGGCGTCAAATAGTATCTTTCGGGTTTAACGAAAATGGCGCCAGTGCAGAAGAGCTCTTTGAGATTGTTCCCCAAATCGTAACAGAACTTCGAAAAATAGGAGCAGATATTCGTGTGATTGTATGTGACCAAGGTAGCAACAATCAAAAGTTATTTAAATTATTGGATGTATGTCCAGAAAAGCCTTATTTTATTTTAGATTCTGTTAAGATTTTTGCAACTTTTGATTGGCCACACCTTATTAAGAGATTGATAGCACAGCTAAGAGCCCACGATTGCATTTATGTCGATAACGAAAAAATTATTTTTTTTACCGATTTAAAGCAAACCTGGGAGCTTGACCGCTCTCATGGTACATCAAATTTATTAGGCTTTTTATCAGAAAATCACTTTAATCCTAATAGTTTTGATGCTATGAAAGTAAAGCTTGCTTTTCAACTGTTAAGCCGTCGCATGGCCTGTGCAATTAAATTAGCCGGCGAAGATGTTTTATCAGGGTTGTCTTCGAATACATGGCAAAATTCAGCCAATTTCGTTGAAATAATGGATGCTGTCATCGATGCATGTAATGTATATAGTTTGAAAAATCGCCATGCATTGAAGCGACCATTATCTGACAGAAATCCAGCAGCGACTTGAAAGTTTTATCGAGTGGTCAGAGAAATGGAATGTAAAGAAAAAAGGGAACGACAACAAGCCACCTTGTTTTTTGGGGTTACCTCTGACTGCTCGTGCTTTAGTAAGTCTGTATTTGGAAATAAAATCTTCATTCCCCGACTTTGAATTAGCAACAGGTCTGTGCAACCAAGATTCTGTGGAACATGCTCACTCCAAGTTGCGTGGCAGAGGTGGATTCAATCCGAATCCTACCTGTAGGACATATCGTTTGACTCTTAGGCACATAATGTCAACCGATTTTATTCATACGAGTAAAAAAGGTAACACAAGTTGCGAAGAGAGCCATTCGTTACTTCCTCAAAATGACGTTGAAAAAGAGACCACAGAGTTAGTTGCACTACCTGAATATAATTCCAAGGAAATGCAAGAGCTCCAAGAAATTACAGATGCTGCAGACGATTTACTGGATTTCCATCTAGAGTTACAGTCTTCTAACATGTCAGATATGGACACTAAATTTAGTTATGAACAAAACGCTATAACATACTTTTCTGGTTACGTGGCGCGTAAATCATTAGAAAAAAATCATTGTCTGACATGCGAAAAAGATTTAATGAAAGATGCATCAGAATCTGGAACCAGTAATGAAACATACATCAACTTGAGAGAGTACCCTCATTCTGATCCAGAAGTTCCATCAGTAATGTTCTTAGTCAGACCAACGGAACAGTTTGCAAAAGTAGTTAATTGTCAATTAGAAGCCTTTGACAAAATTTATTTAAAATTTTGGCATGAGCATGATCTTTTACTTAAGTTAGCTGAAAACGTAGAAGCGTACACTCGTAAACAGTTCCCTGATTGGTTTGATCAAGAGAATGTCTGTTATGAGCACAGAGTACAAATGCTTAAATTTCTTTTGTTAGTTAAAATTTATGCGAAAACTAGGGAACGTAACAATAATAGGAAAACTGCGTCTAAAAGACCGATTGCGACAAAATGTAGAAAGCTGAAGATTGTTCAAAATGTATAAATTTGGTAGTAACATTTTTTTGTAAATTATTGGAAAAAAATTGCTAAAACTTATAACTTCACTTGTTTAAAAAATATTTTACGTGAATTTTTTAATTATTAAATCTAGAGCGTGCTTTTTCTAATGATAGTAACTGAGTTCCCGTTTTTTAATAATAATACTAATAATATTGTAATATATGTTCTGATGTAAATACGTTGATCCTGTTCTAAATTATTAATATTTTGCGACTCAATTTTCCGTATTGTTTTGTAATTACAATGTATAAAGTTTGTAAATAATATAATTGTTGTCCTTTTCAGGATACTTTTCAGGTATATTATACTATAAAATTGATTAGAAAATAATATTATCAAGGTAAAATAGAATATTATAAGAAAATAAAAAATAATTTAGCATTCCTGTAGCTAATAAGGTATTATCGTTTTCAGATAATTTTATTTTCAGATGGGGGGTGGTATTGGTTGCCTTCCCGTTGCTGCCCCCGAAAACAAATGGACTTATTGTAATTGATAAATGCAATACAATAAGTTCCTTTGGCCAAACAACCAATGAATTATTTTTAAAATCATTCTGCTCAATGTAAAATGTTAATGAAATTTATCATTTATTTTATATAAAAATCTTTTTACATTTAAAATCTGATTTGTGAAAAGACAGATAAACAGAGCAACTAAAGATAGCCAAATACTTTAAAGCAGAAATAAAAAAGAAAAATGTAATTGGACTAATCTAATATTTTGATCGAGATAATATAATGCCCGGGGTTGTAAATTATACCATTATTAATTCAAAATTGAAATTTCAATCATTAATAAAACCCCGGGTTTAATTAATAATAAAAATTTCAATTGTTAAATAAGCCGTTAATTAAGTTCATATCGGTTAATTAATAATTAAAATTTCAATCGTTAATTAAGGCAGCGTTTAATTAAGAATTCATTTTAATCGTTTAATGGATTTTGAAGTCGAATGCGATATCCCCGAGCAGTAATTGTAAAGTCCTTGTAAAGAATCACGGCCGAAAACATGAATTTACGTCTATGTGTCACGATCGTCGAGTAAAAAAAAAACTAAAAATGCAATCCATTTAATCAGTTAAACTAAACATACATTTTAAATATTTTCTTACGTTATCTTTGATTGATTGTAACTTCCTGAAAAATCAAAATTTTGTAACGAATCAGGGCTTAAATTTTAGCTTTTACTGTCTACTTTTAGAGATTTGTTTCACCATTTTCGTATCTTAAATAATTAAATTTAAGACTACGCTTTTACTGCAGAATCAGGTCCGAAGAAACTTAATTAAATACTGGTTTAATAAACGATTCAAACTTTAATTCTTAAAAAATAGAGTATGGAAAACCGAGTAAATGACGAAATCGCTGTAAAAACATGTACATAATTATTTATTTTACAGAAGAGTTGTTATATTGAATAAAATATGATTTCTTCGAATTATTAAATTTCAACTTTACTAGAGTAAAAAATGTGTATAATATAATACCATTTTTTTATGTTATACACTATTATTGATTATAATTCAAAGGAAAATGGTGTTTTCATTAAGTCCCAAATGTGAATGCAAATCTTATGCAGGATTATCTTTGAGGCTTAAATAAAACAATTTGAAGCACAAGCACATTTTTTGAGAATAGCCTTTATGCATTTTCGGCCGGTTAAAAATGCTTTTTATATTATATGCTTACTTGTTGATTACCACTTAATAAATAATATTAATAAAAACTTACTTCTAGAACAAATAACGTATGTTTTATAGGGATTAGAGAATGGGAATGAGAATATAATATGTATTTGTGAAATTGAACTTGATTGGTCAACGATACTTTTTTATCCTGCTTAATCCTTAAAAAAGTTTATCTTGACCGTGATTGATTACATTTTACATATAAATTGGATAGGGATATTATTGCAAAAAATAAATATAACGATATTTTTAATAAGTTTACTCTTGGTGAATTAATTTATTCAGAATATAAAATTTTCTTTAAAATATAAATTAAAACATCAATTCTACTAGAGAATGATAATTAAATGATAAAAAGGTGAAAATTCTGTATGTTGTGTTACAATAATGTAATGAAAAAAATTATGCACGAGAAAAAAAAAAATATATTGAGTCGGGATTGAACGTGGATCCAAAAGATTACGGCAAAACTAGCCGCACGCCTTAGCCACCACGGCTACCGCTACGATGTCAATATCTAACACTGAAATCGTTTCTGTTCATCTTCTCCCCTTCCGACTTAGGTTGTGAATTAGAATTTGAGTTTTACAGTTTAAAGTTTATAATTTCATTAATTTGCGTGTATACAATATACAAATGCACGACAAAGCGCGGGGCGCGCCGCTGGGTCGCTCGTGTATACACATGACCGGTGCACACGCACTGAGCCGCCGAGCCGTCGTCTCCCGCTTGCCACGCCCCGCGCCGCGTATACACGTCTCAACGACCAATCACGAAATTGTGGACATGCTTCGCTACTTTCGCCGCGAGAGGCAGCAGCGCGCCGCGCGCAGAAGTCTGCCTCACTTTTTTCAATCTCTCTATTCATCTCTGGTTTTATTAAGGTATCTTTATTAATAAATAAAGATACCTTAATAAAACCAGAGATATATCTGAAATAATGAACAAAATAAAAATAAGGGGTAGTTACCCCTAAAAAATAATTTTGGTTAAAACCACGGGACAGGTGAACTTTATTTTTTAATTTTCTTTTAAATGGAATCAGTTTTAAGGCGATATATAATTTATTATAATTTTTATAGCTGAAAAATGATGAAAAAAGCTTAGTTGTCTTGAAAAAAAAATAGTGGTTGCTACTCTTAAAATTGAAAATAATGCTGTTTTGAAGCCTTTCTTATTTTAAAATTTTTAGCGTTGGTTTTATTAAGATGTCTTTATTTATTTCTGAAATAATGAACAAAATATAAATAAGGGGTAGTTACCCCCTAAAAAATAATTTTGGCCAAAACCACGAGACAGGTCAACTTTATTTTTTAATTTTCTTTTAAATGAAATCTGTTTTGAGGCGATATATAATTTATTGTAATTTTTATAGCTGAAAATTGATGAGAAAAGCTTTGTTTTCTTGAAAAAAAAATAGGGGTTGCTACCCTTAAAATTGAAAGTAATGCTGTTTTGAAGGCTTTTTTATTCTACAACTTTTGGCGTCGGTTTCATTACACCAGCTTTATTCGTTTTTGAAATATTTGAAAAAAACTGTTTTTGAGTGTGAACTTTAGGGGTAGATTTCCCCCCTTAAAGTGTCTATCAGCACGTAAAAAAAAATATGTGTCTCTTATTTTTTAATGTACTACAACATATTGCAATATCGTCCAAATCGGCGACTTACACTTGGGGTACCTTCCTTGTAAGAATCTCAAATATATTTATAAAAAATCCGTTGACACAACGAACAAGCACTTTTATAATAACGATATTAATAATAAACGCGGGTAGTCGTACACTCAGAATCGGGCCGAGCCCGCCCCTCCAGTACGCTACCAGCTAGCTCGCTCCCTCTCCTCCCACTCTCGAATTACAAATTTGAATTTGCGTTATTAACGTCACCCCCGTGGGTATATAAACCCCGGGAAATTCGCTTTTCTCTCATTGTCGAAAATATGGGACTCCAGAGCACAGGTTGGGTAAGAGATTTAACTGTTTATTACTTCATTTAAATAAATAAATTTTTAATTCGTTAACTTAAATTAAAAAATTTTTCAAATTCAATTGTTCTAGTTGAACAAAAATCCGTGTCTTGACGATGCACTACGTGCTGTACCGAATTGTACCGAATCATGCTCGACGTCACCTGTCGTGATCTACGAATCATGGTGTAAACCTTTTTTTTTTTTTAATCATTAGGTCAGTACACTGTCAAAAAACGTTATTGGTGCTTATAAAAAAATTGGTATATATGTACTTATGTATTTTCCCTATTTAGCCCTGAAGAAGGTACTTACTTCAGTACCGAAACGTCGGTCTAATAAACAAAGTTTTATTATTACTCATGGTTCCTCGTTGATCGACCTATTCACTCCATCCTAAAAAAAAAAAAGTACAAAATATGCTTTGAATTACGTAACTAATATGATAGCCTATATACAATTGCCTTTTTAGATCTTGCGAAAGCTTTTGATACTGTTGATCATAATATACTCCTCAAAAAACTCTATAATTATGGGATAAGAGGCAATGCTCATAAACTTATGATAAGCTACTTAAATAATAGACAGCATAGAGTTAACATTAACGAATATACAAGTGAATTTAATATTGTTACCACTGGTGTCCCGCAGGGAACTATTTTGGGACCATTATTATTTATACTATACGCGAATGATCTCCTACAAAACATGCCTGACAACAGCATAATGTCATATGCGGATGACACAGTTGTTATAGCAACAAGAAAGAGCTGGGGCGATATTGAATTAAAGCTAACTAATAATTTAGATAAAATCTCTACATGGCTCGGTCAAAACAAACTCTCCTTGAACATAGACAAAACAGTTTACAGGGCATACGGAAGTTACAGTAACAGTATCTCTAATAATCTAAACATACAAATTTATGGGAAAAATTTAAACAGAGTTGAACACTACAAATACTTGGGTATCATAATTGACCAAAATCTAAAGTGGAACAAATACATAGAATACATAGCAAATAAAACAAAATATCTGATTTTCATATTCAAAAAAATATCTAAGATTATGACAATAGAAACTCTAAAAATGATATATTCTGCTTTCTTTCATAGTATATTATGCTATGGAATTATACCCTGGGGAGGTTTAGGGCATATGCAAATGCATTAAACTTAATCAAAAAATTGCGAATCAGCTATTGAAAATAATCAACAAAAACACATTATAACACACAATAACCTTTTAAATATTGAACAACTTTTTGCATATGAAGCCTTAATATATCACTATAGTACACTAAGAAATAAGTGCTTATACACAACAAGTATAATAAGAAATAAGAATATTCAAATACCTTTAAGACATAAAACAATAAGTAGTAAAGACAGCTATTTAAAAGCTATCACTATATACAATAATCTACCAAATGATCTAAAAATATTGAATGATACAATATATATACACAAGGGGGGTTTCGCCCCCTGCTCGCTCAGCTCGCCAACCCCCATTTTTAGTGTGAATTGTTAAAAAAACTATTATAGCAAAAGCTAATACAACTGAAAATCGTTTTCTAAAATATGTGTAAACTGAATTTTGTTTAAAAAATTTTTTTTTTTCTAAATTTGCTAGATATGCTCGAATACTCATTCAGTGGATAATCACAAAAATTTAGATCAAATAAATATGGAAAGTTGTAGGATAGGACGTTAATGGTTCTACTGCTCATGTAGTAAAGAAAACAAATTACAATTATTTATCCAACGTTTCGGACGATTTATTTTCGTCCCTCTTTAAGGTCAAAACATATCGTAAAAAACTATGTTTAAGTGGGCATCCTAAGTGACCACTAGTCAATATTGAGCATAATCCAGTAATATTTCAATTTTTGTCCGCCATTTTGTATTTACAAAATCTGTGTTCAGATTCCTAATCAGAGAATCCGGAAACCCATAATATACAATTTTCAGTAAAATCCATTAATATTTGAATATTTGGCCTCCATCTTCGATCCGCCTGTTTGAATTCTGAAAATCTGAGTTCAGATTCATAATCACCGAATCCAGAAATCCCGTACATACATTTTTCAGCAAGATCCAGTAATATTTCAATATTTAGCCGCCATCATCGATCCGCCATTTGAATTCTCAGAATCTGATTATTGATTCATTATCAGCGAATCCGGAAACACACTATATAAAATTTTTAGCATAATATGAGGAATGGATTAAGTATGGTGGGGAAGTGGTAGGGGTGGAGGAGGGTGGAGGAGAGCGAAGGGGGGTGGAGAGGATGGAGGGGAGTGGAACGGATTGGAGGGGAGTGGAGAGAGGTGGAGGGAGGTGGAGGGTGGTGGAGGGGGTAGGTACCCATTTTGAGCTTTACAACTATATAATATAGGAAGATATATATACACATATTGGGTATTAAGTTTATATAAATATTTTTTAACGTGTTACAAAGAACACTTTTGTTAATTATTAATTAATGTGCCATACAAAACTAAACTTATATTGTCAACACACTATATTGTATACATTGAACCTCAAAATTATAGTACTTAGTCAATTTTTTTTTATATAAGTTAGTAAGTAAGCTATACGACCAGACCTACATACAGATACTATTATGCGTCTCTGTAGGTTGTCAGTTTGAGTTATTCTTCGTCATCTGGTTGGTGGCATCCTTCAAAGTAGTCCCCATTTGATTGAACAATACACTCATATCGATGCTTCCACTTCCTAAAGCAGTCTTGAAAGTCAGTTTTTAGAATCGCGTTTAGTGCATTCGTCGCATTCGTTTCAACAGTCTTTTTGTGGTCGAATCAGTGTCCTTTAAGCGGCATTTTCAATCGAGGAAATAGCCATAAGTCACAGGGAGCTATGTGAGGACTGTATGGAGGCTGGCGAATCTGTGCAACACTGTATTTTGATAAATACGTGGGCGGTTCAATAAGTCCGTGACTTTAAAATGAAAACCACTATTTATAACAAAAATTCCAATTTATTTTTCAACATAGTCCCCTTTTAACCGTAAACATTTATTATAGCGGTACTCAAGCTTATTTATGCCATCTAAAAAGTAATTGTTATCAAACTCCTCAAAATACTCATTTGTCGCAGCAATGATCTCTTCGTTCGACGAAAATTTTTTACCTCTAAGCCAAGCTTTCATGTTAGGAATAAAAAATAATCGGAAGGGGACAAATCTGGGGAATAAGGTGGATGAGGAAGTATTTCGTAGCGTAAACTAAATAAGTTGGCCGTTGCAATGGCACTCGTGTGAGCTGGTGCATTGTCGTGGTGGAAAAGCACTTTTTTTTGCCAGATGGTGCCGCTTTTCCTTCAGTATGGCATCAAAGCGATCTAATAATGTGTCGTAATACTCTCCTGTAATAGTTTTTCCCTTCTGGAGGTAATCGATTAATACAATATTATATCACGTGAGTCCCAAAAAATTGTGGCCATGACCTTACCGGCTGATGGAACCGTTTTCGCTTTTTTCGGCGCAGATTCCCCAGGCCCAGTCCACATTTTCGACTGATTTTTTGTTTCTGGCGTATAATAATGAATCCACGTTTCATCAACAATTACATAACGTTGCAAAAATTCCTTTGAATTGTGTTGAAACATGCCCAAACATTGCTCAGACGCAACTACACGAGCCCGCTTGTGATCAGCTGTGAGCTAACGCGGCACCCATCTTACAGACAGCTTCCTCACCAAACATTCACGTAAAATATACCATGCGCGCTCTACTGAAATGTCTCACTAATCTCACGGACTTTCAATCGACGATCGTTGAGTACAATGTCGTGGATTTTATCGATCATTTCTTGAGAAGTCACCTCTTTTGGACGGCCAGGATGCTCAGCGTCACTTGTGCTAATACGGCTGCTACGAAATTCAGTGAACCACTTATGAACCATGCAATGCGATGGAGCAGACTCCTTATAATATTTTTCGAGCTTTTCTTCAGTTTCCTTGATTGATTTTCCACGTAGAAAATAATGTTTAATAAGCACGCGAAACTCGCTTTTTTCCATCGTTTTATTTTAACAATGAAACACTAAATTCAAATGACTGTAAAAAATTTTCTAACCAAGGTACTGACTTGAAACTTTGTATACGCACTGATATTAGATGGTATTCTCTTAGAGTAGTAACATATTTACGATAACAGCACCATCTTTCGAGAAGTCACGGACTTATTGAACAGCCCACGTACTGCTGCACAAGGTTTGATGCATGCGCTGGAGCATTGTTGTGGTGAAGAAGCCAGTCACCGGTTTACCAAAAGTGCGACCGTTTTCTTCTGATTGCATCACGCAGTCTTTTCAAAATTTCAACGTAGTACTCTTTGTTGATCACCTGACCTGTAGGAGCATATTCGTGGTGCACAACACATTCATAATCGAAAAAAAAAACAATCAACATTGATTTGACATTGCTTCAACTTTGACGGGCTTTTTTCGGCCGAGGCTCGGATGAAAGCTTCCACTGAAGAGACTGTTGTTTTGTTTCAGGATCATAACCATAAACCCATGATTCATCACCAGTAATAACCTTTTTGAGCAAATTTTCATCACGATTGATCATTTCCAGATTGTTCTGAGCGATTTGCAAATTCGCTGTTCGGTTCTTTCACGCAAAAAAGACGTAGTAAACAAATACACGCTGCGCGGGAACTAAGGCATCTCATCGGTAACTAAGGCTTCTGAGAAGAAGGTTAGGAGTTACTGGTGACGTTCTTACCCTACAGAGGTCGCTTGAGTGTTGTCGCGCGAAGATATGAATGCAGGTCAGATACTTTTGGGACAGACCTCGTATATCTGTATATTTGATGTAACGACAATTATCTGGTAATAAATAATAATAATAATAATAATTTACGCCATCGATCTATCGACTACTCGCTCGTTCTCCCTTTTTCCCGCACTTTCACGCTCTCTCTCGCTCTTTCTCACTCTCTCACTCTTTCTCGCTCTCTCGCTCTTTCCCGCCCTCTCTCTCGCTATCCTTGCCCTTTCACGCTCTCTCTCGCTCTCTCTCGCTCTTTCTCGCTCTCTCTCGCTCTTTCTCGCTCACTCTCGTTATCCTTGCTCTTTCAGGCTCAATCTCGCTCTTTCTCGCTCTCTCTCCCTATCCTTGCCCTTTCACGCTCTCTCGCTCTCTCTCGCTCTTTCTCGCTCTCTCTCGCTCTCTCTCTCCCTCTCTCTCGTTATCCTTAAACTTTCTCGCTCTCGCTCACTCTTTTTCGCTCTCTCCCGCTCTTTCTCGCTCTCCCTCGTTATCCTGTTATTTCACGGTCTCTCTCGCTCTTTCTCGTGCTCTCTCGCTCTTACTCGCTCTCTCTCGCTATCCTTGCTTTTTCTCGCTCTCTCTCGCTATCCTTACCCTTTCACGCTCTCTCTCGCTCTTTCTCGCGCTCTCTCTCGCTCTCTCTCGCGATCCTTGCCCTTTCTTGCTCTCCCTCGCTCTTTCTCGCTCTCTCTCGCTCTTTCTCGCTCTCTTTCGTTCTTTCCCGCTCTCCCTCGTTATCCTTGCTATTTCACGCTCTCTCTCGCACTTTCTCTTTCTCCCTTGCTCTTTCTCGCTCTCTCTCGTTATCCCTGCTTTTTCTCACTCTCGCCCGCCCTTTCTCTCTCTCTCTCTCTCTCTTTACGGTGCACAAGCCTAGGCCAACAAGCAGGGGAGTGCAGCCGGAGCTTGCTTTCCCTGCCTTGAACTATAAGACGGGTGATAGAGCGTTTCTGGCTCAGGGTGCCCGCTTTTGGAACTCCCTCCCCCCCTCCCTGCGCTACCTTCCATCACTTTCATCATTCAAGAGGGCTGTGCGCCAACACCTGCTTGATCTCGACGCCTAACCTCTCTATAAGGATGCTTAGAGCTGCCAGTGCGGGGACCTTTATCTAGTTTAGTATTAGACTGCGGATTAACTTTGATCTGTGATTTTTTGACTAAGCGGCTGTGATACCTTACTGTGATATTTTATGAAATGGTTAATGTATAACTGTAATTATTTTCCTTTTAGCGTATAGTACCAGCTGTGATATTTTCTCTAGTTTTATTTATTTATTTTGTCTTAATGAAGGGTCCTCGTGATTTTTAATGATTTTTATGTATTTTATTTTTATTTTATCATATGGTTCTTTTTTATTATTTTTTTATTATTTTTTTATCGTAATTGAAGGTCCTCGTAGACAAACATATTTTTATGTATAATTTATATATTTGTATCAGGTTGTATTACTTTTATTTTTATATATTTTTATTATATCTTATTTTACTGTATTTTATTTTAAGTTATACACTGTATAAATTCTGTATTAATTATTTTGCCGCGAAGGCAAATAAATCGTATCTATCTATCTATCTATCTATCTCTCTCTCTCTCTCTCTCTCTCTCGTTCTTTCTCGTTCTCCCCCGTTATCCTGGCTATTTCACGGTCACTCTCGCGCTTTCTCGTTCTCTCTCGCTCTTTCTCGCCATTTCACGCTCTCTCTCGCTCTTTCACACTCTCTCTCGCTCTCTCTCGCTCTCTCTCTCGCTATCCTTGCCCTTTCACGCTCTCCCTGACTCTTTCTCGCTCTCTCTCTTTCTCTCTCTCGCTCTCTCTCTTTCCCTCTCTCGCTCTTTCTCGCTCTCTCTCTCTCGCTCTTTCTCGCTCTCCCTCGATATCCTGGCTATTTCACGGTCTCTCTAGCTCTTTCTCGTTCTCTCTCGCTCTTTCTCGCTCTCTCTCTCTCGCTATCCTTGCCCATTCACGCTCTCTCTCGCTCTTTCTCACTCTCTCTCACTCTCTCTCGCTATCATTGCCCTTCCATGCCCTCCCTCGCTCTTTCTCGCTCTCTCTCGCTCTTTCTCGCTCTCTCTCTCTCGTTCTTTCCCGCTCTCCCTCGTTATCCTTGCTATTTCACGCTCTCTCTCGCTCTTTCTCTTTCTCTCTTGCTCTTTCTCGCTCTCTCTCGCTCTTTCTCGCTCCCCCTCGCTCTTTCTCTCTCTGTCTCTCTCTCGCTCTCTCTCGTTATCCTTGCTCTTTCCCACTCCCTCTCGCTCTTTCTCGCGCTCTCTCGCTCTTTTTCGCTTGTTCATACTCTCTCTCTTCTTTCTCGCTCTCTCGCTCTCTCTAGCTCTTTCTCGCTCTCTCTCTCTTTCTATCCTTGCACTTAAACGCTCTCTCTCATGCTCCCTCTCTCGCTCGTGCTGCTCGCCACCGTTCTTTCTCACTCTCTCTGGCTTCCTCGCACTTTCACGCTCCCTCTCTTCGTTCTCGCTCTCTCACTTCTTTCTCGCTATCACTCGCGCTTTCTCGCTCTCTCTCGCTCCCTCTTCGTTTTTGCTCTCTCATTACTTTCCCGCTATCACTCGCGCTTTTTCGCTCTCTCGCTATTTCTCGCTTTATCTTGCTCTCTCTTGCTATCGCTCTTTCTCGCTCTCTCTCGCTTGTTTCGCTCGTTCACGATTTCTCTCTTCTTTCTAGCTCTCTCGCGCATGCTCTCTCACTAAAACAACGTTAAAAAACTTCCTAAAAGTCGAAAATGAAGCTTTTGACTCAAGCTTTTCATTTCATTTTACCAAATTATCCTACGAGCTTTGATTCAAAAACTACGCTTATTCAAAGGTGAGAACAAAATTCGGGATCTTTTTATTTTTATTTTTTAATGTATGAGAGCGTGAAATAGCAAGGATAACGAGGGAGAGCGGGAAAGAACGAGAGAGCGAGAAAGAGCGAGAGAGAGCGTGAAAGAGCGAGGGAGAGCAAGAAAGGGCAAGGATAGCGAGAGAGAGCGAGAGAGAGAGCGAGAAAGAGCGAGAGAGCGTGAAAAGGTAAAGAGAGCGAGCCTGAAAGAGCAAGGATACCGAGAGTGAGCGAGAAAGAGCGAGAGAGAGTGAGAAAGAGCGAGAGAGCGAGAGAGAGCGTGAAAGGGCAAGGATAACGAGAGAGAGCGAGAAAAAGCTAGAGAGAGCGAGAAAGAGCGAGAGAGAGCCTGAAAGCGCAAGGATAACGAGAGAGAGCGAGAAAGAGCGAGAGAGCGAGAGAGCGAGAAAGAGTGTGAGAGCGAGAAAGAGCGAGAGAGAGAGAGCGTGAAAGTGCGGGAAAAAGGGCGTACGAGCGAGTAGTCGATAGATCGATAGATGCCGGAGTGCCCGTCTCCAGTGGCCGAAGCGCTGATGTCGCGCCTCTCCCACTCCTGCGGCCGTAGCTCTGGAGCTCCCCCTACTTCTCTGTCGCGCGCGCCGACGTCGGAGCTGATTGGCTGGTTTATTGAACTTTTGATCGCCTGTAACGGCGTTAATATGCAAAATTTGCAAAAACGGCACAGGGACTTTTGTCTTAGAATTTTGCCCTCTACACGACCGTGTTTAGCAAAACATACATTTTCCGAACAGGTTGTATATTGTTGTCTTTTTAAATAATATAATCTAGAACTTTTTACTTTTATCCATGCATCAACGATATAATGTTGTGTTAATTTTCCTAAATTCAAAAATGGATTAAAACCATCTCCAATGCTTAATTTGTACGAATAAAATTGTAGAGATGTGATATTATTTTTACCATTACGATATTTCATATTAGGCATCCATCCAAAACTACCTGCAGGGTACATTAGCGGATACGTCATAGGATCAACGTGCTAACTTATGCAAGGTATATTTATAGGCCCATCAGACTTAGAATGTATACAGATATCTCTTTCGATTGGTGGTTCGCCATTTACTCCAAAAAGAAAACAACAGCTACTTCATTACACGTAGCTTGATTATATCTATGTTTGTCTTTTGGATTTCTTATAATTAACACTTTTACTAGTGCCGGTTGAGTCCCGTTTTTAATCGAACATGCCTTTTCTTGATTTTCTACTTCGTGCATCATCTTGTAGGCCTCTGAGTATGGATTCAATCTTCTTATTATAATATCTAATTGTTTTATTATTGGCATTGAACATTTAAAATTATCAATATATCGATTTTTACTTGCTTCTTTATTGTCAAGAATGTAAAATTACCGATACTTTCGTCTATCTTCTTTATTGGGTTGCAGTGCATATGTACTATGGGAAACTTGTCCACATATCTGTACGACAGAAGGATCTTTATCAGGTAATTTCGCAAAAGTAGCTCCAAAACTGGCGAAGGCTAAGGCATTGTTATAATATCTAATACATTTAAAATTTTCACTTACAAAAGTGTTTCCGATATGCTAATTCTGCAATTTCTCGTGGATATATAGGATCTTCTCGTAAACTTACTTTTCCTTTATGACAACAGGTGAAAAAGTTTTTGTCTCGAGATAGTTCAAAAGGATAATGTTTTGCATTGAAAAACTTACATGTAAGATCTAATTGTAAGTTACCAACATTATTTTTCGATATTAAGTTTTCATTTATTAAAGTATTTGCTATATAAACTTGTTTGAATATTGTATTATTTATTTTTTTGTATTTCTTGTACTCTAAAATTTGATGTCGTTTTTTTTTATAATATAATCGACTTTTTGCTGCATTTTCTTCTTTTACATTTTTCTTAACTTTATTCTTTAATATTTTGTTTTTTCTTTTTTTTATTTCTAAAATTTTGTTTTTATTTTTTAAGTATTAAAGCTTATTTTTAGATAATTTAGTATCTTTTTTTTTCCTCAAAATTATCAGTATATTTTTTTTTCTTCTAAGTTAGTTACACTATTTTCAGTTGCACAATTTGTACTATTACTATCATAGCAATACTTTTTTTTATTAATTGAGAAATTGTTAAATGTATCTATAATCACTTCATCCGAATCAGGTTCATCAGTAAGATCGATTACATTGTTATTAGATATATTTTTATACAAATTGATAAAACATGTCTGCTGAGTCATTCTTTCATTATGGTTCAATTATTCAAGATTATTCTATCCAAAATAGGAATAACGATAGTAAAGGGATACGAAAAATAGCTAATTCTAAGATTGCTATGAAATAATTTTTTAAGTCATTTCTCTATTTAATAAATAGGAAATTGGCTCGAAATTTAATAAATATAGAAGCTCACTAACGCTCTCTCGGATTATGTTGCATTATTTATTTTAGTATAAATTGAATATCAATGTTACTTAGATAATTAATTTAAATATTATTAAAATATATTTGGTATCATGTTTTAAAAAATTTTAAAACGTATACTTAAATAACATAACACAAACCGAGAGAGCGTTAGCGAGTGAGGTATTTTCGCTAGTAACTATTAAGAAAAACATTAAGAAATTTATAAAGTCTATGTAGATGTTTATTACAAATGTTTGGCAACTATTTGTTGTAGTTAATCTTGTAAATTTTATAGATATGTTGTTGTAAATTGGGATACTAGTTTTAAGTTAGTTTTTAAGGATTTATTAAACGCAAACATCCTACAATGGGAGTCCATGAGGATGTTATAACATTTGATAAAATGTTATTCCAGCCTTTGTACAGGTAACTGCGTTTACCTCTATAGGGTTTACTATATGTAATCTATCTGGTTAAATAAATAAATAAAATAAATGTTCTTATTTTTAGGCTTAGAAATATGTATCATAAGTACCTAAGATACAATGGAAAAACATTTGAGCAATTTTGAGTGTGAAATGGCTAAGTTGTAAACGAAAAACTGAAAAAATGTAGGGTGCCGCTATAGTGGCTTCTGTCCCTGAAAGGGTTAACATAATAGAGGATGACTTGAAAGCAAATAATTTTTTTACCGGCCAAGTTTAAAATCCAAAAATAAGGCAATAATAACAAAAAATCTTTTATTATCAGTTTCATTTACCTCCGTGGTCTTATCAAAGTTTGTTACAGCAAAACTAATGACACTACCGCATTCTACATGTAATATACGTGAATATGCAATACTCACAACCAATATATCTAGATGGTAATTCACAAATCACAAGATGAAGAGTAATTCCATATGTCTCCAGCAGTCTATTTTTCCGATGTTATTTTCCATTGAAGAGCCGAAAAATACATGTTTTTTGTGTAACTTTTCCCGAAGAATACGATGGTGCTATCCATTTTAACGTAA
The DNA here is from genome assembly GCA_036365515.1 of Torymus aiolomorphi. Lineage (NCBI taxonomy): Eukaryota > Metazoa > Arthropoda > Insecta > Hymenoptera > Torymidae > Torymus > Torymus aiolomorphi. Next base: position 92,219,733 of record CM070875.1, on the reverse strand, counting down.
CTGCCTTTAGTAAGGGGACAGAGGCCAAAAATAGCTAAAAGAAAGCGGTTTTATGCATTTATAGGCATAGTGCACCACTCCAAAAAAAATTTGAAAAAATTCAGGCCCATAAAGTGTACAAACATTAAATTTTCAACAAAATTTTACGCCTGTACCGCAAGATATCTCCATTATAGATCGATTTACGTTTTTGCTTCCTCCTAGAGCAAGCTTTGTAATAGTAAAATTTTAAGTCGTTAAATCGCTCTAGAAACACGAACAGAGGTGATAGAATTTCGAATCACATGATTTTAGAAAATGTGTGTGCGTGCGCGCGCGCGCGCGCGCGCGTGTGTGTGTGTGTGTGTGCCGTCTTATCTCAGGATCTATTCGATCGATTTTAACCAGACAGGTCTCATTTTTTTGTTTGTTTGTGTGAATGGGGAAAGAAAATCATCTTTTTGATTCGCCGATGCGTTTTTGTTTTATTTCGAATTTTCGATAAAAATTCATTTTTGTGTTTTTGCTTTCTCAAAGAGAAAGCTTTGTAACGGTGAAAATTTTCGAATCAAATATTTTGATGAATTTCGATGTTTTTGAGGTCCCTGAGTCAGAATTATAGGTTTTTAGAAAATGTATGTATGTATGTATGTTAAAATGTATGTATATATGTATGTATGTATGTACGTATGTATGTATGTTTTTTTTTTTTGCCTGAGGAGGGAAAATCTTTCATAAGACACCCATGAAATGGGTAGTGTCGAGATTCCTACCGACTAAAAACCCCCCCTCGTTTGATAGCCCTTGCAACATCTAGTTTCCACCGGAACTCCTTTTCAGTATTACTTCGGTGGTGCTTGCTCTGGTCCCGGAGCACCCCTCTTCGGAAGCTGTATTTCTTAGCCTATCAGTCTTTTCTTCTCATTTCTCTCTCCTTCTCTTCTTTAGCCTTGATTGCCCTCTTGATGAAAGAAGCTATTCTGTCCCAACTCTCTGATGACTTGATCATGGTCGCTACTATGTTGTCTTTCGACAATAGCGTACCGACTTGTGCTGCTAATTCCCTCCTGTCCTGCTCGTGCACGGGGCACGCGAATATCGTGTATTCCCCGTCGTCTTCTTGTTCACCGCATAGTCGGCAGCTGCTGTTTGGTCTATGCCCTCTCGTGGCTCGATACGCTCCAGAACACCCGTGGCCGCTGAGTCCTTGGGTGAGGCGGTATCCCATCGAGCCGTGTTCTCGGAGTACCCACTCCTTGATCTTTGGTATGAGCGCATGCGTCCATCTTCCGTCCTTCGGCGAGTTCCATTCCTCTTGCCATCTCTTGAAAAGGGTCTCTCTTGCTTTCCCCCGTATGATGTTCCTCTCTTTTTCGGGTAAGTGTCCTTGTCTATGCCGGTACTCCTCCTGTTTGACCCATATTTCTTTCCTCTCAAGAGCTAGAATCTGATCGGAGGAACCCCTGAAAGTACGTTTGCCGCATCTCTTGACAGTGTCCGCCATCCACTGATTATCCGCAGATTCATCTTACGCTGCACTGCGCCCATGTGCTTATCCACTAGATAAGCAGGAGTGCAATCTGCCCAAGTAGGTGCCCCGTACAGCTGAATCGACTCTACCACTGTTGCCAGCAAGTGCCTGCGTGCCTGCCACGGCCCACCTACGTTGGGTATAAGCCGCATCAGTGATGTGCAAGCAACCGACGCCTTCGCTGCTGCTTGCTTGAAGCTTCCATGGTGCTTGAAGGACCATTTCCTGTCTAGCCACACTCCCAAGTACTTTATCTCCTGTTTGAGAGGGATTACTTCCCCGTTGATCTCAAACCGGGGAGCATCGTACTTTCTTCGACGTGTTACCAATATCGCCTCACATTTGCGCACCGTTAGTTGCAAAGATCTGCTGGTCAGCCATTCAGCGATCAGCTCCAGGGCTTCATTAGCAATTATCTCCACTAGCCATGCCTTTTCTGCCACCACTAGTAGGGCCAAGTCGTCGGCAAACCCAACCAGCGATGCCCCGTTCCGTAGTTTCATCCTCAATAGCCCGTCGTACATGCAGGTCCACAGGAAGGGGCCCTTTATCGATCCTTGCGGTACTCCTGCTGATAGATCTGTAACTATTCTGCCTTCCTCGGATACTATTATTAGTTTTCTATCCTTTAGGTAGCTGTCCATAATCCTGAGAAGGTATTGGGGTATTTTCTTCTCTTCTGCCAAAGCCTGGTAAATGCACTCCCAACTAGCGGAGTTAAACGCATTCTTAACGTCTAGCGCAATTATGGCGCAGAATCCTCCCGGGCTTGGTAGTTCGTAAAGAGCCTCCGAGACTCTCTCTTCTACCTTCTTCAATGCGTGGATTGTTGACAGCCCCTTGCGGAAGCCGAACTGGGCTGCGGAAATTCCCTTGTTGTCCTCTTCTTCGCACACCTTCTCCATTCTATTGAGAATAAGCCTCTCGAACAGTTTGCCCGTTCAGTCAATCATTCCCAATGATCTGAATGATGAAGAATCAGCGGCCGTGGCCTGAGTACTCTTGGGTATCAAGACCAATTTTTGCCTTTTCCATCTGTCGGGGAAAATTCCTTCCTCTAGGCATTTGTTAAAGACGCTCGTTAGCATCTCGGGATTCTTTTTCGCTATCAGGCGCACCACTTCATTCGGAATCCCGTCCAGTCCCGGACTTTTGCCAGAGGTTAGTCTGCTCGCTGCTGCCTTCAGTTCTTGGGGGCTAAAGGGCTCTCCTGCTTCTCTGTGTTCTAGGTTTGGGAAGCTAGTCCTAGGCCCTCCCGTTGGGAATAGTACTTTCACAATTTTACGCAGGCTTTCTTCGTCTTCCGGCACGCTTGATCCTTGCGACCTCCGGAGTTTATTCATCATGATCTTGTAGGGTAGGTCCCATGGGTCGCCGTTGATCGTCTCAATGCGGTTTTTCCAGCTCTCAGTTTTAGATTTACGGATTGCTACTCTGAGCATCCCCCTGGCCTCTTTGTATGCCTCTTGTTCCTCTATCGCATTTGATCTATTCGCTTTCCTAGCCCTCTGGAAGTCCCTTCTACGATTGTTGCACTCATTCCTTAGTCTTGAAGCTTCTCATTCCACCAGTAGGCTGGTTTCCTGTGGTAGGTTGACGGCCTGCGAGGCATCGACGCATCACACGCATCCGCTATGGTCTTGATAAGTGCTTCTGCTGCTTCCTCTGCTGTAGCAGAACGTTCCAAATTAGCTGCGCTAATTCGCTGTAGGAATTTGTCGCTGTCCATCTTTTGAAAGGACCGTCCTCCTTTCGTTTTGTACTTCCTTCTTTGGTTCTGCTTAGGAGTTTCGTCGATATATATCGGTGATCGCTGAGTGACTCTGCGTCTAACACCTCCCAGGATGAGATGTCTTTGTTACTTCCGGTGATGCAAATACCAGATCTAAGACCGATCTAGCAATACCTTTCTCGTAAGTGTGCACGCCAGGTTGGTTTGCCACTACGAGATTATAGGTCGCCATCATTTCTTCAAGTAGGTCGCCTCTTGGGTCCCGGGGCCCTCCTGTCCATGCCCTTGCTTTGGCATTAAAGTCGCCCGCCAAGATAAGTGGGCCCTTCCACTTTCGGATGTGTTCCTCTAGCGCAGCCAGGTCTATCTCTACCAGCGCGTCCGCGACATTCGGAGAGAAGTAGTAACTGAATATGGCCAGCTGCCCTAGAGCTATATCTACATAGCCATTACCAGATACCACTTCTCTGGCCCTGTAGTATTCGTCCTTGCAGATGTATATTGCCGCATCGCCTCTCTTGTCCTTAAACCACATCGCATCGCGGAGATCTCGGTTTTGCTCCGAGATAACGAGTATACCTACTTCTCTTTCCCTCGCGGTCCGTATGGCAAGGTCTTGTGCATCCTGAGACCGGTTAAGGTTGATCTGCAGCATGTTCACGCTAGGGAAGTTAGCCATTTCCGTTTCGGCGGTGGTCCAGCTTCCCCCTAGCTATCCGTAGTGCGGTGCATGTAACATCCCCCGTTCTGTGGCCATGGGGTTTTCCAGTAGCTTCGCAAGTGAGGCACTTATATGGCTTGCCGCACCCTGCAGCCAAGTGGCCTGGCTCTCCGCATTTGTAACACAGCTTCCCCAGGATATCCCTGGGACACTCTGCGGCGACGTGTCCGAATTCCAGGCACTTAAAACATCTGATGACTAGCTTCTTTTCGCGGGCTGTTGCATAAACCCAGACGACTCTAACTTTGTCCGGCTTTATCACCTTTGCGGTCGCTATGACTCCTGGTGCCACTACGAGTGCCACTTTGGTTCCTCTTGGTCCTGCACGGAGTGCCTTTACTTCGACTTGATCTGGAGTCGCCTCTACTAGGACAGCGATAAAAGCGTCTCTGATCTCTTCTTCTGTGGTCGTTTCCTCCAGGTCTCTTAGCTCTATGGTGACCGTTGGAACCATCGGTCTTACTAGCAATTAGGCCCCTACTGCTTGTCGGATAGCTCCGCTTACCTCCTCTAGTTTTAAATCCTTCTGAAGCTCTATGAGCATGTTTCCATCCCTGGTCTTACGGATCTTGCCCACCTTGGATCCGACTTCATCCGGACACGTCTTAGTCTTCAGCTCCTTTAGCATATCGGCGTAGGACATCTTGTTGTCCCCGCTCGCTTTTATGAGTACCGCTTCTGCCTTTGGTCTCGGAAGATTTCTCCTCGATCTTACCTTTCCAGGTGCCGTCTTGCCTCTTGTTGGGACAGGATTTTCTTTCTTGTTTTCTCCTTTCCTCTTCTGCTTTCTGGTTATTTCCCAGTCGTTTCGCCCTGGTCCTACGGAACGTGTCCCGTCTTCTCAGGGCTTGGGATTCTGTCCCTCTGGGATGTAGATCTATTCTCGCCGACGCTCAGTTTTCTGGCCCTCCCTATTGAGTCGTCAGGTGGGCGATTTGCCACCCTCTTCTTTGAGGCGTTTCCTTCTGCTCCCTCTGTCTGCTTCGTCGACTTTTCCAATTCGCTTTGGAAGGCCGCTTTAGCCTCTTTGTTTTTCTGCCTACTTTTTATTATTCGTCTCAGATATGACATGGCAGCTACGTGGTCGTTTTTCACCATGTTGTGCATATTCTTGGCTTTACTCACCACATCTTCTATGGAAATCATCCTCTGTTCCAGGGCATCCAGGGATTGTTGCTCCAACTTATCATTCTCCGCTATTTGTCGCCACAGCCTCCACAGAGATGATCCCCCTTGTGCCGCGCTTGCCTGGTTGCCTCCTTCTTCGTCGAATTTCGAATCACATGATTTTAGAAAATGTGTGTGCGTGTGTGCGTGCGTGCGTGTATGTGTGTTTGTGTGTGTGCGTGTGCGTGCGTGCGTGCGTGCGTGCGTGCGTGTGTGTGTGTGTGTGTGTGTGTGTGTGTGTGTGTGTGTGTGTGTGTGTGTGTGTGTGTGCCGTTTTATCTCAGGATCTATTCGATCGATTTTAACCAGACAGGTCTCATTTTTTTGTTTGTGTGAATGGGGAAAGAAAATCACCTTTTTGATTCGCCGATGCGTTTTTGTTTTATTTCAAATTTTCGATTTTCGAAAAATTCATTTTTGTGTTTTTGCATTCTCAAAGAAAAAGCTTAAACGCAAACATCCTACAATGGGAGTCCATGAGGATGTTATAACATTTGATAAAATGTTATTCCAGCCTTTGTACAGGTAACTGCATTTACCTCTATAGGATTTACTCTATGTAATCTATCTGGTTAAATAAATAAATAAAATAAATGTTCTTATTTTTAGGCTTAGAAATATGTATCATAAGTACCTAAGATACAATGGAAAAACATTTGAGCAATTTTGAGTGTGAAATGGCTAAGTTGTAAACGAAAAACTGAAAAAATGTAGGGTGCCGCTATAGTGGCTTCTGTCCCTGAAAGGGTTAACATAATAGAGGATGACTTGAAAGACAAATAATTTTTTTACCGGCCAAGTTTAAAATCCAAAAATAAGGCAATAATAACAAAAAATCTTTTATTATCAGTTTCATTTACCTCCGTGGTCTTACCAAAGTTTGTTACGGCAACACTAATGACACTGCCGCATTCTACATGTAATATACATGAATATGCAATACTCACAACCAATATATCTAGATGGTAATTCACAAATCACAAGATGAAGAGTAATTCCATATGTCTCCAGCAGTCTATTTTTCCGATGTTATTTCCCATTGAAGAGCCGAAAAATACATGTTTTTTGTGTAACTTTTTCCGAAGAATACGATGGTGATATCCATTTTAACGTAACTGCCTTTAGTAAGGGGACAGAGGCCAAAAATAGCTAAAAGAACGCGGTTTTATGCATTTATAGGCATAGTGCACCACTCCAAAAAAAATCTGAAAAAATTCAGGCCCATAAAGTGTACTAACATTAAATTTTCAACAAAATTTTACGCTTGTACCGCAACATATCTCCATTATAGATCGATTTAAGTTTTTGCTTCCTCCTAGAGCAAGTAATAGTAAAATTTTAAGTCGTTAAATCGCTCTAGAAACACGAACAGAGGTTCGAATCACATGATTTTAGAAAATGTGTGTGCGTGCGTGCGCGTGTGTGTGTGTGTGTGTGTGTGTGTGTGTGTGTGTGTGTGTGTGTGTGTGTGTGTGTGTGTGTGTGTGTACGCCTAGATCTCAGCTTCTACTCGGTCGATTTTGACCGGACATGTCTCATTTTTTTTGTTTTTTTTTGCGTGACGGCGGGTCAAAAATCCGTTTTTTGGTTGGGACGATGCGTTTTTGCTTTTTTTTCAAATTTTCGATATTCTCAAAACAGTTTTTTGATTTTTTTAATGATAGGGTCGAGTTGTTCGAATTTGATGGGTAGCGTTCGAAAGCGAAATAAAATACCTCTATTTTCTAAAAAAAAAAGTTTTTAGCTATCACTTTTCTTTTGTTATTAACAAAAATGTTTTTCTTTAGAAGCTTATAACTCCTAAACTTAAAGGTCAATTTTTTGAGAAAAATCATGATAATACAGAATATAAATAGCTCTAATCTGTTAAAATTTGAATACATTCTGTAGGCTAGATTTTGAGTAAAAAATTGAAAAATGAAAAAAATAAGTTTTGTATGTCCAATGATTACAAGAGTAAAATTGACTTTATGGCTTCAAAATTCTTTTTAGAGGTAGATTTTGTATAGTTCTCGGTCGAGTTCTTCGGGCAAAATGATTGGTCCATAAATTTCAGAGATATTTGAGGGTAAAAATTTTTTGACATTTTTTTTAAATCGTAATTTCTCTAGAACGGCTCTATGTCTGTGAATGGGGTTGGTGGCATTCGAAAGAGAATTAAAATACCTATATTTTCTAAGAAAAATTAATTTTCTATCTATCACGGATCTTTAGTTATCATCAAGAACAAAAACGTGTTTTTTTTTTTTTAACTCATAACTCCAATGATGTTATCATCAGTATATTATAAAAGTATATAGTATTGGCGTCAAAATTTAATATGTTTGAATTTTCAAGACTGAATTCTTGAGTTTAAGTATTCAAAACTGATGAATAATTAAAATAGTATAAGAGTAGGTGGCGCTGCGATCGGGGTAGCGTGTAGTGCAGTATGTCTTCCGGCCGGATCCAACAAGCTGTGGGTTAGTCACGAATCCCGCAGTACTGCATACACGCCTACACGGTTCGGTGCGTCGTGCGTTATGCGTACATATAAGGGATTTTCTAGTGCTTTGATAATTTGTCGCAATATTGGAAATTATAGGAAATTATGGATTAGTTTGTCCCCATATTGGGAAATATAGCATTTATCTTTTCTTCGTGACATCGATTAACCGCAAGAAGTAGAACTGAACTTGATATGGTAAATGATTTATGGATTTATGTACCTCTACATTCATTAAATAGATAAAGGTTCACCCCGGCAGAATTTATAAAGAATTTTTTTTAATTTTTAAAAAACCAACCAACAAAATGAATTAAAATGTTTAAAAATGATATCTATTATAATCTATTATAATTATGAATTATGCATTATGAATACATTATATTCTGTATCATTATAATTTATTTGTGAGTTATGAACTTTTTTAAAAAAACACGTTTTTGTTTATATCAAAACAACCGAGATAGCTATTTGTTTTATTATAAAATATAGATATTTTACTTCTATTTCAAATGATAACTTTATTTATCAGCTCAAAATTTATATAAATTTGATATAAATAAATAATAAATAAATAAATAAATTTAAAAATTAACAATTTTTAATATTCATAAATGAATTTAATTATAATTATGCAATAAATTTTTTAAAAAATTATAAATTTTGTTATTAAAAATTAATTAAAAGAATCAACAAATTACGGTTGAGGAAGCTACGGGCCAATGAATTGGCAGTGTTATTTTACATATTTTTCAAAATTGTAGTTTCTCAATGACGACTTAATGTATCAGTTTGAAATTTATAGACTATTTTGTATGCGATTTAGGTAATACCTATGTAAAATTTCATCCAACTTATATGGTTAGTTTTTGAGATATTTGATATTTAAAATTTTAGTATTATTGACAATGATTTTATATGTCGCACAATAACTAGATTAAAATTTAATTACTTTGAAATTTGATGAAGATGTAGATTTGATGGAGGTGTAGAGTTTGTATATTATTTATGGCATGAATTGTTACGGTAAAAGAATTAGGTTATAAGTTTTATAGATATTTTAGGTTAAAGCTGTTAAAACTGTTTTAGCCCTCTTTTCAAATCGTAATTTTTCGGAAACGGTTTTATGTATATGTTACTAGAAAATGAAAATGTCGCGCGGTACGCGCGGTTGTTGTTTACTTGCTTTTGTTTTTTATTGATGTTAATTTACAGCGAGCTCTGCAGAAATATGAAATTTAATTTTAAATTTTTTTCAGTTTGAATTAATTTTTTGAATAATTGCGATTTGAATTGAATATAGTAACAATTACCCTCTCTCAATTTTTAGATAAAAATTTTAAAGTTTAAACTTGTTTGAACTAATTTTTCGAATAATCACGATTTAAGAAGTGGATATAGTAAGAATTATCCTCACTTAATTTTGAGATAAATATTTTAAAGTTTAAACGTGTATGGTTCACGGGCATATAATTATATATACACTCATTTTGCCTTTACAAAGTTATGTAAATGTTTTTATTAGCTGCCACTGATATTTCTGTTTACATAATATTTTATTTGTTTTTTTTTATTAAGGTCGTGTAAGAAATGATAAAATCAACAATCAATCATATTTTATTGAAAATAAAAGAAGAGGATGACGAAAATTATAACGGATCATTTAAAAAATAAAAATTCGAAGTATAATTTTCAATTTTTATAATATGTACACAATTATTTATAGTAAAGATACACAATTATTGAATAATAATTTTGATTTTAAACATGTGAGCAGTGATGGGATTATCGGGAGAATTCTTCCGACCGTAATCACAGGCCGAAATGTTTGAATGTTGGCAGCAGCGCGACACGCGAGCGAGCCGCAACGTTCCGATTTCGGATTCCTCGTCTTATCGTCTGACTTTTCAAAACAGTGGGAAAGCGTATTAGGAGTTAGAGTATTAATATTATTTTTGAATGTCAAAGTAATGATTCAACCAAAATTGACTGGAATTACTATTGTAAGTGACTGTTGTTATCGAGTAAGTATTTTGATTTACTTTTTATATTTACATATTTACATTACACTAATTTTTTTTTTCTTTTAGGAAAGTGCCACATTATTTTTTACTAATTTATACAAATTACAACACTATAATTAAAGATGTGATAGCTGGTGTTCGTGATGGTTTTTGGATGAAAGTGTGGCTGAGCAAGTAGTTCTTCGAGAGTTGAAGAGATTGATGTCGATGAAGACTATTGTAGTAAATCCTGATCCTCCAGAGGCACAACCACCTGTATTAAATACTTATGCGAGTACCTCATCCAACAAAGTGGCTTCAAAAGTAAGAGTTCATTTGTTGTTTATAGCCTTCGTCAGTTTCAATTTATAAAATAAATTACTCGCAATTTAATTTTATTATATAGGAAATATGAGTGCCAATGCTGCTAAAACACAAGCTGCATCAGGGGCGCAACAATAATTCCAAGAGCTTGTCTAGTGCTGCTTCGCCTCCAATACAACAGTAACAAGTGTCACAGCCAGCGATATACAACCTTCTCCAATTCATCATCAAGCCCAACTGCAACCTCAGACTCAACCTCAACAAATGACGTATCTAATAAAATATGTTCAACACATGCAGAGTATGCCAGTTCAACAACAAGTTTGGCAAATGCAACAGATTCAACAAGTTCAAAAAGTTGACTGTATTGCTATGACACAAATACATTTATGGTAGAAAACGCTATAATACAACACAAGCCATGGGAATGAATTAACTCTTAGCTAGTCTGGGAAATACAACTTCTTCAATTGGAACATTAAGTCAAAAGTTATTATTAATGTGATGTTTTTGCAAAAATTTGGAGAAGGAGCATTAATTAGGTAAGAAATGTTTTTATTGTTTTTACCGCATTTGCATCTATCATTGCTATGATAAAATTATTCCTTAAAGTCTTCTATAATTTTATCAATTATAATTTAATATGCCAATTGACGTATAATTTATATGACAAACAGTATAGTAATTTTTGTAATGATCAAATTAGTAAATATTAACACGAATAAAAATGGATATTAAAAGTTTTTCATAAATTAATTTTCTTTTTATAGCAAAATTTTATAAAGCAGAATTACAGACTGGAAGTCAATATGTCAAAGCCATAAAAATGTCATGTAGCTGTTAAAAATGTATCCTTAGTCGAAGGATTAAGAGCTTGCCAGAATCCTAATGGATCTTTTACGGCTATGGTGACTGCTTGTGAGAGTGATACGAGGTTTGTTTATTGTGCCTGCTGTGTGTCAGCTATTCTGGATGACTGGTCTAGAGTATAGATAAGTATACAAGTTTTAGATAAAAAAAGTACAAGTAAAGTTTAAGTATAGTTACTTTGTAAAAACTTTTATTTTTACAGCGCCGTCAAGAATTTATGGATTATTTCTTTTATTTTCAATCGTATTGTTTCCTGGCATCAAACAGAGACACTTAGTACCTTAAAAAAAGATACCCGTGCCTTCCCATTGGATCTCATAGGCCCTAGGAGCTTCTGTATTCACCAAAATAAAAAGAAATTGCTATTTTCATCATAAACACTGATAAAAACAATGAAAAGTTTAAACGTATAAAAGGCAAAAGAGTAGTTCAGTTAAAGTTTAAAATAAGTAACAAAAACAGAATCTTATTCATAAATGTGCGAAATATAAAAATAAGTAAAAATAGATCAATGTGCAGTATTATCTACATGCAAGTGTACAAGTTAACGCGTGTCAACTTTAATATTCATATTAATCTGTACGTAAATGATATTGTGATGATTATTGTGGATGGTGCTGCTTAAGCTGTAAGTGTGTTTTAGTTGAATAATTGTGGTGATTGTGTGTAAATGTAATAATAACTTTTAATTGAAGAACAATTAAAATATCGCCAAAATATGATATTGAAAATACTTTTTGCTAACAGTGTTGTATTCTTTCATAGTGTTATGGTATAAAGATTTATTTTCAATGTCTTCACAATTCTCACATATTAAAATTGATAGTTCACCATGGTGGAAGTTTAAGTTATGTGTTACATTTTGAAAAAATATAATCTGAACAGTTTGTTGGAGTTTTTACAATGTTTGGAAGTGTTTGATATGAAAATGAACAAATTAGGTGTATGTTTAAAATTGACAATTCAGCTTGCATTTTTCAAAATACAACACATGACTTAAACTGACACTATGGTGAACTGTCAATTTTAATATGTGAGGATTGTAAATGAATCATTGAAAATAAATCTTTATACCGTAGCACTATGGAAGAATACAACATCATTAACAACAAATATTTTTAATAACATGTTTTGCCTATATTTTAATTGTTCTTGAATAAAAAGTTATTATTACATTTACCTCAACTTAATATAAACACAAAACAGTTGTAATAATTAACATAAATAAACTAGTTTATGTTATTTCATAAAATAAGTAAAGAGTAATTAAAATTTTCATTGTGTTCATCAGTGTTTACGATAAAGTTTGCATTTTATACGTATAATGTAGCAGTGCTTATTTTGTGACTTATTTTGTAAATCTCTGATTGGCTGTTTTTTAGTGTACATACCTTAATCTAAACAAAACAAAAATAGGGTGAGAATAGTTTTTGCTCGACAAATTTTTATCTGAATCCTTTTTCAAACCCTCTTGAAAATAATTATATTCATTTTTAAATATCAAGAGCCACAAATGATTTATATTTTTGAGAACCAGACGGCTTTGAAAACTTAATATTATTCATTCATCTCAAATTGTGGACCTAGTTACTGACCTTTGTCAAAGCATTAAAAATAGATTAAACATCAATATTCAACAGTTTTATGATAACACTTATACTTACATATCATATTTTATTTAAATATGATTCTAGTAATAAGTTTTTTCCTGCGTAATGGAATACACATTGCTAAACTGTCTGTCATAACATTGATTTTAACCCCATAGTACTAATTAATTCTTTAGGTTTTGTACACATAATAGTAGATTAATTATGAAATTCAATTTTTAGTAGCTTATAAAATATACGAATAGAGTGTATTAGCAGTGCGAGCAGCTCCCATTGAAAAGCTAGACATATAAGTGTTATCATAAAACTGTTGAATATAGAAGTTTAATCTATTTTCCATGCTTCGACGAAATTCAGTGACAAGGTCCATGACATATATTAGATTCATGAATAATATTAATTTCTCAAATTCTCAAGTTTTCATTATTGGTGTCTCTTGATATTTAAAAATAAATAGAGGGTATTGTATAAATAGATTGTATAATTAAAAAAGCCAAGTCTGTGTATCGCTAAGAAAATTTAATAAATATAAATACTTCAAAAATGTATAAATTTAATACATGTTTTTTACTTCAAAGTCTCAGACAATTGATGAAAGAACCTCTTAGATTTAACATGGGTAAAAGTAAAATTAGATATAACACTATAATTTTTATTTATATATTCAATTCAAAATCCTTGATACATTAAGTATACAATACGGTAAATATATTTCTTTTTGTATTCTAAAGAATAATTATATTTAATCTTGAAAATTTATGCTCTGATTAAAAAGGAAGGTATATTCAACTGTCCTTGATTCGCCTCACGATGACGAGCTTCATACGCGAGATCCTGCTTTTATAAATTAGAAAACTCAACAAATTAAATGTAGCCTAATCGTGATAGGAGTCAGCCTCTCAAAGACGAGCGACGTACGCGATCATTTCCTTTTTTAAAAAGTGAATACCCTGAACAAAAATAGAGGTATATTAAACTGTCCAGGAGTCGCCTATCGAAGACGAGCTTCGTACACGACTTAAAGCTTTTATAAAAAAAGAACCCTGCTCAAAATGAATGTAGCCTAATCGTGCCAGAAAAGTCGAGCTCTCGCAGAGGAGATTTGAAGCGAGATTCTGCTTATATAAAATAGAACACTAAACAAATTGGATCTATCCTAATCGTGAAGGAGTCGGCCTCTCGAAGACGATCTTTGTACGTGAGCTTCTGCTTTTATAAAATAGAACACACAAGAAATTGTATGTAGTTTAATCGTGATAGGAGTCGGACCATCGAAGACGCGCTTCATACACGAGCAATTGCTATTTGAAAAAGTTGATTACCCCGATAAAAAATGAAGGTATATTAAACTGCCCAGGAGTCGCATCTCGAAGACGAGCTTCGTACGCGAGCTTGTACTTTTATAAAATAGAACACTTAACGTATTGAATGTATCTTAATCGTGATAATAGTCGGCCTCTCGAAGACGAGCTTATAATTCGTTAAGTGTTCTATTTTATAAAAGCAGAATCTCGCGTACGAAGCTCGTCTTCGATAGGCGACACCTGGACAGTTTAATGTACCTCCATTTTTATCAGGGTGTTCACTTTTTAAAAAGGAAAAGCTCGCGTACGAAGGTCGTCTTCGAGAGGCCGACTCCTATCACGATTAGACTACATTTAATTTGTTAAGTGTTCTATTTTTAAAAGGAATATCTAGCGTACGAAGCTCGTATCCGAGAGTCCCACTCCTATCACGATTAGAATACATTCATTTTGGTAAGGGTTCTATTTTATAAAAGCAGAGGCTCGCGTACCAATTAGCTCGTATTCAACAGGTGACACCTGGGCAGTTTAATATACCTCCATTCTTGACGAGTGTACTCACTTTTTAAGAAAGCAAAAACTCGCTTACAAATCTCCTCTTCGAGAGCTCGAGTCCTTTGGCACGATTAGTCTACATTCATTTTGAGCAGCGTTCTTTTTTTATAAAAGTAGATGCTCGTCTACGAAGCTCGTCTTCGAGAGGCCGACTCCTATCACGATTAGGATACATTCATTTTGGAAAGTGTTCTCTTTTATAACAGCAGAATCTCGATTACGAAGCTTGTCTTCGAGAGGTGACTTCTGAACATTATAATATACCTCCATGTTTTATGAGTGTATTTTATTCTTTTTAAGAAAACAAACGCTCGCTTAGGAAGCTCCTCTTCGAGAGCTCCACTTCTCTGGCACGATTAGTCTACATTCATTTCGTGTATCGTTCTTTTTTTATTAAAGTTGATGCTGGCCTACGAAGCTCGTCTTCGATAGACAACTCCTGGACAACTCCTTAAAAAAGGAAAAGCTCGCGTACGAAGCTAGTCTTCGAGAGGCCGACTCCTATTACGATTAGGCTACATTCAATGCGTTAAATGTTCTATTTTTTAATAGCAGAATCTCGCGTACGAAGCTCGTCTTGGAGAGGCCGACTCCTATCACGATTAGGATACATTCATTGTGTTAAGGGTTCTATTTTAGGTCTTTGGGAGGCGACCCCTGGGCAGTTATATATATATATATATATATATATATATATATATATATATATATATATATATATATATATATATATATATATATATATATATATATATGTATATATATACCTTCATTTTTGACGAGTGTATTCCGTATTTAAAAAAGGAAAATCTCGCTGGCTATTATCACGATTAGGATAAATTCATTTATGTAAGTGTTCTAATTTATAAAAGTAAAAAGCTCGCGTACGAAGCTCGTCTTCGAGAGGCGACAACTGGGCAGCTTAATATACCTGCATTTTTTATCAGGGTATTCACTTTTAAAAAATGCAAAAGTTCTCGAAAGAAGCTCGTCTTTGAGGGACCGACTCCTCTGGTACGATTAAGCTAAATTCATTTTGAGCAGCGTTCTTTTTTTTATATAAACTTAGACTCGCGTACGAAGCTCGTCTTCGATAGGCGCCTCCTGGACAATTTAATATACCTTCATTTTTTTATCGGGGTATTCACTTTTTAAAATAGCAATTGCTCGTGTATGAAGCGCGTCTTCGAGGGTCCGACTCCTATTACGATTAAACTACATACAATTTGTTGTGTGTTCTATTTTATAAAAGCAGAAGCTCACGTACGAAGCTCGTCTTCGAGAGGCCGACTCCTTCACGATTATGATAGATCCAATTTGTTAAGTGTTCTATTTTATTTAAGCAGAATCTCGCTTCCGAAGCTTGTCTTCGAGAGGTGACTTCTGGACATTATAATATACCTCCATTTTTTATGAGTGTATTTCCTTTTTGAATAAGCAAAAGCTCGCTTACGAAGCTCCTCTTCGAGAGCTCGACTCCTCTGGTACGATTATAGTATCCATTCATTTCGAGCATCGTTCTTTTTTTATAAAAGTAGATGCTCGCGCCTAGGAAGCTCGTCTTCGATAAGCGGCTCCTGAACAGTTTAATATACCTCCACTTTTTATCAGGGTATATTCACTTTTAAAAAAAGCAAAAGCTTGCGCACGAAGCTCGTCTTCCAGAGGCGATTCCTGAACCGTTCATTATAGCTCCATTTTTTATTTATCAGGGTAATTACTTTTTTAAAAACCCAAAGCTCGCCTACGGAACTCTTCTTCGAGAACTCGACTCCTCTGGCACGATTAGGCTACATTCATTTTGAGCAGCATTTTTTTTTATAAAAGCTTGAACTCGCGTACGATACTCGTCTTTGAGAGGCGCCACCTGGCCAATTTAATATACCTCCACTTTTTATCAGGGTATATGCACTTTTAAAAAAAGCAAAAGCTCGCGTACGAAGCTCGTCTTCGAGATGCGACTCCTGGGCAGTTTAATATTCCTCCATTTTTGACGAGTGTATTCCCTTTTTGAAAAAGCAATAGCTCACTTACGGAGAGGTGGGTATCGAAAAGGCGAACGTTCACTTCGTATTTGCAGCAAAATATCAAATTTTGTTACTTCGAATTATGTTATTTACTCATGACTTTTTTAACGAATGCATGTAATTATAGAATGTTCGAATCGTCGACTAGTCATGTAGAATAAAGAAAATATGATCGATATAGTTGCATTCGAATCGTTATTGTCTAAAACATGAAAATTTTTTCTGGCTCTAAAGTAGATGGTTCATAAGGGTGAAAAACGATAGTAGTTAGTCTAAATACTTCATGTTTTTCACACTTGTGAACTTTCTACTTGATGGTTAGAAAAAATTTTCATATTTTGGACAATAACGATTCGAATGCAACTATATCGATCATATTTTTATTATTCTTCATGACCAGTCGATGATTTGAACATTCTAATTATATGGATCCTTAAAAAAGTCATAAAGAAATAACGTAATTCGAAGTAACAATAATTGATATTTTGCTGCAAATACGAAGTGAACGTTCGCCTTTTCGATACCCTCCCTTACGGAGTTCCTCTTAGAGATATTGACTCCTTTGTCACGATTAGTCTACATTCATTTAGAGCAGCGTTCTTTTTTTATAAAAGTAGATGCTCGTCTACAAAGCTCCTCTTCGATAGGCGAATCTTGGATAGTTTAATATACCTCCATTTATCACGTTCTAATCAGTTTTTAAAAAACCGAAAGCTCGCCTATAACGAAGCTCTTCGAGAGGCTGACTCCTATCACCATTAGGGTACATTCAATACGTTCAGTGTTCTATTTTATAAAAGCACTATCTCGCGCACGAAGCTCGTATTTGGTAGACGACCCTGGGCAGTTAAATATACCTCCATTTTTTAAAGTGTATTCCCTTTTTTAAAGAGCAAAAGTTCGCTTACGAAGCTCGTCTTCGAGAGGCCGACTATTATCACGATTAAGATACATTCAATACGTTAAGTGTTCTATTTTATAAAAGTACAAGCTCGCGTACGAAGCTCGTCTTCGAGATGCGACTCCTGGGCAGTTTAATATACCTTCATTTTTTATCGGGGTAATCAACTTTTTCAAATAGCAATTGCTCGTGTATGAAGCGCGTCTTCGATGGTCCGACTCCTATCACGATTAAACTACATACAATTTCTTGTGTGTTCTATTTTATAAAAGCAGAAGCTCACGTACAAAGATCGTCTTCGAGAGGCCGACTCCTTCACGATTAGGATAGATCCAATTTGTTTAGTGTTCTATTTTATATAAGCAGAATCTCGCTTACAAATCTCCTCTGCGAGAGCTCGACTTTTCTGGCACGATTAGGCTACATTCATTTTGAGCAGGGTTCTTTTTTATAAAAGCTTTAAGTCGCGTACGAAGCTCGTCTTCGATAGGCGACTCCTGGACAGTTTAATATACCTCTATTTTTGTTCAGGGTATTCACTTTTTAAAAAAGGAAATGATCGCGTACGTCGCTCGTCTTCGAGAGGCTGACTCCTATCACGATTAGGCTACATTTAATTTGTTGAGTTTTCTAATTTATAAAAGCAGGATCTCGCGTATGAAGCTCGTCATCGTGAGGCGAATCAAGGACAGTTGAATATACCTCCCTTTTTAATCAGGGCATAAATTTTCAAGATTAAATATAATTATTCTTTAGAATACAAAAGAAATATATTTACCGTATTGTATACTTAATGTATCAAGGATTTTGAATTGAATATATAAATAAAAATTATAGTGTTATATCTAATTTTACTTTTACCCATGTTAAATCTAAGAGGTTCTTTCATCAATTGTCTGAGACTTTGCAGTAAAAAACATGTATTAAATTTATACATTTTTGAAGTATTTATATTTATTAAATTTTCTTAGCGATACACAGACTTGGCTTTTTTAATTATACAATCTGTTTATACAATACCCTCTATTTATTTTTAAATATCAAGAGACACCAATAATGAAAACTTGAGAATTTGAGAAATTAATATTATTCATGAATCTAATATATTTCATGGACCTTGTCACTGAATTTCGTCGAAGCATGGAAAATAGATTAAACTTCTATATTCAACAGTTTTATGATAACACTTATATGTCTAGCTTTTCAATGGGAGCTGCTCGCACTGCTAATACACTCTATTCGTATATTTTATAAGCTACTAAAAATTGAATTTCATAATTAATCTACTATTATGTGTACAAAACCTAAAGAATTAATTAGTACTATGGGGTTAAAATCAATGTTATGACAGACAGTTTAGCAATGTGTATTCCATTACGCAGGAAAAAACTTATTACTAGAATCATATTTAAATAAAATATGATATGTAAGTATAAGTGTTATCATAAAACTGTTGAATATTGATGTTTAATCTATTTTTAATGCTTTGACAAAGGTCAGTAACTAGGTCCACAATTTGAGATGAATGAATAATATTAAGTTTTCAAAGCCGTCTGATTCTCAAAAATATAAATCATTTGTGGCTCTTGATATTTAAAAATGAATATAATTATTTTCAAGAGGGTTTGAAAAAGGATTCAGATAAAAATTTGTCGAGCAAAAACTATTCTCACCCTATTTTTGTTTTGTTTAGATTAAGGTATGTACACTAAAAAACAGCCAATCAGAGATTTACAAAATAAGTCACAAAATAAGCACTGCACATTATACGTATAAAATGCAAACTTTATCGTAAACACTGATGAACACAATGAAAATTTTAATTACTCTTTACTTATTTTATGAAATAACATAAACTAGTTTATTTATGTTAATTATTACAACTGTTTTGTGTTTATATTAAGTTGAGGTAAATGTAATAATAACTTTTTATTCAAGAACAATTAAAATATAGGCAAAACATGTTATTGAAAATATTTGTTGTTAATGATGTTGTATTCTTCCATAGTGCTACGGTATAAAGATTTATTTTCAATGATTCATTTACAATCCTCACATATTAAAATTGACAGTTCACCATAGTGTCAGTTTAAGTCATGTGTTGTATTTTGAAAAATACAAGCTGAATTGTCAATTTTAAACATACACCTAATTTGTTCATTTTCATATCAAACACTTCCAAACATTGTAAAAACTCCAACAAACTGTTCAGATTATATTTTTTCAAAATGTAACACATAACTTAAACTTCCACCATGGTGAACTATCAATTTTAATATGTGAGAATTGTGAAGACATTGAAAATAAATCTTTATACCATAATACTATGAAAGAATACAACACTGTTAGCAAAAAGTATTTTCAATATCATGTTTTGGCGATATTTTAATTGTTCTTCAATTAAAAGTTATTATTACATTTACACACAATCACCACAATTATTCAACTAAAACACACTTACAGCTTAAGCAGCACCATCCACAATAATCATCACAATATCATTTACGAACAGATTAATATGAATATTAAAGTTGACACGCGTTAACTTGTACACTTGCATGTAGATAATACTGCACATTGATCTATTTTTACTTATTTTTATATTTCGCACATTTATGAATAAGATTCTGTTTTTGTTACTTATTTTAAACTTTAACTGAACTACTCTTTTGCCTTTTATACGTTTAAACTTTTCATTGTTTTTATCAGTGTTTATGATGAAAATAGCAATTTCTTTTTATTTTGGTGAATACAGAAGCTCCTAGGGCCTATGAGATCCAATGGGAAGGCACGAGTATCTTTTTTTAAGGTACTAAGTGTCTCTGTTTGATGCCAGGAAACAATACGATTGAAAATAAAAGAAATAATCCATAAATTCTTGACGGCGCTGTAAAAATAAAAGTTTTTACAAAGTAACTATACTTAAACTTTACTTGTACTTTTTTTATATAAAACTTGTATACTTATCTATACTCTAGACCAGTCATCCAGAATAGCTGACACACAGCAGGCACAATAAACAAACCTCGTATCACTCACAAGCAGTCACCATAGCCGTAAAAGATCCATTAGGATTCTGGCAAGCTCTTAATCCTTCGACTAAGGATACATTTTTAACAGCTACATGACATTTTTATGGCTTTGACATATTGACTTCCAGTCTGTAATTCTGCTTTATAAAATTTTGCTATAAAAAGAAAATTAATTTATGAAAAACTTTTAATATCCATTTTTATTCGTGTTAATATTTACTCATTTGATCATTACAAAAATTACTATACTGTTTGTCATATAAATTATACGTCAATTGGCATATTAAATTATAATTGATAAAATTATAGAAGACTTTAAGGAATAATTTTATCATAGCAATGATAGATGCAAATGCGGTAAAAACAATAAAAAACTTTTTTAACCTAATTAATGCTCCTTCTCCAAATTTTTGCAAAAACATCACATTAATAATAACTTTTGACTTAATGTTCCAATTGAAGAAGTTGTATTTCCCAGACTAGCTAAGAGTTAATTCATTTCCATGGCTTGTGTTGTATTATAGCGTTTTCTACCATAAATGTATTTGTGTCATAGCAATACAGCCAACTTTTTGAACTTGTTGAATCTGTTGCATTTGCCAAACTTGTTGTTGAACTGGCATACTCTGCATGTGTTGAACATATTTTATTAGATACGTCATTTGTTGAGGTTGAGGCTGAGGTTGCAGTTGGGCTTGATGATGAATTGGAGAAGGTTGTATATCGCTGGCTGTGACACTTGTTACTGTTGTATTGGAGGCGAAGCAGCACTAAACAAGCTCTTGGAATTATTGTTGCGCCCCTGATGCAGCTTGTGTTTTAGCAGCATTGGCACTCATATTTCCTATATAATAAAATTAAATTGCGAGTAATTTATTTTATAAATTGAAACTGACGAAGGCTATAAACAACAAATGAACTCTTACTTTTGAAGCCACTTTGTTGGATGACGTACTCGCATAAGTATTTAATACAGGTGGTTGTGCCTCTGGAGGATCAGGATTTACTACAATAGTCTTCATCGACATCAATCTCTTCAACTCTCCAAGAACTACTTGCTCAGCCACACTTTCATCCAAAAAAACATCACGAACACCAGCTATCACATCTTTAATTACAGTGTTGTAATTTGTATAAATTAGTAAAAAATAATGTGGCACTTTCCTAAAAGAAAAAAAAAATTAGTGTAATGTAAATATGTAAATATAAAAAGTAAATCAAAATACTTACTCGATAACAACAGTCACTTCACAATAGTAATTCCAGTCAATTTTGGTTGAATCATTACTTTCACATTCAAAAATAATATTAATACTCTAACCTCCTAATACGCTTTCCCACTGTTTTGAAAAGTCAGACGATAAGACGAGGAATCCGAAATCGGAACGTTGCGGCTCGCTCGCGTGTCGCGCTGCTGCCAACATTCAAACATTTCGGCCTGTGATTACGGTCGGGAGAATTCTCCCGATAATCCCATCACTGCATGTGAGTAAGTTGATCTTAGGGTAGATAGCAATTTTTTTAATTTTATATTTTAAAATATTACTTTTTTTCTAAATAAAATAAGTGTCAAATAACAACTAATTTCAATAATAAGAAAAAAATATGCAATTTTTTAAATATTAATGAATTTTTAAATCATTGATAAAAAAGTATAATGAATAAACATATTTTATATTTAAAATATAAAATAGAAGTTACGTGTCAATGAATTGGCAGCGGCTTTTTTTTTTATTTTTTTTTAGATTAGTTCTTGAGGTTCTAATATCATGGAAAAATTTGAGATGTGCATTTTTATATAGAATATACTCGTATTTTTTCGTATTTTTCAAAAGCAATTGTTTTGCTGAAAAAATTTATGAAAAAATCAGTTTTTTAGGTGATTGGGAGAGGGGGTGGACGGGAGAGCTAAAATACCGTGAGAGGTCCTCATTTTGCATACCTGAACAACTGTCAACAAATTTTGGAATTCCAGGAAGGGTGTCTTGTTCGCTATTATAATTTTCATTCTATTTCTGCTAATATATGAATTAATAGGAGAATCCGTATTTTTCGAAATTTCTGCCTTTTTCCAACACTTTGGAAAGTACAAAGTAAATGGAGCTTTAAAAAAATTATCACACGAACTACAACTATCGCATCTACCTTTATCCACAGTTTGGAATAGATCCTCATGCATTACTGGCCAAAAGAATCACCAAACAAAAATTTTGTTTCCAATTTTTCGGTACAACTCAACATCAGCCATATTGATTTTCTAAGACATGAAAATGCAGTATTGACACGGGAAATCGAAAAAGCGCACCTTTGAATATCATGCTTCTCGCATGACTGAGGAAATGTTGGATTGGAGATCAGAAAAAATTTCGCATTAGCAAAATCTCCAAAATTTTCATGTTATAACTTAAAACTGCTTGCCCATGAGAGAATTATGATGTTTAGAAACACTTAGCTCAACAGAGGATTTAATTTTTTTTAATTAATTTCTGAACCTTGTGGGGAGGGAATTATGACTTCAAAAACTGTTTCTTCGAATAGCTTGATTTTTCTTCGCAGATGAGAACAAAATTGTAATGTCCGATAAAAATATACTTCTAAAGTAAAAAAAATTATCACATGATACAAAAAAATGTTTATTCATTATACTTTTCTTTCAATGATTTAATAATTCATTAATATTTAAAAAATTGCATATTTTTTTCTTATTATAGAAATTAGTTGTTATTTGACACTTATTTTATTTAGAAAAAAGGAATATTTTAAAATATAAAATTAAAAAATTGCTATCCTCCCTAGGTAACATCAACAAAAGAGGTAAGGTCAACTTACTCACATGTTTAAAATCATATATAATAACTCCATTTTTTACATTATAAATATATTATTACTCAATAATTGTATATCTTTACTATAAATAATTGTGTACATAATATAAAAATTGAAATTATACTTCAAATTTTTATTTTTTAAATGATCCGTTATAATTTTCGTCATCCTCTTCTTTTATTTTCAATAAAATATGATTGATTGTTGATTTTATCATTTCTTACACGACCTTAATAAAAAAAAAAAAATAAATAAAATATTATGTAAACAGAAATATCACTGTCAGCTAATAAAAACATTTACACAACTTTCTAAAGGCAAAATGAGTGTTAATATAATTATATGCCCGTGAACCATAAACGTTTAAACTTTGAAATTTTTATCTAAAAATTGAGAGAGGGTAATCTTACTATATTCACTAAATCGCAATTATTCGAAAAATTAATTCAAACTGAAAATAATTGGCCAGAGTATCTGACTAATTTCATATTTCTGCAGAGCTCGCTGTCAATTAACCTCAATAAAAAACAAAAGCAAGTAAACAACACGCGCGCGTATCGCGCGTCATTTTCATTTTCTAGTAACATATACATAAAAAAAAATTTCCGAAAAATTACGATTTGAAAAGAGGGCTAAAACAGTTTTAACAGCTTTAACCTCAAATATCTATGAAACTTATAACCTAATTCTTTTACCGTAACAATTCATGTCATAAATAATATACAAACTCTACACCTCCTTCAAATTTACATCTCCATCAAATTTCAAAGTAATTAAATTTTACTCTAGTTATTGTGCGACATATAAAGTCATTACCAAAAATACTAAAATTTTAAATATCAAATATCTCAAAAACTAACCATATAATCTGGATGAATTTTTACATGGGTATTACCTAAATCGCATACAAAATATTCTATAAATTTCAAACTGATACATTAAGTCGTCATTGAGAAACTATGATTTTGAAAAATATGTAAAAAAATTTTAATCTTAAATATCTCTAAAAATTATGAGACAATTTTACCTAAAGGACTTATATGATAAACATAAAAACGCCACATCTCCATAATATTTCAACATGATTAAACAATTTTTTTTTCTTTAGTTATCATGCGACAAAGAAAATGACTTTGCAAAATACGAAAATTTTAAATATCAAATATCTCAAAAAGTAATCGGACGATCTTGATGAAAATTCACACGTAAATTTGGAGCTGATTCATCGAACCGTTCTTGAGAAATTACGATTTGAAAAAAGATAAAAAAAATTTTAACCTCAAATATCTCTGAAATTTATTGAACAATCATTTAACCCAAAGAACTTAGTCGAGAGTTATACAAAATCTACCTTTACAAGGAATTTTAAAGCGATTAAGTCAATTTAAAAAAGTAAACTTTCTTCATTCAAAACGCATTTTTTAAATTTTTTAAATTTTTTTCTCAAAAACTAGTCGACAGAATGGATTCAAATTTTTACAGATGTAGCTATATATATATTCTGCATTATCATGATTTTTTTCAAAAAAATTGATCGTTTATTTTTGGAGTTATAAGGTTTTTTAAAAAAAACACGTTTTTGTTAATAACAAAAGAACTGCAATAGCTAATATAATTTTATTAAAATAAAACTCGATTCAAAAACGATAGCGGGCGTTCCTAGATTTTTACCGTCCGCTACGGCGAGCAGCGGACGTTTTCCAGTTTTTATCGCCCGCTACGGCGAGCAGCGGGCGCTTTTCGATTTTTCCTGCCCGCTGTTCGGCAAGCGATCGCTTTCGGCTCTATTAATAGGTTCAAAAAACGCGAAAATCGTGCTTGCGGTACAAAAAAGCTTGTGTTCACTTATTCGTCAGCCAGCCTGTGCTGGCCACGTAAAAACTAAAGACACGTACGGCGGTCTTATAGGCACGTAAAATCTTGGATTCACATATTTCTGAGCATGGCTGTGTATTATCCATGTACAAACTACAGATAAGTACGGAGGTCTTATAGACACGTAACATTTAATTTACATATTTCTCCCTAAGTTCATGTATTTTCCAGCTACTCTAGCTTGTGCTGCTCTTAAAAAGTCACGACGTCCCGCAAACACTTATAGTCACGTGTGAGCGTCAAGAGTCTATTCAATCAGCCTTGTATGTACGTAAAATCTTAGAGTCACGTATTTTTAGCCAGCCTAGCCTATCCTGCCCTTAAAAAGTCATGTAGCCCCATAAAGGCTTACAGTCACGTATGTGGATCAAGAGTCGCTTCTCTAAGCTTTATGGACACATAGAAGCTTAAGATCACGTACTTTTTGGATAGCCCAGCAGACTTTTTAAGGGCCGCACATGCTAGGGTTACCGAATAATATGTGAATTTAAGCATATACATATCTATAAGGCTTACGGAATGGACTTGCGATCCACATACGTGACTGTAAGCCGCTACAGTAAGGCTGGCCGAAAAATACGTAAATTAAATCAGCTACAATGTTGAGGATATGACGTCATCCATTTTTGTATTAAATACTTGAGGACGATATTTGGAGGCAAAAAATTGAAATGATCTTATGTCTTAATCGCAACGTTTCGTTGGCTTAGTACGTCAACCTCGTCAGGCCTTTATTCAAACAGAAATAAATTAACATATAAAACTTTTTTGAAAGATAATTAAACAACAAAGTATAAATACAAAAATCAAAATTACCGAAATTATAAACGTATATATCATACGTCGATCAGATGTTATTCTCGACTAAAAGCAATAACACGTACACTGTATGTATATACGCTGGACGATGTTTACATAAAGAGTTATACAGAATCAAGTTCGTTAATAATAGGAAAATACATTGTACTTAATCTTTGGATATCTTCTTTTTTATTAATACTATTTTGATTGCTTTTTATATAGATCATTTCGGAAATCAGTCTTTTTTGTAATTGCTTTCAAAATCTAAGACATATATATTTTCCCAATCGAACTTACGTCTGTTTTCTAATCGATGTGTACTGGCAACAGATTTTATTTTTGTTTGTTTTATACTCATTAATGCGTGTGTGTAACGATCTTTTAGTTTCTCCTATGTACGTAGCAGAGCAATCAAATTTATACACCACATTAGTACGATCTCATTTTTTAATTATGTCTTTGCCTAACCGAATGATCGAAGACAAACTTTTATTCAATAATGGGATTGTACAAATGTTATAAAATTTAAAAATATTAGATAGACTATTAAAATCTTTGTTAAACGGTAAAGACAATTTTGGTAATTTTTCATAGTAATTTTGGTGCGTATTATGTGTATAGCCATACTTAATTTTTTTTAAATCTAATTTCGATATGTTTTTCTATAAACCACATAGGATAATCATTGTTACGTAAAATCTTCTTTATGAGTTTTATATTGCCTAAGTAAAAATTAGAATCTGAGAGTAAAAACGTCCTATCAACTAGGTCAAAAATAATATTCCTTTTTTGCTGTGTTGGATGATTCGAAAAGTATTTGATCACACGTCCCGATGATGTCGGTTTTTGGTACCAATTTGTCAAAATTTTATTGTCAGCTCTAATTAATGTCATGTCTAAGAAATTAATTTTTTATTCTCTTCTATTTCATTAGATTTATGTCATAAGCATTAAAAACTTCAATCACTGTGTCAATATGTTGTTTTTTAACATAAATAAGCGTGTAGTCAAAATATCTGTAATAAAAAATAGGGGTACAGTAATAATGTAATTCTAATTCTCGTAAGCAATTCTTTTCCAAATCATCCATTACAATGTCTGCAAATAATGGTGAAATCGGTGAACCCATCGGGGTTCCATAAATTTGTTATAGGTTTGACCATTAAAAATAAAAAACGTATTATTAAACACAAAAGCGGTGCATTCTTTTAATTCATCAAGCGGGATCTTACAGTGATTATGGAGGGAAACCGCTCTTCTATCTAACCTATCTAACACTAATTCGTACGAGATGTTTGTAAATAACGACGTTACGTCTAATGACAGTAAGGTGTATTCATCCGTTATTATTATATTTTTAATTTTTCTTTTAATTCAAAACTGTTATTGATGTATGAACTAGGCTTAGGTATCGCATTCTTAAGTTCTTGATATACTATTTTTGCTAAGAAATACGTGGGGCTATTAACTAATGAAACAATAGGATGTAACGGTACATCAATTTTGTGAATCGTTGGTAATCCATAACATTTCGCCACTGTCGTATCAGATTGAGTTAAACTATTTTTATAAAAATTTTTGTACAAAAAACCATTATTATTTAAATAAGTTAACATACTATATGTTCCATCTTTTAAACGTTTCAGTATATTTTTACTTATCTTTTATATGTTTTTCCATCCGATAACAGATTCATCATCTTTTCGTTATAGACGGATTTTTCTAAACAAACCGTTACATTGCCTTTATCTACTTTTGTAAAGAAAATATCATTATGCGTTTTTAAAAAGTTTTTGGTTATTTTTAGTTTTTCTGATAAAGCTCTGTCTGTATATGGTATATGTATATCGCCATTAACAGCCTTTTTTTAAAGATCTTGTGACTTTTTTCCGTATTTCATTTTTCTCACCATTGTTAATATGTACTGAATTGAGACAATTTTCAACATTTTTTATTCTATTAACTATATCGTCATTAGAAATTTTTGAAATATGGCTGAAATTTGAACCCAGTGTAACAATATCAATAATATCAACAAATTTATGGAACCCCTATGGGTTCACCGATCTCACCATTATTTGCAGACATTATAATGGATGATTTGGAAAAGAATTGTTTACGAGAATTAGAACTACATTATGACAGTACCCCTATTTTTTATTACAGGTATGTTCACGGCACGCTTATTTGTGTTAAAACCAACATATTGGCACAGTGATTAATGTTTTTTATGCTTATGACATAAATCTAAAATTTACTTATGAACTAGAAGAGAATAAAAAAATTAATTTTGCTTCCTCCTAGAGGAAGCTTTGTGATAGTAAAAAAAAAAGTTTGTGAGATAATGTCTTAGGAATGTTGTATAGAAAATTTGGAATCGAAATACACCATTTTTAGAAAATGTCCGTATGGATGTGTGTGTGTGTGTGTGTGTGTGTGTGTGTGTGTGTGTGTGTGTGTGTGTGTGTGTGTGTGTATGTATGTCCGTATACTCTGATATCTCATGATCTACTCAACCGATTTTAACGAGAGAGTGATCATTTTTTCAGATTTTGCTTCAACAATTGGGGTCAATATTTTATTTTTGTCAAAATCGATTTTTTTGTTTTTTATCGCCATTTTTAAATTTTCAAAATTTTTATTTTCAATTTTTTTTATATTTAGAACAAATATTATTTATATACGATAAATTCTCTGTATGCAGAATAAAATTTTCTACAATTTACAAAAAAAAAAAAGCCGTTAGCTATATTTCGTCATAAGTTATTCATGAAAACGTCATTTTTAGTAAATAGGTTATATTTCAAAATTAAAAAAGATATTAACATGAATATTTTTTTGGTTATAAAGAATACTGAGTACTATAACTTACTAAATTTTTAGGTTTTTTTATTCATTATTTTTGGAGAAAGAAAATAATTTATAAAAAAAAGTGTTTTTTTTTTGTCGTTCAATAACTAGAGTAAAATTGGCTTAATCAGTTTGAAATTTTTTTAGTGGTACATTTTGTATCACAATCGATTGAGTTCTTTGGGCAAAAGGATTGATCCATAAATTTCGGAGATATTTGAGGTTAAAATTTTTTTCACTTTTTTTTTAAATCGTAATTTCTCGAGAACGGCTTTATGTATTTGAATCGGGTGGGCGGCATTCGAAAGAGAATTTCAAGACCTATATTTTCTAAAAAAAATTATTTGTCTAGCTATTACGGTTCTTTTGTTATTAATAAAAACGTAAACATTGAAAAATGAAAAAAATGAGTTTGGTATGTCCAACTATTGCGGGAGTAAAAATTGACTTAAGCGCTTCAAAATTCCTCGTAGAGATGGATTTTGGATAGTTTTCGGTCGAGTTATTCGGGCAAAATGATTGGTCCTTAAATTTCAAAGATATTTAAAAAAATTTCAAGTTAATATTTTCCATAAAATTTTCCCAATTTACTTTTAAATGTATTGAGGATGGCTCTATGTATCTGAATGTGATGGGTAGCATTTGAAAGAGAATTAAAATATTAATATTTTCTAATACTTATAGCATTGACTCAGAGACTCAATTGCGGCGACACTTTTGGCCTTGCGGCCTTGTCCGTCAGCTCGTGTCCGGGGGCCTTTCTACATAAGTATGTGTGTTCTGTGTGTTCCGTGTGTTCCCGACAAAGACAGATAGGATCTGTTCCTATAATCATAAATGATGATGGATCATAAATGATTTGATTATTGTATTACATTTAATAAACAAATATTTCACATATATGAAATATTTATTTTTATATGAAATATTTATTTATTAAATGTAATAAAGATGTGAATCAATTTTCATTATCATATTTTCAAGTTTGTACATTTAGTACACTTTTTATTTTAAATGATGATGAAAATTAATTACAATTGATAAATGAAAATTAATTCACATCTTACATGGTGGAGGAAGGAAGGGCTAGGTTGGAGTCAAGGAGGATTACGGAGGGATGACTCCCATGGTTTTTAGGGCTACTGGCGATGAATTCCATGGTTGTGTTTAGGGTCATTATATAAAAAATTATTGTGTAATTTTATATAATTTCGGCATGTCCCAAAATCATATATAATTATTATTATTTCTTATATATAAAACCTAAGCTCAATAAAATCAAAAATTCAACGCGCCTATAACAGTACCCCAGTGGTGGTGCGGAAAGCTGTTTAAAATGTGGTAACCCTTGGAAAACAATGTACCCTCTAAATACCCATTTTCATGCTTAAAAATGCATAACATTCAAACCTACATATACAAAAAAAATGAGTATAGAGATCTGGCATCAAGCAATTGGCATCCTTTTTTTTAAAATGTATTGAGGATGGCTCTATGTATGAAAGAGTAAAAATAAAGTAGAACCTTCTTATTTTTATTATATAACTTGATAGGATTTAACTTAACAGAAATATGTTAAATGGGAAAAAGTTTTATGTCAATATTATCGACATCTTTTATATTTAAAATATTTGAGGAGTTATAAATAAAATGGGCGATTTTTGGCTATAACTTGATTGGATTTGATTTTACACGAAAATGTTAAATACAAAAGTTGTGGATAATATTAAAACAAAAAATTTTACTATTTAATATTCTCGTGTAAAATCAACTCCTGACGAGTTGTTAGACTTATAAAAACGATTTTAAGCCGTTTACATCGTACAAAATAAAGTATGAAATTTTAAATATTGGAAGTAAAAATTAATTAAAGGAATCAGTAAATCAAGTTTGAGGAAGCTACGTGCCAATGAATTGGCAGCGGTTTTTTAAACATGACATTAATTAGAACTGACAATAAAATTTTGATAAATTGGTACCAAAAACCGACATCATCGTGACGTGTAATCAATAATTTATCAATAGAGCAAAAAAAGAATATTATTAACCTAGTTGATAGGGCGTTTTTACTCTGAGATTCTAATTTTCACTTAGACAATATAAAACTCATAAAGAAGATAACAATGATTATCCTATGTGGTTTATAGAAAAACATATCGAAATTAGATTTAAAAAACTTAAGTATGGTTATACACATAATACGCACCAAAATTACTATGAAAAATTACGAAAATTGTATTTACCGTTTAACAAAGATTTTAATAGTCTATCTAATATTTTAAAATCTTATAACATTTGTACAATCCCATTATTGAATAAAAGTTGGTCTTCAATCATTCGGTTAGGCAAAGACATAACTAAAAAATGGGATCGTGCTAATGTGGTGTATAAATTTGATTGCCTAAATTGCTCTGCTAAGTACATAGGGGAAACTAAAAGATCGTTACACAGAAGCATTAATGAGTATAAAACAAACAAAAATAAAGAGTCTGTTGTCAGTACACATCGATTAGAAAACAGACATGAGTTCGATTGGGAAAATATATATGTCTTAGATTTTGAAAGCAATTACAAAAAAGACTGATTTCCGAAATGATCTATATAAAAAGCAATAAAAATAGTATTAATAAAAAAGAAGATATCCAAAGACTAAGTACAATGTATTTTCCTATTATTAACGAACTTGATTCTGTATAACTCTTTATGTAAACATCGTCCAGCGTATATACATACAGTGTACGTGTTATTGCTTTTAGTCGAGAATAACATCTGATCGACGTATGATATATACGTTTATAATTTCGGTAATTTTGATTTTTGTATTTATACTTTGTTGTTTAATTATCTTTCAAAAAAGTTTTATATGTTAATTTATTTCTGTTTGAATAAAGGCCTGACGAGGTTGACGTACTAAGCCAAAGAAACGTTGCGATTAACACATAAGATCATTTCAATTTTTTGCCTCCAAATATCGTCCTCAAGTATTTATTTTAATCTGCTACTTTTCTACAAGGCTTAGTGAATAGAGTCTTGATCCACATTCGTGACTGTAAACCTTTTCGGGGCTACATGACTGGTTAAGGGCAGTACAGACTTGGCTGGCTGAAAAATACGTGAATTTAAGCTTCTACGTGTCTATAAGGCTTATTGAATAGACTCTTCATACTCATACGCTGCCGTAAACTTTTACGGGGCTATATGACTTTTCAATGGTAGAACAGGCTAGGTTGGCTAAAAATATGTCAATTTAAGATTTTGTGGGTCTGTAAGGCTGATTGAATAGATTCTTCTTTGCTCATACGTGACTGTACGCGTTTGCGGGGCTTCGTCATTATTAATGGGCAGTACAGGCTAGAGTGTCTGAAAAATACATGAACTTAGGGAACAATACGTGAATTTAAGATTATACGTGTCTATGAGGCTTATTGAATGGTCTCCTGATCCACATACGTGACTGTAAGCTATGGCGGGTCTACATGACTATTTAAGGGCAGCACAGGCTAGATTGGCTGAAATGTATATTAATTAAATCTTATACGTGTCTATAATACCATCGTACGTGTCTGTAATTTTCACGTGGATAAAAGATAGGCAGGCTGAAAAATACGTCAATCTAAGTTTTTACGTGTCTCAATTTCATTTAGGGAAACTTACGTGACTGTACATCAATCGGGAAATATATTAATTATATTCAAGGAATGATATCTTGAATGTCGAAGATGATCTTCCCGTGTAGAAATTCAAAAAGGATTCAGGCAGGAATCTGCTAGGGATTCCCTGCAACTAGTAGGAATCCTGTAGGGAATCCTATTTGGATCCCGACCGGGTGGTGTCCCACTTTTTTCTGGGATTCGGGTAGGGAAATCCGATAAGAATCGAGACTACTTTTCGGGTACAATTCGATCGTGATTTTAATTATTCTACGATGAAATATCTATATATTATTAATTAACGAACATTTATTTAATGTTGTATAATTAATTTCTTACCAAACAAAAACATCGTTATTTGTTTAAATTAAATTTAAATTAATTTATATTAATAACGATAATTTATTAATAAAAAATAGTAAATAAAAGCGATTATTAATAAATAAAATATAAATAATAATACGGATATAAACAAAAAAAAACTTTTATCCTCATTTTCGCGCTTATTATTAATTATTTAATATATTTACTTTATGCACAAGTTAATATTTATTTAAGTGTTTATTATATTGAATATTCTTATTGAAATTATTATTTTTAATTTATAACATTATTTATATGCAAATTAAATTATAGTAAGTCTGAAATTGTAAATAAAGAAATTAAAAAAATTTTGATGTCACCGGGATTTGAACCTTGGTCCTTTCAGCTACTAGTCCAACGCCTTAACCATTACTCTAAGATGGGTATTGGTATACACAGTTCTGATTACGACACTTGCATAGTTGAACCTTCTTTACTTTTATTATAAAATAATTATTATAAATAAAAAAAAATAAATATTAATAGGACTTAAACATTCCTATCATTAATCAAATGTTTTAAACAAATGGGTCAATCTATTGAAAAATTATTATTTATTATTCTTACATGTTAAATATGGCTTTTACAAGCTTTCCCTATTAGAATCGGGTTCGGTTTCCCGAGCTCTTTGTGGGTAAAACAGAAATCTGCTGACAACTTTGTAAATCAGACCCGGTACTGCCTAGGAAATCTAATTTGAAAATTTGAGTAAAACCCTAGCGGAAATATTTTTGTTCAGAAAAGTTTGAAACTATTAATAAGAGTTATAAACTGTTAAAAATAGTTATAAAATGTAGGATTTTGAGCGTTACTAATTATTTATAACTGTAACATTTTTTAACAGTTAATAATAGTTATTAAATTATTTAATAACTATTAAATATTTATCAATTATTATTATTAATAGAATAATACTTTTATATTAGTAATTAATAATTAAGTAAAAACTAATAACTAAAAGTATTAACTAATATAATTAATTATTAATTGATTATTATGACTAGAATAATATGGCTGTTAAAAAATTATTAATTACTAATTATCATTATTAATAATAATAATTTAATAATTATTCAATTTTTCTTAAATATATCTTATTCTTAGTAATAGCCATTAGAATCTGTTTCGTTTTTCTGGTTAATTTCCTTAATTTTCCTAAGAGCGGAATACACGTAGGATTCCTATCCGTTTTTCTATTTAAGAGCAGCGCCACCTGCTGACTTCTGTAAATTTTGGGGAGTTCTGACCGGATTCTGTCGAGGAAAACTAATGTTCGTTTGAGGTTATGTAGATTCGGGGATAACAAACAGGGTTCTGGTCGGATCCCAGTAAGTTTTACGCATTTAGGGACGAATCATGGAAAACTTACCAGGATCCCGTCAAATGTAATGAGGACTCGGGGAGATTTCTACACGGGTTATAGTCACCTAAATATCCACAGAGTCACATATTTTACGTGACTATTGTGCGAATAGTCACACAGATTATTTTATGTTTAAAATGTGTCGAATTAATTATAGTTTAATATTAAGACTTTCAGTAGATCTTTTAAAAGAAATCAGCAAACCATCTCTTTTATTTACATAAAAAGCCAGTTGATGCTAATCCGTGCTCTTCAAAATGTGTTAAATCCCCTTCAGTACAGTTTTACACTAAAACTTTCAATAAATTCTTAGAAGGAAATCAGCAATTCATCTCTTATATTAACTTTAAGAAAGCAAGTCGCTTT
Organism: Torymus aiolomorphi; assembly: GCA_036365515.1. Taxonomy (NCBI): domain Eukaryota; kingdom Metazoa; phylum Arthropoda; class Insecta; order Hymenoptera; family Torymidae; genus Torymus; species Torymus aiolomorphi. The sequence continues at coordinate 92,185,398 of CM070875.1, read as the reverse complement.
CAATCTGTTAATAAAATAAAAATTTTGATAAATATCATAAAGTTGGATAATAATAGAAAGAAAGAGAAAAAAGAAAAGGATAGAGAAAAAACCTTTCTCTATTATGGATACGCATCAGTTTGATGGTAGCGATGAAAAAAGAATTTAATACTGACTAGATGGTTTATACTTGTCGGTAGTACGCTTGCGAATGTCTAATTTTGAAGTTGGTGTACCCTCTGGTACTTTTTCCTCGCCAGCAAGTCGATCGATGTGGCCATCGTACTCAGCTCGTTCACTGCCAGTGGTGCGTGCGGTTGCGTACTCCGTAAATGCATACCTGCTCTCTAAACTCGAGGCAGAGGAGCAACTCAGGCACATCGCTGAATGCAACGAGCTACCGACCTGCGGTATCACGGAACTTACGCGGTATAAGTGACGCTGCGATGGCCTTGACGCCGGAATGCCCATGAAGTATCTACATACAACAATAAATTAAAAAAATTATTTATAAGTTTTTGAGACTAAACTGAAAATTCACTGAAGTACTGACCAACTTAGGAATAATGATTGAATTTTGGTAGCAATAATGGAATTTTACATTTTCAATTTTTCTTTATAACTCAGCATATTTTTGAAATAAATTGTTACTCAGTACTTAAGTAAATGATATTTTAATACAATAAATGTGTAGTAAGATATCATTTATATAACAAGACTTATTATAGACGAACAGACGATAAATATTACAAAATACATTAATTATAATAGATTTTAAAATTTTACATTATTAATGGAAGAGAGTACAGTATGTATTACGCAAGAATATGATTATCAAAAGATAAAAACAAAATTTTATCCTAATTCGCATTTTTTTCCTAGTACTATTTACATTATGTTGAATGGAAAACCAAATTTTCAATATTGTTTTTTAACAGCACATTTTTCGAGTTCAACAGAAGGTTTGCGCAACTGTTTTTGTACTATCTACGTCAAACTTGGCTTATAAAATCTTATCTTTAAAATGATGAAAACTTGATTTTCTTTCATTTTTCGTTTGGTTGTTTTTTTTTGTAGGTTTCTAGTATGAAAACATTTAATTTACTGAAATATGTTTTAAAATGTAAAAAATATTATTAAATATTATTATTAAGTCATATTAGTATAAAAGTGAAATAATAAAATAATAATTTATGTAAGAGATTTCTTATAACAATGAAATGAACTATATTGTGTAATTTGTAATTCAATGGTATCGTTTTGTGACCATTTTACACATTTCTCCTCGTAAAGTGACCATCTGATAGTCAGAAATTCAACAGCAACTTACTATATTAATACACCTTTTTAAACCAATATATACATATGGGTCGGTTCAGGGGAACTGATTCGCTGAAAATATTAAAATCGTAAAAAAATTTTTTTACTGGAAGTTTATAACATCAATATGAAAATCCTACAACAATTATTAAGACGACGTCGTATATCGACAGTAGGAACCTGCTTTACCATAACCTCAATAAAACTTTATTTTTGGCTTTTCATTAAATATCCTGAATATTTCGACTAATAAAAAGACTTGTCCTGCATTCAATTTTTATTAAAGAATGTAATAAGATTTGTCTCCCACCTGGAAAGCTTTTTTATTTTCTCAAAAATTTGAAACTACGACATGCACGGTGCAAGTCTTATGGAATAGATAAGGTGCCTGTTCTATTAGGCTTCTGAAATAATTCAGCAACCCATTTCCCAAAAAAAAATGGTTGACCCCTATTGGAAAAAGTTGAAGATTATTGCCGTAATTATTTTATATTGTAAAAGTTAGTAATCTCAGAGGAAACTTGGAAATACATCAGGAACTGTAAATGAGCAGAAACAAGAACTTCTTTACCATTTGAAATATTAAATCGGAATGTTTCTAGTTACCGTGAGAGGGCGACGCAGACATTTCGTGTATAAACAAGAACAGAAGAGGACCTAGAATTTTTTTCTCAATACAACACAGTATTTAAAAATGATGCAAACTTAATTTTAATAAATTTAATGTTACAGCGCATCAACTAATAAGTTTTTATTATATAGCATAAATTATCTCCGTAATATAGTTGCTTACTTACAAACTCCATTTTAAAATTAAAAACTCAATCTCCTACGATTTGCAATAACTTGAATGAATGTATTTACTTTCATTAAACACATAGATTTTTTTAAGTATATTTACAGTGTAATGGGGTTCAGTTGTAGAGAGGATATTAATCCCTCTCAGGGGTTCGCGGGGTAATATATGGGTGTATTCTACACCCGGGCAACTCACCTTTGTAGAATTACCTGTAGTCCGGCAGAAGCGCCTCGGCACAGGTTCCGAACATGCAAGCCCGGCTTCTATTGTAGAAAGCCTAGGCCGCTTTCTACTAGAACCGGCGCTGCGCTCTGCCGCTTCTGCCAACGGCTGCCCGCGAACTACCGGCTGCTCGCTATGACCTAGCGTTACCATCGCAGCCAGTCTTTCCCGCACAACGCCGCTGTGTTAACCTCTCAAGCGGCTATTGAGATACTTAATGCCGCTAACGATGTTCCTCTAGGAGGCAGTGCCTGCGACTAGCTGCAGCTGCTGAAAAGGGTAGAGGGTGGTATTCGGGAAATCATGCATAGGTTAAGGCGCGCTCAATAAGTACTCGAGACTCGACTATTTAAGATAAAAACGAACGGTTTATTTGAAAGATGATTCGCGCTAAGGGGCGCGAAACCCGAACAAGTACTAACATAAAACGCGACAGGCCGAGACTTTAAACCACACACGCACGAGTTATGTGGCAAGCCACGGTGGATCACCAAGGAAAGGTAACACACACACAGGTAACACTCGCCAAAGTAAGTAATCGAACAAAGGGTGTTGATTAAAATAATGATTTATTAAAACGTCGTTACAGGTTGGATGCCCGACAGAGACTGGCGATCGTCGATGCGAAGTGCAGTAAGAGAGTATAAAGAGAATATATGTATAAAGTATATATGAAAAGTATATATTGCATCTTCATTGTCTTCTGGCTTCTCTTTGTCCATGCAGATTCTATTCGGAGCGATAAGGAGGCTGGCTAGCCGATACGTCTAACAATAAGTACCTATGTGGTGACTCATATAACTCCTCCATGGCCAAGTTCAATGACGTCCTCGTCTTTGATGTCCTTATCTTTGGACTTTTTAGTAAGTTGCGGCCGTTGGTTCTTGACTTTTATTTTGTATATTAAGTAAACCGATGTAATCGTTATGAACAGCAATACTAATATAATTGAACTTGTAGACATGACGAATTCGGTTCTAATTTGATTAGAAACTGGCATATTTAGTGTAGGTGATGTCAAAGTTTTTAGAGGTTCGAAATTCAACTGGTGGTCTTTGATAACTAAAGGTGAAATTAGGTTGGATTGTTCCATTTCACCAAGATTTTCGTCAAGTCGGTATCCCTGTACTTGTACATCATTTCCTTGTATTTCATATGTTTCTCGGATCATCAATTGGTCATTATCATATTTAATCTTGATCGCGTAATTACTCGATACTAGCGTTAAATTTTCAGATAATTTGTATGTCAATATGAAAGGTGCACTAATTGAAATGATAATCGGTTTGACTTTTCCGTTATAATTTGTTGACATAAAAAATTCTTTTCGTACATCTGTCGGTACTTATTAGCAAATAGTTTTATAGATGACCCGGTCAAACTCCATGGCGTGGTGATAACTTCTGTCTGATTGTTGTAATTGATTATAGCAAGTCCTTGATAAAGGGAAAATTCGATAGGATTAAGGATTGGGATTTTGATGGTATATACAATAAGATTTGTGTGAATGCAATTGATCCCTGAGCAAAGCGAAAATCTAGCAAATTATGGTAGTGTAATATTAACTCTTTCTGAGAGTAGATTGCCAATAAATGTACACGTATATCCGATATTTGGTCATATGTTAACAATTCTAAGTCGAATATTTGTTCATTGAAAATAAGTGATCTTTTAATTTTATTAAGTAATCCTCCTGGGTTTGGGTTATGAGGGTCATGATCGCTTCAAATAGATTTGATTGCAAAGTTTGGTCATTTACAGTTTTCCACATGTCTTTTAAATTTTTATTAATTATATTCGTGTTGTTATTTATTTGTTTACTTATCGTATTTATTATGCTTATTGACTTATTTAAAGTAAATATATTTTCCTGTTGTTGATTTTGTAGAGAATTTAAGTAGCTGTTTATCTTTTCTAAATCGTTTGCACCTGAGTTCCCAAAAATGTATTTTATTGCTGTGCCTAATCCGTTTATTAACCCTCTTTTCGTTCTCATGTTTGATGGCATTATTATCTGTAGATTCTGGTGTATTTCATTACATAGAATTTCGGCTTGCTTTAATAAACTTGATTCTCTTAATTCGCCATGGTTAGATAATATTTTATAGCTAGCTGTTATATGTTTAAAAGTTTTCAAAAGCGTAGTAACATCGATGTTGAAATGTAGGTAATGATAACTTCCAACTATTCTCGCAGTTCCTTGTTGCTAATCATAATGCGTCTTATTTTGGTTGATTTCGCTACTCTCCGCGAGCAGAGCTATGAGCATCAAGATTAATGCCGTCTTCATTGACCTGTAAAGAAAAAGTTTTTCTTATTCTTTTGGCACTTTTTAAATTGTATCGGCGTTCTTGACCATGAATATAGCAACCTAACGAGGGGCCTTGTTGTGTATCTACAAGTAATTTTTGTTATCGTGGTGCGGTTTTGTCGGGTTGTTGTTGATGGGTTTTCATGTAAATTTCTTTATTTTCTAACGATATGTCAGGACTATTAGGTAACTTTTGTTGCTCTTTTTGATTTCGTGTCATAAAAAGGTAAAATTTCATTTTTTTCTGATTTCATTATATCTTTCTATGGTATCGGCATCGGGCTCGATAATGTGTTTCTGTAGTTCGTCATAAGGTCCATATCACAGTGTAAAAGGCGTATAGTTAGTTGTAGAGTGTATACTCTGATTGTATATTAAGAGAGTGGTGATCATAAGATATTTCACTGTTTCTTTTGGATTTTGATTGGATAAAATACTTCATTTTTCCTTTAGGGTTGAATGCAGTCTTTCTATGGGTCCATTCGATGTATGTCTGTTTATCGTTGTCTGATGATATTGAATTTTATGTATGCGGCAAAACTCCTTAAATACTGTTGAGTTGAATTCACTTCCGTTATCTGTCGTAATTTTATCCGGAAAGTTATGGTGTGAGGCAAAGTGTCTTAATTTGTTTATCATGGTCGTGGCATTTCCATCTGGTAGATAATAGGCTTGAGCATATTTGGAAAAAATATCTATAATTGTTAAAAATTTATCCTTGTTGAAATGAAATACGTCCATGTGTATATGTTCGAGCGGTCTTCTAGCTATAATAAGGCCGTATGTTTCTGTTTCATATGGGTCTCTCTCATACTTATGGTCTAGGTATACCTCACATTGATTTATAAAATTTTGAATAAGTCGATCCATATTAAGCGTATAGAGTTTTCTCTTAAAGTGTAATAAGGTCTCTCGAATGCCGTTATCATTTTGATTATGATATGTCTCGAGTTCTTTTATTAAATTCTTTTTATCAATCGTAGGTGTATACGTGGTTGTTTTGATTAGTTTTCATTTTTCATTGAAATGATCCTTCAATATTCTATACGTAATTCTTACCAATTCTTCGGTCGTAAAGTAGATACCATATTGCTTATCGGGTTTAATATTTTCCTTGAAAAACTTAAGTAAATGTGTTTCTGCGTTTGATTTATTAATTTTCACCGTGTATTGTACTTTAAGTTTATCTTTGTTTACTTTTAAGTTGTAATCATTTCCTCCTTTTATGATAATGCTGTAATTAAAAGCGTGAACATTTTTGTCTGTTATAGGTAGTGAAAAGGTCGGATTTTCGTCAACTGTGTGGACTGTTGCCATGTCGTCGTTCAATATTTCGTCCATTTCTTCGGGTGTGACAGGTGCATCGTCAGGTGTTTGAGGCACCATTGAGAGTGAGTCTTCTTCTATTGTTTTATTAGCATTAATTTCAATTCGACTCAGTGCGTCGGCGAGACGAGAATAATTTTCAGAACCCTTTTTGTATTTTATTATGTAATCATATTCTTCTAATCTTAAGTCTCCATCTAATCAGTCTAACGTTAGACGTCTTTAAAGAATAGAGCCAGGTTAATGGCTTATGATCTGTTTCAATCTTAAATTTCTTACCATAGATATATGGTCTAAATTGTCTACATGCTGCCACTATTGCCAGTAATTCTTTCTCTATCGCCGGATAGCTTTGTTCTGCTGAGTTTAATGTTCGTGAATAACACGAGATAAGATGTTGTTCTTGGGATAAAACTGCATCTATTGCTAAGTTTGAGGCGTCGGTTGTGATAGTAAATGGTTTGGTGAAGCCTGGGTAGGCGAGCACTGGTGCGTTAGTGATCAATTCTTTGAGTTTCTCGAACGCTTCTTTATAGTCATTATCTGCTGGATCTATTTTTTCGTTTTTCTTGAGTGCTTTTGTCATTGATTTCGCTATTTTTGCGTAGTTTTTTATGAACTTTCTGTAAAAGCCGGTTAGTCCTAAAAATATTCTAACTTCTTTTTGGGTTTTAGGTATCGAATATTTTAGAATTGTTTTGATTTTATCGGGATTTGGTTTGATTCCGTCTGCTGTTATTATATGGCCTAAAAATGGAACTTCTTTCCTTAGAAATTCACTCTTATCTAATTGAATTTTTAAACCATATTGCTCTAGTTCTTGTAAATGTTCTTGGAGTGATTTCGAAAATATTACTATATCATCCATGTAAACGAAACAGAATTTATGTAGATATTTCATTAAAATTCCATCCATCAGACGTTGAAACGTAGCCGAAGCGTTTTTTAAATGAAAAGGCATTCTGACATATTCATAGTGTCCGTTTTCTACGGTAAACGCTGTTTTTTCAATTGAATCTTTGTTGACGGGTATTTGGTGGAACCTTCTGCCAAATCTAATGTACTAAAGTAAGAACATTTGCCCAGATTTTCTAGAATGTCGTCCATTCTAGGTAATGGATATTTGTCTTCGACGGTGTTGTCGTTTAATTTACGATAATCTATTACCATTCTCCATTTTTTTCTTCCACTTGCATCTTCTTTCTTTGGAACTATCCATACGGGGGATGAGTAGGGCGAGTTGCTTGGTTGAATAATTTCTTCGTCTAACAGTTTTCTGATTTGAGTTTGAATTTCTTCTTTTAGATGGTATGGGTATCTAAAACTCTTTACATAGATAGGGTGATCGTTCTTTGTTCTTATATTCTGTGAAACCGCAGAAGTCGCTGATAATTTTTTATTTTCATTGTAGAAACAGTCTTTGTACTTCTGGCATAGTTATGTAATTTTATATCTTTCTTCTTCGTTCATGTGATCAGTTTTTATCGGTAATTCTACTCCTTGATGATGATTCACTTTAACATTTTTATGATCGTCCGATATATTTTTAAAGTAATTTATTTCAAATTTAGATGTGCTAAAAATTTGAGTTTTGCAATGAATATTCTCTTCCAAATTCTGCAAATCCTTATGTCCGATTAAACAATCGTACATACAGTGCCATGTTGCTATTAAGAAAGTTATAGGTGTGTGGTCACCGTATTCACGTAATATAGGAAAGGTAAGCGCTTATGTACCTTTCGTCGTTTTGTGCACCGATTTAATTTCGAATTCGTAAGGAAATATGAATTTTGAAAATAGTTTATATGCAATTTCTGGATTGATAATGGATGATGGGGCTCCAGAATCGATGGGAATTTTAAGAGGTGGTTTTGCCGTTATTAAGAATGGTAATTCCGGTGAATTGCTAATCGGATTTAAATTTATCACGTTATTTCTGTTGTATTGGGAAGCTTGTTGAACATTTTGGCAATTATCACTCTCGTCGTTTTCTTGATTAAATTCTTCATCGTCTTGCATAGGTGAGTCATTTTGATAATCGACTATTTCTTTTTCTCCTTGTTCTTGTTGATGATGCAACTCTACAGCGACAAAGTTTGCTGGTCCTGTGCTTCTAAAGAAGTTCGTTCTTGGCTTAAAGTTATTTTGTTTTGGTGAATTATTCGATCTATTTGTTGGATTAACGCCTTGTTTGACATTGGTGTTGGTTGGTAATTTTGTTGTCTTTGCAGATTATTATTATTTTGACCAAAATTGTTATTACGATAATTTGTGGGGATAAATCCAGGTTGTGTTTGTGCAAATGCGGGTGTCGGTTGCATATAAAGTGGATTTACATTTCTTGAAGTACTTGATAAATTATTTGAAGGGTGAATAATTTTTGGATTACTATTAGTCGCAAATGGGTTTGTACTTTTAGCATTGATTGTACCGAATACGTTGGGCTTATGTTTGTTATCACGTTGTCGTGCGAAATTGAGGAAAGCACTTCGTTGTTCATGGTTGTCGTATTTACGGCATTTTATTATACATGCCTCAACGTCGTCTAAATCAAAATGTAGCAAGTAAGAATGGTAAGGCTCTTTAATACCATTTATAAAAGTACTTTTGGCTACGTTTTCATAAAATGTATTTTTAATACTTATAACATTAGCGTCTCGATTATTTAACTGTATGTGTTCCTTCAATTTATTTAGCCTGCTTTTGATTTCGTCCGCATATTTTTCGTAAGACTGATTTGTCAATTGATAACATACACTTAGTCTGTTAAATAGTAACTCCTCCGAACTTGGGTCACTGAAGCTATTAACTAAGAGCGTTTTACATGCGGCATATGTGGCTGGGTTATTTGCCACTATTAGGTCTAGTGCTTCACCGCGAATCTTTGATTTGATTAATGCGAATAATGCCTCGTTTATTGCATTATCTGCAGTCGCCACATTTTCGACGAATTTGTCGCACGTTTGTATAAAGTGCGAAAGGAGTCTTGTACCTCCTTCATATATGGGGATCGCGTCGCGCCATATCGTAAGTCGCAATTTAAATTGTTCTAACGTAAGATTTTGCTGATTATCTACGTTATTTGCCATTTTGCTTTATCTTTGATTACGCTTCACGTAAAATGAATTGCACTTAAAAGGATAGAGTTGGGTAGGATATAGGAAATTTCAAAGACGTACTAGTTTGTCTTTAATGATTTCGGGTGAATCTCTGCTTGCAGGTGGACTCCAATCTTGACGTAGTAGGTTCCGTGATGATGGACGTTGAAACGCCAACTGCTTCCTCGCTGAAGATTTCCGTCACCAGATTGAAGGAGAATCTGAGTTTTGCAGCTTCACGGTCCTGTCTCCGCAGCGTCAGTTATGTGGCAAGCCCTGGTGGATCACCAAGGAAAGGTAACACACACACAGGTAACACTCGCCAAAGTAAGTAATCGAACAAAGGGTGTTGATTAGAATAATGATTTATTAAAATGTCGCTACAGGTTGGATGCCCGACAGAGACTAGCGATCGTCGGTGCGAAGTGCAGTAAGAGAGTATAAAGAGAGTATATGTATAAAGTATATATGAGAAGTATACATTGCATCTTCATTGTCTTTTGGCTTCTCTTTGTCCATGCAGATTCCATTCGGAGCGATAAGGAGGCTGGCTGGCCGATGCGTCTAAGTACCTATGTCGTGACTCATATAACTCACGCGGCCGCCGATGCGCGACGGCAACAGGTTACTCCGCGACAATAAAAGAAGAAACGCATACGTCAAGCGCGATTTACTCTCAGCTGGCCAGCCATCGCAGACTCTATCACGATCGACGGCTATCTCTCTCGCTATCGCTGCTATCGGGGCGGGGATGGAGCGTGCCTCACTGTCCCCGGCCTCTTCTGTCGCTGTCTCTTTCTCTCTCTTCCTCTCGCTCGCTCGCGGTGGGTAGCGTTGCGGTGGCGGTCACAGTTGCAGCGGTGGTGGCATGGAACACTCACACGACCTATTTCTACACGTCACCGTGACGGCGACTACTTTTTCGTGTCACGGCGAAAATCAACAACATGGCCGCGCGCTCACGTTCGCAGCGGCGCGGCGGCTTCGTCTTCTTCTTCATCTGCTTCTGGCTTGTTCCGCGTGGCGCTCTGTGGATCACGATACGTGCAGGCGCGCGAGATTCAAATCTCACAACGCAGTATACGTGATTGTCGTAACTTATATCGGCGCCCGTTACAACAGATACAATTGACATTTCCTTATAATCCGGATTAAATAAATAAACCGCTGCCAATTCATTGGCACTTAGTAGCTTCCTCAAACTTAATTTTTTGTGCTATTACATATATTATTTGCGTTAAAAAGAACAATTAATTGTAAAAGTAGGTATTAAAAAAATAACAATATGCTCTAATAAATTATTTTAAACACCAATCAGAAAATCTTAATTAAATACCAAAAAAATTCCAAAATTCAAAAAACGAATATCTACAAAAATAATTGTGCAGGCTTAATGAAATTTTCTGTATATTGTCTTTATAACGTAAGCTAGACAATATATAAATTTAAAGTTGGTTTGTCCAATCGTTTTCAAGAAAATGCGATTTGAAAATTTCAAAAAACAAATTTAACCAGAAATATCTTCGGATCTTATGAACAGCTTTTCTTGGCCAACGAAACGCTTTTAGAAGTTTAAAAGAGCTACCTCTGTGCAAAATTTCATAAAGATTTATTGATTTTTACTCCTGTTATCGTGCGACAACGGAAACGCACTGTTTTTCTTCAATAATTGTTTTCTCGTTAACCTATAGATGTAACCTCTTGACATTTTTACACGGAAAAGTACTTTTTATGGTTAATAACTGATAAAAATTTCGTGTAAAAATATGGAATAGTTTCTGTGATAAACATTAGAAAAGAAAGTGACACATTTACCTTAAAAGCAAATGAAGGACGACAGATATTCAAATCTTTAAAAAAACAAAATGTAGGTAATGCAATGTCCTTTCAAATGTATTTCCATAAATTGAAAAACATTTGCCCTATCCTATAAAAAAATGAGAAAAATTGGAACCGCAAAATCGTTTTATTTTCATAAAACAAAAGAAAATCAGTAAACATTTAGAAACTATTGTGGATTTGAAAGCGACATTAAAATCTAAGAGAATAAGCTTTGTCCCTTCGAAATCGATCGATGCGTTCACGAGATATCTTCTGTATACATACACACACATACACATACACAACCTCCCACAAACACACATGTACGCATGTATGCACGCACGCACGTATATACCCACCAAGCCATGCTTCCTATGCGGAGCCATGGACCAACTTGCCGCGACCTGCAAGAACGAACGAAAGTACACCCAGTTCGAGACGATAGGAGCCGACCACAGACATCAGTGTAGGAACGCAAATTGCACAGTCCTAGCGAAGTCGAAGGAAAGGAGACTTAGGAAAGGAAATGGCTAATTTTATACAAATAAACTTACATAGGCTAAAGAACGAGAACTGCTCATCTTCGAACAATACAGAAACCCAGATAAAAGTGGCTGGCACTCCCACAACAAGGGCAATGCGGCGATCCAAGAATTGCCTGGGCCCAACACGGAGGTAAACTCAGTAGAGAGAGGAAATGGATACATACCATAGAAACTGGATGGCACTGCAGTATATAGCTGCTAGTCGCCGAACGTATCGCTTGAGTCGTTGCAGGCAGACTTGGACGACTTGGATGGGAGCGTAAGACAATGGCCCGGACCCATTATTGTAGCAGGATACTTCAACGTCAAATCTAGGTCATGGAGTGGAGGTCCAGAAGACAGAGAAGGGCAGCTGTTAGACAAAATGATGGTCTCACTCGACCTGATAGTGACCAATCAGCAGGGGATAGCAACAATCGAAAGATGAGCGTCGTCATCGGTACTAGATCTCACATTTCTTCGACCAACGCTAAGAAAATATCTACGCGAGTGGACGATATTGAAAAAAGTGTCACTCAGCGACCATCGATATGTCTGCTTCGAGTTAAAGAGCCGAAAACCTGATACTCCGCGAGACAAACCCAGAGGATGGGCTGTCAAGAAATTTGACCGGGACGTCTTTGCAGAATGCATCTTGGGGACATCAGGACTGGACAAGACTGAGACAACGGACGATCTGACGCGACATTACACAACTGAAATGAACCGTGCGTGCGATGAATCCATGCCTCGCAAAAGACAGCACAAGAGTCAAAGGCCTGCTTTCTGGTGGAACTTAGAAATCTCAGCATTGAGAAAATGGTGTAGAAAACAACAGAGAAAAGCACAAAGAGTGCGGAAAAGGAAACGTCCCGAACAACAAGAGGAGGAAGAGGATAGGTATAAGGACACCAGAAAGTTGCTTCGAAACGCCATAAATACGCGCTATCGCCTAGTGATGTGGAAGCTCCAGACGAGTCAAGGATCAGGTGCACTAACAGATTAATCGACTGTTTTCAAGATTGTAGAAGTGCTCTTCCCAAAAGGAGCGCCCAGAGAGAGATACTCGAGCGATGTGACACTAGTGGTACCTCTGTTCCAGATAAGCGAACTAAAACTGGCTGCAAAGAGGATGCACTCCGGAAAGGCCCCGGAACCCGACGGGATCGCCAACGAAGTTGTAAGAGTGACTATTGGGGAAAAAACCTTAAGTCATCCTGGACCTATTCAACACGTGTCTGGAAAGAGGTCATTTCTCAGAACAATGGAAATGCCAAAAAATGATCCTCATACCGAAGGGCAAAAACAAGGATCCCAAGATACCATCCTCTTGGAGGCCTTTATGCATGCTCGACTCTACGGGCAAGACAGCTGAGAGAATGATTCTCAACTGCGTGTCACGCTACTGCTAAATCTCACGTCCAAATCTCATCTGACTTTTTTCGTCTATCATAATTAAATTTCGCTATTAAAATTAAAGTAAAGTTAATAGAAGAACATTGTTTTCGTGTTTCCAATCATTGTGTATCCATCCAGACGAATGGTTGGTGCAAGAATTCATTGCCTTGTGACAGCAAAAAATTGAAATTCTGTGGGAAAAAGTTTACGGAGAAACGCGTTTTTCCAGTGTTTTTGGTAATTCTGAATTAATCAAAACAGTTCTCCAGTTAACTTTCTTTTTTTAATATTAAATACAAAATTTCCAGAAAATTTTTAAGACCTTAAATGACGAAAACTAAAGTTTTTCGAAAAATCAGACCCCAAATGAACTGATTTCTGACTTTGATTTTGATTGTTTATTGCATTTTCAAAAATTAATATTTGGATTACCAAACCAACATTCCCTACTGAAAAGGATCACGCGCGAACGTGCCAGTTTATCGAACTTTTTCTGGCGCGATTATCGCGCGATCTAATCAAAATTGAACAAAAAAAAATTATTTTTCATTTTATACCCATAATTTTATAATAAATAATTAATTGAATATTGGTAATTAAATAATAATTAGATATTGTGGAATCGCGATGGTGTATGAATAAATGAAGGATGAAGATACATTAAAAAAAGTAATAGTAAAGCAACAATTATGAACATATTCATTTTTATTGATAGCAGTCTACCAAAAAAAAATCAGCTTATGAATCAGATGATTTTTTAGATGATAAATCACCTGATAAATCATTCCAAAAAGTCATCTGACAAATTAGCTTCGATAAATTAAATAGACACGATTCCATAAAAATTATAAATTTTGATTTGAAAAAATAATTTGAATAAAATTGAATTTTGGCTAGTTATCATCAGACCAGTTTTTACTAGCCGTAAGAAGACTTAATAAGGATTTCTTCCAGAATCCAAAATATAATATGCTGTATTTATAACAAGTTATAAATTATAAATTTATATATGTTATAAAAAATTTATGGAAGTTATGAATTTATATAAGTTATAAATTATAATAAATTATTTAACACTGTTTATAAAAATAATAGTTTAATCAAGCATTCGTACAGAAAACCTTATTTATGCAGATATTGTATTTACTACCACACCGACCCACGATATCAAAATTACGCGAGGCCGGCATCGGATGCACCCTCGTGTACTCAATGGTTAATAGGCGTCGGCGAAAACTGTGGAATAGGGTTTGCTTACCCTGGGTCCCCTGCAGCACACAGATACACAGAACAATAGCGTGTTGACATGAGAGTGCTACTTAATTATTGCCACATATCTCTGAATTATGAAAAAATTCATGTAATAAATATTATATTGTTTTAAATTTATTGCTAAATGGGGTTTCTTTTCCGCCGTAACTTATATAACAATAACTTATGCTTTTATGTATATATTAAATATGTGTGAACTGGCAATATATATTAATGCTTTCTATTGTCTTGTACTAAATCAACTGATATTTAACCTTCTTTCTAGAGAATAATGTACTTTAAGAAAATAAGCTAAAATGTAATTAATGGAGCATAGTCTTATATGCTTATGACACTAGGAGTAATATGAAAGAGCATTGGCATTTTGTAGGACTTTACAACTGGTGATACTGATGGTAACTGCAGATGTTACTGCATCTTTATTATACTGATAGTTCTAGTAAAACTTGATTAGTATAAGCTTACAAATTATGAGGTAGGAAATTGAAATAATTGGACATCAGACAAACTATATTGTTCGAGCCTAACAACAGGCTGGAATAAACTAGCGTATCCAATATAGTTCGTGTAATGTCCAATTTTTTCAGTTTCCTTAATCATACTTATAAGAACAATTCAAAACATACCGTACAAATTGTGAGGAATTGTATAAACACTAATTAAATGTTCTTATTATAACTGTTGAAATAGTATACATCTATATTGTGCGTATGAAGGAATGTATATTGTGTGAGAGTGCGCGACTGTATCGAGAGTGCGCAGGTATGAGTCCCAATGCACATATGTAAATCTCCCCTCCCTAGTGTTTGCTGAGTAAGAATGTAAGTCGAGCAGTAGCGTGGAACGCGCTGCTCTCTCTCTCTCTCTCTCTCTCTCTCTCTCTCTCTCTCTCTCTCTCTCTCTCTCTCTAACACTGCCCGCTGTACTGACAGCATCGTGCGCGAGGCGCTATGAAGCGCCCGTATACAGTCATTATATAGTCAGTCTGAATAAACCAATCATTCTGTTTCACTTAATAAATAGTCCTTTCTTTACTCACCATTCCCCACCACAACATGGTAGCTAAGCGTGATATCTAGTTTCTCCTTTATCTTCTACATCGACTCTCGAGTCGTGTAAAGATAATAAAAAGTGTCGTGTATGTGATTGTCGTGAGAAACGTATATGGAAAAAGAATCGGAGTTAAAATTCAAGCAAAAAGAAGAGTCCGAACACGAAGAAACGTTCGAGACACCTATTGAAGAACACACGACTTCGAAGGTCAAGCAAGGAGAAGATTCCGAACACGAAGACCGTTCGAGAACGAAGAAGACAAAATGGAGAGAAAGGAAATCACGATACCGATGTCTGATGGAGAAGACTACAGTATGTGGAAGAAAAGGATTACCTAAAGTTGAAAAAATGTGACGTAGTAATAACCAGAGCAAAAGTTGTTACAGACAAAGATGACTGGGAAGAAAGTGACTTGAAGGCCATAAATTCGATTTACAGTGCCATCTCGAACAAACAATTGTAGTTTCTTTGTGAAGAAGATATGACGTATGCAATAATAAAGAAATTGGACGATATGTATTTAAAGGAATCTACAGCATTACAAATTGTGTGTAGAAACAAATTAGAAAAAAATGAGATTGGAAAAGTACAACGATACAGCAGCATTTCTCAGTGAATTTGAAAAATCAGTGAATGAATTGAAAAGCGCGGGTGCTAAAATAAGTGAGAAAGAAAAGTTAAATTACATATTGAACACGTTGCCGAGCCAGTACAGTTACGTTGGCGATTTGATAGACGCATTAAAGGAAGAGGATGAAACAGCATCATATGTGAAAAATAAAATCCCAATTGTTGAAATGAAAAATAATAGCGATCATAGTGAACAAAGATCGAATGTATTTGCTGCAAAAAAGGATCAAAAAGGAAGCTGTTTCAAATGTGGCCGAGCCGGGCATTTCGCACGAGAGTGCCAAAGTGGAGGACAAGCAGGACAAAGCGGCACAACATGGTGAGGCTCAACACGTGGTCGCGGCCGTGGCAGAGAAGGAAGGAGCAGCCATGGCAGAGGGCGCGGGAACTTCCGTCATCAAGCAGACAGTACGAGCGAGCACAGTGGCGAAGGCGCGAGCGCGTGGATAGCGACGGTGCACGCGACACACAGTAGCGAAGCGAACATGTTACGTAATAATGAGACAGAATGATTACTCGATAGCGCGTGTTCCAACCATATAGTTAATGACGAGAATTATTTTGAGAAATGTATAATTTTGAAAGAGCCAGTAAATATTTCTTTAGGTGATCGTAGGTCGGTAAAAGTAAAAAAAATTGGAAATGTAGTAACTTACTTTAACCCGTATGGAAATTTAAATAAGGTAACTATAAACAATGTATTTTAGGCTAAAGATATGAATGTAAATTTAATAAGCTACGATAAACTAACTGATAATAATATTATTACTTCTAAAGGGAATTGAGTGAAAGTTAGTGATAAAAATAATAAAGTTATAGCGGTAGCAGTCAAAGGAAATAATATTTACAAAATGAAAAGTATATTGAAATTCGAAGAGGCTTTTGTAAATAGTGCCGAAAATAAAATTAGCATGAGCCAAAAGGAAAGGTGGCACAGAGTGTTAGGGCACATAAATTTTGAATATTTGAATGCGATATATAAACAACAGGTATTAACGGGCATTCCAAATGAACTTGAATCAGAATTTATGAAATATAAAACGAGTATAGAAAATAAAATGAATAACTTGACATTTAGTAAGATATTTTAGAAATTATACATATTGATGTATGCGACCCTTTTAAAACTACTGGGCCTAACGGGGAAAATTATTGCGTAAAAACTAAACATCGACGGCTCCTATTCATATAATTCCGTTTCAAAACATACTTTCATATGATGCTATTTCAAAAGTGGATGCAATATGATTCCATCTCAGAAAAGAATTACATATAATACTATTTGAACAGCGAGTGTGATATAATGCTAATTAAACAGTGCGTATGATATGATTCTATTTCAAAATTGAGTTGCATATAATGCTTTCTCAAAATCGCGTTGCATATGATTCTATTTCAGTAGATCGTTTAATAAAATGCAATTTCGGCTATACCTACATATAGAACTTTATCTTCATCATTCGAATTTTAAATGTTTGAACTGTTCTAGCTATTTATTGTTTGTAAATCGTTTGTTGTGTAAGTGAAATTTTTCTTTAGTTTTGAAATTCAATTTTGAAATCCTAGTATTGAGTTGCTGAATTAAAGAACCAAGCGAAAGTCACCGTCATTTGTACAAATAGTTGAAATGTGATAAGTCAATTTTTATTTTCTAAAATCATACTATTTAAAATTTTCTATAACTTTTTTTTCAAGTAAAAAATTTGTAAATAGAATATAAGTCTAACATGAAAATCAATAGAGAGTTTAAGAACAAAATTCAATAAAATGTAGATCAGTTTGTTTATAAAAAAAATCTAATAGTATGCTTTTTGTGTAAAATTAGAAATAGGATGCTTTAAAAAAACTAACTGAGATATAATAGGTTACCACACCTATGATGAATGATGACAGTTGTGAAGTGATATAAATAATAGTTTTTTCAGAATAAACATATTATTTTCAACTAAAATTTCATTTGTATCTGATAACTTTCCTTCCCTCTTATTCCTCTCAGGAATGTGCTCTAATGTTTTTATCTCAATCTCTCATCTGCTCTTTTTGACTCTGTTGAAATACATTTGTGTGCGAAAAATAGTACATTATGCACCAAGGACGCAAAATGTATCATTCTCGGCGAGTGCGAGCTTTGGGGCCGAATTTTCGCGTCCCATATAGAAGTCGCGAAATACTAAACAAAATGTATTACATTGCTTTACATTTAGTATTTTGCGTTCTCTATACGGGATGCAAAAATTCATTTTGCGGCGTGAGGACAAAAAAAATCATTTACACAAAAAATTATTTGCAAACAATAAATTGCTAGAACAATTCACATACTTAAAATTCGAATGACTAGTGTGTTCTACTGGACGTATAGCCGAAATAGCATTTTATTAAACGCTCTACTGAGATAGAATCATATGCAACGCGATTTTGAGAAAGCATTATATGCAACTCAATTTTGAAATAGAATCATATCATACGCATTGTTCAATTAGCATTATATCACACTCGCTGTTCAAATAGCATTATATGCAATTCTTTTCTGAGATAGAATCATATTGCATCCACTTTTGAAATAGCGTCATATGAAATTTTTTTTTGAAATGGAATTATATGAATAGGAGCCGTCGACATGATGTTTTTGACTGTTTAGTTAAATTTATAAATGAAAGTGAAAATTTAACGGGAAAACGAGTAAAAACATTGAGATGTGGTAAAGAATACTTGAATAATCCCTTTTATAAATTGGTAAGAGAAAAGAGTATCATTTTGAATAATTGTCAAGTGTATGTACATGAGTTAAACGGAACCGCGGAACAATTTAAGGAGGTCATAGACCTAAAATATGTCAAAAAATTAATTTTTTTTTTTATTTTATTTTTCAATTATATATGTTATTCTGAACCTAAAGAAAGTGTGAATGTTCGTTATAGCTTAAGAAGATAGCCACCTACAAAATGACGAAAAACTTGATTTTCTTTTATTATCTATTTAGCATTAAAATAACCTACGTTTCAATTTAAATCCCAATGAAATCATTTTTGAAAGTAAATTTTGACCACTTTACTTGAAATTGACCAGTCAATTTTCGACAATAGCGTACTCTGTTTTTGTGCCATAACCATAAACTATAATACCTACACATAACACAGACTGCCAGCATCAATGTAAACACAGCTGACATCAAATACGCACTGTGATTTTAAACTTCTTTATACGACATTTCTTAATTTATTTTGAACCTTTTGGACTCTTGAGTTGATTTGAAAGTAAAGATTTACTATATTATATTTAAAAGTACATCTAATAATTAGTTTGTGAAAATGTTTAATACAAGTGGATAGTGAGTGTTTTGTTAAAGTTTAAAATAGCTTGAAAATGAGACTGTAGTGTCAATACTCTCTATGAATAGAAATATATTTATATCAAGATTCATTTTTAAAAAAAGAGAGATACATGTGAGCGAAAGAAAATAAAAACATCCACTTTGGTCAAAAAGATTTAGAACAGACCATCATTTCTAACTCGCTATGATAAAATTAAGTTTATATTTTCTCAAAAAGTTATGCATTATTGTAATATCTACTACATACCTACAGATTTCATATAATACGTCAAACATAATAGTGAAGTAATAGATTTAAAAAATGGCCATACCGGTGATTTATAAATATATTGACCAATTATAAGTTTCTCAACAGATCTTAAGCTAAGGTAAATATTTTTATGATTTATAATCAATTTTATAAATTAAGACTCTGGAGTCAATTTTTACTTAATTTACAATTATTGTGCTTCTTTATTTCAGTTACAGACAATCAGCTAATATTCTATTTGTAAAAAAAAAACAATAAAATATTACTTTAACTGGGTTTCAAAAGATATTTTATAAACAGATAGATAATTCTGCCACTACCGTATTTTAAAGAGTTTCATTAATTGTTACAGGTTATTATGTATGTGTTTAGAATGGGTAAGCAATATATTTTTTGTAAAATTGCATTATATTTAACGATAAAAACTTATTTTTTATGTTCCAGCAAGAAGAAAAAAATTGGGAACTAAATGGCTCAAAATTTTTCAAGTTTTATTAAATTTTCATTTAACAGGGGGGGGGGTAGCTTTTAAAAATAAGTACTCGACAAATTTTCATGGGACAAAGCCTAAAATACCCTAAATCCATCCAGTTTTCTATCTAAAAGTTGAAAATATAACCTTTTTGGAAACTACTATTTTCGAAATGCTAAAATCCACAAAAAAAACACGAAAATTCATAAAATTCATGAATTAAAAGTAGTTTTTTCTATTCAAAAAATATTTGTTTCAAGAAACTTGATATTTTCAACTCTTAGGTAGAAAACTGGATGGATTTAGAGTATTCTAGGTCTTGTCCCATGAAAATTTGTCGGGTACTTGTTTTCAAAAACTACGCCAAAGGAAAAATTTTGGTAATGCAATATCTATGAGTAAAATTGGTCCACAGATTATATCTCGAGCCGGTTTATAAAAATTGTGCCTATTTATGATATACTATTAGTATATGTAACTAAATATATTTTATTTTATTTTTTCAGGTGGTTTTGGCCTCAAAGGCCTATAGGTCTATGACCCCCTTAATAGAACGATAATGAATATGGCGCGTTGTTTAATATCAGAGGTACAAGTACATAAGCAATATTGGCTAGAAATAATATGTGCGGCGACATATTTGAAAAATCGTACGTTAGTAAATACGATAGAAAGGAAAACTTCTTATGAAATATTTTTTAAGAGAAGGCCAAACGTGGAACATTTACGATTATAGGGTAGTAATGTTTTTGTAAGAAAACTGGAACATAAAAGAATTTTGAAATGGGATAAAAAGGCAGATATGGGTATTCTATTAGGTTATAGGGATGTAGGTTATAACTATCTTTCTATTATTTAAGAGTACCCTATAGAGTACTCTTAAATAATAAAATGATAGTTGCTAGACATGTAGATGTAGTGGAGGAAAACGTAAAATATATAGGGCTTGATGAAGCAGAGTCAAAGTATCCATTTTCTTCTATACTACTTCGGCTTTCGAGTCAAGTAGAAGGAGGAGAAGAAAATGACCATAATGATGATTTAGTCGATGATAATGTTTTTGAAAGCGCGGATGAGACTGATGAAAGGGAACTAAAGGTAAATAAGGAAAATTTAGAACTATTAAAAATCCCACGTAAATCTACACGTGATAGAAAAAGCCCAATAAGATATCCAGAGAATATTTCGAATAATATTTATGTAAATTACTGCAGGGTAGATCCCTGCATATACATTTGAGGAGATGGTGAGTAGTAATGATAGTGAGAGCTGAATAAAAGCTATGGATAAAGAAATAGAGAGTTTAAATGGAAATAAAACATGGGAATTAGTTGAAAAGATACCAAACGAGAAGGTACTAGATGTAAACTGGGTTTATAGTAAGAAATCTGATGATAGATGTAAAGCGAGATAATCATATTTTGAGTATTTCAGCAAAAACAAGAGACATATGTCAATAGATTTTTTCCTGCTCTTTCCAATGGTGCTAGTCTTTTTACTCCCAAACACTTTCTTCTGGCCGGAAATTCGAGTGGAAAGTTCAGAGCCATTTTTCTCAAAGTATACCATGTTTTTTTTTCAAAAAGCATATCACCATTCGAAAATACATGTCTTAAACTACAAAACCCTAAATTTTCAAATTGGAGAAATGACGGGCTCAAAAGTAATAAGATTAAAAAGACAGCGACGAGCGACCGCGTGAAGTATGTTCTGCGCTTGATCGCGCCTCTGTATGCGTATATAATATCTATTATACTTTAATCGTTGTTGCACTTTCACGTGTTATTATTTTCATAATAAAAAAACTTTAAAATGTCAACGATTTTCAATCGCTGTTGTAACCCTTTTGATGAAGCAAAGCATTCATCTAAACTGAGGTTTCTTTCTAAAAAAAATGAAAGCTCGTTTTCCGAACTTACAAGATAAAGATAAAATCTGTGATTCTTGTCGATTAAAATTTGATGCGAAAATTGAGGAAGAAAATTTAGTGTCAATAGAAGAATCTAAAGAAATTTTTTCTAATTTACAAAAATTGTTTAACGATGAAAATTTGTCAAAAATTGAAAAAATGTTGCTTTTAAAATTACTCCCAAAAAACTGGAGTTCTCGTAAAGTTGCTAATTCTTCTAATTTATCCCGTTGGCTTGTAACAAAATGTAAGTTGTCAGATAGACAATCCCTTTTAGTTGATAAAAGGGGAAACTGAAAAATATCATGTGATACTGTAAACTAAGTAAAACTTTTCTGTGAAAGTGACGATAATAGTAGAATCATGCCAGGTTATAAAGATAATAAGTGTATAAAAAATGATGATGGATTGATGGCACAAAGACCTATGTTCAGAAATGACTTGTTTTGTACAATCTTAGAGAGTTATATTAAAAGTATAAACAACAGTATCCCGAATCAAAAATAGGATTCACTAAATTTGCCTAATGCCGCCCTGAATATTGTGTTTTAGCTGGTGCTAAAGGTACGCATTCAGTGTGTGTGTGCGTTTATCAACAAAACGTCAAACTGCTCTTAGCTGGATTAAGAAATTCAGGAGTTTCTTTTGATAAAATTGATACTTACAAAGATTGTATAGCTGAAATAGTTTGTAAAACACCAACGGTGAAATGTTACTTAAATATGTGTCAAAATTGTCCTGGTATTACACTTCTAAAAACGGAACTTGAACTATTTCCTGAGACGTCTGAGGTTAATGAAATAAAATTTCAAATGTGGAAAACTACTGATAGATCAACATTGCAAACTGAAATTGTTTCTAGTTCTTTATTTACTGATATCTTTTTTCCTCTTTTACATAAACTCAAAACTCATTCTTTCATTTCCAAACAGCACTCATCTTATTTTCAAATCTTAAGAGAATACTTAAACAAAGGAGAATTTTTAATTTCCCTAGATTTTTCGGAAAACTATGCGTTCATTGCCCAAGATGCGGCACAATCATTCCACTATAATAATAATCAATGTAGTTTGGCAACAATAGTTATTTACTACAAAGATTCACATTCTAAAATTGAACACAAAAGCATTCCGTTTTTCAGACAACTTAATTCATGATACTGTGGCAGTTTACCTAATTCAAGAAATTATAATCGATTACCTTAGAAAATGTTTTGATTTCGTTAAAATATCATTTACTTTACTGATGGAGCTGCACAATATTTTAAAAATAAACACAATTTTCAGAATCTTCTTCATCATTATGAAGATTTTTCCGATGAAGCTGAGTGGCACTTTCATGTGACTGCTCACGGAAAAAATGCTTGCGATGGAATCGATGCTTCTATAAAAAGTAATACTAGGCGAGCAAGTTTGCGGAAAGTATCCGATAATTATATATTGACGCTGCAAGATCTTTACCAGTGGGCGACTAAATACTTTGAAAATATTTTATGCTTTTTTTCATCAAAAGATGAATATGTTAAGACTACAGATAAATTAAGACAAAGGCTAGATTCAGCGAAAACAGTTCCTGGAACTCATTCGTTTCACTGTGTTAGATTATTAGCTGACACTAAAAAGTTACAACTAAAACGATTTTCAACATCCAAAGATTCTTAATTATATTTACCAGTTAAACTAGGGGGGCTGCGCCCCCCAGCGTGCCTTCGGCACGCCACCCCCCCCCGCCCCCACACATACCTGCTCCTCGCTTCGCTCATCGCCCGCCCCCTCCTTATGTAAAAACGAAGTTTTTACATAATAGGCACGACCGCAATACTCAGGAGAACCTTGTATTTTTATAAAAGCGAAAATTGCAATACTTCCGATATTTATAATAAAAAAAAAAAAATTAAATATATAATAATAATAAAAAACTAGCTGCTCACGGACTCACGAGTGTTTCTAACTACATATACCTATACAATCTCAATTACAAAAAAATACTTCCGCACATATGCATATATATACACTAATACCGCGAAAAGGAGAAAAACAGAAGGAGAATGTTCAATACTGATGCATTCGGCAACGGCAATCTGGCTTAGCCCTGCGACCTGCGTGCATGAATACTTAACTGCAGCAGTCGTAACGGCTATAGGTACCTTGGCTCACTGTCGTACACACTTTCTGGACCTATGTATACTACCGTGCCTCGGCTAGGCTGCGTTCGCACACCAAGAACAGCGGAGAAACACATGCGACTCGTGCGACCGCGAGGTATAAGATATATCTATATATATGATCGTGCGCGCTTTCTGCTACTGCTGAATAGTGCGGCGTGCCGTCAGCCGTGGCGCACATGTGTCCATGGTGTGTGTTGTCAACAATCGAATCATCTGGCTCCTGGCGTCCCCAGCGATGACTGTGGCTGCTGTAGTATGCCGCCTTGGTGAATCGTGTTCGTCGATTGTCGATGATTCGTCGGAGATGGGAAGGCAGTGTGTCAGCGGCAAGAGCAGATTTAGTAAGCATTTTCTCGTTCCTAACCTCTCTGATGAGTGAGCTGATGGTACTTTCGCTTGTTGCAGGTATCTGTGGCAGCGAGAGTAGTGTAAACGACGGGTACTGCTGTAGACTGTTTCTTGGGTGTGTAAATGTTGTCTGAGTCATCTATTTATTAATTATATGTGGTTTTTAGGTGCTCAACTTTCCTTGTTTGGCTCTTACACTAGTGACTATGTGTACAGTTAAGCTGCTGCTTGTGTCTTCAGCGTCTTCAGTGAAACAACGGTTTAAGGTCTTCACCAGTTCTTCTCCTCTAGTTGTTACAGGAAGCTGGTACAGTGAGTGAACAACAGCCATTGCTGCAGACTTTTCTTTTGTATGGTATGTTTTTCTGAGTCATCTATTTATTAGTCATATGTGGTTTTTAGGTGCTCAACTCTCCTCGCTTGTCCCCCAGAATAGGGACTGATCTGCTGTTCATGCGCTTTGCTGATCCCTAGGCTGAGGCAGTCCCTGACATTGAAACACAATTGACGGTCTCTGTCAGTACTTTCCTCCTAGGTGGTGTAGTTACTGACTCAGTGGATCGCTGTTAGATGATTCTCAGCAAACTGGCGTCCATGGAGTAGTGCCAGCCTAGACCATCCAGCCCTATTTTGCAACTTCTGCAGCTCTAAGTGATCTTCGAGTGTTAGTGCTTTAAAGTGTGAGGGGATAGGTAATAGGAACTGGGAAATATTATATAAGTGCTGTGTGTGTTGTTAAATGCGGTAAGGGTAGGCAGTTGTCCCTGGTCATATTAGCTCGTCTATTTAATTTCTAAGTTTAGTCAGGGTGTAAGAACTCGCTTCAGGGTATCTGTTGTATTAAAATACATCATTATGTATTTCGCAGACTTCTACCCAGTGAGACTTCCCTATTTAATAGTTTTCTACATGCTGTAAGACTGAGTCAGCTAGAACATTGCATTCTTTATGCATTGAAATTTACCATATTACAACATTTATAGCTCATACATTACACAAAAGTTTTTTTTGTATATATGATATTCCTTTAACATGTACTTATATAATATTACACAATTTTGATTCTTTTAGTTCAATCGCTTAGGTCCTGGGAACATAGTAGGTTAAGCTGGGTAATCTTATATCAAATTTTTTAAATTTGTTATTAAAAATTTTTTTGTAGAAAACAGGGAAATAGATATTTTGTTTCTTTAATTATTCTTCCAATGTGTTTATCCCATTGAATATTGTTGTAATCAAATGTAATTTTGTATCTTATTATTATGTTTTTGTAATTATATTATCTTTGGAATGTTATGTCAATTTTTTCCATCTTATTTAGAGCTATTGTATCGAATACTTCTGTGTAAATCTAATTCTGTGAAATAATAAGCGAAAATTCACTATACGTGTATTGGGGTATTAAAAATCATGTTTATACGTTTAGATGATCCAGTAATTATTGTACATAAAAATGTTAATTGGGAATAAGTTTTGTTTAAACTATATCTACATGCTTTGTATTTAACAGTTTTATTGAAAGTCAAATTCTTGTATGATAAGCGAAAATCGACTATTTCAGGTGTATTTAGGCATTAAAAATCGTTTTTATAGGCCTAAGCGGTCAGGAATCCATTTTATATGAAAATGTTAAATGGGAAAAAGTTTTGATTAAATATTATGTAATATTATGTAGAACTTCTGTATTGAACATTTTTGTGTAAAATCAAATCCTGTCATGTTTTAGCCGAAAATCGTCCATTTTATGAATGTTTTGACGTTTAAAATCGTTTTTATAAGCCTACTCGACAGGAGTTGATTTTACACGAAAATGTTAAATATAAAAAAGTTTTGTTTAAATATTATCTACAACTTTTGTATTAAACATTTTTGTGAAAAATCAAATCCTGATAAGTTATAGCCGAAAATCGTTCATTTTATGTGTATTTTGGCGTTTAAAATCGTTTTTATAAGTCTAGCTCGTCAGGAGTTGATTTTACATAAAAATGTTAAATGGAAAAAAGTTTGCTTCAACATTATCTACAACTTTTGTATTTAACATTTTTGTGTAAAATCAAATCCTGAGAAGTTATAGCCGAAAATCATTCATTTTTGACCATTTTTGGCCGTTTTTCGCAGTTATCTTGGCAAATATTGCTCGTACAAAAAAGTGTTCAACATAAAAAATCTGTATTTTAATTAGTTTTAGCAGATAGATCTGTACATATTAGCTTAAATTTAATTTTTCTAGACATTAGGCTTAAAAATCGATTTTTTGAGATATTTCTTTGTGCTCGCATTTGAAAAATTTTTCATCGATCTATCTCAATATAGAACCAGCACTTAGGTATAATTAGAGGAGTATTTTCCCGCAATCTCGATGAAATCGGTCGAAAATTCATTGAGATAATCGAGAAACTTGAGTACATACGGACGTACAGACATACATACATCTCAGAAAACGCTTAAAACGCACTCGCTCTGAGTGGACATGGTTTTTACACATTAATTTTTCAGTATTTGAATTCTTACAATTTTCGCTCTGGTGAAATTATAAGGCTCTCCCGAGTAGCGGTCGTGCCTAAAAACCGAACCCTTTAAAACTCGAATTAAGAAAAATATGAGTATGGTGAAAAGACCAATGAAAATAATCACAAATAAAAATAAAAAAATTAAGAAATAAATAAAAAATTGATATATTTAAAACGTAATATATGATAAACATTGTGTAACGCTTTTAAATAGGAAAAAACGAAAATATGCACTACGTTTGTAAAATCACGCTCGGGCCCAGCGCAAAAGCTTGCGCAGCCGCTCGGTACTGCCTTTTTAATAGAGCTCTACGTTTCTCGAACTTGAAAATTTGGGGTTTTGTAGCATATAACTTGTACTTATGAAGAACAACATGTTATACTTAAGAAAAATGGTTCTAAACTTTCCACTTGAATTTCCGATCAGAAGAAAGTGTTTGGGAGTAAAAAGAATAGCACCATTGGAAAGAGCAGGAGAAACTCTATTGATATATGTCTTTTGTTTTTTCTGAGAGACTCAAAATTATGATTACGAGCTCATTACACCAAGCCCGGGGCGTGCGGTGCGTCCGAGCGCAGCGCGAAGAGCTCGCGTGACCACTCGCCGCTGTCTTTTTAATCTGTTACTTTTGAGCCCTTCATTTCTCCAATTAGAAAATTTAGAGTTTTGTAGCTTAACTTGTACTTTCGAATGGTGATATGTATTTTGAAAGAAAAACATGATATCCTTTGAGAAAAATGGCCCTGAACTTTCAACTCGAATTTTCGACCAGAAGAAAGAGTTTCGGAGTAAAAACAATAGCATCGTGGAAAGAGCAGGAAAAAAAATATCGATATGTGTCTTTTGTTTTTTTCGGAGAGACTCAGAATACGATTACGAGCGAGTTGAACAGAGCGTGTTTTGCACGAAAAATGCGTCGCACTGGCTGGCTTCTGGCGGATGCTCCCATATGTGAGGCATTTCACGTCAACTGCCCCAGCGCCGCGCGCGAGCGCCAAATCGTGCTATTTCTAACTCATATTTATGATAATAAAATGTAACTAAAATAATTGTTTCATAAGCGTTTCCGACGTATTTTTTTCTCTGCTTTCCAATGGTGTAGGCAGTTTTTCCGAAATTTTCCATTTTCACCTTCAAAAAGTACAAAACGTCTTATATCTCAAAAAGCCTATTTTTAATATTTTTTTTGACCATTTAGATCGAAACCTGAGCATTTTTTACATAGGAAATGATTTTTTTCACAATTTTCACAGGATGTTTTCTTCGAGAAATAGAACGCGAAATAGTAGCGCAACGGTTCTACTGCGCGCGGGACGTCGCGCGGCACCGCGTGATTCATTTTTCTTTCAATAGGCGGCTTTCATATAGGAATTTTCTATCCGTATGTGAATCGTCACGTCGAAAGTATATAATTGCAATGACTTTTCATCTTATTCCTCTTCGAAATTTTTTCGAATTTCTGTCAATACAATCAAACTTGGATTTCATAGCGTCTTTCGTGTATTTGATGATTAAATCATCGGTAACTCTTTGTTTCGTTATATCTTTCATTTATTGTAGCAACTAAAATGGATTTAACTTGGAAATTAAAGTGCATAAATCCTTTAAATAAAAGTGATCACCCTTCATATAAAATAAAAGATTTGAGCGACTTTCCAATACTTTTAACAAGCGAATATCCCTTAGTACCAGAAAAAGCAAAAATTTGTTCTAACTATCAACGCCAAATTTACAAACATAAATCAAGTTTACCTCCAGCTGATGCTAGAAAAGCTAAAATAGTGTGTGACGATGAGTATCACAAAGCTGGTGTTGCAGTTCTTGAACAAATAGAGAAAAAAATTTCAGAATCAACAAATAAGTAAGGGAGAATTCAGTTACTAACTCTTGCGCCTGAGTTTTGGTCTCGTAGAGACTTAATGCGAGAATTCGCTTGCAGTGAACGAGAAGCCGGCGAAGCAAAAAATTTAGTAACTAAAAGTGGAATTTTTTCAATACCTGCTAATAAATGTGGCCAACTACTTTCAGCTGAAACTGTAAATTCAGTGAAAACATTTTATGAAAAAGTTGATGTAAGCCGAATTATGCCAGGTTTAAAAGATTGCATATCTGTTAAGCAGAGCAATGGTAAAAGAGAACATGTTCAAAAAATATTACTGCTTGGTAATTTAAATGAACTGTATAGTTTATATAAAAAAAAATGAACACGTTAATATTGGTTTTACTAAATTTACACAATTGCGGCCACCACATTGTGTTTTAGCTGGAAGTAGTGGTATGCGTAATGTATGCGTGTTTGTACATCACGAAAACGTAAAGCTCATACTAAGTGCTATGGATCTAGAAAATTTAACAAAAGATACTAGATTGCTTCTTAAAAACTACCACGATTGCATCCAAGCAATTATGTGTAATGATACACACGATAGATGCTATTTGGGTGACTGTTTAGATAGCCCCAATATGTCCATATTACGTAAACATTTGCTTGACTGTTTTCATGAAAGTAATATTTTTCAAATAGAGTATGAATCATGGTTTCAAACAGATCGGTATACAATAGCTTCTAAAACTGTAAATGTTCGTGATTTTATGGACATACTGGGAGAAAAATTGATAAAATTAAAATCTCACGATTTTTTTGCTAAGAATCAATCACTTTTTGTAAGTGACTTAAGAAACAACCTTCAACAAGGAGAATTTCTTGTGTGTTGTGATTTTACCGAAAATTATGCATCTGTTCTGCAAAATTCTACACAATCGTTCCACTGGAATAGCAACCAAGCAACTGTTTTTACAGTTGTTGTGTATTATAAAGAAAATGAAGAGTTTAAACATGTAAGCATTGCTGTGATTTCCGAAAATCTAAACCATGATACTGTTGCCGTTTATGAATATCAGAAAGTTATAATATCTTACCTCAAAACTAAATTCATAGTAAAAAAAAGTCTATTATCTGACTGATGGAGCAGATCAGCATTTTAAATATAAATCTAATTTTCTAAATCCTCTTTTTCATGAGAAAGATTTTGGTGTTCCAGCTGAGTGGCATTTTTATGCCACGGCGCATGGCAAAGATGCAAGCGATGGTATAGGTGCCAACCTAAAAAGAGGTGCAAAACGAGCGAGTCTACAAGTTTCTTCTAATAATCATATTTTAACGCCAGAAAAGCTTTATAACTCGGCTAAAGAATATTGCAAAGAAATCAAAGTTTTTTGTAGCAGTAAAGAATCATATGAAGATACTTTCTTGAAACTAAAACCAAGACTGGATAAGGCTAAATTCATACCAGGCACATTACAATACCATGCTATTATTTCAATTGATGAAAGTACATTGAAGCTCAGAAAAACCTCTTTAAGTTCTGAATATCAAATCTTCACGAGAAAAACTGTTAGAAAAACAAAGAAAAATTATCTGCAATGAGAAAAACCCGTTAGTATAGTTACTATATTACAGTTAGCTATGATACTCTGTTTTTTTTTTATACAAAAGCCAATAAAATATTATTTTTATATTACAAAGAATTCGAAAGAACAGGTAAAGATTATACAAGGTTATTAGGTAGCGAGGCAGGCCTAGTTTACGCGACGTCCCGCGCGACATCCAGGAGACCCGTTGCGCTACTCTTCGCGTTCTATTTCTCGAAGAAAACATCCTGAGAAAATTATGAAAAAAATCATTTCCTATGTAAAAAATGCTGAGGTTTCGATCTAAATAGTCAAAAAAAATATTAAAAATACACTTTTTGAGATATAAGACATTTTGTACTTTTTGAAGGTGAAAATGGAAAATTTCGGAAAAATTACCTACACCATTGGAAAGCTGAGGAAAAAATACGTCGGAAACTCTTATAAAACAATTTTTTTAGTTACATTTTAGTATCATAAACATGAGTTAGAAATAGCACGATTTGGCGCTCGCGCGCGGTGCTTGGGCAGCTGACGTAAAACGCCTCATATGTAAGGAGGCGTGTTGAAATAGTATACATCTATATTGTGCGTATGAAGGAATGTATATTGTGTGAGAATGCGCGACTGCATCGGGAGCGCGCAAGTATACGTTTGAACGCACACATGTAAATCTCCCCTCCCTAGTGTGCGTGTGAGCAAGAATGTAAGCTGAGTAGTAGTGAGCGACACGCTGCTCTCTCTCTCTCTCTCTCTCTCTCTCTCTCTCTCTCTCTCTCTCTAACACGCCCGCTGTACTGATAGCATTGTGCGCGAGGCGCTATGAAGCGCTCGTATACGAGGCGTTTCACGTCAGCTCTCCAGGCGCGGCGCGCGAGCGCGAAATCATGCTGTTTTCAGCTTGTGTTTGAAGGGCTAAGATGTATCTAAAAAAAATAGTCCCCAAGTGATTTCGATGTATTTTTTCCTGAGCTTTCCGATGGTGCTATTAGTTTCTCAAAATTTTTCAATTCTAACCTCAAAAAAACATAAAACGTGTTATATCTCAAAAACTATATTTTTAATATTTTTTTTGACCTGCTAGATCGAAAGAGGAGGAAATTTTACGTGGATATAGCCTTTTTCTACATAGGGGTTTTTTGATTTTTTCAAGATATTATTCAAGAAATACTTAGAATTGAAAAATTTTGAGAAACTAATAGCCCCATCGGAAAGCTGAGGAAAAAATACATCGAAATCACTTGGGGATTATTTTTTTTAGATACATCTTAGCCCTTCAAACACAAGCTGAAAACAGCATGATTTCGCGCTCGCGCGCCGCGCCTGGAGAGCTGACGTGAAACGCCTCATATAGTCATTATATAGTCAGTCTGCATAAACCAATCATTCTGTTTTGCTTAATAAATAGTCTTTTCTTTAATCATCAGTCTACACCTCAACAATAACTAGATAATTTTCCATCAATCAATCCCAATTAATATATGTCAAGTTGAAATTCACTTTAATAAGATACTATGTCAGGCAGGACAATTTTTATACTAATTGTTCACCTATTATTCGTTAAGCATAAGAATGGTTTTGTATATTAAATTATACAAATAGAATAAACAATTTCAATCAAAGACATGCACGTGTCATTATTCTAATATGTGAAATTATTTTATAAAATATGTGAATTGGTAATAATTATTGATGCTTTCTTAATAAAAAAACCTTTTATTTTTAACAATAAATCATTGGGAAAATAGTTACTATACCAAGCGTCATCCTTGGAAATGCATACACAGATAAGTCGACAATGACATCTTTAATGACTGAACCCACCCAGTCAATCCTAGAAGAATAAACAGTGCTTGAAGTAACAATAGCAATCTATTAAATATTGGAATGTTACCAGTTGAGGAGCCGGCAACAATCTTGCAGAAAGGGCTTTACTAGCATCAAGTGCATTGTAGCAGTGATCAGAAAGAAGAATTTGCCACGACCGGCAGAGAAGAAAGAAATAGTTTTCCGCAGCTAATACACAGCTTTCTAATAGCAGAACTAGCATAGGAAAATGAAGAAATATGAGACAGACGCAAAAAAACAAGAATGTATGGGTGCACTGGCCTCACCTAGATGTAAACATGGGAATCATAATCGCGAATATGACAGCTACAGTCTACCGGCAACGTCAGCACGAAACTCGGCACAAGCTCGGAGATGACAGCGTGAACATTTGCAGAAGGTTTTCCTCGACGTAGAAGCAGTAACCAGTAACCCCCACACACTCACCTTCGAAATTTCGTCGTCGTAACCCTTGAAACGTGAGAGCACCGGTCAACACGACGTTCGATGACTGCCGAGTGCCCCGCGCACATGTGTACACGGAGAGAAATTTTGGCAAGCGGATCGCCGAAATCGGAGCAGACGGATAGCTCACGATTTCGGTAAGCCGAGTTCCAATGTTTGGTCATTGGATGACCAACTGAGAGACCTCCGTTAATCTATGGCGCTGTTTACCGACCGCAAGATGGGCGCGACAGTCATCGAACGTCGTGTTGATCGGTGCTCTCGCGCGCTTCAAGGGTTACGATAACGAAAGTTCGAACGTAAGAGTTTGGCGGTTACAAGTTCAACGTCGAGGAAGACCTTATGCTGCTGTCCACACCCTTATCTCCAAGGTCATGCCGAATTTCCCGCCAACGTTACCTGTAGAGCGTATAGCTATCATCTTCGCGATTATGTTTCTTCACTTGATGTCAGTAGAGTCCTTTTTCAACTTTGTTACCGTCTCCTTCACTGTAAGTAACATTCCAATACTTAATAGTTTGCTGTTGTTACTTCAACCACTTTTTATTTTTCTAGAGTTCACTGGCTGACTTCCGCCATTGGAGATGGCTTGGTCGACTTATCTGTATATGCATGTGCAAGGATGACGCTTGCTTGTTACAGTGAGTATACTTTCAATGATTTATTGTTAAAAATACATATCAAATTTTTTTGTTGGAGTTATAGTTGTAGGTGCGACATTTTAGGGCCAAAATTTAACAATTGAAACAATTTGAATATCAGTTGATTTAGTACAAGACAATAAAAAACGTTTATAACTATTGCCAAATCACATATATTGATAAAATAACTTCCCACATTAAAAAGTATTGACAAGTGCATTTCTTCGATTGAAACTGTCTACTCCATTGTTAAATTTAATATTTATTTGCTTTATAACTTATGTGCAAAGAAGAAACCCATACAGTATTTTTAAATGCTACTTAATCATTGAAATATAGACTATAGTTTGTAAAAGGCTATGTAATAAATATAATATTGTTTTAAATTTACTGCTGCATTTAGCGTACAAACTGTAAGCTATATTTTAATGATCAAGTAGCATTTAGCAATAATGTATGGGTTACTTCTTTCGTTGTAAGTTATATAACAGTAACTTTAACACGCAAATGTCAATAATCTTTAATATGTGAAGTTATTTTGTAACTATATGTGAATTGGTCATAATAATATATGCTTTCTATTTTCTTGTACAATAAATCAACTGTTATTCAACTGTTTTTGTTAGCAGTATGGAAGAACACTGACGTTTTTTTTTATTTATTTAAAGCTTACCCAATCTATTGGGTTATGCGGTGTCACGGGGTGGATTTTCGGGCTAAAGCACGTTTCACCTGTGTACCTTAGTGGTTCAAATCCATATCTCTCGGTTCAACTCCCGGAGATATAATAGCCAGATTAGGCAACAGACGCTACAACGTCGTGCAATGTTAACCTAATCTGGTTACTTACCCTGCAACACGCAAGTCGAAGACTTGCGCTTTGTTTCTCACCAGTGACTCGAACTCTCCTCTCGTTCATTGGTTCGTGTGCCGGCTGCTCAGATGAAACGATACGTTTTCTCTTACGTAACGACCGCGGAGGCGGCGGGGAGCGGGGAATGACTAAGGTCGCGAAATAATAACTCGAGCAGTTAAAGTTAATAATAAAAGACTATTGTTTATTAAATAAAAGGTGATGAAGTTAAATGAATAATTAATAATTTAGACAGTGGAAGTGTCGCGTTGAAATAGGTTAATTTCCCTACCTAACGGCGCGCCAGCACGTTATCTCAGACGTCAGCTGTCTCGAGGGCTGACATCACGCTCGCGGTAATTACGCTGTGTACGCGCGGTAAAATAAGCCTCGCGTCTACAGTAATATACGTAGCGTACTCATCGTCTACGTGAGTGAGAGAGCGGTCGCGCTCGCGTGTCGCGACACACACACACACACACACACACTTAACTTAGCCTGAGAGAGAACAGGCTACTAACGCATGTCGTCTGCGCACTTCTTATGCGCACTTGCCGGTTACAAACTGCCGGCAAGCTAAATCATTGTCGGTGACCTTCTAAGGTTGATGACGCGAGCCTGTGCTCTCTCTACGCTCACTCTCTCCGCACAAGAACGCCTATTCGGGGCCGCCGTCCAGGCGGCGACGAGCCCGGACAAACGGCTACGCGTACTTACTCGGGACGCGGTTGATACGTGCACGCTTACTGCTATTGTAGGTTAGATTCATACGGTGTGGTCTAGGTTTCTCGCAAGCATCCTCGCTGCTAGGCTGGCTTCATTGTATCGCCTCTCGTGATACTCTCTGCTGCTTTCGTGTCAGGCGAACATGTTTACTGCACTAGGATGTTGCTGGTTCGGGAGTACGACAGGTAGTTCTAGCCTGTCGTACTATCTCTGAGCTCTCTTCGTGTTTCCGTCGAAAGTACGGTATAAAACATTTCGCGGATCACAATAGTGGCCTCAGGGTGTATCACGTATGCACTCCTGAGGTTACAACTATCAAACACTTCACAATTATCGCGGAAAACGCGATATCACCACGAACTCACTATCGCGCGCGTCTGTGTCCGATCGATAACAACAACAACATTGATGCCGGTCACGTCTCCCCCGGCACCTTCGTTATGCTCTCAATACAGCTCCAATACTGCATCGAGGCGCCATCTAACGTTCGTTACCACGAACTTATTTATTGCCGATTTATTACCGACGTCGGTACGGCAGGCCGTGACAGCGGCTATACAATCGTTTGTTTACAAAATTCTGAGCACATAGGTATGTAGTACAGATAATTTAAATTTTCAAGTCATATAAAAATTTAACAATAATTTTGATTACATTTTTATCGCATGTTGCTAACCGTGGTTTAATATTGTAGGGGGGGGGGGGCAGTTTTCAGAATTATGTAATTTATTTACATAATTATACATCCGACAGTTCCATAGAGTGTCATTAAGGTCCTCGAGGTCCAAGTTGCATGGGCAGTATGGGTCATTGATAATGTTAACGCGAGCTAGGGATGTGGCGAGGTTATAATAGTCTGCTCGACATCGGTTAATGTAACGATTTTATATCATTTAAGATGTGCATATGAAACCAAGGTTTATTTTTATTTTAAAATACTCTTTTCCTTTGAATAGGCTTAAATTTATGTTTCGATTTCTAGTTTTTAAGTTGATCTTTTTTTTTAAATTTCTTGGAAGTCCGTGTGGGGAATGCATATGTGATTTTCATATGTCGAGAGTATTGCACTTTTTGTTAAGGAGTCTGCATCTTCGTTCCCTTCAATGCATATGTCCGATGGAATCCAGATAAAATTAATATCGCAATTGTTAGTCGATTTTTTTTGGATTTCCAAATACTTTAGCTTAGCTTGAAGTAAATATGGATTGAATTTGATGTTTACTTTATTGTTTTACAAACTTTGGAGAATACTAAGTGAATCAGTATAGATATTATAATTTGAGTTTACGTTTTTAGAGCAAAATTGAAGCATCTAGAAGAATACTCAATACATAACTTACATAACTTTTGAAGGAATCAACATTTTTTAATTCTTAAAAAAGCAAATAAAAGCTCATTTTCTCTAGTTTTATTTTCTATTTATGAAATTATATTTAAGACTTCCCGGAGTTAAATGGTTCCCGTTTTAAGAAGAGGTTGTTTTCAAGCCTTTTTTCAAAATAAAGCTAAAAAGGCGCAGAACTTCAGTTTTTTTGAACATTACGGTCTAATATTGCAGCTTTCTTTATATTTCTACATCCAAAAACATATCACAAAGTTTGAGCCGGATCCGTGATCCGGAGTTCGCGGCCTCTCCTACTTAGTTTCTAAAATTATCTAATACAATTTTGAACATTCCGTCCATCTTCGTCGTTGGGTGATGGAAGGGGTGCTAAACTAAATCTAATTGTTTATCGTGTTTTAGCAATAGGAGCAATTTGAAAATTGGTCTGCGCGATTGGCCTGAACTAATCTGTACTATACGCACAATTCCATCCGCACCTGCATGCGAAGCTGTGATCTTTCCTATTGGCCATTTGCCAGAGGGTGAATTTTCATTGCGAATCAATACAATATCTCCTATTTCTGAAGTAGATTTTATTTTTAGCCATTTCGATCTGGTCTGCAGAGTAGTAAGATACTCTTTATTCCATCTAAGCCAACACTGCTGCATCATTTGTGAGAGAAGGCGCCATCTCTTGCCCATGGGAATGGAGTCGCTGGTCAGATCATGCTCTGGTACTAGGTAGGAGGAACGTTGAATAAGGAAATGAGTGGGTGTTAAGATACGAATATCTGAAGGATCGTCTGACAGTGTGACTAGTGGTCGTGAATTAAACAAGCTTCGATCCTGCATAACAATGTAGCTAATTCTGAAAATGTCAAAGCTTGTTCTCTTATTACTCATTTAATATGAAATTTCAACGACTTCATGCAGCCTCCCAGAGCCCACCAAAGTGGGAAGCGTTGGGAGGATTGAATTTCCATTCAGTTCCTAAATCAGCGAGTGAATGTGATACATGGGACTGAAATTCAGAACATTAATTCAATATTCGTTTCAGTTGCGCGTCTGCACCTACAAAGTTAGTACCACAGTATGAGTATAACTCTCTACACTGACCTCTGCGAGATGAAAATCGATGAAACGCAGCTATGAAGGCATCAGAAGTAAGATCCTCTGCCATTTCTAAGCGACAAAAGCTTTGGTAACCATACAAACGACTACACACACGACCGCAATACTCAGCAGAAACTTACAATTTTGCTATTGTAAAATTTATAATACTTTATTTTCATAATTTTATTAAAAAAAATCTTTTTTTACAGTCCTAGCTCTGTAGGAATTGATTTTGCATGAAATCTTTTTGAATAGTTGACGGAAAATTACTGTTTTAGGTGTGTTTAGTTATTAACTGGGGTGGGCGAAATGATAACTTCACCTTTCTTGCATTCCTTTAACCTATTTGGGTCCTTTCAGGGTAATCTTATCACGTAGCGATCAGATTGTTCCCTGTAGGTAGTACTACTAAAAAGTTTTTCACATTCCTTTTCTTCAACAGTACAAGAATTTTTAATCCCTACTTCCTCCGTCAGCCAAAATTCTTGTAGTAAATCCTGAAGACTACCATCGTCGTTGCTCTGAGAAGAGCAATGCAACACTGATACATTGTGAGTACTATTCTGTTCAGTATCAGTTGAAACAAATGCTACTTTACCTGCCAGTAACCAACCGCATTTTGAACTAATAGCAATGGGTTGAAGTGCATCACCCTTTGCTACTCGACCTTCTACTATCTCAGCATAAACGCTCGCTCCTAGTAACAAATGAATTCTAGAGTGAGAAGCATAAGCGGGATCTGCTAAACGTAAGCCTTGAAAGTGTGTGAAACACTGATAATTTTTTATAGCAGGAGGTATATAAGAAGAAAGTTTTGGTAGGATTAAAGCTTCTATTTGCAATCGTGATTGCGAAGGAAAGTAAGGTGTGATACTAAAAGTGGTTAATCTGTCAACTATTGCTGAAGAATTTTCACCTACACCTTTGATAAAAACATGAGTGCTTTCGCGTTTCAATGCTAACTGATTACATAAACTTTGAGTAATTAGCGAGACTTGACTGCACGGATCAATGAGTGCTTTGACCTTAACTTGTCTATTCTGTGGTCCTATAACATAAACTTGTGCAGTGGCTAAAAGAACTCCGGATGATTTTCCGAAGACTTGAGTCGAGTGAGAAGAGGTAGTAGGAAAGTGTTAATTATGGCTCTAGGTTTGTCAAATTTTAACAAAATATCAACCATCTAACTGTTGGATGCTGAATTTGCTTCCGAAGGATTTGAATTTCTGTTAATATTTTCATGTAACAGGGTGTGATGCCTAGCTCGGCAACTGTAACAACTATAGCGTGATTTGCACATTTGCTTGGAGTGAGAAGAACCTAGAGAATTAAAACAAAGACGTATAGTTTTTACAAATTCTCGTCACTCGGGTATTGATTTTTTGACGAATTTATCACACCTAGAAAGTAAATGATCAGAACTACAAATTAAACATTTAGTTGATTTACGAGAAGAATCTTGCCTTAGAGGTTCTTTCGAAACTGTCTGAAGTGTATGAGCCGAACTTGACTCATGTTCTATCCTTTGCTTTTGCTTAGAATTCTTTGCTCTTGAGCTAGAAATAACTTCGACATTCTCATCAAGGGATTCTAGCGTCGCAAGTTGATCTTCAACAAATTCTTTAAATTCTACTAGAGTAGATGGAGTATTGTTAGTATTATCAAGCGATTTTTTTCAATCTTTCTTAGTATCACTTTCGAATTGTTGTATCATTACCAAGATCAGAGTCTGTTCGACCTAACGTTCGAAGACTATCAAATGGACTAATAATTTCCATATAAACTCGGTTTAATTCGCTTGCACTTTTTGCGTTCATTGGTTTAACATTGAAAATTTTCTTTAATAGGTTATTGATTTTTCGACGTTTATTGTCGTAATAATTGATTAAAGTAGTCTAAGCCTTATCATATTGATCTGGAGCAATTGGAATAGCTTTAATGCGTTCCAAACCTTCAGTTGAGTGTGTTCGCAAATAGTAAAATTTTACTGAAGCATCAAGGTCTGTGCGACGGTGATCAAGCGATCTAAATAAGACACGAAAATTCTCTCACTCTGAATAACTACCTGAAAATTTTGGTAGGTTCATTTTAGGAAGAGAATGATGATCCGCTACTGTCTTTTGCAAAAATCTAGAAGCTACTGGAGGTTTGGGTGGAGGGTTTAGTACTGCCTTAGCAGCCTTTAAATCCTCCAAGAATTGAGCGAATTCTTCTTTCTTACCAAAATAGGAATCGACAACTAGCTCATAAAAATTTTGAGAAAAATAGGCATGATCTAAAAAACGTCCTTAGAACTTAAAATCTTTTTGTGATTAGTGGTAAATTGTGAATACCACTCTTCCGGACCATTTAAGCATGCTGTGCTGTGACTCTCGTTATCTTAGCAATACCCTTTTTCTTAAAGTTTTCATACGAGTTTGCGATTTGTCTTTGAAGGACCTTTTGTACTTCATAAAAGGCATCTATGATTGCGAAGTGAATAAGTGAAGTAGTATTCAAACTTGATTTAAGTTGAAACTAAAACAAACGATTTGGGACTGAATAATGATTTGACATGAGTGTTTCACGTTTAATCAATGACGAGTGTGGGACCTACTAGCTCGTAGGTAGTAATAGGGAAACTTGAATGAAACTATCAAAATTCAGTAAGCGAAGGAGAACTCTACTTTCATTGCAGTGAAAGACTGCCTAGAAGCAATTCAGTGTGAAGGTACAATAAATCTTAGTACTAACTAGTAATAGAGAAGATTCTAATCCGAAATTCAAACAAATGATTTTTAGAGTTGATCGACGAGCAATCATAAGTGCTATAGATAACTAATTACTTAAGCGTAACCTATAACCTGTTCTAAACTAAATCTATTTGTCTAATTTAGTCTTCTGAAATTAATGATCAAGATCCACTAACAATTTCTTGACCATTGTCATATATGATTTCAGACTAAGGCACACTAAATCCTTAGTCTGAGCAATCGATCACTCTCATACTTCAGTACCACTAAGCTATGCATCGCATCCCTATTTGACCTGATAAAGCGCTCACGAAACACACTCTATGCACTGTACACTGTAAAGCTAAGTGGCACACGTTCAACTCAGTCATGCTGGCGTAACCCATACAACATACTTCTCAACTTACAAATTATTATCTTGTAATGATGTAACCTGAAGTTCAATTGATGGTAGGCTGTGGCGTTGCTTGAAGTGAATAAGCGAAGCATGAATTGTAGATACAGTTATATTGTAGAAGTGGAGTCGAATGCAGCAGTGAGTAGCTGGAACGAGTATCCAGCTCAGCGTTGAAATATGTAGTGGTGCAGATTGAAGCTGAGCGAGACACCATTCCGTTTCATGCAATTAAGGCCAAGTGCAAGGGATTGATCCAAGCAGAACTTAGTGCTGAAAATAAGCAAACTTAATAAGTAACAGTAATTCTAAATAATTAAAACTAGTAACCTAGCTATTTGCAACAAGCTAATTTGAAACAGGAATACTTTCTATAAACTAAAGTAGACGTGTAACTACTGTAATACACGTAAGTAAAGGTGCAACTACTATATGAATGAGTGTAAACGAAATGATTGAAACGATACTCAAAACCAACAGCAGCATGGAGAAGCACGCGTCGATTTACAAGTGCTGAAAATGAACTGAGCTGAATTGAAGTTGAGCTGCTTGACGCTACGAGGTTGACGGCTTCCTAACCTACAAACTACAGGCGATTTTTCCTCGTTGTTTGGTGAAGCGATGACTGTTTGAGTATGTTGATCTCGTCCGGGACGTTCCGAGAGCATCTGCTTGCTTCGGAGTTCACCTGTTGCTTACTCCATTGTGCATGTGTGTGGAAGACCGAGACACAGAAACTGACTGCTCGTTCTTCTACATTCTCTCGTAGTGATGCTAGGTAATCTTCCGTGTAGATTCTTCTTTCGATTTCTTCGGGGTCTGCTGTCCACTTCTCGTTTTATAAATTGAGCTTGGCAGTAGATGTGTCGGTGTTGAATCACTTGTAGATGCGAGGAGCATCGTCGAGAGCTCCAGCGAGGCGTCCAAAATGGCCGCTGTACTACTACGCCGCGCCGAGCCGGCGGCACGTTGCGCGCTACGAAGCGTGCTTCTGCTTTGCATCGGTTCAGAGTTTTAGCACTGTTGCGCTTTGCACTTGTATCATACCTTGTTACGATGAGTATATACGACTCGAAGGACCAACAATGTACTTGTTAAAGACGAATAAATAATATTTGATGCGCTGATTCAATGTTTGTTCTTTTATCTGTAGTTGAATAGGATGATTAGATATTCTCATCAACAAATTCTGAAATAAACTCTTTTATTGAATATTAAGAGGGAGTTGAAACAGCATTGTTTCTCTCAGTTGCCTCTTATCGTTACATGATGTTAATCGTGCAGCGTGCCGCTTCGTCTGAACGGGAGTTACCGAGACTGAGACCCGAGAGGAAGTTCGCAGTCGAGACGGTCGCGTCGGCCGCGTCGGTCACCCCGCGAGACTCACATACATTCACACCTACAATTAGTACTTGAAACCTAATTGGTGCGCGCAGTCATACAATTTCTTACCAGAACACTCGGGTCGAATTATGCAATCGTGTAGCGTTCGTTACATTTACTTAGTTTCTGGAATTTTCTAATACAGTTTTGAACATAGCAGTTTGTCTTTTATTAGATTGTAGCATTCTTCGATAAATTGGTGTAAAAGCCTTTTTCTCTTGTTTTTACTTTTTTTAAATTTGAGTCCAAAATTGTGAATGCTTTTATTAGTAATTAGGTTGTTGTTGGATAAGGCTTTGATTAAAAACGAGTTGAATTTTGATTCTAATTTTGATAATTCTAATTTTGGTAATTTTGGTTCTTCTGGGATAATGTTGGTTGGCGTACTCATTCTGTAACCTAGGGCAGTGCCCAAAGATGAGATTTGGATTTTTTCAAATTTTAAATAGATGTTTGCCTCGATGGAAAATAAATAAAGCAGCCATAGTATAAGAGAGATCGCATATATGATTTCTATAAAGTGAGTAATGTTTGAGGATTTGATCCCCACCAGGTACCGCAAAGAAATTTAAAAATATTATTGGATTGAGAGAATTTTTTTGTATATAATTGATACGTTTTGTAATGGACAATTGATAATCAAAAATGATTCCAAGAAAACGAGTGGAATCTGTTGATTTTATTTTTAGACCATCGATTTCAATTTCTAGGTTACCGAGAGTTATATTATTCCTGTTATCATTAAAAATATTACTTATGTCGACTGCAATTTACTATCAGCTGATAAGAATTTTTCCATCGGTCTTACAGTCTTACAAATTAGATTAAAATAATTAATATTTATGGCAGTCAGATGGCCCTTGTTTATAATCACACCCGCAGAATCTGAAATAAAAACTTAATTAAAACCTGGAAAAAACTTTGTTAGCAAAGGACGATCTGACTGCCCCCCACCACCAAATTGCCCAACGTTTCGAGCCCGCTCCGGCTCCTCCTCAGGGACTGAAATGAAACCCGCGATACACCTCCTTCTATACCCCCATACTCTTCTGTTCTCTTACCCCCACCACCATCCACTTTCCCCTCTCCAACTTTCCATTCTCACTTAAATTAATAAAGAATGATAAAGTTATCTAATTTACTTGACTCTATCAGTAAATTTACATTATTTCGATTTCTTAGAATGTGAATACTTTCATGGCTTTCCCTCTTATATTTATTCTTAATCCCCTGTTCCAAAATATCCACACTCCCAAAATTATGTTAGTAAACATAATATTCAAGTTTTTTTTAGAAACGATAATAATTTAGAAAGGTTATTTAGTAATTGTAAAGACAAGGATGATAAATGTTTAAAATCGGGAGTAGTTTATAAAATTAATTGTAGGGATTGTAATGGTTGTTATATTGGTCAAACGGGTAGATATTTGAAAATCTATTCAATATATAGAGAATATATGAACATCAATATAGTTTACGGAGCTCAAGTTGTACATCGGGTTTGAAAGAACATTGTTTAAAAGTTTGCATTTTTTCGATTTTGGGATTGTGGATATTTTGGAACAGGGGATTAAGAATAAATATAAGAGGGAAAGCCTTGAAAGTATTCACATCCTAGGAAATCGGAATAATGTAAATTTAATGATAGAGTCAAGTAAATTAGATAACATTTATCATTCTTTATTAATTTAAGTGAGAATGGAAGGTTGGAGAGGGGAAAGTGGATCGTGGTGGGGGTAAGAGAAAAGAAGAGGGTATGGGGGTATATGAGGAGGTGTATCGTGGGTTTCATTTCAGTCCCTGAGGAGAAGACGCAGCGGGCTCAAACCGTTGGGCAATTTGGTGGCGGGGGGCAGTCTGATCGTCCTTTGCTAACAAAGTTTTTTCCAGGTTTTAATTAAGTTTTTATTTCAGATTCTACGGGGGTGATTATAAACAAGGACAATCTGACTGCCATAAATATTAACTATTTTAAATTAATTTGTAAGACTGTAAGACCGATGGAAAAATTCGTATCAGTTTATTCCTGTTAAATTGAACAATTACAGTTTTTTCGTCACACAAATCCAAGCCTAAGTTGAAAAGATTATTTTTTACTACGATAAGTGATTTTTGAATTAGATTTTTACTATTTTTATGGGTGCTAAATTTGGTGTACAGAGCAATATCATCTGCGAATTGCGACATTTTAACGTTTTTCGAGATATTGTTTGTTATATGAGCAACATATAATGTATGCAATAGTGGGCTTAGTACTCCACCTTGGGGAACACCTTTGTGAATGAGTCTGTGATAGCGTTCTATAAATTCAGAGTGGATCTTTCTTTCGTATATAAGAAACTTAATAAATACAAATAAATTATATAAACAAC
This sequence comes from Torymus aiolomorphi, assembly GCA_036365515.1. Classification (NCBI taxonomy): domain Eukaryota; kingdom Metazoa; phylum Arthropoda; class Insecta; order Hymenoptera; family Torymidae; genus Torymus; species Torymus aiolomorphi. The sequence goes on along the minus strand of CM070875.1, from coordinate 92,141,416 downwards.
CTATTGAAGCTAATTTATTTATTAATATATCATAAATTACATTATCGAAGGCTCCCTTAACATCAAGGAAGGCAGCTGTTGAACTTTTTTTAATATAAACTCTTCATTAATATGTAACGATACATTCGTTAGATTATCGTAGCATGATTGGTCCTTGCGAAATCCGGTTTGACTTTTAGGCAATAATGTATTTTTTTCGCACCAATATTGCAGCCGTTGTTTAACAAGAGTTTCGAAAACTTTACAAACTCAGAACTTACCAGCTGCTTTTTTAATGAAGTGGACGTACGCATTTTTGCTGCTTGGAGAGAACAAATCCGTTGAGTACATTTCATTAAAAATGTCAATAAGAATAAGTTTGTAATTAAGTGGAAAATTCTGTAGGATAAAATAATCAATGCCATCTGGCCCTGGTGCTGATTTACTATTTTCGGAATTGAGGGATAAGTTAAATTCTGTCAGATCAAATGAGGTATCAAGAAATTCGATGTTTTTACATGAATGTAATTTGTTGGAGTTATTTGGCACCCATGGAGGGCTTATTTTTGCTTCCTCATAGAGGAGCTTTGTAACGATGAAAAAAAATTTCGAGACAAAAAATGTTCAAAAAAATGTTTTAAGGCAATATATGTGTATATTAGTTGATTTTGATAATTTTTGTTTTCGTGTGTGTGTGTGAGTGTGTGTGTGTGTGTGTGTGTGTGTATGTTTGCGTGTCCGTGTCCGTGTGCGTGTGTGTGTGTGTGTGTGTGTGTGTGTGTGTGTGTGTATGTGTGTGTGTGTGTGTGTGTGTGTGTGTGTGTGTGTGTGTGTGTGTGTGTGTGTGTGTGTGTGTAAACTCTTCATATCTTCGACGCGAATCAACCGATTTTCGTCGGGTAAAGCTTATTCTCTTCGTCTCGCGGGAAAAGGAAGGTACACTGATGGATTTGAGTTTTTATTGATTTTCTTTTGTTTTATAACCAAAAAACGATTTTGAATTTTCAGTTTTTTTTAATTTTTTCATATCTTAAAGCCATTATTACGCAATATAATAAACTTTTCTTGAAAGGTATTTAAATTACCTATAATTTCCTTTCTTTTAAATTTAAAATATCGTCACCCTGTCATTTGTTATTAAGGAAAACTTTTTTATATTTCATAAATTAATATCTCAAAAAATATTTTATTTATCGACTTAAAATCTTAACCACTTATTAAAGTTATAGAAGACTATATTTTTGGTTAAAATTTTAGGAGATTACCTTCATTTGTTTTTTAGAAAAAAATTATTTTCCAAACAACGATTCTGAATTTTTATTTTTTTTTTATTTTTTCATATCTTACAGCCATTATTACATAATATAATAAACTTTTCTTGAAAGGTATTTAAATTACCTATATTTTCCTTTTTTTAATTTAAAATATCTTCACTCTGTCATTTGTTATTAAAGAAAACTTTTTTATATTTCATAAATTAATTTCTCCAAAAATATTTTATTTATCGACTTGAAATTTTTACTACTTATTACACTCATTGAAGACTATATGTGGCTAGAATTTCAAGAGATTATCTTCATTTTTTTTTTAGAAAAAAATTATTTTAGAAAAAATTTGCGTTTTCGTTGTCGCATGATAACAAGAGCAAACATCATCCAATCGTTCTGAAATTTGGCACAGATGTAGCTTTATATATCTTTAGATCGATTTGGTTGCCCCAAAAAATCGGTCCATTACGAAAAAAGATATTTGAGGATAAAAATTTTTTTAAAAAATTTTCGAATCGCGTTTTCTCAAAGAATACTTGATTTATCGACTTAAAATTTTAACCACTTATGTGATGGATGTGTGTGTGTCAAATGATTTAATTGAAAATAGTTTGGGACACAAGTAATGCCTTATATACAAGATATATGCTGGTTATATATACATATTTTGTAAATGAGTGTCTAAATAATGTGCCGTGTACCATCTGCAGTTACATAGGTTAATAGATGTTCGACATTTTTTGTTTTTACTTCCTGAACTGTATACGATATATGGTACGTGTTACATTATGTAGACAATCATTAATAATAAAGGTAATCTCTATTTATTTTGTTATATTTATTGATTATTGTCATTTTTATTATCGATATGTTATTTTATTTTCTGTTTTAATAATAATTACATCTCATTTACTCTGTACAGTAAAACTGATTTTGAAATATAATTTAATCCAATTTGTATTTGACGCTAATTGCAAGCTGAATGTATTCATACTTTGATTTTAAATTGCTTTTTAGTTAATTGAACAATTAATGTACATTTATTTATTTATTTAACCAGAGTAAAATACAGTAAATTACAAAATTTGTAAACATTATACATAGCTTACATTACAAAAGTATCTATCAGCTAAAAAATATTTTCATTTTCGCTTATACAACGTACTTAGAACTAATTTTAAAAAATAGAATTAATTTGGTTAGCACAGGAAAATTTCGTTTATATTCCTTTTTCTCAAAATTACTTGAGGTGTTTAAGGTGTCAGTTACGACGGATGTCACAACAGATTCGAGAAGCCATGTGTGATTTTTTTTTTTTGGTTTATTAATGATGGTTTCGTCTACTTCATTAGTTGATTTTTTCGTTTTTTTCAAGTTATATTTTGATATTCGACGATGTTGAATGATTATATTTTAAGTTGCACATACCATTCGCACATATATATAGGGGAGCGTCCAGCAGAAACGGGCCACCGAGCGCGCGCGGTGCCTTTTTTCGCGTAAAAGGCGCTCTATTTAACTCGTTCATAATCGTATGCTGCGTCTTTGAAAAAAAAAACCAAGGACCTATATCGATAGATTTTGTCCTGCTCTTTCCAATCGTGCCATTGTATTTATTGCGAAACGCTTTCTTCCGGACGAAAACTCGAGTTGAATATTGAAAGCCATTTTTCTCAAAGTATATCATGTTTTTTTTTCAAAATAGTCTACACCATTGGAAAGTACAACTCTTAAGCTTCAAAACTCTATCTTGGAGAAGTTGGAGAAATAAAGGGTTTAAAAGTAACAACATGAAAAAGACAGCGCCGAGGATCCGCGCGAGCCCCTCGCGCCCGTGCGTACGGCACGTTTAAGTGCACGCTCTATTCAATTCGCTAATAATCGTGTACCAAGTCTCTGAAAAAAGAACTAAGGACATATATCGATAGATTTTTTCCTGCTCTTTCCAATGGTGCTATTATTTTTATTCCGAAATGCTTCTGTTCGGGATTAGTACCCGAAGTGCCCGCTAGATGGCAAGCACCAAGCGCGCTACCTTCAATGAAAAACATCACCCCGCGGGCTTAAATAGAGGCCTGCGTCGCCCACTAGCCAGGTGCTTTATGCACATGCCTTATTACTTTGCCCCTTTGTCTTATTGCCTTATTTTAAATTTCTGTTTCACTGCTTTCAGTGCGTTCATGGATATTTTTATGTTTAATATATTATGTTTTTCAAATTTTGTTATATAAATGAACAAAGTTCATTGTAATATTATACTAACTGTTACAACTAGATCCACAAAATTATGTCTACGCATTGGCATTGTAAGTTACAAATCATTTTATATTTACAAAAAAGTAAGGGTGAAATAGCACATCGCGTGTATTAATCCGCCCTTGAGCATAGCGTAAAAAGTTCGGGCAGCCGCTGTCTTTTTGATCTTACTATTTTTGAACTTTTCATGTTTCAACTTAAAAATATAATATTTTATAGTTTAAGACTTGTACTTTTGAAGAATATAATTCATTTTGAAGAAAAGACTGATACTTTATTGAAAAAATAGAGTTTAAACATTCAAATGAAATTTTCAACTAGAAGGAAGCATTATGGAATAAAAATAATAGCACCATTGGAAAGAGCAGGAAAAAATCTATCGATATATGTCCTTAGTTCTTTTTTCAGAGACTTGGTACATGATTATTAGCGAATTGAATAGAGCGTGCACTTAAACGTCCCGTACGCACGGGCGCAAGGGGCTCGCGCGGACCCTCGGCGCTGTCTTTTTCATGTTGTTACTTTTAAACCCTTTATTTCTCCAACTTCTTATCAAACTCCAACAAAAATTCTTATCAGTTGATAGTAAATTGCAGTCGACATAAGTAATATTTTTAATGATAACAGGAATAATATAACTCTCGGTAACCTAGAAATTGAAATCGATGGTCTAAAAATAAAATCAACAGATTCCACTCGTTTTCTTGGAATCATTTTAGATTATCAATTGTCCATTACAAAACATATCAATTATATACAAAAAAATTCTCTCAATCCAATAATATTTTTAAATTTCTTTGCGGTACCTGGTGGGGATCAAATCCTCAAACATTACTCACTTTATAGAAATCATATATGCGATCTCTCTTATACTATGGCTGCTTTATTTATTTTCCATCTAGGCAAACATCTATTTAAAATTTGAAAAAATCCAAATCTCATCTTTGGGCACTGCCCTAGGTTACAGAATGAGTACGCCAATCAACATTATCCCAGAAGAACCAAAATCAGAAGTCCGGTCGCTACAGCAGAGACTAACAGATCAGCAGCGACAGGCGGCGTCTAGCACCAGAATACGTGACGCGAGACCAGGACAGAACGTCCACTTTGAGGAAACGTTTTACACAGCAGATGAACCAGGAGCATGGGACGTACGGCAACGTTCGCCGCCGTCAGCTCGCCCCAGGGACTAGGCTGGTTTCCGGGACGGAAATACTGCTTGGGAGGGGGGTGATCGCCGGTATCCGACGAGAAGTACGAGCTGGCAACACCAGACCACACAGGGCACATCGGCAAATCTCTCGAGGTCGGGGTTTTACCACTCGAGAGATATAGGCCAAGTTGTGCGGAAGTGGCAGATACGATTCTCTGGTGCAAAGAGCCAGAGCATCGAGGTGTTCCTGGCTAGAGTAGAAGACTGCAGAGTCCTGGCCAACATCACCGAAGAAGAGGTACTCTCGTCGCTATCGGAGCTGTTCACAGACACGGCAGCGACGTGGTACCGCAACGAGAAGGAGAAGTGGACCGCGTGGCAATACTTCGTATCAGCGGTGAGGCGCTGGTAAGGAACTACAAAAGGATTCCAGCAGCGACTAATAGCGTAGGCCAATAACCGCACCCAGGGGGAAGAGGAGACCGTGAGGGACTACATCACGTGCCTCATAGCGATCAATCGCAAGATATCGCCTCCCCCCAAGATGGAGCAACAGCGGGATAAACTCGACCGGAACCTCCGACCACAGCTGCAAGCCATGGTTCGGAGGACAGACTTCCAGACAGTAGAGGGTCTGTTAGAGCTGGCGGTGGAGGCGGAGCAGACTCTGGAAAATTCAACTTATAGGCTCGCTCCACAGCCAGCGACGACGCTACTGCCGGAGATGGCTTATTAGCCTCCTCCTAAAGCCGACCCGCAGAGGAAATCCAAGGCAGACGCCAAGGAGGGCAAAGTAGCTGCTGCGGTCGGCGTGACAAAGCGCAGCCCCTTGTTAGACCACGTGTTTCTCCCACTCACCGTGGGGGGGCTTATGTGGGAAATTAGAGTCGCCATTTGCCCCAGATCGATGCAGACTGCTACTTAAGGGTCAACTTTGTACGTGCGTTCAGGGCTGTAGTTGTCCCGGATACGGATAGGCTCTTTTGTAAGGACTCAGAAGTCTATGTCGAGCTGGAAGTAGCCAGCTTGACGACCGATCTAAGCGCAGTGTCTGCTATCGGGCTCGAGGAGGCTACGGACCTTCAGCGGGCGGAGCTGAAGTTAATGGTAGACGCCATCCTGAGCAAGCTTCCGCCAGGCTTAGGATGCGTAAAGGGCGTGGAGAATGAGATCACTCTGCGGGACACTCGACCAATCAAGCAGAAGCACTATTCAGTCTCGGATAACGTGCAAGAAGAGATGCACCGTCAAGTAAAGGAGATGCTCGAAAAAGGCATGATCGAGCCCTCTTGAAGCGGGTGGTCGAGCCCCATCGTGATGACCCGAAAGAGTGACGGAACACGGCGGTTCTGTGAAGATCTGCGCAAGGTGAACGCAGTCACGGAACCAGACGCCTACCCCCTACCGAATATGCAGGATATTCTGCGGAAATTGAGGAAGGCGAAGTTCATCTCCACGCTCGACCTTAAGAGCGCGTACCACCAGATACCCCTGGCGGTGGAAGCGCGACTTATAACAGCCTTTACGTTCCCTGGGATGGGGCTATACCAATTCCGGCGGATGCCGTATGGACTTACGAACGCGCCCGCCACCTTCCAGCGGCTCATAGACCAGGTGCTCGGATCCGAGCTAGAGCCGTACGTCTATGCCTACCTCGACGACATTATAATTGTCACCGAGTCATTCGAGAAGCATAAGGAGTGCCTCCGAATGGTGCTAGAACGGCTAGCAGCCGCTGGATTGACGCTTAATGCAGATAAGTGCGTTTTCTGCAAGCCAGAGGTAGCATACCTGGGTTTCTTGGTTAACCGGGACGGCACGAGGCCTAACCCGGCCAAGATCGAACCAATCAGGAACTACCCGATGCCCCACAACCTGAAGGTACTACGGAGGTTCCTAGGCACCATCTCCTGGTATCGGAAGTTCATCCCGAACTACGCTACCATCGCTAAGCCGCTCACGAATCTGACTAAGAAAAACCAGAAGTATGACTGGCTCGAGGAGCAGCAGCACGCTTTCTATCTGCTGAGGCGATGGTGATGACCGCTCCGGTGCTGCACCGAGCCCATCCTGAGGGATTATACATTGTGCAAACGGATGCGAGTGACGTGGGCCTAGGCGCAGTGCTACTCCAAGAGTTAGAAGGGCAGGAGAGGGTGATCGAGTTCGCGAGCCATGTGCTAACATCGGCGGAGCGTAACTACAGCGTTACCGAGCGAGAGTGCCTCGCGGTAGTATGGGCCATCCAAAAGTTTCGCCCATACATCGAGTGCTACGAGTTCAAGGTAGTGACAGACCATATCAGCTTGCGATGGCACTGTCAACTGAAAAACCCAACGAGCAGGTTAGCTCGTTGGGCATTGGAGCTGCAAGGCCTCAAGTTCACCGTTGAACACCGCAAAGGTGCCTTGAACCACGTGGCAGACGCCCTCTCTCGTATGTATGAGGATGAAGACGGGCTAGAAGTGGCTGCGGTGTCGTGGTTCACCGACACCGAGGATACGTGGTACCAGGAGTGGTGCACCAAGGTCAAAGAGCAGCCCAATGACTACCCTACCTATAAAATCGTAGCAGGCAGTCTCTATCTTTACTGCCCCAAATCAAAGATAGACTCAACACTCGGAGACGATGACGATGCCTGGAAACAGGTGGTCCCAGAAGAGCATCGTCGCGAGGTGTTGCAGAAATGCCACGACGACGCCACCGCTGGACATCTCGGCAGAAAGAAGACGTTCGCCAGAGTCGCGCTGCGCTACTACTGACCGCGCTGCTATGCGGAAACGCAGGAGTACGTGCGAAACTGCGAGACGTGCCAGCGCTTCAAGGTGGAACAAAGGGCTTCAGCCGGCCTCATGGGGCGCCGAGTCATCGACAAACCCTGACAAACTCTGGCAAGCCGTGGCTGGAGACATCATCGGACCGTTGCCTCGAAGCTCCAAAGGCTGCGAGTACATCCTGGTGTTCCAAGACCTTTTCACCAGGTGGGTAGAGGTATCTCGCATACGTAAGGCCAACGCCAAGACGGTGATAGCGGAACTAAATCAGAAGATCTTTCGTCGATTCGGTTGCCCGGAAGTCTTCTTGTCTGACAACGGCACAGAGTTTAAGAACTATGCCGTGGAAGACTTCCTGCGGGAGCGCGTTGTGCATCACACCCGCACTCCTCCCTATCACCCTGAGGCTAATCCGGTAGAACGAGCCAACCGTACCCTAAAGACGATGGTCGCTTCCTACCTTACGGAGCGGCATAGTAGATAGGACGAGAAGATTCCGGAACTTCTCTTCGCCATGCATACGGCTGAGCAAAGTTCTACTGGGATGAGCCCGGCTCTAATGCTCTATGGGAGACAGCCAGAACACCCTGGCACACAACGAAGGATGCAAGAGGTAGCAGCAGACAACCCGGCTCAAGAAGAAAGTTTGGCTCCCTGGAAGGAGCGAATGGAGGCTCTTTCAGAGTTACACGCGCGCGCCGCTTCTAGAGCGCGCGCGGCTCAAGAACGCCAAGCCGGCTATTATGACGCCTGCAGGCGCGAGACAACTTTCAAACCAGGTGACAGAGTGTGGAAGCGCAGCCCTCTGATCTAACACCTACAAATTGATAGGCGACGGCGGTGAGGTAGGTGGTGGCTGCGGAACAGCTGAAAAGCTACCACTCTGCTTCGCCAGAACCCGATGAGCCGGAAGGGACGGTCGACGCGGAGACCGCGCCAACGAGCGGGCCCTCCGGCGACGCCCTTACGGTCGAAACGCTTCCGAGGAGACGCGGGAGGCCTCCGGGTGCTCGAGCAGTGGTAGTAGACCCACTCGAGTAGACCCCGGTGGCACCGCCCGCCTCACCTCCTCCACGGAGGGGACGCGGAAGACCCGCGGAAGCCCGAGCAGTGGTAGTAGACCCACTCGGGCCGAATCCGGTGGCCCCATCCGCCCCAGCCCAACCGCAGCGAGGACGCGGGCGCCCTCGGAAAGCCACCTGACCCGCTTTCCTACGTCGCGGCCGATGGGAAACCACAGCGAGCCTGCGACATCTAAAATTCCAACACCACGACCTTACCAAATTTCCTCTTTCTCTGTTTCAGATGTTGGAAATCCCAGAGGAGACCCTCGGGGAGGTCCTCGCTGCCCTCATGCTGATGAACCTGGGAGACGTGGCCCATGGGACGATCGAGGCCGCCCTACATGTCATGCGCGAGAGGCAGCTCGAGCGGGAGCGGGAGCGCGAAGAGGAGGCGAGCTGGGAGCGCCCCGTGATGGCGGACTGGGACGACGGGCAAGCGGAAGCTGGTCCCGCAAACTCGGGGGTCCCAACCTCCTCGCCCCGGGATGATCTAAGACCCCCTCCAGCGAATCCCATCCCGCTCAGCTGGCCAAAAGTCGCCACCAACGACTGCGCGACCCAGACGGAAGGGAGCGGTGGCCAGCCGCCCTCCACCTGGGAAGAGGTGACGAGGACCCTGGAGCGGGCTCGCAATCTGGACCGGGAGGCCTAGCGCGCTCGCGACGACGCCTCCGCCGCCTTCGAGGGATGGTACAGTGCCAACCCTGTACCCACGGCGGAAGTCACCAGGTGGCCCAGCTGATCGGTGACAAGAAGGAGGTGCTGCAGCACACCGCCGCCTGGCTAGCGGAGCGGCGACAAGCCCGCAACAGGAAAGCCGCAACAGGAAAGCGCAACAGGAGGCCCGGTGCCGCGTCCGCGCCGAGCTGCAAGCCGCCCAGGCCGAGCGACTGGACGAAGAGGCGGCGTTCGCGGAAGTGCCGGCGCGCCTGGAAGAGGCGCAGCGCCGCGAACGGGACCCCGCCGAGCACCTCGGCCGCAAAACAAGGGCCGAAGGGGCAGCCACCCTTCCCCCCACTCCCCGGGTGAAGTACTGCATGGCCTGCGGGAGAGCCGGCGTGAAAGAAACGCGCCGGTGCCCAGGTCATGCAAACCAGCCGCGGAAACCAGTATAGAGCTGTAGGAGAGACCGGGAAAGAAAGAAAATAAAAGAAGTATCGGCACCCACTTTAGAATTTGCCTCCTTATTTCAGCGCCCTTTCCTTCCTCGATGTAAACGTCCACGGGGACGTCATATCTGGGTGGGGGGTGTAACGGGCGCCGATATAAGTTACGAGAATCACGTTTACTGCGTTGCGAGATTTGAATCTCGCGCGCTTGCACGTATGGTGATCGACAGAGCGCCACGTGGAACAAACGAGAAGCAGATGGAGAAGAAGACGAAGCCGCCGCGCCGCTGCGATCGTGAGCGCGCAGCCATGTTGTTGACCGCCGTGACACGCAACAAGTCTCTGTTCGGGACCTCCGCGCATCGTGAAAGTTTCTGGTGTGTGAGCCGCGCCTCCACGACTGCAACCGAGGACCACCGCGCCGCCACCAGTGAGAGTGGCCGACTGAGAGACAGCGAGAGGAAGAGAGAAAGAGACAGCGACATCATAGGCCGGGGACAGTGAGGCACGCTCCATCCCCGCCCCGATAGCAGCGAGAGCGAGAGAGATAGCTGCCGATCGCGGTAGGGTCTGCGATGGCTGGCCAACCGAGAATAAGTCGCGCTTGATGTATGCGTTTTGATTGTCGCGGAGTAACCTGTCGCCGTCGCGCATCGGCGGCCGTGAGCGTGCGTGCAAAGTAGAGTCTCGGCCTGCGCGTTTGATTGTTGATTATTGTTCGGGTTCGCGCCCCTTAGTGCGATGAACTGGGTGGAATAAACCACTCTCAATTTTATCTTAACATTCGAGTCACGAGTAATTAGCGCGCCTAACCTATGCATGTTTCCCGAATACCGCGCTCTACCCTTTTCAGCCGCTACGCTAGTCGCAGGCATTGCCTCCTAGAGGAGCATCGGTAGCGGGAGTAAGTATTTCATAAGCCGCTTGGAGGTTATACCGAACGGCATTGTGCGGGAAAGGCCGGCTGCGCTGGTAATGCTAGGTCATAGTCAGCAGCCGGTAGTTCGCGGGCAGCAGTTGGCAGCAGCGGCAGAGCGCAGCGCCGGTTCTGGTAGAAAGCGGCTTAGGCTTTCTACAATAGAAGCCGGGCTCGCATGTTCGGAACCTGTACCGAGGCACTTCTGCCGGACTACAGGTCATTCTACAACGGTAAGTCGCCCGGGCGTAGAATACACTCATATATTACCCCTGAGAGGGATTAATACCCTCTCCATAACTGAACCCCGTTACAATATTTTTTTCGTGTTCATTTGTTTGTTTATATTAATGTTAACATAAATAGGAAAGTGGTCGGATCCAAACATTTCGTCGTGAACACTGATTGTTATTTTATGCGCAAACTGACAATTTGAAAATATTAGATCGAGATTAGATTGTTTTTCCTTTTAAAATCAGCGTGAGTAAGGCTATCCGATTTCAGCAAATATAGATCGACATCATCAATAGCTTGTAAAAGTCTATTACCATTAATGTCATTATCGGAACAGTTCCAAACAACGTTATATGTCTGTAACGCTATTGATGATATTGTTCCATGTATCTTGTGTGGTGGTATATCCAGGAGTTCTGTAGCATGCAAATAAATTGAATTCCGGTGTCACATTATTTATGTTTAGTCCACAAAGTTCAAAGGTAGTCTCATCGGGGCTCGCAATGTTGTCAATAACTTTGTAAACTAAATTTTTTCTTATTAAGAAGGGAAGGGTATTCCATCGCCTCTTGAATGTAATCTATCTTGTCTATAAATATTGAAGTCGGAAAAGTTTAAATGATGTTGCTCTTTAGCCATGTTCCGACACATACAAAAATATCAAGGTTTTTTTTATTATAGATTCGATTTCTTCCTTGTGTTTTAATATACTGCGTATATTCCAGTACAATATTTTTAAGGCTATACTTTTGATGACAGTGTTATCGGTATTGTTGTTTTGAACGTGTGGATTCATTCTTCAGCTGAGGATAAAACCTCGCTGGTATTATAAGCTGCACGAGCGTTGTCTATTTTCTTAATGATACTAGTAATTGTTGTCTTCAAATTTTTCGGTTGGATATGATCGTAAATTTTTCTAAGCATGTCAACAATGGTAGAGGTATTGTTGGTGTATATTAACTGTGTCGGGATTCCCATAGGTATTAGATAAAAAGTTACCGATTTCTTCCATACTAAAGGTGTTTCAATATTATTATCAATAAAAAATGTCTTAGCTGTTTCTAAATTAGTCAATATATCGTCTGTACTTTGAGAAGTTTTAATTCTTTTCTTGGGCTGAGATATCTTTTGTTTTACTTTTTTACTTATATTAGAGTCTTTAGTTTTGTTTTTGTTTAAATTTCCGGTGGCCGAACTAGGATTGCTATTGGATTCACTCGAAATTGTCGAATTAATTAGATTTTCTGTTGGTAAAGTGGGAAATTGTATGTTTGCATGGTTGATATTTGATTCCGTGTTATTAGTTTGAGTAGATTCGATATCACTTGGCGGTTGTTGAGTATTATTTATGTAGCCTGGTTGTAATTGAGAGAATGATTCGGTATTTTTACAATGTTTAGACAAATGGCCTTCTTCATTGCACACTTATATACACAGTGACCCATTTTAATTGCCGCACCTGGATTTCTCGGAACCTAAGCCAGATAGAGAAAAATGGTTCAAACAAAAGTTATAGGGGACAAAGGGGGCCACATAACGGTGCTAACGTCTTTGACCTTGAACTTGACCTTTGAGGTTATTTCAAGGTCAAAGTGGTTTTTTCATATGGAAACACCTAGTTTTGACCCCGGATTCGGAAAGAGCGAGAAATTTTACGTTCAAAATCATATCGAGAACTTTTTTCCAAGGTCATTTCAAGGTCAAATCTAGGTCAACTCAGAAAAGTCCGTTTAAAATCGTTTTTTTCCATGAACCACAGGCTAAGCTGGTTCAAATTGATCGCAGGCTTAATAGAGGAACCCACACACCCCAAACACACACGACAAAAACTTACACATCCTAGTAAACAAAACTCAAACTCGTACATCCTAACCCCATACACTTCATGCCCTCACATGCTGAACTGTTACATCCCGGTCCCACAACCATACCCCACGCCCCCCAGTCCCACACATCCCTACCCCACGCATGCTAATCCCATACACCCCAAATCCACACATCCTGAACCCTGAAAAATTTTTCTCAAGGGCAAAATGATTTTTTAACAGAAACTTTAAGATCGTTGAAGCTTCTGTTATAAATGTATTAACCTTACTTTTTGCGCTACCCAGAAACAACGACGTGGATGTAGTAAGGATTGTTTCCTTTGGGGCGCTTAATTAAAGTGAGTCCCCTTGCCTCTCACTGTTCGGGGTGCTTGATTAAAGTGAGTCCCCTTGCCTCTCCCTGTTCGTGGTGCTTGATTATAGTGAGTCCCCTTGCCTCTCACTGTTCGGGGTGCTTGATTATAGTGGGTCCCCTCGCCTCTCACTAATGTAAATAAATTTTTATTTAACCTCGAAGCAAGTGTTCGAAGTTACGACCATTTGCTTCAAGGCACATAGTCAAACGCCATTGAAAATGGCGAACTGTGTTCTGCAAAGTTTGTCTCGGAATGGCAGCGCATGCTCGACGAATTCTATCCTGCATATCTGCTCTTGTAGTAGGTTGTTGCTCAAAAATAGCATTTTTCAAATACCCCCATAAACAAAAGTCTGATGGTAAAGTATGCGATGAAGAAGCAAGCCATTTCACCGGACCTCCTCAACCAATCCATCTAATACTAAAGTGTTTATTAAAAAATGCTGTTATTATGAGCGTGAAATGTGGTGCTCCACTATCCTGCTAGAACCTGAAAAATACATTTAAAAGAACCATTGACGGAACCTATTTTCTTCGTAGATGTGTTTTTAATGATTACATTATCAAAATTAGTATTTCCGAAATTCGAACTCTACTAATTCACATTATTTACATAAAAGAAAAAAATAAAAGGAAGTTTTAGTTTTATTTGCAATTAAAATAAGAAATAATGCTTTATTGAATTGAATACCTTTAATGTTTTAACGATTATTTTATTTTAACATTTAAAATTAATAAAGTCTGACAAACGAAGTATTTATGGCAATTACAGTTAGCTAATTAAAGTTACCGTAATTTTCCAACGTTTTTCCTTTTTAGGCGCGACCATACGGGCGAGCCTTATAATTATTAATATTTTTGATACCATTTTACTAATTTAAATTTAATAGTAATTAATAGCTAACTCTGAAATGGCTGACTGTCCGCCCAACGAGATCGTTGATATGATTTTGGTTTTAGGAGCAAGCCAAAATAATTATCGTGGTGCGGCAAGGCTTTATGCTGAACGCTATCCTGACAGACGACATCCTGACGATAGAGCTATCAGACGTTTAACTCAAAGAGCTCGTGGTGGACACATGGTTCGCCAACGTAGGCGCCATGAGTATGATGAAAATGATAATCGAGTTGTAACTATCCTTGCAATAATTCATCTTGACCCACGCATTAGCGCTCGTCGAGTCGAAAGGGAAATTGGTATTCCAAGAAATACTTTTTTAAGAATTATGAAGGTGCTTTAACATCACGCGTATCATATTACTTTGGTTCAAGAGCTACAGTTTCAGCATTTCCAACAGCGTATTGTGTTTTGCCAATGGGCTTTACAAATGATAGAAAATGATCCAGACTTTTTTAACTTTGTTCTTTTTTCTGATGAGGCACAATTTTGAAGTGATGGAGAACTGAATAGGCATAATTGCCATTATTGGTCTGATGTGAATCCTCATTGGGTCAGAACTATAAAACATCAAAGACGTTGGAGTATTATGGTATGGTGCGGGATTATCAATGGATATTTGATTGGCCCTTATTTTTTTGAAGCAAATGTAAATCAACATGCCTATTTGACGCTAATAAGAGATGAACTACCTGGATTGATGCAAGATGCTGATTTAGAAACGCGACGAAGAATGTGGCTCCAGCAGGATGGCGCAGCACCACATTTCGCTCGAATTGTAAGGGCTTTCTTGAATGAGCACTATGGTAACAGATGGATTGGTCGAGGAGGTCCGGTTAACTGGCCTGCTTGCTCACCCGATCCTACATCACCAGATTTCTATTTATGGGGGTATTTAAAAAATGCTGTTTTTAAGCAACAACCCACTACAAGAGCAGATATGCAGGATAGGATTCGTCGAGCATGCGCTGCCATTCCGAGACAAACTTTGCAGAACACAGTTCGCCATTTTCAAAGGCGTTTGACTATGTGCCTTGAAGCAAATGGTCGTCATTTCGAACACTTGCTTCGAGGTTAAATAAAAATTTATTTACATTAGTGAGAGGCGAGGGGACTCACTATAATCAAGCACCCCGGACAGTGAGAGGCAAGGGGACTCACTATAATCAAGCACCCCGACCAGTGAGAGGCAAGGGGACTCACTTTAATTAAGCACCCCAAAGGAAACAATCCTTACTACGTCCACGTCGTTGTTTCTGGGTAGCGCAAAAAGTAAGGTTAATATATTTATAACAGAAGCTTCAACGATCTTAAAGTTTCTGTAAAAAAATCATTTTGCCCTTGAGAAAAATTTTTCAGGGTTCAGGATCTGTGGGCTTGGGGTGTATGGGATTAGCATGCGTGGGGTAGGGATGTGTGGGACTGGGGGGTGTGGGGTATGGTTGTGGGACCGGGGTGTAACAGTTCAGCATGTGAGGGCATGAAGTGTATGGGGTTAGGATGTGCGAGTTTGAGTTTAGTTTACTAGGATGTGTAAGGTTGGGGTGTGTGGGTTCCTCTATTAAGCCTACGATCAATTTGAACCAGCTTAGCCTGTGGTTCATGGAAAAAAACGATTTTAAACGGACTTTTCTGAGTTTGACCTAGATTTGACCTTCAAATGACCTTGGAAAAAATGTCTCAATATGATTTTGATCGTAAAATTTCCCGCTCTTTCCGAAACCGGGGTCAAAACTAGGTGTTTCCATATGAAAAAACCACTTTGACCTTGAAATAACCTCAAAGGTCAAATTCAAGGTCAAAGACGTTAGCGCCATTATGTGGCCCCCTTTGGCCCCTATAACTTTTGTCTGAACCATTTTTTTCTATCTGCCTTAGGTTCCGAGAAATCCGGGTGCGGCGATTAAACTGGGTAATCGTGTATATATATATATATATATATATATATATATATATATATATATATATATATATATATATATATATATATATATATATATATATATATATATATATACACACACACGATTACCCAGTTTAATCGCCGCACCCGGATTTCTCGGAACCTAAGGCAGATAGAAAAAAATGGTTATATATATATATATATATATATATATATATATATATATACACACACACGATTACCCAGTTTAATCGCCGCACCCGGATTTCTCGGAACCTAAGGCAGATAGAAAAAAATGGTTCAGACAAAAGTTATAGGGGTCAAAGGGGGCCATATATATATATATATATATATATATATATATATATATACACACACTTATCGGGGTTTATGTAGCCGAAGACTGTATATTAATACGTACAGCCCAGAGTTCCCTATGGCAAGTGACTAAAGAAATAATGGACCCTGGGGTTATAGACTCTAGGTCTGGCCGCATAAACCCCTATTTTTAGAAATATTATGAAGCCCGGGCTGTATAATCAAAATCGGGCTCGATAAACCCCTATATATAGTATAATTTGAAGACTTCATGTCACTTATCTTGCTACAAAAGTTTTGTATTAGCTGTAAATATACATTAAAAAATTTATTTTATTTGTCGAATACTTCATACAATATATTTAGCAATGTGCTCAAACCTCACTTACTTTGAATTTTCTGAATAGATATTATAACTGATTGACATCAGAGTTACCGGTACCTGGATCAAGAATTCATTCTTAACTTGAATCACTACTTTCTTAATATTATATAAGTATTTCTATAATATACTACAGCGATTCTATATAAGTACTTTTTATAATGATTCAAATTATTTAATACAGAATGTCAGACATGTTGCGGATAAAACTTATAGTAAGTTAATCTTTATCGGATATTCACTAAAAATGATGTTTTATACTACTTTAGATGAATTTAAAATTTAAAATTATCATTTTACTGATAATGAATTAACTCGTATTGGAATTATGAAACTGGTGATTAGACTGCGATAGTACAGGTATTTAATTCAGTTATAAGATATCAAAATGGATAATTTTTCATATGGTTCTTTTGTATGAAATATATGAAGTGTTTTTGTCCAATTATTTTTTTTTTTAATTTCAAAAGTTCATATCAATCACATAAATTACACAGCTATTTTAATGTAAGGTTTCAATGTTCTCTTTTGTTACATTATTTTGGCCGGCTGCAATTAACAATTATTTTTCAATAGTCTTAGTACAATTATTTTTATGGAATTTATGCAAAGGCTTATCCACAACATGTCTGACTTTCAGTATTAAATAATTTGAATCATTATAAAAAATACTTATATAGTATTACTGTAGTATATTATAGACATACTTATATATATTAAGAAAGTAGTGATTCAAGTTTAGAATGAATTCTTGATCCAGATACCGGTAACTCTGATGTCAATCAGTTATAATATCTATTCAGAAAATTCAAAGTAGGTGAGGTTTGAGCACATTGCTAAATATATTGTATGATGTATTCGACAAATCAAATTAGTTTTTTAATGTACATTTACTTCTAATACAAAATTTTGTAGTAAGATAAGTGACATGAAGTCTTCAAATGAAACTCAAGCACAGAATGGCTTACGGTTGCATGATTTAACATTTTTATGGTTTTTATTAATTTTCAATGTGCTGTAGATTTTGTTCCTTAGCTCCAGCCATAAACTTTTGTTTTAAATTAAAGTATTTTGTCCAAAGTATTGAAAAAAACTTTGGTGGAGATATTTGGTACTGGCGTAGTCCTTACTTTTGCTCGATGAAGGTATACCAAAAACCAACCAATCAGAGACTTTCAAAAAGGGTCATAAGAAAAATACTGGTGTATTCTACAAATAAAATGCAAACTTTTTCCCAATCAATATTCTATATAAAAAGTTTCAAGATTTTGAGTAAAAAAATGAATAAACTTGGATTTTAACCAAAAATTGCAAAAATTTTGAATTTTCAATGTTGTACAACTTTTATATTTATGCAAATATCGACCTAAAATTTGAGGAACATGTTTTTTTCATAAAAAACTAAAAGTAAACGAGTTTTGAGCGATTTTAAAACTTTGACATGCTCACTTCACCTGAAACATCCCATATATATATATATATATATATATATATATATATATATATATATATATATATATATATATATATATATATATATATATATATATATATATAGTTATAGCATATCGTAGTAACTAAATCTCACTCGATTCTAAAAGAAAGAGGCAGAGAGTATATAACAACAATAAAATTGTGACTCTACAATAACCTCAAAATATCGTATGGTACTTTTATCTTATATACTCGACTCGAAAAGAAAGGGAGAGAGAGAGAGAGAGAGAGAGAGAGAGAGAGAGAGAGAGAGAGAGAGAGAGAGAGAGAGAGAGAGAGAGAGAGAGAGAGAGAGAGAGAGAGAGAGAGAGAGAGAGAGAGAGAGAGAGAGAGAGAGAGAGAGAGAGAGAGAGAGAGAGAGAGAGAGAGAGAGAGAGAGAGAGAGAGAGAGAGAGAGAGAGAGAGAGAGAGAGAGAGAGAGAGAGAGAGAGAGAGAGAGAGAGAGAGAGAGAGAGAGAGAGAAGAATATAACAAGAAAAATATGTTTTAAAATAACAAAAAAGTTGTGGTATTTGAAAGAAGAAAGAGATAGATAGAGAAAAGAATATATAATAAAACGAACAACAACAATTGTAATTCTAAAATAACCTCGAAATATGGTATGGTTATATATTTTTATAATTCAAATCAGCTGATGGCATGGCATCAAATACTTTTATATATATAGATAAGTATTATTTTTTGTTGAGGACGTGGATGGTGCTTGGATTAAATAATAGTCACTGTTAATAATAATGGTTTATTGAAGAGAACTTAATCTAATGGAGCAGATAGCTCCCATGAGCTAAACCGCTCGGTGTGAGGCAAGCGCGACAAGAAGAATGATATGTAATACGCTGTGGTCGTCTCTCGTGTCTCACGCGACTCTCTCATCTACACTCTGGGGTGGGGAGACACGCATGTGTGTGTACAGTCTGCCGCCTCTCGGCAGACGCGCTAACAAGTAAGTCTCGCGTATAGAGTATATTGTGTGGAAAGATTCACACATTCCAACACGCCTCCTTGAATTTTCAACACAATATAAATGTTCATTTTGAATTTAGATAACTAAATTAATTTCAACGCATTTCTATTTTTAGTGAATTTCGTTCTATCTAAACTTTTAGTTAATATATCTGCTACATTAAATTTGGACTCAATTTTTACGATATCAAAAACGCCGTTCTCATAGGTTTCATTTATATAATGGTATTACACTTCTATGTGCTTAAAATTCTTCGTGTAATTGCCAAATTTTGCAATTGCTACCGCGTCTGAGTTAGCCTCATACATCTTTATCGGTTTCTCGATCCTTAAATTAAATGGCTCGTTTAAAAAACTTCTCAAAAACAAAATTTCTGTTACTGCTTCTGACATTGCAGTATACTCTGCGAAAGTTGAGCATGTAGTTACCGTGTTTTGCTTACGTGTCTTCCAATAGATTAAATTACCGTGTAATCTTATTAAAAATCCCGTTGTGGATTTACGATCTATAGTATTGCCTGTATAGACCGAATCAACCATACAATCAAATTGCTCATCTTTCACAGTTTTATCATAATACGTTAATTTTAAATCTTTGGTTTTATAAAGGTATTTCAAAATTCTTAAAGCATATTTAAAATGCGTTTGATTATAACAGCTTTGAAATCGACTCATGTAGTTTACGCGATAAGCAATATCTGGTCTCGTACCTGTACTAATATACAATAATTCTCCTATTAAATTTCTATATTTTATTCTTTCATCGATTTCAGTAGCTTGTTCCAGTTTTAAATTACTCTCTATTGGAGTATCATACAGTTTGATATTTTTCAAGTTATATTTTTCGGCCAAAGATTCAATATATTTTGTTTGACTCAAAGTCATTCTTTTTCTATCTTCGCTGTAGTCTATATTTATTCCTATATAATTTTCAACTTTACCTAAATATTTCATAAAAAAAACGTTGCATCAAACTAGCTTTAACTTCATTCATTTTCATTTTATTTTGACAGAATATCAAAAGATCGTCAACAAAAACTAAAATATATTTTGGATCTTAGTTCATATTGTTTACATATAAGCAGTAATCATAATTGCTTCTAACAAAATTTAATTTTTCAGCATATTTATTAAAACAATCATACCAAGCTCTTGGGCTTTCCCTAAGACCATAAAGAGCCTTTTCCAATTTGCATACTTTATTTTGACTTGTTTCATAACCTCTAGGTTCATGAACATATACTTCTGATTTTACAATACCATTGAGAAATGGCTGTCTCTAGATCCATTTGCTCAATAAATAAATTATTTGCAGAACTATAGCTTCATAATATTTATAACGATTGCATTTTGCCTACTGGCCAATAAACATTATTAAGATGCTCTTTTTGTTGAAAACCCCTAACAACTAATTTGACTTTATAAGAGTTATCATTTTTCTTTTTAAAAATCCATTTTACATCTATAATTTTCCTATCTTTCGGTCTATCAAAAACAACCCATGTTTTATTTTTCATTAAACTTTCTATTTCTGAGCCCATATCCTTTTTCCATTCTCTAGATTCTTTGTTCACCGCCTCCTCAAATGTATTCGGTACGTTAGCGTTAACATAGTTTACATATATACAGTGTGTTATTGGATTACCAAATTTATTTACCGGATTTCTTTTTCTTTTTGAAGTTCTTTGTTATATCATATTTTCATTATCATTTTTCTCATCATTTAATTCATTACTCGTTTGTCTGTCATTATCACTAGCATCTTCAAATTTTTTTTCATCAAGGAGCACGGGAGCGCTTCGAAGGCAAGTATAGAATAAGCCTGAGGGCCAACCGCGCTATTCTTACATTGAAATGGGTGCTCGAGATTTTGAAATATTCACTGCGTTTTTAAATCGCATTTATATTATTCCAATTAAGTATAAACAAGATCTATTTTTGGTAACCACGTATAAAAAAAATTTCATGCAAATAGATGCTCTCATATTAGGGTTATCAAGCAATGAAAAATTTTATGTCCGTTTCCGATTTAATATTTTCTCCATGTTTCATCAGACTTCCGCCTTTGGATATATATATATATATATATATATATATATATATATATATATATATATATATATATCAATGGATAGCTGCTTTGATATAAAAAATTTCGTGATATACGCGAGAGAGACGAGAGAGAGAGAGAGAGAGAGAGAGAGAGAGAGAGAGAGAGAGAGAGAGAGAGAGAGAGAGAGAGAGAGAGAGAGAGAGAGAGAGAGAGAGAGAGAGAGAGAGAGAGAGAGAGAGAGCAATCATAACAGCCACAACTGGTGGTTGTACTTGTACCTTAGTATATATAACCTCTACATCTATATGTATTATTATACTTACATACATATATAATTAATAACGTGACGTTAAAACTAGTGTTATTATATATTAAATTTAGGTAAAAATCAAGATTCGAGGGTGGCATTTACGTATATGAAGTCATTGATATGGAGTTACTGAAGATTTCAGTTATGGAATAATACGCATTAGATAAGTATTATAATATTTTTTTTAAATATAAAGCTGTAAAATACTAGATACTTTGTGTGAACTTCTTTTTCCAGGTTAAGTTTGACGTTTATACTTGGGCTTCAGGAGTAATTCATAGGAAATTGAAAAAAGAAACATGTTTATGGATGAAGATAAAAAAATATGTTTATGGAAGTGTGATAGAAAAAATTATAAGGACTTACAGAATACCATGCCTTTCCAATTAAAAAAGCAAGTCGCAATGGTTACTTGAAAAGAATTTGCAGCTAGGACGTACTCTAACCACAAGCTTTTGCTAATGGCTTTTGCAACTTTGTATAGTAGTGATTTTAACGTAAAAAACTTTAGGATGAAATAATTTGACATTTATGATATTTTTGTAAATGTAGGTAGAAGTCTTGATTTATGAAGTCATTTCAAGGACTTGATCATGAACGAAGTAAAAGTTTATGCAAAATCACCATTAGAATGCTGAGAAATGCCAAGACAATGAGTTATTGTGAAATTTCAATAAATTTCAATAAAAACAGATAATTTATTATTAGATTATGCAAGCATATACGAGTACATGACTTGCTTCAGATAATTATGTGAGAGAAAGTGAAACAACAAATAAATACAAATTGAAACTATACAAGGATTTATATACTGTAGTACAACAAAACTATTACAAGAATATTTTTTGCAAAAGATAATGTTTCTGCTCAGAATTGCATTTTCTCAAGATCAGAAGGAATATAAGTAAAAACTTGCATGAACAAAGAGCGGATATGATTCAGATAATATGAAAGAATGTCGAGAAAGCTTTGAATGGCATAGTTTGAAGGATTAAGCTCTAGTATTTTATACTTTCAGACTCATATTTCACTCCTTGAAGAAGATATTAACATAAATAAAAACAAATACAAAAATATACTGATAAAGTTCAATGCATATCAATGCGTTAAAGAATGTATTGCCAAGTATTTTTCAATAGTGACATTAATTCATGGTTCAGAAATTTGAGAAAACAACGCGCAAACATTATTAGTAAACTGTTTAGGCTATCTTATTTTTATAGACAACTTTAATTGATGTGGTCAAAAGTTAGGTTGTTGCGATAAGTGTTGAATGTATTATTATTATTATTTTTTATTTTACAATAGAAGAAGTGGGTAAATAAGTGAATTTGAAAAGTGCATTTAAAAATATCTTTATTATGTTGGTGATGTATGGATCCAAGGTCTTATGTGATGATCCTTGGAACACGAGTTTCTTATGTGTGTGTGAAAAAACTTTTTGAAATAAACAATAAAAATTAGTACAGAGAAATGAACATTTAGCATTTCTGAAATAACTTGTTTTTTGTAATATAAAAATATGGTGCTTCCCAGTGAAATATATTTGTGGGTTCTTATGTCAGTGAAATGTACATTATTTTGTGTATTTTGATAAAAGTTTTGTAAAGTGGAAAGCATAAATAAAATAACAAATAACATAGCATCTGTCCGATACAAATATATTATTGTATTGTTGTAACTTTTGTTTTTAATTTAAGATGTGTAGCAAGTGAAAATTTCAACAAATCCAAGTGTACAGAATAATATAATTAATGACTGGTGTTTGGGAATTCAGTAAGTTTGAATTCCCGCGCGTTCTCGCGGAACGGTTTCACTCACTGCGTCGCCGCGGTGCGGCAGCACCTCGTGGTGTCTCAGCGGGAAAGCTGAGGCGCGACACTGACTACTCAAGTTATACGATATGTCGGTCTCTCTCGCTCTCTCACATGCAAATGTGAGAGAGTGATTGATTTAATTGTCGCGGTAACTAGGTCGAGGCCGAGAAGAAGGAAGTGGTTCAAGGCCTCGCTCTCTTTGCATCTGTATTGTTAAATTATCATCATACCTAAGAATATACGCGTTTGATTATATTATTTCAAAAATTTTTACTAATGTAATCATTTTATCGAGCTTCTTGAAGAAACATTCAAATTTAAAACTTTTCTGAATATCAATACTATCATTTACTAATGATATTAAAAATATACTATACTATAATAAACCCTCATAATGTTATCACACTATGTAATTATTATTTTCTCTTAAAAAGTTGTGAAATATATCTAAAGAACATTTTACAAAAGTTTAAACTAAGACAAGTATTAGTCTCTCCCGCCCTCTCTCCCTCTCTCTCTCTCTCTCTCTCTCTCTCTCTCTCTCTCTCTCTCTCTCTCTCTCTCTCTCTCTCTCTCTCTCTCTCTCTCTCTCTCTCTCTCTCTCTCTCTCTCTCTCTCTCTCTCTCTCTCTCTCTCTCTCTCTCTCTCTCTCTCTCTCTCTCTCTCTCTCTCTCTCTCTCTCTCTCTCTCTCTCTCTCTCTCTCTCTCTCTCTCTCTCTCTCTCTCTCTCTCTCTCTCTCTCTCTCTCTCTCTCTCTCTCTCTCTCTCTCTCTCTCTCTCTCTCTCTCTCTCTCTCTCTCTCTCTCTCTCTCTCTCTCTCTCTCTCTCTCTCTCTCTCTCTCTCTCTCTCTCTCTCTCTCTCTCTCTCTCTCTCTCTCTCTCTCTCTCTCTCTCTCTCTCTCTCTCTCCCCCCCCCCCCCCCCCCAACATCCGTGAAACTGAGTACCAAAAACTTTACTGAGAGCTCAAATATTTTTTTACAACAATCAACACGTTTTTAAAAAGCTATTTTTTAAGTACGTTCAATTCTAACAACACAATTTGTCAAGTCCTTTTATTTCTTTTAGTCTCATTTATTCAATAAGAACGCTCTACAAATGGTAATAATTTTTTTCATGACTGTATAAACTCTCCCTCCTTCTCTTTCGCACCCCACTCTCTCTCCCTCCCTCCCTCTCTCTCAACATCCGTCAACCTGAGTACCAAAAACTTTAATGGGAGCTTAAATATTTTTTTTAAAACCATCAACACATTTTTTAAAAGCTAATTTTTTAAGTACGTTCTATAACAACATAATTTGTCAAGTCCTTTTAAGTCTTCTACTCTCTTCTATTCAATGAGCACTCTTTACAAAAGTTAATAATTTTTTTCATGACTGTACAAATAATAATATTGCTAATACAAAACTTTCTACGAAAGTATAAAATAAGGCAAGTATAGACGTTTTTTCTGGATAATCTATAAAAACAACAAAATTTGTCTAGTCCTTTTATTTCTTCGAATCTCATCTATTCAATAAGCACTCTCTACAAATGGTAATAATTTTTTTCATGACTGTACAAATAATCTATAACATTATTATTTTATATTTATATTTATATTTATATAAATTTATATAAATTTATATTTATATTTATATTTATAGAAATAATATTTATGATTTTGTAAAAGAAATCAAATAAATACGAATGAAAAAGTCTTTTAATTCTTTGAGTCATTGTATGCTGAACAAATTATATGTAAGTAAGTACATTCAAATTGTTCACTGCAAATCATACAAACGAAAGTTGTGAAATCAATTATCGATAGTCAAGTAATGCAAACAACTCTCGGAAACTACTGTATGGCTGTTTTCGGAAATGTATTCAAATTTGTTCATCTTTCTGAGCTATACAAATTAAACAGAAGAAAGTACTGAAATGAATTTATTGTAGTCAAGTACCGGCCATAAGTTAAGGGGGCTAGACATCTTTTTTCACTGAAATAAGAAGTCACATTTTAATACATAAATGTAAACTAATTATTTCATACTTTTTACATATAAAAGTTGGTATATTTACCTTACCTTAAAACTTTCTCCGATGGGCCTTTTATATGGTCCAGAACCATAGTCAACGATGAAACAAATTTTTTTACTAACCGTAAGCTTTGAAATTTTCCTGTGGATGGATTGACTCCAGATTTGAACTAGATTACTTCTGAATAGTATAATTCTCATATGAGTGTAGGGATTTAGGATTAAATGTCGGAAAAAATGTTTACATCAGAAAAATTATGAAAAAATATAAAAAATTTAAAAAAATTAAAAAAAAAACTCTTGAAAAACAGCACAATTTTTTTTTTCTCATTAGATCAAAAATCCCTACACTCATATGAGAATTATACTATTCAGGAGTAATTTAGTTAATCTGGAGTCAATCCATCCAGAGGAAAATTTCAAAGCTTACGGTTAGTGAAAAAACTTGTTTCATCGATGACTATGGTTCTGGACCATATAAAAAGCCCATCGGAGAAAGTTTTAAGGTAAGGTAAATATACCCACTTTTATATGTAAAAAGTATGAAATAATTAGTTTACATTTATGTATTAAAATGTGACTTCTTATTTCAGAGAAAAAAGGTGTCTAGCCCCCTTAACTTGACTGTCATAATAGAACTTTTCGTATCTCGCATATAAAATTACATTTTACGTCCATGTTGTAATTTCAAAATTATTCAGCCAGCGGGGATAAAATACTACTTAACGCCTAAGAGGCCCAATAGCTCACATACTCTTACGAAACTTTAAGAAACCTACGCACTTTACGCCCGTGTGGGCGAAAATTATTTTAATTATATAACTATAATGCCTTCTCTTTATTTCTAAAATTCATAAGAATTTTTTCAGATATTTACGAAAAGTTAACTATGTAATTTTTTTATATAGGCTTTGACTTTTCGTAAATATCTGAAAAAATTCTTATGAATTTTAAAAATAAAGAGAAGGCATTATAGTTATATAATTAAAATAATTTTCGCCCACACGGGCGTAAAGTTCGTAGGTTCTATAAATTTTTGTAAGAGTATGTGAGCTATTGGGCCTCTTGGGCGTTAAGTAGTATTTTATGCCCGCTGGCTGAATAATTTTGAAATTACAGCGTGGGCGTAAAATGTAATTTTATACGCGAGATACGAAAATTTCTATTATGTCAGTCATGTTAACTTATGGCCGGTACTTGACTACAATAAATTCATTTCAGTACTTTCTTGTGTTGAATTTGTATAGCTCAGAAAGATGAACAAATTTGAATACATTTCTGAGAACAGTCATACAGTAGTTTCCGAGAGTTGTTTGCATTACTTGACTATCGATAATTGATTTCACAACTTTCGTTTGTTTGATTTGCAATGAACAATTTGAATGTACTTTTATTTATTTATTTATTAAACCAGAACAAAATTACATAGAGTAAAGTCCTCAGAGATAGATATTAACTACCTGTACGAGGGCTGGTACATGAATACTTAAGACTATACTTATACACTAAAGCTTATATACTAAGTATTAAATATTTAAACCTTAAACATTTAATATTGTCAATATAATTCTCAAAACTTAACGCAAGTAAAACAATATGTATACATTTGTTTATTATATATATTTTTTAGTTTATTTTTTAGTTCATGTTTCCTATTAACACTTTTGCAATAGAGCTTTTTTTAAAATTTTCAATCTCACTGCCAAAGTTTGTATCACTTAAATTAAAAGTTTGTTGATCCCTCTTGCGTATTTTTGGTAGGCGAACTCAGGCTGAGGTCTTGTTGTGAGTAGAATCTAGATCTTGTTGTTATCGATGTAAGTGAAGACGAACTTCCAAGCCTGGGTTTTGCCAGTATTAATTCAGTTCCGCCCACCTGAGTTTGTAATGTAGTTGGTGATTTAGTTAACTCTTGCGTCCGTTTCTTGAAGTTATCTACCTTACCGAGGTATCTCGGTAAGTCAGGTTTTATTATATATTCAGTAGTGTTCATAGCCTTGTTTACCTTAGCATTCAAAATTTTGCATTCTTGTCTGTCAGTGGTAACATGATCAGTATTATAGTCGTTTCCAAATGTCTTATTTGAGAAGCTACAGTTGACGCAGCACTGTTTCTCTGATGTGCACTTTTCTGTTAGATGCGTTCCCGCACATTTTAAACAAGTTGGGCTGTTCTTACACCTTTGGCCATTATGACCCAATCTACCACACTTATAACATGGTTTCACATTTATTATATCGTAAACTTTGCAATTCTGATAACCAACGAATAATCTGTCTTTATTTTCTTTAATATGTTTGTGCATTTCACCCGTTATTTGCATGATGACCGTTACTTTACTGTTTTTGTCATTGCCAGCTACGTGTAATACCTTACCCTTTGTATCTAAATTTGAAAAATTTCTTTGGTTTATGTCATTTTCGATTGCTTTTATATCAGACTTGAATTCATTTTCGATCCCAGTTATTCTTATGACAGGCTTACTAAGCTGTTCTTCTTCGACCTTGTAGAGGTGGTTGAGCTTGGCGTCTAGTAATCTTTTTGCTGTCTTGGCACTTTCCTCGTTCATGCATGTTATTGAAATTACATCTTTACTTTTCATATCAATTTTTTTCGTTTGGATTGATTTTTCTTTAAGTAGATAGTGGAATACTTTTTCCTTTATCACAGATTTCTCTTCTTTGTCTTTTCTTGTCACTACAATTTTCGGCACTTTTTTGGATTGTGGTATGTGTATCTTTTTTGACATTATATCTGCATATGTTTCCTTGTATTTACTCGGTCGTTCTTTTTCTTTCGTTAGAATTTCGTTTAAAAGCAGATTTTTATGTTTCAATTCAGTATTTAGTTCCCTAAGCAGCTGGTTTTCTGTTATTAGTGCACTTACTTTATCACTGTCCTTGTCTTCGCATGTAGTCTCATCCAGCTCATCAACTTGCATTCTGTTTTCTTGAAGGAGGCCTTCATAGTTGATTTTAAGTTTACTGTACTCTGATTCTATTTTCCTATAGTTTTTACTAAGATTCTCAATCGCTTTAGTTTTGGTTTGCAGATCTTCTTGTAGTTTTAGTAACACAACACGTGTGGGATCTTGATTTGAGGTTATGCTCAAATCGTGTTCATCACAAACAACTAACACACTGTTTATGTATCTTACATTTTTTTTTCTATTAAAGTCACTTTTATGAAAAACATTGCAACACCATATACATACTACCGTTTTAACCGCTTGCGTATTGTGACATCGATAGTATATATCGGGAGGGACTGCCTCCGGTGGCAGCCCACTATCCTCCATCTTGGATATATATACTTACATACATATAATTTATTCAGCATACAATGACTCAAAGAATTAAAAGACTTTTTCATTCGTATTTATTTGATTTCTTTTACAAAATCACAAATATTATTATTTTATAGATTATTTGTACAGTCATGAAAAAAATTATTACCATTTGTAGAGAGTGCTTATTGAATAGATGAGATTCTAATAAATAAAAGGACTAGACAAATTGTGTTGTTTTTTCTAGATTATCCAGAATAAGCGTCTATACTTGCCTTATTTTATACTTCCGTAGAAAGTTTTATATTAGCAATATTATTATTTGTACTGTCATGAAAAAAATTATTACCATTTGTAAAGAGTGCTTATTGAATAGAAGAGAGTAGAAGAATTAAAAGGACTAGACAAATTATGTTGTTATAGAACGTAGTTAAAAAATTAGCTTTTAAAAACCGTGTTGATTGTTTTAAAAAAAATATTTAAGCTCTCATTAAAGTTTTTGGTACTCAGGTTGACGGATGTTGAGAGAGAGGGAGGGAGGAAGAGATAGTGGGATGGGAATGAGAAGGAGGGAGAGTTTATACAGTCATGAAAAAAATTATTACCATTTGTAGAGTCCTTATTTAATAGATGAGACTAAAAGAAATAAAAGGACTAGACTAATTGTGTTGTTAGAATTGAACGTACTTAAAAAATAGCTTTTACAAAACGTGTTGATTGTTGTAGAAAAATATTTAAGCTCTTATTAAAGCTTTTGGTACTCAGTTTCACGGATGTTGAGAGAGAGGGAGAGAGAGGAAGGAAAGAGAGAGAGGGAGAGAGAGAGAGTGATAAAGGGAGAGAGGGCGGGAGTCAATATTATTTTGATTTGATTCATAATCATCATCATTTTCAGTAATCTCACTTTTCCAAATTCAAATTTATAAAATTATCCTCATCAAACTTTGCGTTCTCATTATCGTTAGTTTTCTCTATACAAATTAATTCCGTACGTTCTTCGACTACTAGGACAGTCTGGCATTCACTATCCTATTATTTACCAACATTATAACTGTTATCATTATAGCTTACTAGTATACCTAATTTAGCTTTATCATCCCATTTACCTTTTCTCTGCTTCCGTAAATTTTCAAGTGTTTCACATTACCTCTTGGCGTTCCTCGTCGACATATGCCCTGGCTGCCTGGCTGTCCTTGCCAGCACTCGTCTTTCTAGTGTCCAACTTTTCCACATTGGAAACATTTGCCTTTTGTTGTTGTGGTAAATGTGCTGACATTTGGTTTCTTATCACTTTCACGTCTTTTCTTTAATTCTTGCTTTCACATAATCAACGGTTCTTCGCTCTTCTGGCACTAGAACAATAAAATCACCAATGTAACAGTAGCTTGGTGGTAAAGCTTTTATTAAATATCTCATTTTTCTTCTTCTGTTAATTTTCCACCAGCTGCTTTCAACTCATTACACGTTTTCTCAAATTCAACAAAAAATTCTTCAATATTGTTGTAATTGTTGAGTTTGACTTCTTCTAATTTACCTCTTTTTATTATTTGTAAAGATATTGATTTTGACGAATATATTTTTTCTAGCTTCTGCATTATCTCAAAAGTCGTGTTTCATTCACTGATGTACTCCAATTGTTTGTCTGACATAGCAGAAATTAAAATTGTTTTTGCTTTAAGGACGTTTTTCTTCCAAGCACCTTCATTTTCGGCTTCTGTTCTGTTTCTTGTCGCAGGTTCTTGATACTCTTTATACTCCAAAATATTTATGAGTCTGAATTTCCAACTTGGAAAATTTATTCCGTCGAACACTGGAATACTTATGTCATTAATTTTCGCTTGCATAGCTGTTTCCTTAATTTTCAGCTTATTTTCAATTTCAGTTTTCAAAATCAAAGTTTTCTTCAATATTTTTAGAAAAATTTTTCTTAAGTAATTTCTGTGCTCTTTGCTTAATTCCAAATCTTCACTTTTTATTTGGTTAATTAAGTCTTCAGTTTCTGTTCTGTCTTCAGAATAGTATATTACGACACAAGGCCAGGAAGTTGGATTTCCTGGCCGGCGCCATTTTGACGTCCGAGGCGAAGCCGAGGGCGTCGATCCGCGCCGGCCAGGGCATCCAACATTCTGGCCAAGTGACGTATACTATTTTTCTTCATTACCCGCCGAAAGTACGCCCATATAGTTTTGATATTAATTAATAAAATAGCGTTGTTGGTTGCTAACTACGGCTCGGCCATATGTATAAAAGGCCTGCTTCAGCGCCACTTTACATATCGCGGAGCGTAAGGCTCGACTTCTGCTTTTTTTGAAGCCCACCCGACTTTTGCAAAACCGAGGCGAAGCCGAGGTTTTGCTGATCGGGGCGGGCATCAAAAACACTAGCAAACGATGCTTAAAAAGGATGATGGACCAACAATATGTACATACTTAATTGATACTCATTTCAACTACAGAACAACCTCTCAATGGTTCCTCTCTTTGTCTTTTTCTATCCCATAAGCGATACATTATAGAATGAGAGTCAAAAAACTTTCACATATAAGTATATAGCTACACCACGTCTTGAAACTCAAAATGTAAACATCATGTCTATATATGTATAGAAGCTTTCTGACAGCGTGTATGCAATATAAGAACATAATTGATTATCAGAGTTATAAATATATTGTTCAATATATTAATAATAACATAAAATTAATTTAATACGCCTATATCTTTTCAATTTTCCGATTTTACAAATGATTTTCTTGTCATCACATTTGGAAGGGTTAGCATAGTTTAGGTTACAACACGTGCGCTGTCGCGGACGTTGCCACGCAACGATCAACAAAGAGCGGCCACAAAAGTCGCTCTTCTCGGCGCGAAATCGAGCCGGGAAGACCGTGCTTTCGGCTAGGGGATGGAGAAAATAAAATTTCTTAAAGTCGTTTTCCATTTAGCGAACATGTGCTTAACCTCAGAATTGCCACGTACTCATTTAGTCTTAGTCGCTTCGTGTTTCACTTGCTGACTTTCATCGATTGACATCGTACTGTTTTTTAGTTATTTTTCAAAGATCCATTTCTTGTTCGTTAGCTGATATCTTTTCCTTCTTCTTTGAGCACATATTTTGCTGTTTCCAATGTTCTTTACTTATTCTTTTTCACTTTAAACTTTTATTTCATCCCTGTTGAAAATATCCATGTGGATTTTACACTGATTTCCACATGGAATCCATATGGAATCCATATGGAATCTATACGGATTCCATATGGATTCCATGTCGATTCCATGTGGAAATCAGTCCCAAATCGTCCTGTGGACTTCCACATGGAATTCCATATAGATTTCCTTATGAATTTTTCTACAAACATTTGTAAAACAAAATCCGTATGGATTTCCACGTAGATTTCCATGGGGAAATCCAGGTAAAAACGACATGATCCATATAGATTTCCACATGCATTTCCATATGCTAATTTTAATGTTTATAAAAATGTTTATTTATAAAATTGTTATATTTTTTTTACTAGGATACATATTTTTGACAACAAGTACTGTAGAATCTTTTCGAAGAATTACATAAGAGGAGATTATAGTTTATAATTTTTTATGCTTTACTGATATGGTAAAAAACGTATCCCTAGTAAAAAAATTTTAAAATTTAATAAATAAACATTTTTATAAACATTTAAATTACCACATGGAAATCTATATGGAAATCTACATGGATCATATCGTTTTTACCTGGATTTCTCCATGGAAAACTACATGGAAATCCATACGGATTTTGTTTTACAAATGTTTGTAGAAAAATTCATATAGAAATCTATATGGAATTCCATGTGGAAATCCACAGGACGATTTGGGACTGATTTCCACATGGAATCCACGTGGAATCCATATGGAATCCGTATAGATTCCATATGGATTCCATATGGATTCCATGTGGAAATCAATGTAAAATCCACATGGATATTTTCAACAGGGATTGCACCATTATTTTCATTCTTTCCCCGAAGGATGATATAAAAATGAGTAATGCATACTTACACACCACTCTCCGGCTACCATGTTGAGGCAGTGGATGGTGCTTGGATTAAATAATAGCCACGGTTAATAATAATGGTTTATTGAAGAGAACTTAATCTAATGGAGTACATAGCTCCCATGAGCTAAACCGCTCGATGTGAGGCAAGCGCGACAAGAAGCATGATATGTAATACGCTGTGTCCATCTTTCGCGTCTCACGCAACTCTCTCACCTACACTCCGGGGTGGGGAGACACGCATATAGAGTATATTGTGTGAAAAGATTCACACATTCCAACATTTTTATACTAGAAGATATATCATGTAATAAAATATAATACAATAAGAAATCGATACTTTGTCTAATCTTTTTCATTTTTAGATTATACAATTCTCAGTCTTCGGTGAATATACATATCATGTATATTATATTATTACGTAGTAAATGAATAAAATTACAGAAACACTAGATGAAGATACAAATAATTGTTAACGAAATAAAGAAATATGATTTTTGCACGAGAACAGATTCTTATCAAAGTAGCAGCACCAATACTAATGCCAGCAGAAGTGCTAGATCATCTAATGATAACGCTGAAAACTATTTTTTCACGAAATTATAAACAAAAATACTACAACTCTATAAATAAAGAGAATTAGAACAACGTGTTGATGTGGGGAGACAAACTATTCAGGAATCAAAAGCGGCACAGAAGCACACAAACTCAAAGAAGATATGGATATACAGCAATAATGTGAATGTGAAGTACAAAGCGCCAAACTGCAAAGATTAAAAGTCAATCCAACTTGAGTCTCTTAAATCAGAAAGGTTAATAATAGAAGAAGGGAGACATTTCAAGACTAAAGCAGCTGAAGCATCTGAACTTGAAAGAGAACTGCATAAAGCAGCTGAACCGATAAAATAATTAAGAGTATCTGTCAAAAGGAAATTATTATTGGAGGAACACATAGCAACTTTACAATATAAGTGACTATTGATTTTTTTGTATCCCTTAATTTATTATAAATATTTATGTTTTTGATTTCTAGATTGGAACGTACTCAAAATTTGGATCAAGAGATTTCTTAATTAGAAATGACCAAAGCTGAGTATTCGAAATTCAACGTTTCGA
The DNA here is from genome assembly GCA_036365515.1 of Torymus aiolomorphi. Taxonomy (NCBI): domain Eukaryota; kingdom Metazoa; phylum Arthropoda; class Insecta; order Hymenoptera; family Torymidae; genus Torymus; species Torymus aiolomorphi. Next base: position 92,107,896 of record CM070875.1, on the reverse strand, counting down.
ACGTTCTATGCCGAAAGCATCTCTCTCTCTCCGCGCGTTAATCTACCGCCCCTCCCACTACAACGTCGTCGGCCAACGGCGCTTCGCTGCGCCGGCCGGCATCCAGTTCAGCACGCGACGGCCAAGAGAAAGTAATGCGCGAACAGCAGCCCTCGTACTGTACAGTTTTTACACCAACGGCGATTTCAATAAATCAACTTTTCTCTATACAAGCCCGATTTCAATTTTGAACCTTTCCAGTTCACTCCTTCCTGATCCACATTCATACGATAAAAACATTTGGTACTTCGAGCAGGATTGTGGGAGAGCTGAAGACGCTAACATCGCTATAAGGACGCAAAGAATAAGCTTTCTTCTGTCTTCTACGTCTACTTTCGAGTGGCGTAGAGATAGACTTCGTGCTCACTAACAGGTACGCATCAAACTCCTCGTGGTCGTAAGTACCGATAAAGTCACATGTGTTCGAATGCTGACTTCGCGCATTCATTGCTGTCCCTCTCGTCTGTCTTGCCGTCGCGCGCACTCGGAAGCCAACTTCTAACGCCTTGGAGTGTGCGTGTCTGCCAACTCCAAGTCGTCATAAAAGGATCGTGCGCTGCTCAGCCAGCTCCAAATCATAAGAATGTGCCTGAAAACCGACATTTGTCCACCATCTTGTTGTAGGTAAGAGCAACAAGTGTCAAATTCTGTGGAAGAGCGTGCGTTATTAAGTCAGCTCTAGAGCATCACGTGTACGGTGATCAGTTAATCGTTGCCGGCAAGTGCCACGAGTTGAAACGGGGTCCTCGCTAGTTGATACAAGTGGAGCCTACACGCTACAGGGTCTACACTAATCCATTCACGGCCTACCCGTATTATCCTATTAGCACAAAATGTTTTTTGAATGTTGGTACAATGTTGAAAGCCAAACAACCAAACGTTTCCCAAAGGGGTGAAAAAGCTATTAAAAGATATTTTATAGATGTTGAAGTTTCCGCCAAAACAGGTATAAGTAACTCTGAAAATGATGCATTTTGCATACGTACTTTAAATGTTTTTTCAACATTTGGTAATAACCTAGAATTTCTATCTGTGTGACAATGTAACATTATCGCAACGTTTCTAAGACAATGAAGAACTAACAGATAATTTACACTCATCAAACTATCTTAAAGCATTGTGAAAACTTTTTATAAAGTTTCTGAAACGTTTAAGAGAAAATGTTGAAGTTATGTCTTCTGGATGTTTTAGAAACATTGCCATGTTACCAAAATTTGTAATCGCGTATGAATGAAATATTCTTGCGAAGTTTCTCAAACGTAAAAATATAAACGTACAAAATATTTTCATTGAACATTTTTTAAATGTTTTTGAAGCATGAAATTTTTCGAACTAGATTGAAGAAAAATATTGAAAAAATGTTTTATGGGCATAGAATAACACGTCTAAAATTGACGATTTTATACGTTTAAAAATATTCCTTTTTAAGTTGTTTCCAATAGCCTTCCACTGATGACTTGTTTGGAAAACTTTCAATAAACGTATAATACCAGACGTTAATATTTCAAAAGATGTTATAAGAAGGTTTTAATTTAATTTAATAACAAATTTAATATAATTTTTCAACATTCAAGAAACGTCTAAAAATCGTTCATATTTTATTTAACATCGTTAAATGAATGTCTTTTCAACGTATTTATAACATGAATGTAAAATAATACTATACTCATGAAATGTGTAAAGAATGATTATTTATTATATAGCTTTAACATTTACATAAGTAATCAGCAATGAATAATTATTATAAAAATATCATTGAGTGATAACTATGAAAAAAGAACTATTCTGATTCTACCTGATGATCATTATTACGCTCCTCTGCTGTTCTGTCTTCTCTTTTTTGTCGCTCTGAAAATAACACTAGTATTAGAAATCATCATTTCGGTTACGAATTCATGAGCTGAGCATACTCGCGCTCTTAAGATTAGTAAAAAAAAAACAAAAAGTTGATTTGACCATTAATTTATAGTAATAATCATAGTAATAATTATTTCATTAGATTCTCTTACCAAAAATTAATCAGTAAAAGTTATTGATAGAGAGTTGAAAAAATACAACACGTTAAAATCATTTATAAGAAAAAATATTAAATAATTGTATATAGTATATAGTTAGTTTGCGCTGTCAATCCTTGATTGTGTCTGTCGTAACCAGTCAATGACGTTCGTCTTGACGGTGTGTTTAGTGCCTCCGCCTTGTGGGGCCTTCTTGATGACAACGGCTGAAATCGATAAATAGTCAAAACAAACGATATTGCCAGAAAAGTTCATATTTATACGAAGATATTCATAATATGATAGTCTCAACTAATACTCCAATACTTGGAAAAAGTGAGTTTCGGAAAAACGTTTTTTGGCAACGCCTTTTCGCGAACGCCCAAGTAAACTATTTTTCAACGGCAACTTCACTAGCAACTGTTTCGCGTAAAATTCTCCTCACTGTTAGAATATGCGTACATTTATACATATAGAAAGTGTGTGCGCAGCGCCATCACGCGATTATAGGAGTAAGCGTACAGCGAGAGTGAGCGAGAGCGTTACTCGGATGTCGTCCTCTGTACGAGACGGTTGTATTTTGAGAGAGAGAGAGAGAGAGAGAGAGAGAGAGAGAGAGAGAGAGAGAGAGAGAGAGAGAGAGAGAGAGAGAGCTGTACAAGAGAGAAAATAAAGTTCGTTATTGTTCCTGTTAATCAGTGGTTTATTTGAGCAACCCTTTCAACTATTTCAACACTCACACGTTCCTCAGTAGATTTGCCTTCAATTATTCCAAGATAATCTGACTGAAAAAGTACAATAGCAATGTGAGTTCATTGCTGTTGTTTTCTACTTAGTTATCGTTGCTGCTCCGAATACGATTAATCATAACATAGACTAGAACGGTGTGTAGTCGATTAAATGATTCTAGAGAATAAAGTATACTAAAATATATGTGTGTGTAGATGCGTGGTGCGCGCGCGCGTATGCGTGCGTGTGCGTGTGTATGTGACTGTTTTTATTGATATATATACTATGTAACGGGGTGGATACGGTGGAGAAGAGTAAAAAATATGCGCCGGCATCGGGAATCGAACCCGAACCGTTTGAACCGGAGGCGAGTGTCTCTACCGCGAGACTACCAACGCACTGCTCCCTGGCCCTCTATCTGGTGTGCTAGCTGCAGGTGCCGGTAACACAGGGCCCTACTATTGCGCCGGCTAGCGCTGTATCATACCTCGTTATATCCCCCACCCAAATTGCGAGCGTTAACGTCCTCGAGCGAGTGTATACCCTAAGAAGGCTTCTCCATGCTCAACCGCCATTCAGGAATAATCTCAACTGAATGCTTCTGCGGGAGTCTCGTAGACTCTGTTCTACGTGAAGGCTAGATCAGTACAAGAGAAATCCTCTCATTTCCTTGACTGAAAACATGCGGTCCTCGCGCGATCAGACTTGAATGAAAAACCCCGCTCGGTTCTTGCGACTCAAGTCGCGCGTGTGGGTGGAAGGAAGAATTTCGATCGGACTTCTTTCGGATCGTGGAGTTTCAAAGGAAACGTGGATTATTTCATTGGGCGCCATGTAACGGGATGGATACGGTGGAGAAGAGTAAAAAATATGCGCAGGCATTGGGAATCGAACCCGAGCCGTCCGGACCGGAAGCGAGTGTCTCTACCGCGAGACTACCAACGCACTGCTCCCTGGCCCTCTATCTGGTGTGCTAGCCGCAGGTGCCGGTAACACAGGGCCCTACTCTTGCGCCGGCTATCGCTGTATCACACCTCGTTGTAACTAATATACACGCAGGATTATTATAATTATAGGGAAATAACAATGAAAAAAATACCTACAGAACGAATAAAAAAATAAGAAAGAAACTTACAATCTTCTTTTGAAATTGTTTGTCGGTCTTAAGATAGTTGTTCAATTCTTGAAAGGCATGCAACGTTTTGATTGGAAAAATATTCTTAAACTCCAGAATATCAATTACAATTCTTGAATCGCTGCTTACTTGATTCTGAGGTGATATTTTCTCGACACTTTATTAATTAATATTTATTACAATAAAATATGGTATTATAATTTCTCTTTTTTTTATAAAATATTTGCAAATATTTATGAATGCTGTACTTCTATAATTCATGAAAATATTTCATTACATTATTTCATTCTACATAATTTTACCAAAATTTTATAATTATATTAATCCGATAAATTAATTATATCTTAGAAGTATGAACGAGCGGATAAACAACATAATTATTTTCTAATGGCATATTACATACTTTTGATAGTATCATGTCATATGAATATCTTTCTTGAGCGTATGTACGTTATACGATTTTAACATTCAATAAACTAGATTCGATAGGTCTAATAAAAAAGTTGTTTAGAACAATTAATGGGAATCCTATCAGAAATGTTGTATTATTAATTTCATTTATAAAATAAGAACACTCAACAAATGTGCCATTATTTAGTAAAATACAATTATTTTTTCCATCTCTGCATTTAATACTCATATTATTTTTATTTAAATTGTAAAACTGTTTTATTTCAGAATAACAGGTTAATGGAGATTTATAACTTTCTGTGGGATAGTTATCATTTTCGCCATTAAAAGATTTTTTTTCTGCATTTACTTCGTTCAATCTTTTGGCAATTTGTTGGAGAGGTTTATCACCTTCTCGAACTAATTTCTTCACTTTTCCAATAAAATTTTCGTATTCGAAAGCACTAAAAGAATTTAGATAGCCATGTTGCCTCACATCGTTTACAAGGTGATAAATATTGTGAATGTTATGGGTTATATAACCGACTCCATAAAGAATTTCAAATCCTTTTATCAATCTTTTTAATGAAGATTCAGCCAAGTCGAAATAGTCGTTATTTTTAACCAGTATAGGGTTCACTAAGATACTAATAGCAGCATCTAGATGTAAAAAATTATCATATAAATCTTCTCTCAAAATGTTGTGTAATACGACCGGGCCAGAATACAGCAGAAACTGACGAAGTTCATGGGCTCTCCATATTCGACGAACATTTTTGAATAGTCTAGGTGTTCTGCCGAAATCTGACGGCATTTAATTTTTCAATTAAACAAGCCTATTGGATATGTCTTGTCGTTGTTGCTCTGATAGTTTGATAATTGTAGGACCACAAAGTCATAGTTCAATTAATTTCAGCATAACACCTACACATATCAAATGCATGTAATCAAGAACGTCCGTTACTAGCCCAAAATTTGGTATATCATTTAAAATCGTTGTGCCGTGTTGGTAATCATCAGTATACGATTGATATGCTTGATTCTTGAAATCTTCATCGGTTCGCAATACTGTGAATTCTCCCGGAAAGCATACTTTATGATTGTAATATTCTCCCTCTATTTGGCACTTGGCACAACTAGAATATCCTGTATGATATTTGACATTAAGCACATACGCCTCCGCTGGGGTATCGCAAACAAGAGCACATAATTTAATATTGTACTTCTTATCTTCGTACTCTATGCCATCATTTATTAGAGCAATCATTTCATCAACAAACATTTGTAAGAGAATATCGCTATTCGATGGATTATCCTCGCCATGGTAAATACCAACAACTTGTACTTCTTTAATGATCTTTTCCGAGCATGAAATTATCCACAAACCCTTTTCTGATGACTTTGCAAGCGGAGCGCCATCAATGCTTACGTGCAGTTTCATGCAGTCTAAATTAATGTCTCTTTGTAATGAAGAGATGATAAAATTCATAAGAGCATTTTGTATTCCGTAATGATAGTATTGTCCCATTTCCATTTCGTTTATGGAGTTGTTTTTGGAAACGGTGCATCTGTGTTTTCTCTTAAAACAACTAGTAATTCGTCAACCATTCTATGTGGGACAGTATGGATATACTTAACACAAATCCGCCGTATGCCGTCTACAAAATGTGATTTATAATTGTCACATTCTAAGGATTTCATTTCAAACTCCTCTGAATCAGAAGTATCATTGTCACTGTCACATGCACCATTCATATTGCTCAGTTGTTGTAAAAATAACATCACTTCTGAACATCCTTCTTCAATGACTTCATTTTGTATGTTTACTAACGAAAAATTTTTAGACTTTACTAGAACATCATCTATCTCAACATCTTTAGAAGGATAACTATCATTCTTGTCATTCATAAGTTTGTAAACTATTTATGTATTATTAGTTTTTATTTTAAGATTAAAAGAAATAGTATAGAGTAGAGTACTATATAACCAATTTTCAAGAAAATCTAAGCTTATCTTGAACTTTTAATAGTCATATTGGATACGCAATTTTAAATCTCTAAAGTCTTATAAGAAGACTCTGATTAGCGACCTCGAAAACCTCTCTATACAAATTTTAAGCAAAATCTAAGCTTCCTCCGAAATTTTGAGGGCCTTTTTGAATTTTGGAAGTCTGGTCGCAAGGACGCGAACAGCGACCACGAAAATCCATGTATTACAAATTCGAGCTAAATCTAAGCTTTTCTCGCACTTTCAACCGCCATTTTGGATCAACCATTTGGATTTCGAAAGTCTGATAGCAAAATGGTGATCAGCGACCTCGAAAATCCCTGCATATAAACTTTAAGCAAAATCTAAGCTTCCTTCGAACTTTTGTCAGCCTTACTGGATCCGCCATTTTGAATTTCGAAAGTCCAATAGCAAAATTTTGATCAGCGTCCTCGTAAACCACTGTATACCAATTTTCAGCCAACTCTAAGCACTTTTCCAACTTTCAATCCCCATATTGGTTCCGACATTTTGAATTTCGAAAGTCTAATAGGAAAACTTGATCAGCGACCTCGAAAACCTCTGTATACCAATTTTAAACCAAAACTAAGCTTTCTTGGAATTTTTTACAGACATTTTGAATTTCGAAAGTCTGCTAGCAAGATCGCGATCAGCGACATCGAAAACCCATCAATTGCAATTTTAAGCAAAATCTAAGCTTTCTTCGAATTTTTTATCGTCATTTTGAATTTTGAAATTCCGACAGCAAACTCATGATCAGCGACTTCAGAAACCCCGGTATTCCAATTTTGAGAAATACTTAAGCTTTTTTCGAATTTTTAACCATCATGTTGGATCCGCCACTTACAATTTTGGAAGTCGGCAGCAAAAACGTGATCAGCAACCATGAAAACCCTCGTATACGAATTTTAAACAAAATCTAAGCTTCCTTCACACTTTTGACAGCTATATTGGATCCGCCATTTTCAATTTTGAAAATAGAATAGCGAAATCTCGATCAGCGGCCTTGAAAATCCCTGTATACCTATTTTCAGCAAAATGTAAGCTTCCTTCGAACTTTTTACCGTCTTTTTGAATTTCGAGAGTCTGATTCAAGAACGTGAACAATGACCTCGAAAACCCATGTGTTACAATTTTGAGAAAAATCTAAGTTTCCTTCGAACTTTTGACAGCCTTCCCAATAAGCAAAAAATGTTTTTTAAGATCACTTTGTTATTACTATGTGAATTCTTTTTTTCAGAAAGTTGTCTCAAAGAGTTCATTTTAATACTTTATTTAGTAACGAATACCCGATCATACATTATTCAAAAAGTGTTCAAAAAGAATTCTTTACTTGTACGATTTTAACAGACCAAAATAATATTTTACGTGTAATTGTCTTTGGAAAAATCAGAAATATTCACAAAGAAGTCTTTATTTATATGAAAAGTATTCTTATAGTACAATATAAGAATTTATAAAACATAAAAATTATTTTATGTAAGGTAAAAAACGATATTAAAGTAGTCACAAAGAAGTCTTAATTGCTATTAAAAGTGTTTTAATAGTACAATATAAAAACTAATAGAGATATTGGAAAAAGTATTTTAATCGGAATAATTTGATGAGTACAATTATAATTTATAAAATATAAAGTTAACTCAATGTTTTTTTATTACAAAAAATGTATTTGCATTATAACTCTATATCGCTAACTTCGCGAGTTACATAAAACAATCCATAATTTAATGAAATAAATACTTTTTTATAATTATAATTATCTACGAATAAAAATATTTTGCGTGATTGTTTCACCACGTTTTATATTAATCTTCATCTTCAACTCCACTTTCATCTGGAGAAAGTTCTGCAGCTCTTCGTACCCTGGTCTTCGCGTTATTCAACCACCGCTTCAAATAAACTAGACAGTTCGACTCTGTGTAGCAATGCTTTGAATAAACAATGGCATCTGTAAATAAAATATATCATTAGTTTTGAATTAAAAAATGGAGTTTAGTCTCATTTCAATGTTTGTGTGTTTACCTATTACATATTTACATATGTTAAGTTTTTAAAACTCAAGGTTTTATGCTGCTTTTTATCGCCACGAGACTGTCCGGAATAAGAATATTTAACTGCTAATTCATCAGTCATCAGGCTTCTCAAACTTCTGTTTGTAAAGGACATTAAAGTTGGTCCATCGATTTTCAGCAAAATTTCCTTCTGAAATAAACGAAATATTTGATTCAAATTATTAGTTGAAAATATATAAAAAATATACTAAAAACGGCTTACAAATTGTTTTCTTGCGTTTGAGTCCCGGGTTAATAGGGAATTTAAATTGTTCATTTCGTCAACTGATTTAACGGGTAACTTTTCCACTATTTCATTTTCATCATTTTCAGGAACATTTTCTTTATCTCTATTCAACTGTTGTTTTTTATTGTTTATAAATATTTTTTTTTTAATTTATTAAAATTTTCCAATGTAACATATCTGTTTTCTGGAAAGAAAAACAAATAACTTTTAATACAGTTCAAACGTATAATCAATCAAATGCGGCATCCCCTTCATAATCGCATTCTAAAATAACTATACCGGTGTCTTGTGAGGTATGTATGTCGTTAGCATTACTAGGACCTGCTATCTCATCGTCATTTCCTAAATCTCTATTTTTAAGGTGATTTCTATTTATAAATTTGTCATGAGCAGCATCTTGGCTTTGTAAATCTGCAGATTTGTTACAATTTCTATTTTTGATTTGATCGTTAGCAGTACTAATGTCTTGAACCTCATCGTACTTTTGAAAACTTTCAGATTTATCGGAGTCTCTGTTTATAATATTTATCTTTCTGTTTACCTTATAAATGCTTTTTATTATAATTCCACTTGTTTGTTTACCTTTCACTTTTTCTTCTTTAAAAAAAATATATACATATATATTATTAGAAAAATTAATAATGGATAATTTGAATTATACCCTATCGAGAAAAATTAATGCAAATAACTTATATATGTCTCAATTTCAGTCAACAACTTTTCTAAAAAAACAAACAATAAAAAATTGAAAGAATCAATGTATGAAGAAAATATTTAAGTATTTGTTTGAACAATTAAATTTTTTAACTGGAAGCGGATGTCTCTTCTAGTCAATTTTTTAGACACTTTCCGGGCTTTCTTTTTTGATGCACTGGATATAATTACTGCAGGATGATTTTAGAACAATATAATGAAATGGCTTACTTGAATTGTTTGTTAAATTATATAAATTTTGAAGTCTTTGTTTTTATAATATTCGTTATACTATGTTATTTAAATCTAAAAAAACACTGAAGAAGATAAATAAAATATCAGAAATTTTTATATAATTCATAGAAAATAAATTGTTACATGTACATATTATGCACAGCATGATGAGGCGGATCGAATTGCATTTAACAATATGAGGACGACTCCAACAAAGCAACCGTCGCAAAAACGGAAGGTCCGAGGTGCGATCTTCAACTGAGTCACGCCGAGCTGTTTTTTATCGAGCCCTCCTCTATTTATTTGCCTACTAGTTCTCACTTGTAACAAAATATTAGTCATAATATTCTGAGTATTTAAATCATACATATGACTACTATAAAAACAGATCCCTTCAAATTTTCAGGTGGTTTCATTGACTGGTTCCAAAGAAATTCTATGCAGTAAAGTTATCCAGATCGTAAATAAAAGGCAAATGCTACATAATATATCACGTCTTAAGGGGGTGACATTGTCGTACCATTACCGATCGAGCAACTCACACAGTTTCAAGCTGATTAAAAAAAATACGTAGGAATGAAATTCAAACTTTTATTGGGTGATAGAACGTTTAAAAACGCAGTAGAGCAGCGATGTCTTCATTTTTCATAATCCTACGATATTTTTCGGTAATAGTAGGTCTGTCATACCTCGTTAAGAAGGATCAAAAGACTAATTCTAACTAACTATGGATAATTTTATGCAGTTCAATACCATTATCTATATGATCTGTGACTACCGGTTGACTTTCCGAAATATCCTTTGTGAAATCACTACAATTTTTTTTATATTCGGCTGATTCATGTTGTTCTGATTCCACTTCATGACATTGATTACATGACATTAATTCTGTAAAAAATAAAACTAATTAAAAATACAATATTACTTGTTTACTCTACTAGTACAATTCATTATATTTTGATTTAATGATTTAGTTTTAAATAGTTTTAAATAGTGAAGAATAAAAATTAAATTAAAAAAATTCTAATGTATCGGAAGTAGCGGATTTTCGCGCCCTTTCCTTAAAATATTACTATCTTTAATCTTTAAATGCTTCACAAAATCCGGCTATTATTCTTTTAAGAGTGGAATAAAATTATAATAAAATTATCAATTTCTTAATATTTTAATTACCAGAAATATCTACATTTTCATCGCCTAATGCTCCTTCTCCTATGTTTAAAAGATATGAATCGCCTTTCTGAATACCTTCATTTAAAGTATTCTTCTCGTTACATCTTATTTTTGGTGGTGTGGGAATAACTAGCTTCTCGTTACTCTCTGGAAAACAATAACATTTAAGAATTTTGATAATTTCATTAACATAAGAACTGATAAAATTTTAATATTATTGTTTTTGTATTTAAGACATTAATGGCTGCTTCAAATATAAAATTAACACTTTCACTGCCGCATGAACCATATATGCATCTTGAAATATTGTCATTTTTCTTTATTTATCTATTCTTTGAAAGAATATTCGTGATAAAAAATTTCTTACGGTCAACTAAGTACGATATTTCTCAAAACCTTAAAAAAGGAAAACGCCATTAAAATTTTTATTTTCATTTTAAATTTTAATTTAACGTTAAAGTATTGTAAACATCACTTTATGCATAAACCGTAGTGAAAGTGTTAAAAATCGATTTATTTCACATTACTTGAATAAAATTAAATTTTAATATAAATAAATATGTAATTAATCGCATTCGATCAGTCATTTTTAGCAAAGATATAATTATGATTGATTAAAACTTGTATATAACCTACTTTCTTTATCGATGTTGTTTATACTTCGAAGAACTGAATCGTCTGAAACTTTACGTTTTAATTTGGACTTGCCCTTTGATAATTTTTTGTAAAAATTTCAATATTCTTCGGATTCTAAAAATAAAATACTTATTAACTCCATTCTGGTTTATTTTTCAGCTGAGAACTTTATCATAAATTTTTTCGATCGAATACCTGAATCCAGCTCAGAATCTTCTTCTACGATATCACTTTCTTCATCAGAAGTTAATTTTTTTGGCTTTGGAAGCCGCTTCTGACTCATCGAACCAATTTTTTTCATAACTTCATCGGTTTCTTCGCCTGTTGATACATTTGTTGTTTCCTTTTCAACTCTGTTTGCTTCTCTATATGCTAAAATAATTAAATATTTTAATATATTTATACTTTATTTGGTCAACTTTAAAGTAAAATAAAACATAGTTTTGAAAAAACTTTTTCCACACAGCGTGCGCAAAACACGGCTTTCCGTGCTTGTTTTCTATGCGCAAAGAACTAGATTTACACACTACGAGGAAGCGTGCGCAGAACACTTGCTTTACGCACTGAGTGCGCAAAGCATGTGTTTTGCGCACGCTTCCTCATAGAGTATGTAAATCTAGTGCTTTGCACACGGCAAATAAGCACAGATAAAAGCCGTATTTTGCGCACTTCTGTGAAAAAGTAGTATACGCAACACGTGCGCAAGGTGATCCATGCACATGGCTTCTTTGTCGCCCGAGCGCAGCGAGGGCGACAAAACTCAACTCGTGCGTCAATCACCGGCTTTGCGCACTAGGTGCGTAATATACTATTTTGAAACTCCGTGCGAGAAGTTCGATTTCTCGCACGCTGCGTTAAACGATGCGTGCAAAAATCTCACTTCTCGCACGTCGTGTCAAAAAATACGGTTCTACACTTATGTGAGAAGTTGATTTTCTCCTCGTGTGACCTTTTCACCCTCGCTTCGCTCGGGTGCAAACAGTCACGCGAGGGGAAAATCAAATCCTCGCACTAGTATCGAAATGTACTATTTCCTATCATCGTGTGCAAAGTTCGAGTTTGCACACGCATTTGCGTGCGCAAATTGCCACTTTTCCACACGTTGAAAGGAGCGTATGAAAGGGCGGTGGTTTTTGCCCGCGCAGGTGCGTGTGCAGGCTTAAGAGAGTATCACCGGTTAGTAGCTAGTCAAGCGAGTGCACATCCGCTTTCTTAACCTCTTTCGCAATGCTGCATACTACGTCTACAGCTGTAACAGTCATATTGTTTAGGTCAGATTTTCTTTTCATTTGCTCATAACTATGCTCATAGGCTCCTAATCTTGATTATCCAGCACTCAAATTGTTCATTATTTTTTTCACTATTACCCTGCCAAGTTTGAGCAAAATCAAAGCCGTCAATGTTTTACAATTGAGAATGAAAGAGAAAAATGTGCGATTTCCCATAAGCCCCGTGTTAAATGATCACCAAAATTTAACTGATTCATTTTTAAACTAAAATCCATCTATCTGCCAAATTTCAAATTTTTCTAAGGCGTCAATCCCTTAACGGTGGTACTCTCTTAAACTTTGCATAACTTGATAGGAAAAATAATGTACTATTTCTTCATAGTATGCGTAAAGTGTATCGATACACATGGTTTTCACTGCGTAAAATTCAATTTTACAAACAATGCAACGATGTGATTTACTCATAATATAAAATAGTATATTTCGACACTAGTGCGTGAAAGTGATTTTATCCTTGTGCGGACGTTTGCGCTGACTGTACCATACTTGTTACACAATATGCTATTATTTAAAACTTAATTATATTTCATTTATTACTATTAGTATATTTTACAACATACCAAAAGGTCCCAAAATTTTCCTATATTCATAAGTTTTTCAGTTTTCATCTGGAACCATGGCCTTCATTTTTTATTTCGCCGTTATAGATCCAAGAGGCCATTGTAGTGTTTTAGCCTCGAAATTTATCCACGTAGTTGGGATCATCGACGTGAATTTATCAAAAAAAGCGACGTACCAACAATTTTTAGACATCTGTAAAAGATATAATAAGTACTGTCTTGCAATGACTTTAGGGGAAGGTTCAGAAAATTTGCCTGCAGTTATAGTAGTTTTCGTCACTAGAGTGTAAAGTTGAATTTTACGCACCGAGTGATCGACGCTCATGAGAGTCGGCGTAGCCGGCGCGAGTGTTGCGCGATCACGAGGTCGTAAAAATTTCGCCCGTGTGGCGAACAATATTTTTTTTTATAGTATGAGTAAAGTATATCGTAACGTAAACGATGCGTAACGACGTACTTTACGCATACTATGTAAAAAAATAATTTTATGCGTAAACTTCAACTTTACACATTAGAACGATACGACGACGTACTTTACTTATACAATAAAAAAAAATATTGTTCGCTACACGCGCGAAATTTTTACGACCTCGTGATCGCGCACCAATCGGGCCGGTTATGCCGACCCTTGTGAGCGTCGATCACTCGGTGCGTAAAATTCAACTTTACACCTTAGTGACGAAAACTACTATTTCGATATAGTGTGAAAACATTCTGTGAATTTTAGAAATCGCTTTTACGCCCGCTGTAGAGAAAAATATCGTTCGATGTTTGTGCGAAAGATGATTCTACACTCGTGCGATTCTCACCCTTGCTCACACAAACCTCACACTCGTGCTAGAATCAACACTTTCGCACTTGAAATACGAAATACGAAAATCAATATTCAAACTTTTATATATATTATGATAGCTGTCCCTATTAAGTTAAATTTATAGACTTGGAATTCAACAGTGATGAGAATAATATTCACAGACTTTAACTGTTAACAATTACTTTTTCGTTATGCAAAACAAAATTTTGAGTCATTGATACAATTTATGATTTATATTTTCATTCCCTCAATCCTTCTTAATTTAAAATTTAGTGTAATATAAAAAAGCTAAATATTCCTATTCGATAATAATGTTACGTTTGTGACGTATTTTTAAAATTAAATTCGAAATTCATATTTTCATTAATGATTTTCTGACCCATAAAATGATGCGATTACGAATTTCAACGACGCAGCATTTCGGCTACGAAAACAGCATGGCTTAGCGAGTCAGCGACCTCACGAAAGCATACGCGCGTCGTAACTTTTTAGAGTCAGCATTTTTCAAATTTTAAACCGAACGACTTACGTTCAAATGTTTATTTAAAGATGATTTTGACTCATCGTCAAGAATTGAACCTGATTTAACTACTTAATAAATACAGCGATTTTTAGTAGTCGACTTTCATACGCACAGATAAAACTTAAAATTTTACTATTACAAAACTTCCTCTAGGAGGAAGCAAAATTTAGTCTAAAAAACGGTTCAACCCAAAATAGTTAATTATTTTTATTGATTCAGAAAAATGTACCCAAAGCTATATTTCAAATGAAATGTTTGTCTTAACTTCTAACAAAATTAATGAACCATGATCAATATCGTGATCAATAGAATCTTATAAATCTTTGAGGGCATTCAAGACTTTATGTTATGTATTTGCAGAAAAGTAATAGATTATGATACCACATGGCTAATGTATAATAATCACATGATATTATTGGGAGTCTTTAATAGACTACTATCAATAAGGCAATTTGTCTTATAGACATCTAAATGCTATATAATATTTACCAAAAAATGTTTAATGATGTAGCAGTGGTACAACATATGATTTTCCTTGATGAAAAAACAAACAAGCTTTCCTATCAATCTCATTTATTAAAAATATCTTCTTTTGTGATAGATCCTCGACTTCGGAAATTCCCATCTCTGTAGAAGGTAACGGATAACGAGGTATATCTGTATTTTTTTTAAATTCGCGTTCAATCACCATCACATTATTATTCTTGGTTATGCAACAATTATTTGGTCTTTCATCCTTCAATTCAAAAGCTTCAAATTTTAGAGAACGATGACAGGAATGGCAATCATTTGGAAGTCTTCTATTTGCAGGTTGCTGCATAACTGGGTAACACTTATCCTCTTTTTTCAATGTTTTCGTAAAGTGACTTTTCTCTGTAAGACGTCGATGAATTTGCTGTAACTGCTGTCCCTTTTTTCTAATAATCCTCTTAATATCCTGCATGTAATTTTCGAAATCAAAAGCGCTAAAACTATCCAAAGGTCCAAAGTTTTTTGCGTCATCAGCCAAGTGACACAGATTGTGAACATTCCATGTTACTGTATGTTCACCATAAAGATTTTTTAATTGACATACAAAATAAATCAGTAACTGTTTAGCATAATCATTATGCTGTAAATATGTCCTCGAATCACTTAAAATTCGAATGGTACAATGAAAAGCATTGAAATGTTCTAGGTATTCAACGGGAAGAACGTTCAGTAAAATTATTGGTCCCGCATAGTTTAAAAATAATCTAAAAGTAGTCGCTTTCCAATTTTTTAATTCTAATATAGTCTGTGGTTTACGTGCAAACTCTTTTGGTATCGACGGATTTAATGATACAAAATTAGATGATAAGTGTTCTAACTGAATTATATTTAAAGAAGCCTTTGTTCTTGGTTTAATCCAACGTCGAATTAATTGTTTAGTTACTCCCAAACAGGCTAAATGCATATAATCCAGAGGTACTTGTTGAACCATATCAAATTGTAACTTCTCAAATGTAGATTTACCATTGTGATGTTCTTTTTGTGAACGATTCCGAAAAGATGCATCAGTTCTTAGGGGTTCATGTTCTTGTAAAACTAGTGTGCGTGATTTCCAATCCCCTTTAACAGTACATTTTCTACAACCATAATATCCATTAAATTGCTTAACGCATAAAATGAAACTGGCAGCAGGACTATCACATATAAGAGATCTAATTTTAACTGTAAAGTGAATGCCTTTCAACCGAAACCCCTGATCATGTAAGTATAGATATTCATTTATGAAATTTTCCAAATATATTGATGGCGATTCAGGTATTGTTTTACCTCGATATACTCCAATGATAAAAACTTCGCTGAAATTTTTATCAACTATTCTTCCAAGTATAGGCCACAAAGCTAACGGTGGAGATTTTGAAATTGGTAGACCATCAATATTTATATCGACTATGATCGGTTTCGGAATTTCACACTCATATTTTGATATGACATCTTTGATCCCAGTTTGTAAACCACAATGAAAATATTCACCAGGTGGATATGGTATGATATCAGTGACTTTTGGCGTTTCGCGTAAACTACGAACATCTTTGGGTAGATATGTTAATCCTGCGTCACGTAATATTACTAAACGAGAATTTACTTTTATGTCTGCTATGCTATTTAACGTAGCCCAAGAAGCGATTTTATGTTTAGTTTCTATTTGTTTTGCTTCCTCAATGTTCATAAAAACATCATGATCATCATTATCTTCGTCAGAATCGTGATTATCATCAGAATATTCATCAAATGAATCGGTTTCTTCACAATCGAGAATAAATCTACGAAACTCAGCTGTGATATAATCAACTGAATTAGTACATTCATTAGGTATCATGTGATCTATCTGCTCTATAGTGTCCAAACTTAATTTCTTATCAATAGTTTTATCTCCTCTATTATTTTGACGTTTGAATGAAGCTATATTTTCTGGATTATTTTCATCAGATGTATCCGACACTTCCATAACTTTTTCGTATTCAGCAGAAAGCCTTCTTAGTTTCTGTCGTTCACTTAATTCATCAAAGAATTTCCTTGCAGACATTTTTTTCACTAAAACGTGTTTCAATTCTTATTATATTACATTGTAAAATTCTTACAACATATTAAAATACTGAAATTAAAAATTTACAAGTAAGAAAATACCCATTAAAAAAAAATTGGTGGTTTCCGCGCAGTCTATTAGTTTAGCGTGTATTCTCCCACAGCTTTATTTTCAATTCCTCTTATTACATTATTCCTATACATATCCTGAGGACCTGTCTATTACCTACACTGCTTTCACTACCTGATCTAACCCGCATTCGCCCAGGGACGTCCCTGTTGAAAAAAATCATATGACAATCATTTGACTTTTTGGCGTCATTTCGAGGATGATCATCAAGGGATTGTCATATGATTTTTTTCAACGGAAAGAGATTTTATTCAAAAAATTTTTAAACCCAAGTACACGGGCGCCGCGATGTTCTCACATAAATGGGAGTTACGTAAGATGTGTGACAATAAGCAAAATGATTTTTTAAATTATTTTCAAATCCAAAAAACTACAGAGCGCACCGTCCAGGCTCCATCATCAGATACACCAAGAACCTGGACCACGTATTAGATGCACCCTGAGATCTGAGTGCAAAAAACTAGAGAGTGCACCACCTAGACCCCATAATCGGTCACCTTCCCCCACTAATATTCCTTCCGCCTACCACGCGGACGACAAGGACTAAACTGTCGACCAGACGGAAAAATCTGGTGGGTCGTAAGTAAATATAACAATATAAAAACACGCTTTCTTTGAGTGAAGGCACTACTTTTTCAGAAAGATCCTAAGGTATAACCCATTGAGGATTGAAGTATTTATAGCGTAGAGTAACTGCCCTTTTTATAGCATGAATTTCATTTTAATTTTACTTTAACTAGCTGCATTCAACGCAATTTTATTTTTTTTTTTGAGGTTATGAACATGATTAAATTAGTTACTATCAATTTAAAAGTTCTTTTAAATTAGTTTAAATTATACGATAATAACGTAAGCTTGATAAATAAAATAATGAAATTTTTCTTATACTATTTTAATTATTCAGTTTTAAATACTGAAACTCAAGAATTCAATCTACAAAATTCAAACATATTAGATTTTAGCGCTTGTTCTATGTAGACCAATCAAATGAGATAACAACAACCAATCAAAACACTCTTATTGTGATGACAGATTCAACCATCACTTTTTAAAGAGAGGACTAGCAAAATTCAAACTCGCTCCGCGCGTACTGGTTTGTTTTTGAGATTATAAACGCTATTTTCCAATATGATGTAGTTTTAATTAGTTAAAATGATGAGATAATTAGATACATTATTTTAAACAAAAGATCAGATTTTTTTATTTTATTTCAATTATTTAGTACTTCTAACTTGCATTTCAAAATTTAAATCTAGCAGATTTTTAATCTAAAAAAAATTCAAATATTCGCGGTTTTCTCAAATATCCAATTACATCGAGTCTTTAAACGAGTCATTACTTCTGGACATCATTCTTTTAAGGGAGTATTCTGTACATATATTTACGTGAGAGAACGTCATATTTCTCTAACGGCGGACACCAACTTATAATCACTTCATTTTTCTCTCTGTGTATGTAACATTCTGTAAGCTTAGACACACAAACTTATTTATCTACACCTCCCTTATAGCGGAAAAACAAGGGTGCAAGGTCTAAAAGAAATTGTAACTCGTAAAATAACTCACACGTTGCCAGTTATTTGAGAGGTTCGTGTAAATAATAAATGTAACCTAGAAAAAAAATTACGAGCAAAATCCTATGTCCCTAGGTTACTCTTGTGGGGGAAGTCCGTTAAGAAAATAGAATTATACACCGCCAGCTTTTAGAGAGCTTCTAGTACTTGAATACTAAATTTAACGTACAAAAAGAATTAAGAGCGAAACCCTATGTCCGTTACTAACATCATAGGAAAAATGGGTGTTGCAAAGCCTAAAAAAATTTCTAAGTCGTAAAAATAAGTATAGCGCACCAGTTTTCTTGCAGATTGTTGTAAATCATGAAACTAACCTGGAAAAATTCTATGTCGGGCACTATACGTATGGGGGAAAAGTGAGGGTGCAAAGCCTACCAAAATTGTAAATCGTAAAAAAATGCAGATCCCGCCTATTTGTTTAGAGCTTCATCAAAATCATGAAACTAGCCTCAATAAATATTACGTGCAAATGATATATATCTCCGCGGACACTATACGTATCGGAAAAAATAGGGGTGCAAGGCCTAAAAGAATTTTAATTAAAAAAAATCATACTCTACCCGTTTTCTTACAGATTCTTGTAAATAATTTATCTAACCTAGAAAATAATAAATGGCAAAAATCTTATGACCGAAATTATCCTTATGGGGGCAAAACGAGGCTGCCAGGTATACAAAATTCTAACTCATAAAAATAATTCATACCTCGCCGGATCTAAGAGAGTTTCTTGTCAATTATAAATCTACCGTACAAAAACTATCAAGAGCGAAGTGCAATATCAAGAAACTACCCGTTTGGGAAAAACAGATGGTACAGGTATGAAAGAAATTCTAACTCGTAAAAAAATCATACCCCACTAGTTTTCTCAGATCTTTCTGGAAATTATGAAACTAACCTCAAAAAACATTACGCGTAGAATGCTATGTCCGGACACTATACGTATGGGGGAAAAGTGGTGTTGCAAATCTTAAAAAAATTTTAACTCGTAACAGAAACCCATACCCTTCAGTTTGTTAGAGCTCCTTGGAAATCATGAAACTAACCTCAAAAAACTCATACCTCGCCAGTTTTTTAGAGATTCTTCGAAATCATGAAAGTAACGTAAAAAGAAAATTACGCGCAGAATGCTATGTCCCGGCACTATGCGTGTGGGGAAAAGTGGTGGTGCAAATCCTAAAAAAATTTTAAGTCGTAACAGAAACTCATACCCCGCCAGTTCTTTTGAGCTCCTTGGAAATCATGAAACTAACCTCAGAAAAAACATTACGCTATGTAAAACATTAGGTTATGTCGGAACACTACACTCAGAAAAATGATCATCCTATCTCAGGATGTATTTCCTCCAGGGAGAAAACTCCTGCAGTGAAAAGGCATTCCTCTTGCAGGAGAATGAAGCAATGTTTCCGCAGGAACTACGTCCTCACGAATCAGGATGCAAATCCCCCTGCATGAAGAGAATTTTATTTTTGCATGCAAGAATATTGTGCGTCAGTAATGGAGGAATGATATTTCGGGCCTTAGGACTCCGAAATGATATTTTTCAGATTTCATTAAATTGACTGAAAAACTCATTAAAACACGTTTTTCTGGTATCTGATGACCCTAGAACTAATATATAAATTCCAAAAAATAGGAAAAGGCTTTTTTACATTCAAATACAATTTATATTATTTATTTATTTATTTGTTTGTTAATAACTATTTTATATACAGGAGGAATTCCTCTTATCGCGATGCAACATTACACCAAGCGGATCTTCTTCCTTCCACAGGAGGAAATTCTCTCGGCTCTATTTCTAACTGAAAATCCTCCTCCGACAGACAGATTCTCGTTGGTACAGGACGATCGTTTTCTGAGTGTATACGGATGGGAGAAAAGGGAGGATGCAAAGGCTACGAAATTTCTAACTCGTAAAAAAGACTCATACACCGCCAGTTTTTCAGAGCTTCTCGAAAATCATAAAACTAACCTAGAAAAACAGTATGTGCAGAATGCTATATCCGGACACTATACGTGAGAGTTTAATTTTGTATATGATAATTCGTAAGATTAAAAATATTTAATGTGATGGAATAAAGCAACAATCAAATATATAAAATGTTAGCATGCTTATGTAGTATTCGTTGGATGAACACGAATGTTCTGGACACTATGCTAAACAAACTTTTTGGTTTAAGATAGACTTCTTACTAAACGAATCTTATACGTATCTCAGCGTGGTATCTTTATGCTTATATACTATACTTAAAAAACTCTTGGCTAACGTGGTTATCCCAACTGCAATAAACAGGGACGACCCCCTAGGTAGCAGTGTTTGTGGGATACTAGTTATCCAACGTCAGGAGATCCTTCTCATCACAATGCAGATGTGTATTGATTAGATCTTGACAAAACCCAACATTTTATTAACTCAATTGTTCGAACCTTGCACAGAGTAATAAACTGAAATCAATAACCTAAAAACAGATAATAATACACTGACAAAAGAATTTAGTAAATATTACAAATGGTTTTATAAAAATTACCATACTGTCGGGTAAAACCACTACAGACTGTAAAAACCTAAAAAATAACCACACTATATAAAAATTTTGCTAAAAATATAGGAAAATTTACTAAACTTTATTATAAAATTTACCCTAAATAATGATAATTTTTTGGGCCTTTACAGTCTGGGTGGCTTTACCCGAGATTATGGTAATTTTTATATAATCATTTGTAATTTTTACTAAATTCTTTTCTCATAAACGAAAGCCAAACGAAAACTGGAATAGAAACCGTAAGCCTGAAGGATGCCTGTACAATACAGGAGAGCATGCATGTGCGAGTGAGCGTGTGCGTTTATGAGTTTTTACTTTGTGTATGATAATTCGTAAGACTAAGAAATATTTAAATGTGATGGAATAATGCAACAACCAAATATATAAAATGTTAACATGCTTATGTAGTATTAGTTGGATGAACACGAATATACTGGACACTATGCTAAACAAACTTATTGGTTTAAGATAGACTACTTACTATACGAATCTTATACGTGTCTCAGCGTGGTATCTTTATGCTTATATACTATACTTAAAAAACTCTTGGCTAACGTGGTTATCCCGACTGCAATAAACAGGGACGACCCCCTAGGTAGCAGTGTTTGTGGGATACTAGTTAACCAACGTCAGGAGATCCTTCTCATGACAATGCAGATGTGTATTGAGTACATCTTGACAAAACCCAACATTTTATTAACTCAATTGTTCGAACCTTGCAGAGAGTAATAAACTGAAATCAATAACCTAAAAACATATAATAATACACTGACAAAAGAATTTAGTAAATATTACAAATGGTTTTATAAAAATTACCATACTGTCGAGTAAAATCATTACAGACTGTAAAAACCTAAAAAATAACCACACTATATAAAAATTTTGCTAAAAATATAGGAAAATTGACTAAACTTTATTATAAAATTTACCCTAAAGAATGATAATTTTTTGGGGCTTTTACAGTCTGAGTGGCTTTACCCGAGAGTATGGTAATTTTTATAAAATCATTTGGAATTTTTACTAAATTCTTTTCTCATAAACGAAAACCAAACGAAGACTGGAATAGAAACCGTAAGCCTGAAGGATGCCTATGTAC
This sequence comes from Torymus aiolomorphi, assembly GCA_036365515.1. NCBI lineage: Eukaryota > Metazoa > Arthropoda > Insecta > Hymenoptera > Torymidae > Torymus > Torymus aiolomorphi. The sequence continues at coordinate 92,085,490 of CM070875.1, read as the reverse complement.
AATACACGAGAGCATGCATGTGCGAGTGAGCGTATGCGTTATGGGTTTTTACTTTGTATATGATAATTCGTAAGATTAAAAATATTCAATGTGATGGAATAATGTAACAACCAAATATATAAAATGTTAACATGCTTATGTAGTATTAGTTGGATGAACACGAATGTTCTGGACACTATGCCAAACAAACTTATTTGTTTAAGATACAGTACTTACTATGCGAACCTTGTACATGTTTCAGCGTGGTATCTTTATGCTTATATACTATACTCAAAAAAATTTGGCTAATGTGGTTATCCTAACTGCAATAAACAGGGACGACCCCCTAGATAGCAGTGTTTGTGGGACACTAGTTACCCAACGTCAGGATATCCTTCTCGTAACAATGCGGATATGTATTGAGTAGATCGTGACAAAACCCAACATTTTATTAACTAAATTGTTCGAACCTTGCACAAAGTAATAAATTCAAATCACTAACCTAAAAACAATGAATAATAAGCATAAACTATAACCATTCCTTATTATTTAAAAATAGAAAATCCAAAACCAAGCCAAAACCCAAACCAAACGGTAACTGAAATAGGAACCGTAAGCCTGAAGGATGTATGTGCATACATGAGACCATGTATGAGCGGGTGCGCATGTACGTTTGTGCGTTTTTACTTTTTGTATGATAATTCGTAAGATTAAAAATATTCAATATGATGGAATAATGCAACAATCACATATATAAAATGGGGGGAGGTATTTTATCAGAATGGTAAAATGTTAGATAGGTATTTTTTCAGAAAATATACTATCGTTTAAATTATTTTGCGAATCCGAAACTGTTAATTCCGAACAGGAGTTATTCAGAACACACTAGGAATTACTTTCGAAGAGAAAATATAAGAAAAATTTGCGTCTATAAAAATTGAAAACAGATTGCATGAAATTATAAAAATACTTTTTACTAGAAAAATAAAATTCCGAAAAATCTGAAATGTTCATTCCTATACGATTTTCAGCTCATTTGTCGACATTTTAGCTTTTCTAAATCACTCCATTTTCTACAATTTAATTGTTAGGTAGAAATGGCATTCTAAAAATTGACATCACATATCATATAAAAATAATTTAATGAAAATATTATGGCCTTCTTGCCAAATTTTTTCGTATGTTTATATATTATACATTTTTAAGCATTCGGAAATTTTACGCTTCTATCATAAGATATTCTAATTTGTTTTTTTACCTTTCTGAGAAAATACTCATCTAACATTTTACCAATCTGATAAAATACCTCCCCCCATATAAAATGTTAGCATGCTTATGTAGTATTTGTTGGATGAACACGAATGTTCTGGACACTATGCTAAACAAACTTTTTAGTTTAAGATACACTACTTACTATGCGAATCTTGTACGTGTTTCAACGTGGTATCTTTATGCTTATATACTATACTCAAAAAACTCTTGGCTAACGTGGTTATCCCAACTGCAATAAACAGGGACGACCCCCTAGGTAGCAGTGTTTGTGGGAGACTTGTTAACCAAGGTCAGGATATTCCTCATGTTATAATGCAAATATCTATGAGTGAGTAGAGCGTCACAAAACCTTAGCTAAATTATTCGAAATCTGTGAAGAATAATAAACCATATAATGTAGGAAAAATAGAAAGAATTCTTGTATGAATATTGCAATACAAAGATAATACCTAGACTTGCAAAACTTTTTATTAGTACATTTTTCACCTAATACATAATTTTCGTACATTTCATTCTGTCTATAACTGTTTTGAGACTTGCAAATATAACATTTGGCTATCACGTACCACCACGGCGCCTAAATCCTTAATCTTTGTATTTTTTATTCTGATAATTTAATATTTTTCAAATCTACAAATATGGTGATTCTTTGTGCAATTAAAGCTTCCAAAAAGTCTGTATTGAATAGTTTCGTTTTACTTTTTCCTTTAAGATTAATGACTATCAATTTTCTTATATCTACGTATTCAAGTCTTTGAATACTGCGGTGTTAAAATTTATTTCTAAATGTTGTAATCTTGTATGTGATGAAAAATAAATTTCATCAGTAGTTATGACTCCCAAAAGTATCAAAGTTTTAACATTAGGCACACAAGAAATTACATTGTTATAAATTTTATCAAAACACCCATTATTTTTAATGTTAAAGTGATCAATTGAACTTCATATGGACAATAGTCGGTTAAAATTAAAAATTGAATGATTGTGGAATCGAGCAAATTTCACGCGTTCCATATAGTTAAAGTGGAAAGTTTCTAAATTATTTTGTCTTGAAAATACAGCTTCAATTAGGTAAAACATGTGTACTTCCTTGTCTATATTATAACAGTCATTTTTTACATCTAGTTCTCTCAATACCTTATTATCTTTTACAAATCTACATAATATTTCAGTAATGACTTTCTGGCATCCTACAAGTGATAATACTGTTAAATTGAAAAATAATGCATGAGAAAGGTAATGACATCTCAAGTTGAGATTATTTGTAAAAAATAATTCTTTTAAATTTATTTGTTTTAGTGCACTATCTATATGATCATGAGTGACCCCTAATCGAAGCGTTCGCACATGAAAATTGTTTGAAACATATTTTCATGTATTTCATCCTGTCTATTACTTTTTGAAGACTTGTAAATGCAACATTTGACTATCACCTTCCACCACGGCACCTAAATTCCTTAATCTTTGTATTTTCCATTCTGATAATTTACAATTTTTCAAATCTACAGATATGGCGCTTCTTTGTGCAATCAAAGCTTCTAAAAAGTCTGTATTGAATGGATTCGTTTTACTTTTTCCTTTGAGATTAATGACTATCAATTTTTTTACATCTAAGTATTTAAGTCTTCGAATACTTAAATTAACTGCGGTGTTAAAATTTATTTCTAAATGTTGTAACCTTGTAAGGTGTGAAAAATCAATTTCATCAGTTGTTATGACTCCCGAAAGTATCAATATTTTAACATTAGGCATACAAGTAATAACATCGTTATAAATGTTATCAAAACATCCGTTATTTTTAACATTTAAGTGCTCAATTGAATTTGACATGAACAGAAGTGGATTAAAATCAAAGGCTGAGTAACTGTGGAATCGAGAAAATTCCACTCTCTCCTCATAGTTAAAGTGGAAAATTTCCAAATTATTTTGTCCCGAAAATACAGCTGCAATTATATCAAACATATATACTTCCTTGTCTATGTTATAACAATCAGTTACGTAAAATTCTTTTAATACACTATTACCTTTTACAAATTGACATAACATTTTAGCAAAGACTTTCTGGCACCGTAGAAGTGATAATACTGTCAAATTAAAAAATGATTCATGAGAAAGGAAATGACATCTCAAGTTTACATTATTTGTACAAAATAATTCTTTTAATTTTATTGTTTTTAGTGCAGTATCTATATTATCACGAGTTATCCCCAATCGAAGCGTTCGAACCTGAAAATTGTTCGAGATATACGAGATAACCTCTATGGTTGTATCTATTTTTGATAAATCGATAGTTTCAACTTGCAAACATTTATTGTTTCTACTATTTCCATGAAACCGTTTGACTTGCATCGACAATAGTTTCACAACAACTGATACTGGTATTTCATTTTCACGATTATTAAAAAGAATGTTATCAAATTTAAAAGTCCGTGCATCTTCATAAATTATGTTGAAATTTCCACATTTATATCTTGGTATAGAAGAATCGAAGGTAATATTAGCAGACTTGAAAGAACAAGGATAGTTACAGGCTTCATAAAAACTAAAGAAATCTTTTGCGCTTAAATACGCTGCAGTCATTTTAACGATCAGAGAGTTTGTTATGAACTCGTTAAAAACATCTTTAAATTGCACATTGCAAGTCTCGCTGTTTGCACAAATATTTTTGTTGCTGTAGCAGGATTCATGAGGTTTTAATTTAATAAAACTGGTTTTGTGTTTTTGATAGGTCCACTTTAGCTCTTTCAAACATGAAGCTATTTGCATTTTGCATGATGTCACTAAACTATCACAATTAATGATTGCATAGGTCTTTTTAGCTTTATACAACACTTGAGATATCGAGAAATCACGTAATTCCTTCTGATTTAGAAATTCAATTAAGTCTTTTTCAGTTATTTTTCCATATGAATTATATAAAAAAGCTGTATTATAGGTTTTCCAATTATAAATAATTTAGGATGAAAAAATTGATTATCAAAACAAACAGACGTTGCTCTATGACGAGCATTTCTGCTAAGATTTCTTTGATGCTCTCTATATTGTATTTGGAATTTCTCCTTGTAATTTTGAAGCAATATATCAGGCAAAAAGCAATCGGCTTTAATGGCTTCATCCGTGATTTTATTTTTATAATTGTCAATTTCCTGTAATAAATTATGTAAAGCTTCCATCTGCAATAAAGTGATTGAGATCTTATATATTTTAATGTAGAAATGAGTTTGTAATTTTATTAAGCAGAAAAAATTGCTATGCTTATTACTAGAAAAGTAGTTAATTTAAAAGCCCTTGGTGAAAATTTTAAAATCATGAATGATGTTTAAATTTATCATTGATGTATTGTATATAATATTAAGTCGATTGAAATACGTGAAAAGTTTAAAAAAATTTTGAGAAAATACAAAAAAGTAAATACTATAAAAGAGAAAATAATAATAAATCATAGTAAATCTTTTTAATAGATAGTTATTTCGAGTACTTCAATGGATCTGTTTCTAGATTTCTGTGAAAAAATGTTATGTGTAAAAATATATCATTTAATAAAGGGATCAAGATACCCATGACAGAAGAGGACTTATCTGTTAAAAATTTGTGAAATATCTCTAGAATAAACTTTTTTACAAATGTAAAATGTATAGGCAGGTGTACAAAAAATTTTTTTTAATGAAGGGGGCGAAACATATTTTTTCTTTAAAAAAGTTTTTATTCCGCACACGACTAAAATGTCCACTTTTCGTCCCCGAAAATCGGGGCGAAAGTTGCAGATATTTCCTGCAAATCAGATTTGCCGGTCGAAAGTAAAATTTGCGGGTCAAAAGTAAAATTTTGCGGGTCGAAGTAAAATTTGCGGATCAAAAGTGAAATTTGCGGGTCGAAAGTAAAACTTTTTTTTTTTTCAATTTTTATTATTTTATTTATTTTGTAATAAATCCATCAAAATACTGGCTTTTTCTACTAAGCAAAATATAAAAAAAAAATCCTGTCGGCCCCGCCTTTCGGAGTCTAAAGATGGCCACGGTCGAGTGAGGAATAAAATACTATATGTAACACGGGACGAAAGTAGATTTTTCTCTTGAGTGGCTACTGCCCTCACGAAAAGATTTTTCCCTCGAGCAGTACACGCAACCTCGCGAAAAATCTTATCGCTCGGGCAGTAAATAACCCACCCGCAGGAAAAATCTGCTACCTTCGCCTCTTGTTACATAATAAACTATTTTATAGGAAAATATTTATAAAATATGCTAAATTTTACTCGAGAACGATATTTTTTTTCCCAAAGATATTGATAAAATTAAGTATGAATGAAACTGGTGGACAATATCTATCAGGAGTGATTAAGGGGGCCAGCCTGAGTTAAAGCCTGAAAAAATAGATTTTAGTATAATTAGTTAATTCTCTTTTCAAATCTATATAAAAAAACAACTTATACCTTAAAAATATACATAAAAAACAACATTTTAGCACCTCCGTGGCTCCTATATTTTCATTTATAAGTGTGTAATATAACCACTGGATTGAAGTATGAATTTTTGTATATCATATCATGTCTCACAGCGCTACTCTGGAACGCTTTCACCAAAATGAATGAGAGAGTGGGGAAAATCTTGTATATATATATATTGTAACGGCAGGCGCGTCTGTGTGTGTGTATGTGCGCGAACACGGAGCTCGGATCGAGCCGATCTCCGACGCACGTTATACACAGGCAGTTGACCGAAAACATAAACATACCGCGGCCTTGGAGAAGGCAAGGCCGACAATTGCGCCATGAGGATTCGCAAGTAGAGTCGGGCTTGTCCTCGTATTACTCCGGGGGCTTGCGTGTGTGTGTGTGTAGTTGCTCGCACGTGTAACGTACCGAGCGCAACTACGACACACAATGAGCCCCGAAATGAAAACTCGCGACAACTTTGCGCGAGGGGGAAGGAGAGCGAGAGACAGAGCCCGGCAGTATCGCTTCTGCCGTAGCTGAGGCAGCTGCTCGTTCCCCGTGCGCGACGACTTGGAGAGAGAGAGAGAGAGAGAGAGAGAGAGAGAGAGAGAGAGAGAGAGAGAGAGAGAGAGAGAGAGAGAGAGAGAGAGAGAGAGAGAGAGAGAGAGAGAGAGAGAGAGAGAGAGAGAGAGAGAGAGAGGAGAGAGAGAGAGAGAGAGAGAGAGAGAGAGAGAGAGAGAGAGAGAGAGAGAGAGAGAGAGAGAGAGAGAGAGAGAGAGAGAGAGAGAGAGAGAGAGAGAGAGAGAGAGAGAGAGAGAGAGAGAGAGAGAGAGAGAGAGAGAGAGAGAGAGAGAGAGAGAGAGAGAGAGAGAGAGAGAGACGCAGCACGGCTCCGAGAACCTCGTTCGCCGGTGGTTGAGGGAGAGGAAGAGAGAGAGCCACACTCGACCGAGGCAGCGAAAGAGCGAGAGAGAGCAGCGTCGGCCGAGCTCACTCACGGGAGCGAGTGAGAGAGAGCATCGCGGCCGATACTCGCAGGAGCGAGAGAGAGAGAGAGAGAGAAAGGCGAGGCCCGTAGCAGCGAAGAAGGAGAGAGAGAGAGACACAGCGACGCGCTGCAGCAGGCACCGCCGAGCGCGTTCAACCGCGCCTTCTCGCTGCAACTGAGGAGGTAAGTCCTGGCCAGGCGAGCGCGCGCTTCCCCCGCGGACGACGTGCGTCCAGGAAGCGGAGACGGGCGAGCGAGCGAGGCTGCCGGCGCGCGCGTGAGCGACGATCGTGCGCGGCGATCGGCCGACGTCGGCGCGAGCCGCTTTTGCGCGTACGGGTGTGCGGCAGAGCACACACGTACTTCGCGTGCGCGGGCGCACCACCCGAATCGGCGCGTACCTAGAGTACGCGCCGCGCGTGTATATAGTGAACAGCCTCCAGGGGCAATAAAGATAATTCTTTGCTTTTACTTGTTCGTGTATGATTTCACGTATCCTACTTTCAATTCCCTATTCGGTGGCACCGTGAAGAATACCGCCGGCCTCCGCGGTCGCGAGTACGTAGTACTCGCGTGATAACTGAGCAGCTGAGGCAGCACGCTCGACAGAGAGCGCGACGACGAAGTCGCGCGTTGCAATGGGTCGAAAAGGCGCGGCTGCTGCTGAAAGCAGCCGACGGCGAGCAACAGCACGGAGCTGACGGGCGCTAATCGTCGAGGGATGGCACGAGTAAGTGCTCGCGCCTGTCAATTGCTGCGCCGTTCATCGGCAAGTCCGCGTTGAGACATAGCGCACCGAGGACAGCTTTTAGCCCGTTACAATATATATATATATATATATATATATATATATATATATATATATATATATATATATATATATATATATATATATATATATATATATATTTTACCAGATTTATGGAGCCCTTTTATACACATGAGCATATTTATTGAGCCCGTTTTCTTTTATGGAGCCCGGGTCCCATAAAATATTCTTATACGGCGTTTATGGAGCCCGATCTAGAGTTTCTATACCCAGAGAGGGATTATTTCTTTAGTCACTTGTATACGGGAACTCTGGGCGTAGGTACCAATATACAGGGATGGGCTCCATAAAGGGGTTAAGTGATAATTATATATATATATATATATATATATATATATATATATATATATACACACACACACACACATATATATGTATTCACACAAAATTAACGGATCAGATTTTGAAAACAGTCACCCAATTAATTTTTACATATAGAAATATGTGAAAAAAAATTGGAGAAATCATTAAAAAAATCATTAAAAAATTATTCGAAGATGTATAGTAATGGAAGTATTAAAATTTTTCAAAAATTTGCTCCGTTAATTTTGTGAAAATATATATAGACAAGATTTCTCCACTCTCTCATACATTTTGGTCAAAACGTTCCAGAGTAGTACTGTGAGACATGAGATGATATACAAAAATTCATACTTCAACCCAGTGTTTATATTCCACACTTATAAATCAAAATATAGGAGCCAGAGAGGTGCTAAAATGTTGTTTTTTATGTATTTTTTTAAGGTATAAAGTTGATTTTTTTATAGAGATTTGAAAAGATAATTACCTAACTAATTATACTAAAATATATTTTCTCAGGCATTAACTCAGGCTGGCTCCCTTAAGAAAACCACGAGCCTCTCTCCGTGAAAAACAAAAACTCGACTACGATTTCATATTCCTGAGGAAGGACATACAATAAAAATGTCCGAAACGTCGACGTAAAATTATATGTGGTTTTATTAATTACTCCTGGTAGATATTGGCCATCAGTTTCATTCATACTTCATTAAAAAGAATCTACCATTAGCATTAAAAAAAACAAAATATTGATAAAACACTGATTATACTTTTCACCGATTTTTCGCTGTAATTTCATTTTTCTTCAATATTCAGTTTTTTCGACACACATGAGGATATCTCTAGTACTTTTAATATTCGGTGTTTGCAGAAAAAAACATTATTTCTACGAGCACAACTTTGAAACAAATATTAATGGCTTACTTACCTATTATATAATAAACAAAAAATTTGAGTAACTCATTTTTTAGTTCCGTTAAAAAATAATACCATCTTACACTTGGTTTTTTACTGGGTTCATTACGCTGGGTTTTGGAGCTCAAAATTCAAAATTCAGCGTGTGCTTATCAAAAATATATATTTTTTAACGAGTTACGCTGGAGAAGTAATTTTTTGAAGTCGCATAACTTTTAAACTATACATGGCACACACGCGAGCAATAAATCAAATTATTGTATTTTTAATAAAGAATGAAACCTGTGAACCAGATTAAGAAATAACTTCAGGTTAAAATGTATAGAACGGAATTACTAGAAAAATATTTATTTTTGAAAAATCCCTGACGCAACTTTCTGGATTCGCGATTTTAATTGTATTACTGGCACGTCTCTGAATTAAAGTTTTTCTACTTATATATGATACCAAATAATGATAATAGTTTTAATGAATAAAAAACCTCGTTACAGTTTTTATAGAACAAATACTGTCAAAAATGTCGTCAATGACCGCAACGAAATGAGATAATTTAGTACATTTCCGCGTTCTCATCACTTTATACGTAACTGGAACAATCTTTTCATACATGGAACACTTGAAAAACATTTATTTTTACCTATTCGCATTGCTTAATATATATTTCTTTTAAAAAGATCTAGAGAGTTACAATAACATGAAAAGTAAAAGTTGTGGAGATATCCCCACATACTCTTATTTATTGGTGGTATTTCTTTTTTCTTCTGATTGTAAATTTAATTTTTATAAAATCTACATCAATATATTTATAAATATTGGCAAATATTATGGAAAAATAAATCAATTTATTAAAAAAGAATAACAGAAATAACTGACAAAAATCAATTAAACGACGTTTCAAGCTCGTATAATACCTGCATGTATTATACGTGTATAATTACGTGTATAATCTGTGACATACATACTTTGTAATTGGTCGTGTTTCATGGTCGAAATGTCTTTAATATAAAAAACATACGTATAAAACGGCTGAATATAAAACAATTATTATACTATAGAATATATAACAATTATTGTATAGAAGATTTAGAGTAATCGGGTATGAAAAATGTTGAATTAAAGATATTTGGACTATGATACATGATGAATTAAGGGAACACACACAGAACAAACATACGTAGAAAGGGTCCTGAGCATTTGACATTGTAATCTACTTTTAGCCCTTCAATTTCTATAAACACAATTGTCAGCTGAATCAAATGCTCTGATTATTTCGATTCCTTTTACGTCACTTTTAACTTAAAAAGTGTTCTTTATTTTTGGGTTTGCAGTTCCTGTGTTTATTTGACAGTATAATTATTGTGTTTAATCGTTGTGTGCTTGCTACAATATAAAAATAGTATTTTAAACAAGAAAGTGACTTCTAACAAAGTTTGAAAATGGCTTCGACGAATGAACGATATTTGAAGGGAAGATTTAGAAATACTCATCATGATACCAAATACTGAAGAGTAAAGCCCAAGAAGAGAGCTAGAATTTTTGAAGGAAATATCCATAAAGAGGAAAATGATAGACAGCGAAGATCATCAACTTCAGCTAGAAAGATGAGAGATAGATGAAGATATAACTGCAACACAAAGAATAGAATACTCAACATCAGCATTCTGTTTCCTGAGCTCGAAGAAGTTCTACATTGCAGTGAATGCCATGGATCTGTTCATATAAGCAAATCCAGCCTTCAACGTTTTAAATTCAAAATTGATTTAGTGTGTGACAGATGCGGTCAAAGTGCAACAATAACTTCCTGCAAGAAAGTTGGCCCCATGAGTAACGCATGGGAAATAAATATGAGTATGCATGCCATGCGTGCACTTGGCCACGGTCATACTGGACTATCAACTTTCTGTGGAATCATGGACTTATCATCACTAGTGGCTCATTCTGCTTACGATAAAATCAATGAGCATCTTGGAAATATTTGTACAGAAGAGGCTCACGAGTCCATGAACACACAGTGAAAGAAGAAGTCAAGTTAACACCTACATATACTGGACTTATTGTTTCTGGTGACAGCACTTGCAGGAAGAGCCTTCTATTCCTTACAAGGTGTCGCCCGTATTACTGGCAACAGATCTGGCATGGTTTTGGATGTTACTATTAAAAATAAAATTCATTGCTGTGACCTGTTTCAAACAAGGAAAAATAGGCATACTTTACATCGTGAAGAAATTTAAATACACCCCTGAATCCCCTGCAGTCAATGAGTAGAAACAAGTGATCAGACTTGCATTTGCAGAGAAGAAGACTGAGGCCAACACCAAGTGTGTGTGTATGTGTGTGTGTGTGTGGGTGGGTGTGTGTCTGCCTGCGTATATCTGTGTATGCATGGAAAAAACTTTTATACCACTCTAGCCTCAAAATCACAACTTTGGTATGATTTTTCGGCGCTGGTGATATAAAATAATATTTGAAACTAGCGCGTAAGTCGATTATTTAGCTCATCTGACATTTTGCTCGAGCAAAGCGACTTCCCCGCCCATGTCAAAATGAACTATAGTTGAACGATTACACTACTGGCAGTAGCGCCAATTAGTTTCGTCCACTCATTCTCCGATTTTCAAAGACTCAGTTGCCGAACTGCTTCACTAACC